>CM038223.1:114881789-116081789 GCA_021442155.1 Cymbidium sinense
GCTTGAAGGTAGAGTGAGGAGTTAGTTGAGCTATAGGGTAGGCAAATTTTTCCTAACACCCAAGGCATGACCTATTCTATGCACAACTCTCCTAAGTCTCTAGGGTTAGGTTGATGTCCACTAATCACTAGAGTATCTTAAGACTAAGGAACTCTTAAAGTCTAAGAGAAGTCCTATGTATAAGATGAAGGGGTTAAGAGCTTATCTAAAATGAGGTCATGTCATACCCCAAAAGGGAAAAAAGATGGGTAGGAGCTCTACCCTTATTGACCAGATTACAAAATAATACATGTTATGAGGGTCTTCTTTTCTTTTCTTTCTTCTCTTTTTTTTTTTTGTTTGATTTGCTCAAAGGCATCAAAAGGCACCCAGGGACTAAGCCTTGGCCATTGCTCATCTAATCCCTAATCCCCATAACACTAATCCTAATTCCTAATATAAAATTATATTAAAAATAGGAAAAGTAAATCTACACTAAAATAAATGTTAGCTAAACACCACCACAAGAAGTTATATGAATAATTTGGACTTAGCACCCCAAATAATTTGGACTTAGCAACCCACTGCTCATCCTAATTACATCTTAAGGAAGTGAATCCCTTAAGAATACTCTCAATTAAAGTAGCTAATTGTTGTCTCCAATGAATTCAAAGAAAGAACTATCAAAGGATTGGTAATATTTTTTTAAATTGAGTGGGAGAGATCAAAAGGAAGAGTTATGAAAACCAAAGGAGATGAGTAGGGAGTGTTCATGATACTAGAAAGCTTAGTGAACACTCCAATCTATCTTATGGTTCCGCTTCATATATTTGGATTTGAACATATTTATTTGTTTGAGTTGAAAGTTTATTAGAAATCTAAAACTTATTATTCCATAATATAAGATTATGGAAATGCCTAAGAGGTGAGGATTTATGCTTATAGCTCATAAAGGGAAACATCAACCTCAGATCCTAAATATAGGAAGCTTTAGTGAGGGCTAAAGCATGACCTAAATCTAAGGATAAAATAGGTATATGGTTTACCTCCACAAGACAGAATAAATCACCATGAACTTATCCACACAGGTGGTGACTAACTCCTCTACTCTTTAAATCCATGTAGGCAAGTCTTATGCTTTGCAAGATAGTTAGGTTGTTATTTATTTAGAAAGAAACTAAGTCCTTAAACTCACTCCCAAGAGACTAGAGCATGAGTGGTATGAATTCATGACTTAATCTAATGCAAATTTTATCAAATTTATTTGATTCTTTTGGACTCTTTTCTTTTAACACAGGCTATAAAATTTTATATGCCTAAATGCATGAAAAATTGATTATGGGATAAATCAAAAGAGAAAGAGGTGTATTTCCATCAAAGGCTCTTATAGATCAAGCCTTTATTCTCTGTCATAGATGGAAGCTCTCTCTTAGCAAGAGTGGGAGAATATGACATGCATGATATAATATATATATATATATATAATACTAAATATTTTATTATCTTGATTTATATTGAGATTATTTTTAGTTTAGTTATGAGTTATGAGTTAGTTTGGGTAGAAAAATTAATTTTTATCCTAGAGCCTAATCATATCCAAGCCATACAATCAACCAATCATAAATAAATTATGAAAAAGTATGCTTTTTTTAATGCACAACTAAACAAAACATCAAACAATTTTATAAAGCTATCACAAAAGAATAAAAAAGCGGTAGTCATCATCATATAACCGAAAGAAAAATGGGTAGTCGAGCTCTACCCTTATACAACCCATATTACAAAAGAATAATTATAATTATATAAATAAATAAATGTTATGGCGGTCTTCATTCTTCATATCTCCTTTATTTCATCATTTGAGCTTGCTTTGGATGTGCTTGCTTCAAAAGCATCACAGGGCCTCCCAGGACAAAGCCTTCTAGCCTCTGCTCATCCTAATCCCCCATATCACTAATCCTAATTCCTAATGCAAAATTACATTAAAAGAAGGAAAGTAAATCTAGCTACACCTACAAAATAAATGTTAGCTAAACACACCATACAACCCAAATAATTATATGAATGATTTGGACTTAGCACTCCACACATGAGTAACCACACCTGTCCTAACATGGGTTATGCTTAGGGGCTAAGCAACTTGCATAAAAAAATCATTTCTATTTTTATTATAGCGGCCCCTTAAGCACAACTCCTTGCATAAAATATGATCAGGCTAATAACGGCCTAACATCCAGTCTAAAATATTACATCACAAAATAAAACATAACATCATACATATAATCAATACATCGACCAAGCCTAATTTTAGGGTTGGTGACCAAGTATTCTAGTATGTGAAAAGAAGGCTTATGTAGAAAGACTTTATTAGGCTTCTTTAGTTTAAGTTTTAATTTGAAGTTTGAATTTTTTTTTTAAATTTTACCTTTGGGTGATTTCTATTTAAATGATTTAATGATTTATTTTTTATTTTTATTTAGTTAAAGTGATGTTTAAGTTTTCAAGAATGAAGAGTAGAATGAATTCCATTTGTAGATGGAACTCACCCTATTCTACATCTTAACTCTAAAGAAGAGTCTAACGAGGTCCTTAAGTATCTTAATTAGCCCATTTGAATTTGTGTAATTTATTTGATTTGATTTATTTGAGTTGATTTAGATTTTAGAATTTGAGTTTGTTTAATCTTCATGTATTTGATTGATTAATTTTGGATTAAATGTGTTGATTTAATTAAATCTTGATAATTCAATATCCTTAATATCTAATGAAGTTTAAGTTTATTTAAATTCATGTATTTTTGATTGATTAATTTTAGATTAGATGTTTTGGTTTAAATAAATCTTGATAATTCAATATCCTTAATATCTAATGAAGTTTTTGTTTGTTTAAATCCATTTGTTTTTGATTGATTAATTTTAGGTTAAATGTTTTGGTTTAATTAAATCTTGATAATTCAATATCCTTAATATCTAATGAAGTTTAAGTTTTTTTAAATCCATGTGTGTTTGATTGATTAATTTTAGATTAGATGTTTTGGTTTAATTAATATTTGATAATTCAATATCCTTTAATTCAATCACTATTTCTTTCCCTTGGGTTTTAATTTAATTCCTTAGTTTCATATGATTAATATCATTTTGATGTTGTTTAAATTCATTGATTTCAATATTCTATTTAAGTTTGATTTAGATTGGTGAATATATTTTAATTTACTTATGATTTATTTGAAGTTTAATGTATTCTTTTATTTGAATTTCAATTAAGGGTTTAACTTTTTGAATTTAGCCATTTAGTTTATGTATATAGATTATCCCAGTTTGATGATTAATCTCTTATCTTAATTCAATAGGTTTGTTTTATTTGAGTTTTATTTTTTTGATTTATTTTGATATTATTTGAAATTAAGTAATTGGATATGATTTAATAACTTTAGAGTTTATATTTAATTTTATGTTTATTTGATTTGATTATGGTTTATTAATTTATTGTTATTGGATAAAATTAATTGAAAGTTTGCTTTTCATTTAGTTGAGTTTGATTATTTATGATTAGAATTTTTTTTAATTTCATTCATTTATCATGTTTATTATATTTTAGTTTATGTTTTGATTTTACACATTATAATAACTAATTAGTTTATCTTATTTATGTAGGTTGAATTAGATTTAATTTGATCATGTATTAAATTGATGAGTGTCTTTCTTTATTTTATTTAATTTGATTTGATTTGATTAGCTAATTTATTAATTTATAGTTTATTTAAGTTCAATGTATGATTATATAAGTTATGTGATTATATAAATTAATTGAAGTGTGTTTAGGTTAATTATTAAATTAAATAAAGGTTTGTTTAATTTTTAATTTGATTTCATATTTATTTAGGTGATGTAATTAATGACTAATGATTTAGATTTAATTTAGGATTTGATTGGCATTTAGTTGCATTTTAATTATGTTCAAATTTATGTTTGCTTAAGCTTAAGTTTAATGTGATTATTTTAATTAACATAATTGGTTTATTTTAAGATGAGTGATTAAATTAATTAGTGGAGTAATTAAACATTTGATTTGAGATATGGACGCGCGGATTGGATCCAACCGTTCAATCGATAGGACGGTTGGATTGATCCTCGTGATCTGCACCGCGTGATCTGCGGATCCAAACCGCATGATCAAAATCGAACCCGTCGCTGTCGAGTCAATACGGCTGCCTTTTGGCTAGCGAAATTTGTGAAACACTATTCATATGATGGGATTTTTCATGATTTTAAACCATATTTCATCCGATTGGGCTCATTTTCATGGCGATTCTCACCAAAAAACTTCCTGATTCATATAAAGATTATATAAAATGAAAAATGTGAGGGTAATCTATGAGAAATTCCTATAATTTTGTGCAAATGGAAGATCCTAAGGCTGGCTATAGTTTGATGAAATTATCTCTAGGATGGTTTCCGGTGGTGATGATCTGGGCACGCTCTTGAGTGGAAGAAGAAGCCTTGGAGTGAGCCTAGACTTGCACCTTCACTTCGAAATGATGTATTCTTCAATTGCTTTTGCTTCCTTGCAGGAATCCACTTGGTTTTGATGTTTTTGGCTCAAGAGAAATGGGGAAGTGGCTTTGGGAGGTCTCTCTTGCCAAAATGATCCCTTTACTATCTCTATTCTCCCTCTTTTAATGGAAAATTTAAATAAATGTGATGGGGAGGTGGTTGTGATGGATGATGGCTTGATTGAGACTTGTAGACTAAAGTTTCATTTGCCATTGATTTTTGATTATGCTGAGGGTGATAAATGATGGAAGGTTGGTGAGCATGTTATAATGGGTTGGATTTGAAATGGTAAATGGGTTGGGTCATTTGGGTCAAGATTTGGCCAATGGGTCATGGTTTAGTTTTGGTTGATTTGGATTTTAGTTGATTTATGTGGGTATATAAATTCAAGATAATCAATTTGGGTCAGGTTTTCTAATTAAAGTTTCAAGTCAAAAGGGCTATTAGAGCCTTGGTTGAACAATGATTGTAATTTTATTTAATTTGGATAGATGACTGAAGAAATGATTGATTCAAAGAAAATTTGGTTTTGGCTTTTGGTATCAATTTGGCTAGTCAAAGAATTGGAAGAGATTACATGAATTTGGATTTGATTTTGGATATAGTTTTGGTCATTTGATTTGGATTTCATTATATTTGAATTAAATGAAAGAATAATTGATTTTAAATCAATTGAATTTGGTTGATTTGAGTTTTGCTAGTTTGGTTCAATGCTTGGTCAAATTTAATTTGATTTTGGTTTCAATCATTTTGGAGTCAAATTTTGAAATTAAAATTTGGAATTTGAATTTGGGTGAGGTTTGGTTTGAGATTTGAATTGGGTTTTGGTGAGAAGTGATATGGATTTGGTTTAGTTGATAGTGATTTCTAAGTCAAGGTGATAATTTATGATTAGTTTGGTTATTAGTTTCAATATGAATTAATGACTAGGAATTTAGTGTAAAGTCAAGTAAAGATTGAGACTATAATTGAATTTGAATATATATTTGAAGTCTAAGATAATTTTTGGTGATAAAGATCATGATTTACTTGGTGAGCATGGTTTTTGGGTTGTGAGTGTTTGTGGATTGATTTGATTTTTTTTGATGAGATTCATTGATTATTTCTGAAGAAATCCTTGATTTTTGATATAATCAAGGTTAGTTTGATATATAAGGATGATTTTGACTGATTGAATTTATATGGGGTCAGGGTTCCTTCTTGGATGAAGATAGCTAAGATTTAGTTGAAGAAGATGAAATCATTAGAATTTGAAAAGAGGAGAAGATGAATATATGGTAAGGGAGGAAGAGTTGAATCTTATTGGGTAGTAGATTTAAGGGATAGTGATCTTTACTTAAGGCCAACCATTGATATTCTAGATCAAGAGTACATCTCTTGTGGATGAATGGCTCTTAGGAAGGTCATGATAGTCATGAAAGAGTATAAAATAGATGGTGGAGCAAGTGAGGGAAGCATTAGCTAAGCTTCAGTGGCTCAGCTCAAAGGTAGACCCTACCAGAAAATTTGATCGGTCAATATCAAAGGGTTTTATGCCACCATCCTTCTGAGATCTTATGGATGGTAACCTCGGAACACATAACTCACTTTCTGAGGCTATTGCTCAAGAGGAAACTCTCTGGCTCTCAGTATGAGGGGATTGCATTTGATTAGTATCTTTGGATGAGGTGACTCACTTGGAGCACCTCTTCTAAGGTTCTTTGGATCTAAAGGATAGCTAGGGTGACCTCATTATAGCAAAATCCCAATGAGTCCCAAATTATATTCTCGTGGAAAATAGATGAAATGTAAACCACTTGTTGGAGACATCTTTATAGAAATTCTTCTAGAATATTCATGCGATTGCTTTCATGCTAGGATTTACAATCAAAACCTTTGAAACTAATCACAAGGCAGCCTACAAGGAAGCCAAATAGTTACCTTTGCATGAAGAGATTCAAGCTCATGGAAAGCATTGAGAAGGAGGGGTAGTAGTGTAAAGAAAGGGAAGCTAGCATCAAGTATCAGCTCGTGCTTATGCCTCCATTCACCTTCTCACCATATCGACCTCTGACCCATAGCTCCATAGTGGCCACCTTGCCTCTAGGGGTAGTGGTACTCATATCCTTCTTGAGTTTCCATCTAGTCGATAGATTGAATAAGCCATATTCATTCAAGAGGGAGGTGAAGATCTTTGAATCTCTTAAAGACCTTTTCGGTTACTTGAGCAAATGGGTAGATGTGGGCAGAATAATGATCCCTATTTATGATTATATTCTTAGAGATTGCACCTTTAACCAAGTATGAAAGTAAAATTATTATCCCAAAGAATACTTAACAACCCTCTTCATCAAGTAATTCTTGGAATACTATTGCTAGAAAAGGTTGGGATATTACCATCACCTTTAAAAAGTGGTCTCAAATCAAGCTTTCTTTTCAAAGCTCAAACCCACCTCCAAGAAAGGTTTGCAAGTTGAAAAGATGAAGAAGGTGTTGGTAGACCCTGCTTAACTTGCAGGGATAGCATAGTAGCACGCCAGAGTCCATTCCTTCCATAATTAGCTCACCCTTCATCCAACTCTTCTTGGCCATTGTATACACCCTCACTCGCTTACTCATGATTTTTATTTTGTACCTTTATCCAAATCTAAGAAATCAATGAAGAAAGCATTCCACTTATATTGTGTCGCCATACTCTTGATTTTATCCATAAATAACTCACCAAGTTTAAATAATAATAACTTTAGTTTGATCATTTCCTCTGATTTAGAAATGGATTCTCATTTCTAAATCAAGCTTCCTCTTAAGTGATTTGAGTCATCTAAGATCAATCCCATAAGAAGTGGTAGGTACATTGAAGGTAGAACTTTGATAAATTCATCATTCAAAGTCTGAAGTTAACTTGTATGGCAAAGTTCTACCTCCAGGTGGTACCTCAAGATAAGAAGTAAATCATGGTTCTAAAGAAGCGGATAACTCTCAAAAGATTCTCACATGGATATGCTTATTTGATCAAGCCAGGTTGACTACAATGTCAGCATATCTTGAAACTGATAAGTTAAGCATATATGACACCTTCTTATCCAAAGAGATGAGAGAATCTCTATTGAGGCACTTTTGATAGATATGCTTTCTAATCTTTAGGCTCATGGTTCATAGGACATTCTAGAGTTACATTCGGTGAAGATTTACTTCAAACAACAAGCACAACTCTTTACATTATAGATATTGGAAGATACAGATATCCAGTTCTTAACAGGTGCATATGAATATTAGTATAAAACCCTTACTGAATTGACATCTCAAACTTTCAAAAGAGGATGATGTTGAGAAGATTCAATGAATAAGGTGAGAGGGCCTTAGGCTCTATAGTGTTGCCATTAGAAGTAGATGATTGAAAGACTACAACAAGTTTCATATTATAAACTCATATACATCTTTCAATGCTTTGTTTGGTAGACCATAGATACATGAGAACAACATGGTTCCATCCTCTTATTGTTCGGTACATAGTTCATGAGGGTGGGATTGAATCTTTGAAAGGAGATCTTAAACCATTCAAACTCATGGGGTAAAATATATGAGGATGGATCTATCTCCCTCAAAATCAATAAGTCTATTCATTGAACTTGGCCAAATTTTGAGATAAAAGAAAAGAGAAAGAAAAAATAAAAGAAAGAAAGAAAATAAAGATAAGAGAAATGGACTTGGAGTGTAGAGCATTAGATTCCACCCAGTTTGTTATTCAACATATGGGTAGGTTGACTTGACTCCAGAGTGAGGAAGAGAGAAATCAAGACATATAGGGATGGAAGACCTCCATTGGCCACTCAATAAGTTATGTCTTCACCGAGTACACTACTATCTATATAGACTTAGATCTAGTTCAGGATGAGTTATATATGATTAGTATGAACTTCAAGCATGAGATCCCCATCAGTGACATTTTAGGCAGGGATATGAAGATGTCTAAACAAAGTATAAGTGTATAGTCAATATATGAACACTGAGTTGGGAACTTTATCTCTAACCCCACTTTCCTCAAAAAAAGTTGAGGGTTTGGTAGTTAAGGAAGCCCAAAGTCTTCCAAATGTAAAGGTGGAAGTTCTTTCTTGGAGCATCATCCTCAAGTCAAGAAGGTGATGTAAAACTTGAGGATGATTCACAAAAAGAATTAATAGAATTACCTTTTGATTTGGTACTTGTCTTGTGTTCTTAATTTAGCAAAGAAAGGATCAATTCCACATGCTTTCTAAACACAAGTTGGATTACTTTGAAAGGTTATGGAAAAATAAATGCATTCACAATCAACTAGGACTAGATTCGGTATAGTGATTTGTTGATGATGATTATTGCTTAGTCATCTCATTTGGAATCGATAGGTTCTTTTCAAATCATGCTAACTTTTATGAGGAGGTGTCTTAGAAACTTATTATCCAAATGACTTTGAAGTCAAGGATGCAGAGTTGAAGAGGAGATCAGATCAACCATCGATGAACTCAAAGAAATCAAGGAAGAAGATTCACAACATCATCTTGAATGAAAAAGAAAACAATGATTTAGTGAAGCTATTAACTAAGTTTAAGGACTGCTTTGCATGGAGTTATGAAGAGATCCTTGATCTATCTCTTGACATAATAGTCTACAAACTAGCAATAGAACCTAATGCTAACCCTATCAAGCAGGCTCCTAGATGCATGCGATAAGACATTGAACAACAGGTCATTTTTAAAATTAAGAAACTAATCGATGTTGGTTTTATCAAGGAAGAAAATTAACATACCTAGTTGGCTAGTGTCATCCTAGTTTAAAAAAAGAATAGCCAAATTTGCATATGCATCAATTTTAGGGACTTAAATAAGGCATGTCCAAAAGATAAGTTTTCATTATCAATCATCAAACTAATGGTGGACATTGCCTCATCTCATGCAATCTTCTCCTTCATGGATGGCTCATCTGGATATAACCAAATAAAGATGGCCCCAGAGGATGAAAGAAACACTACCTTTCGAACTCCAATCAGAATTTATTATTATATGGTCATGCCTTTCGGCCTTAAAATGTGATGCCATACCGCCATGACTCAAATCTTGGATGAACTCATTCAACATCAAGTTGAATGTTACCTCAATGATTTTGTTGTCAAAAGCAAAGAAAAGGAAGATTATCTCTTTAACTTGAGAGTAGTTTTTGAATGGTTAAGATAATATAACCTCAAAATGAACCCCATGAAGTGGATGGCTGCTTATATGGTCATTGACTCTATTGAGTCATCAACAAGTCATTGGGTCTATAATCATCAAACTCAACCATCACTATGATAATCACCATGGAGCTATTTAAAAAATCTTAAGTTACCATCTAGATTAAAGAGAAAATCGGATACATTAGCCAACTTCATAAATCATGTGAAAGATGATCTATATCAATAAGAAAATACAAGTGTTATCTCTATTAATACTAAACTCAATGATTTCTCTCTTGGGAGGTTTGCTTGCCAAGGATGAATAGACATCATTGATTATCTACAAAGGCAATTATCTGAAGAATTTAATCTAAAGCTTTCCACTATGCTCATATGAACAATATTGCTCTTTAATCATATATAGTTGTTCTTTAATAAATCATGAAACACAAAGATATAGAGGTACACTCTTACATGTAGTGCATTAATCAGTCAAAAATGAAAGTCAAATCAAAAGGATACTCTTGACTTCTTTGATCAATTGTATGGATGTAGCCAATTGCCATCAAAGATGGTTCTAGACCACATTCTCCATCAACATTGGCTTCATGGCCATTTGAGTGTTGAAGCCACATTATGAAAGCAATCCTCCTTCTTTGAAGGTCAGTTATTCATTCTTCTGTTACTTTTCCATATGGCAAAGAAATCCCACTTAAGAGGTCAGCTCAGCTCTAATTTTGAATCATATTGATATAAGTTTGGGGTGCCACGATTTTTAATGTACTCATTAAACAAATCAATAGCTTGCAACACAATTGAAGATATTACCATCTATTAGGAAAATGGTCTGAGCATTACAAAACTCTCATTCAAATATTAAAGAAGACACTCATATGACAAGATCTTGGTAGTTAATTAAGATTAAGATATCTGAGATCTTCAACTCAATCTATCTTTCTCTTAGTATGATAAGTCATTACCATTGAGGCAACCATCACTGATAGCTAAATAAAAGATCGGAGAATAAAGCCATTTGTGGTTAAGAGCAAATTTAGGAGACACATCTAGATCTTATACAAAAGCCAGATGATTCAATCTTATAACATATACATCTAGAGCTTTTCATAGAGCTTGTTTGGTTCTAAGGGACCATTGCCATAGATGGGAGGCAAGTTTGAACCCACTTAACCACATAGAGAATAGAGGATCTTATCATCATAAATTATAAGGGATAGCATGAATTCTTGTCAATGGGTTTACCAAGAAATCTATCGATATTATGTTCCAAAATGATTATCAAAGCTCATTTTCATCTCAATTTCATTTCTGTTGAGACATATCTTTGCTTGTGAATCATGATGTATAGGGTAGGGTAAGGAACCCAAGTACATTTATCCTTAGTAACACAACACCAACACAAACTCACATAAATTATAAAATAAATATCTTTTATCTTGGGCTATTTTGATATGGGATAAAATGGTCACTCATTCGTATCTTATGCTTTCCATAATAGTGAATAGATGGTACTTAGCGGTGGATGTAATTCTACAAACTTTCTTCAAATCATTACAAATTGGCAGTTCCTTCTTAGAAGAGCATGATAAGCAACATGTTGACTTTTTTTCTAAGAGGATCAAGCACATGCAATCTTCTTGACCCAACATCCTTCATTGGTCAGTATATTTGAGATTAAGTCCCCATTATTATCCTCACTAGCAAATTGAAGTTCTTACAGACTCCCACTATATGATAGAGAAAGTATATATCCATGATGATAGATCCATGATCATTTACTGAAGATGAATTACAAGTTCTTCTCAAGTTGATCATTTCAAACTAGAAATGGGGTTGGTTATAGCCATCTGATGGTGACACAATTAGCTAGTAGAAGATTAAATTCTGAGCTTTCTAGGCTTTGCATATGCTTTCTTTAGGGGTCTGAATAAAGCCATGCTTCAGTATGGACACTCTATTTGGATCACATCTTTTGGAGAATTTTCCTACAGGTTACTTTTGGATTAGATAGTCCCATTTCTTAAATCATCTTGTTGGAGAATTTGTCTTGTGAATATCACATTCTCCTTATGTGTTAAAATGACTAGACTTATATAATCTTCTCTTATATACACCACATCCACAACATAACACCACAATTTACATTATAAATATAAATTATTTTATGGATAAAGCACTCACCAATTCTCCTTAGAATTCAATTTGTTATATAATATATCACCCCAACATATACTTTTTAAGATGTAAGTCTTTCTTCCTTCTCTTGCCTAACTCATTATAGTCCTACCTTGTTAGTACCTTTGGCTTTGTAAATCTGGTCATAAAACCTTACTCCCATCTATTGACTTTTTTAAGAGGATGTAAGCTTCATGCTTTCTTCTTGGAATATCATGATCACTGATTAGTATATTTGAGATTTAGGATAGTCCCAGTGGCTCTTATCCTCCACTTCTACGGGTTTAGTTCTTCACGGACTCCCCATGTAGTAGTAGATAATATATATCCCACGACAGACTATCCGATGATCATTTTATCGGAAGATGTAATTCTACAAGCCTTCTTCTCAAGTTGATCATCCAAATCAAGGGAACCTCGGTTGGTTGGTTATCATCATCGATGGTGACCCACGGTGGATACACCAGTGGCGATGTAAGTCAAGCTTTCTCCCAGTTGGCCATATACCTATAGCTTTCTTTTAGGGTCTTGGATAAAGCCCTTAGCACCCCCCTATGGCAATCTATTTGGATCACATCCTTAGCGACCCCATTTAGACACTACCCAGGTTACTTTTGGATTGGACAGTTCTCATTTCCTAGTAGTCACTCCTGAGGTTGGAGAATTTATCTTGCGAATATGCAGATTCTCCCTTGGTCCAATAAGTTTAAGATATGACTAGACTTATATAATCCCTTCTTAGTGGGTACATCGCACGCAAACAGGGTCCACAACATAACACACCAAATTAAATTAAATCAAATCACATCAAGTTAAATGAAATTAAAATCAAATTAATCATCGACTCTTGAGTTGAGGTAAGATCCCATATTCTCCTTAGGTAGGGTTTGATTTGTTATGCCATCGATAGATCACCCCAACGGATCCCTTTGGAAGATGTAAGTCTGCTATGCTTTCTTCTAATTGTTGCGCCAGGAGGATAGTCCTACCTTGTGGTAGACTACCCTTTGGCTTTGTTGTTAAAGGCTAACAAAGTTTCTTCTCAAGAGTCCATCTGACAATAGGGTCCATCTAAGCACCAAATTAAATTCTTCTATCAAATCAAATTAATCTCATCCTTGAGTTGAGTAAGATCTTGAGCTTTCACTCATAGCCTTAGGTGGCATGTGTTCTCCATCACATCCGATGACTTTTCTCCTTTGAAAGATGTAAGTCCTATGCTTTCTTAGCATAGTATTCCATTGAAAGGCCTCTTGGGTTTTATAGTCCTACCTTATGGTGGTGACTATCCACGACATAAATCAAGATGATGGGCCATGGCTTCTTCTTGGTGTTATCACCCAGACCCAGTCCATAAGATAAATTTAAACTAGCCTCCCATGGAATTCAAATTAAACATATTGGACAAACCAAATTTTCCCTAATGAGGCTATCAAATTAGCCTCCTAGCAGATATCAAATCACTCTTCTTGGGTGATCCCCATATGCTAATCTAGAACTCTTCTTGAGTGAAGTCATAACAATGAATAACCTCCACAGTGGTTAAACAAATGAAAGAAATCAATTTAACTCTTATCCCTGGGTTTGACACAATTCTAGTGGAAGGTTCACATGCCAATCCTAGTGAATTCCAACTCATATCCTTAGCGGATATCCCTCCACTTAAAAATTAAAATCAATTAAATCTTGATCCCATGAGTTATGATTCTTATCCCATGGATACACACCCAAACTAATTATTCTGATCAAACTCAAATTAAATCCCTGGATCTTGAACTCTTCCCTAGTTTAAGGTTCATGTACTCAATCTCAATATTCTTTATGTCCTCTTATTCCTTCGAAGGCGCATTGCACTAGATCAGTCTACCTCTGGTGGTATAGATCATCTTGGATGTTTGCAATCTTGATGTTGTGATCATTTCATCAAACCAAGTAGGTGTGCCTTGTAGTTACCCTTTTGTGGGGTCCATTAGTTGACCTCACTTTTTTGGAGTGAGCTCAACCTCTCCTCTTGGGCTTAGGTCATCTAAATTTCTTAATCATAAGACACTTAGTGATTATGAGCACTTAACCTAAGCTAGAGACTTAGAAAGGTTCCATAGGATAAACAATGCCCCAAACTTAAGAAATCACTCCTGGGCTCACATATAAGTCACTAAACTTAAATCAAGAAACCAACTCACATCTCAAGGACCCATTTAGCAACTTTAAATCCACCAAATTGATTCAATCAAACCTTATCATGATTGTTGATCATAAGATGATTCATTGCAATTCATTGGGTTAAACAATCAATTGGTCCTTTGGCCAAGTAAACCTTCAAATAAACTTAAACTAGTCAAAACCCATTATATACTAATTCAAAACTATTGATAAACATGCTCTAATCAATGGTAGAGAGACCAAACTCTCATTGGGAAACCAAATTCAAATTGACATCTAAGATGACCCAAATTATCCTAAAAAAAAAAATTCAAATCCTCTAACCCATTCAAATATCCCTTCCAATGATTATTGAACTTGAAACCATAATTGAGCCTAATTTGACCAATTGGTCACTTAATCCCCAAATTAAACTAAAGGTCAAATTAGCCAAAATTCAAATTAAATTCAAATTGATTTGAACCATGGATGTTCATCTTAAATTAGCTAGTGAACCCTTGAATCAATACCAACTGTTGGCCAATTTGTCAAATTGGTCAACTTGACCCACTTGATTCCAGAGCCAAATCAATCTTAAGCCAAATTAAATCAATTTGATCATCAAAACTCTTTAAAATCATTTGAACCTAGCATAAGTGGTTCAATTTGACCAAATTGTCAATTGTCCTAAAACACCCAATATGGCCCATATGACCCAAATTACAAATTTATAGTCACTCATTGCAAATCATCCCGCATCCCAAACCCTTGGAGATCAGCCAACCCATCTGAATTCTTCACTCACTTGCATTCAAACTTACCCCACCACTTACATTTAATGGGTGATCTATGGCACAATGAAGACTTTGAGCTTACAAACTCAACTTACCCCGACCATCTATCACTTAATATTCCTTTTCATCCATCCATAAAAGAGGGGTTAAAATGAGCATATTCTTCTCATTTACCCTCTAACTCCAAAATTATCCACTTCCCACTTAAGCTAAACATCAAATGGGTGGATCTAAAAATAAAAGCAAAGATATATCTTTATGATTGAACTGCTCATTCAAGCTTCTTCTTCCACTCAAAGCATTCTGGATCATTCTAGAAAACCATCAAATGAGGTAATTTTTGAGAAAAATTATAGTCACCCAATCTATTTAATGATTTTCCTTTGATCGAATACCTTAGATAAACCTTGCAATTTTTTATTTAATCTAATGATAATTTTATGAAGATCTTCAAAATGATCCCAAAAGATTTTATCACATTTCATAAATACAAAAAATTGAGCTCATCTTGTTCACTAATTAATTTTAGCATTAACCATCCACTTCCATTAGATATGAAATATTGATCAACCAATCTCACCCAGAAATCACTGATCAAACTCATCAATCAATCTGATCTCCTCAATTATCACCCATCTGTCCATTTCCTACAATGCTGAAATCTACTCCCCATGACCTTAATGCCACATATTATCCATTTCATTCACCATCCACCTTCCTTTAGGTTAAGTGGGAAATTTGGGATTTTCTACTTTTAAAAATTAATTAAATTACCTGAAACTTCAAACATTGATAGAAAATAAAATATCAAAACAAATTATAAAATAAGGGCTCATTCATTCATATTCTTTGAGAGAATCCATTAAAATTAAAATCATCAAATTCCCTTTAGTGGATTAAGAGTAACAAGTTTAATAAAATTAAGTTTCATTAATAAATCTCAAAATACAAATTGGATTTTAAAATTTTGAGGTTGAAATCTTAAAATCTACCTACAATAAAATTTCAAAGAAAAATGATGGTTGGATTAAGATATTGAATTTAAAATTCAAATGATCTATTTTAATAAAATAAATCAAAATACTTCATAAAATTTGTTGAATCAATTAAAAAATATAAAATAAAAAATCCAAAAACTACAAATAAATACTCATTTTTAAAGGTATTTTTGAGGAATCGTTTAATTATTCTTAATTAATTTTAAATAGTGATTTTGGCTTAATTAAGTTTAAAAAAGTTATAGCTTAATTACTCATTAATATCAATTAATTTCACTTTTAGAAAATTTTGTTTATTGACCTCTACCTCCCTATTTTCTTAATTTCTTTTGAAATTAGGTGATTATGCCTTAATCACTCTTCTAACAATTAGAATAGTTAAGTACATAAATAGTTAATTAATTAATTTGGACCCATTTAACATTGATTGATAGTGAGGAGGTTTAGGGAATGTGATTGGGATATTTTTCCTAATTTTCCCTAATTTTCCTTTACTTTCCAAGAAATTAAGGAATTATTAACTAATTAATCATTAATTAATTAAATTTTAAAATGGATTGATTTATTGACTCATGGGTATGTCCTTAAGTGTTTGTAACCTGTAAGAACTCTAAGGAAATTATAACTATCCTACATATGTGGGAAGGTTATGAAGTACTCAATTAAATCCTTAATCAATCACACCTCTTTTAAAATTTTAATCAAGTTAATCTTATTAAATGCTTAATCAAACACAAATCACTCAATTAAATCACAATTAAATGAAATTAAACTCAAATCAAACTCATCAAATCATTAATTTAAACAAACATGAAATCAAATTAAAAGTTTCAACAAATAATCTAAATCAAATCAAATTAAATTAAATTAAAGTCTCATTAATTTAATATGTAATCAAATCAAATTTCATTCAACCTACTAAATAAGATAAACTAATTAACTATCCAGTATGAAATCAAAATGCAATCCAAACTTTGATAAACATGACAAATGGGTGATTTTAAAATAAAATTCTAATTATAAAGAATCAAACTCATTAAAATCAAAATAAAATCTCAATTAACTAATTTAATCAAACTACAAATAAATGAACAATCAAATCAAATAAACATAAAATTAAATCACATCATAATCAAGAAAATTAGATATTAATTTAAAAGGATATTGAATTATCAATTTAATTTCAAAATATCTAATCTAAAATCTATCATCAATACATTAAATTAAATAAATTTAAAATATTGAATTATCAAAATTTAATTGAATCAAAACATTTAATTAAAATTAATCAATCAAATTACATGAAGGTAAATAAATACAAAATATAATAACATTAATCAAATCAAATCAATTCTAAATCATTCAAATAAATCAAATCAAATAATACCTTAAATACAAAATAATCAAATTAAGGGTTCCTTTATGTGTTTAATAACATAAAGACCGTTAAGGAAATTATGGTTAACCCATAATATGGAGAATCATAAAAGTACTTAATTATATTCTTTAACTTAATTAATCCTTAATTATGAGCCAATTGCATTAGGTTCTTTAGAGCATCACAATTTTATTTCCTCACATGTTCATGTCATTTATGGCTTATAATTAAGTGGTTAATCAAATTAAAGAATCATCTGTAAGGGTAATTGATTTAATTAAGGATCCAACTTAATTAATTCATAAAATTCACTTATTTTTACTTATTAAACTAAATTAAATCACGAACATGGGGTATGGAATAGGATTAGCAAACCTCTTCTTATATTTCTTAAATCAAATCAAACATGGAATTTAATGATATTAAGAAGCTTTAGTTTATTTTAAATGATTTTATTTAATTTGATTGCTTAGATTTAATTGGATTGAATGAAATCATAGGTCTTTTATTTCTTTGCAATCATATTAAATTTGTTTGCCATATATGATCATGCATTCATCTCTTTCAAAATTAATTAAACAAAATGATTTCTTTATGACAAATTGCATGTGTTGACTTAAATTAAAAATAGGTGTGGCTATTATCACTATTAAATCAAAAATTACTTTCAAAAGTGTATAAATCATTTATAATATATGGTGTGATGCTAATTATGAAATATTTATGAGTTTTCATGTGTTTATTATCTAAGATACGTGATATGGAGTCTTCTCTCTTTACTTTGCATGGGCTTACATGGGATTTACAAATGTATTGTTCATTTGAAAAGAACACAACATTTGTCCAAATTCATTCCTATGTATGTCCATGCTAAGGCTTAGAAAGAATTTCATATCACATATGTAAATCATATAATTGAATCAAAGACAACAATTTACATGACTTCTTCTTCTTATGGTTAATTGTACATTCATATGTATATAAGAAGAGTGGTATATTAATCTAGACATCCCAGGGATGCACGGCTTTAAGTAGCCCTAAGGAGGTCTTTACCTCACTCCCTTAGTGCAAAATAATGGCATCGTACCTACTCATATCTCTTACACATATGTATGTGCAATGTGACTAATGAATAGAAAGTCATAATTCAATCAAACTTATTTCTTCTTTTGTGACTCTTCATCCTTATAGTTGTGTATACATTTATATATATATATATATATATATATATATATATATATATATATATATATATATATATATATATATATATATACTGAGAATAGTGGATATTGACATCAATGTTACTTTAAGTAGCCCTAAGGAGGTCTTTACCTCACTCCCCGGTGAAACAATGGCCATACACCTTAAAACTTTTATACATTTGAGAGTACATGTAGCTAATGGATTGAAGTCTCCTTTTTTTTATTAAGAAAGACATGCATTCATATTAATCCAATTAAATGAAATAAAAACTTTAAATATACTTCATTATATTCATCATCTAAGTATGTTAAGATATATTGTATATGTAGGTATACTTAGGATCCAATCATGTGCATGTTACATGTGATGGAAAGAAATGAATGAACATGTGTCATGTAATAGTAATTCATTCCAATTATTATTAAGAAGCCTTTCACATTGAATAAGGTTATTTAAGGTGAACCCAAACCTAGGACTAATTAAAACATGTAATAAGCCATTCACTAAGGAAATTAAGTCATAATAACATGCTTTAGAAAATGACTTAAGGTAGGGATGAAAGAGAGTAATCCTCGTTCTTCTCTTTATAACACTTAGATGTTAAGTGTAGGGTCTTATGGAACCAAATAAATCACAAATTAAAACATGCAAAATCAACTAAATAACTTAAAGTGAAACCAACATTCCATGTTAAATTGTATTCTTTTACACTTAGAAAACTTCAACATTAATGCCTAATCAAGATATACCACACAAGCCTTAAGCACATTAGAATACTAAGTCACCACTTAGTGCTAAGTTAGGGTGGTGTATGTGTGACGAATATTTGTTTTATGATGTAATGTTTTAGACTGGAAGTTAGGGTGTATATTTCATAGATTGGATGTTAGGCTATTATTAGCCTAATCATATGTTCTACAGGGGGTTGTGCTTAAGGGGTCATTGTAATAAAAATATAAATGCTTTTGCTATACAAGTTACTTAGCCCCTAAGCATAGCCCATGTTAGGATAGGTGGGCTTGGTTACCCATGTGCGGGGTGCTAAGTCTAAATCATTCATATAATTGTTTGGATTGTATGGTGTGTTTAGCTAACATTTATTTTATAGATGTAGCTAGATTTACTTTCCTTCTTTTAATATAGTTTTGCATTAGGAAGTAGGATTAGATATATGAGGAGGCTAGAAGGCTTTGTCCTAGGAGGCCCTATGATGCCTTTGAAGAAAGCACATCCAAAGCAAGCTTAAAAGAAGAAATGGAGATATGAAGAATGAAGACCCCCATAGCATTTATTCATTTATGTAATTGTAATTATTCTTTTGTAATTTGGGTTGTATAAAGGTATAGCTCGGCTACCTATTTTTCTTTTTAGGTTGTACGGTGGTACCTGACTGCACCGCTCTTTTATTCTTTTATGATAGCTTTATAAAATTATTTGTGTTTTGTTTAGCTTGTGCATTAGAAAAACTATGCATTTTCATAGTTTACTTATGATTGGTGATTGTTGTATAGCCTGGATATGATTATGCTCCTAGGATAAAAATTAATTTTTCTACCCAAACTAATAACTCATAACTAAACCTTTAAAATAATTCATAACCTCACATAAAAGCCTAGGAATTAAATCAAGATAATAAAATGTTTAGCAAGCTGGATGATTATATGTATAATATCATCTATGTCATATTCTTCCACTCTTGCTAGAGAGGGCTTCCATCTGCCGGAATAAAGGCTTGACTTGTAAGAGCCTTTGATGGAAAGAGACCTCTTTCTCTTGATTTGGCCCATAATCAATTTCTTATGCATTTAGGCATATAAAATCCTACACGTGTTAAAATAAAAGAGTCCAAAAGAATCAAATAAATTTGATAAAATTTGCATTAGATTAAGTCATGAATTTATACCACTCGTGCTCTAGTCTCTTAGTGAGTGAGTTTAAGGACTTAGTTTCTTTTCTAAATAAATAACAACATAACTATCTTGCAAAGCATAAGACTTGCCTACATGGATTTAAGGAGGAGTTAACTCATTCACTCAGTGACGATAAGTTCTAGTTGGGTGATTTTTTATCTCTTCTGGAGGTAAACCATATACTCATTTTTGCCTTAGATTTTGGTCATGCTTTGGCCTTTGCTAAAGCTCCCTAGATTTAGGATATGAGGTTGTTGTTTCTCTTTGTAAGCTATAAATAAATTCTCACTTCTTAGGTATTTTCATAATCTTGTATTGTGGAATTATAAGTCCTAGATTTCTAATAAACTTTCAACTCAAACAAATAAATCCCTTCAAATCCAAATATATGAAGCCCAACCATAGGATAGATTGGAGTGCTCACTATGATTTCTAGTATCATGAGCACTCCCTACTCATCTCCTTTGGTTTTGATAAGAACTCTTCCCTTTTGATCTCTCCCACATGATTTCCAAACATACAATCAATCATTTGATAGTCCTATCTTTGAATTCTTTGGAGACAACATTCACCTACTTTAATCGAGAGTATTCTTAAGGGATTCACTTCTCTTAAGATGTAATTAACTATTGAGGCTTACCTCCATAGGGAACTTAATGAACCTGGTTTAAATAAACCCTGCTTTACTTTTCCATGTAAAGTAGGGTTTTTTGTATATTCAAGACCCATCATACCTTAGAGTCCTTATTAGGATTAGGTCCATTATAGGGTAGTCTATCTCTCGAGATAGTACACTATTTATTAATGTCATACCGATCACCTAATAAGTACATCTATCTGTGGTGTTCCCTCACATATACACACAAACACTAGAAATAAACACCACACTCCTCAAGTCATGTAAGAAGCCAGACTCCGAGCATCCGTAGGCTCTGTCAACCCAATGAAGAATTGATCTTAAACTAGCACAAGGCTTCATACTCTCCCTAGTGGGTATCTCAAACTGTGCTGGTGGTGGAGGCAATGCAATAATCCTCCTATAATCCTCCTCTCCTTCTAAAACTGAGAGGGGTGAAACCTACTACCATTCAAGAGTGGAGAGGTCTCATGAGGGCAACCATCCTCAACTACATGAGAGACATCATCAACCTGCCTTGCCTCGTGCTCATAGTACTGCTTAACCTTTTGTTTCTTGTTGCAGCGTTACATCCTGATAAGCGGGGTGGAGCGGGAGCTAGAACCTACCTCAAAGGTACAAGAGACTATATCGGAGGCCAAGATAACCTTCCCCTTCATAATGGTGGGAAACTAGTGAGGAGGTGCTAACCCTGGTGGGACTGTGAGGGGTAACTATGAACAGTTTTGAAACAACTAGCGATCTTGGTCAGTGGGTACAACCTCTTCCTCTTTGAGGGAAACCGAGAATCTGGGATGTCAAAAGGAGTGGCTTCTATCCACCTCCTCCTGAGTCATGGGTTGGCCCCTCACAAGTGACTCTGATAGCTTCAAAGCCACATCTGAACTGGATCACATGGGTGGTGGTGAGTATGGCCTGATCTAAGGCCATATCCACACCAAACAAGAAAAAGAATATCATCTTACTAGCATACATGGTAGAAGAATGATCACATAAGGGACTAAGAACTAAACTAGTATCCCTAAATTTGAAATAGAGCTAAATCTGACCCTTGCTCTAACAACTGCCTTCAATTATTGATTTTTAGATTTGACTTTGGAATTTGAACCCACACTAAACAAATTTAGGTATGTTAAGCGAGGTTCATTTAAATTGGAGAGATTTAAAAATTTGAGGAGAGACTTTGCCATAAGATTTGATTTGGAACTCACATTCAACAAATTTGGGTATGTTGAGTGAAGTTCAAATATTTAGGAGAGACCTTTGGAGATATATTTGTTGTATGTTTTGTTTGAAATTTTATTTTGAAAAAAAAACTTTTATTTAGCAAATTTAGGTATGCTAAAAGGTTTCAATTATATGTTTGAAAGCATCTTGTTTTATGATGATTGTTTGTCATGTGTGTGATATATGTTGGTTTGATTCTTGATTTGAAAATGGGACCCTCACTTTCAAATTTATGTATGACAAGTAAGGCCAAATGTGTTTAATATGTTTGTTGTTTGTTTATATGATTTGGAGAACTCTCATTTGATAAATTTAAGTATATTAAATGGAGTTCAATATATGTGTTTGATATTTGCTGATTTTATTCCTCTTTTGAAAAAAAAGAACTCTTATATGACAAATTTAGGTATGTCAAATAGAGTTCAAATATATGTGTAAATGTTTTGATGTTTGGAAGTGAGATCCACACTTAACAAATTTAGGTATGCTAAATGGAGCTCACTTATATGTGGTTTTGTTTTGATCTTGAAGGTTGAATTCTCATTTAACAAATATGGTTATGTTAAATGGAATCCAAAAAAAAATGTGTTTTGATCTTTTGTGATTTGATTTTGTTTTTTAAAAGGGAACTTTTATTTAGCAAATTTAGGTATGTTAAATAGAGTTCAATTTGATTGTTGGTGTTTTGATTTCGAAAATAGGACCCTCATTTGACAAATTTGGATATGTCAAATGAGGTTCAAATGTGTTTTGATTTTGAAAATGGAACTTCACTTAACAAATTTAGGTATGTTACGTGGAGTAAGTTAATTTTGAAAAATATGTTTGGAATATTTTGAAGAAACTCTCATTTAACAAATTTGGATATGTTAAATGGAGTTGGTTGATTGATTCATTTTATTTTGAAAAATGTGCTATTAAAAAAAAGGGTTTTGATGATGTATATTTAATTTTGTTTTAAACAAAACCCTCATTTAAAAATTTAAGTGTGTTAGATGAGGGTTAATTGTTATTTTTTAGAAGAGGTTTGAAGATTTTCTTTTATATTTTGTAAATTTTGTCATGCTTGTGGTGTTTATTTTGGATGTGTGTGTGGGGGACACCACCACAGGGATACTTATTGAAGTGATCAGGTACGACATTAAATGGACCTAATCACCTAATAAGGACTCCTAAGGCATGATAATATACTAGAGATTTTCTCTACTTTACATGGATGAATAAAGCAGGGTTTATATTAAATCGAGTTCTAAAGTTCCCCATGGATGCAAGCCTCCATAGTTAATTACATCTTAGGAATGAAATTCTCTAAGAATTCTCTCGATTAAAGTAGGCAATTATGGTCTCCAAAGATTTCAAGGCTAGACTATCAAAGGATTGGTTGTATTTGGAAGATCAATTGGGAAAGATCAAATGGAGAGAATTATTTTGGAAGCCAAAGGAGATGTGTAGGGAATGCTCATGATACTAGAAAGGCTAGTGATCATTCCAATCTATCATATGATTGGGCTTTATATATTTGAAAGTGAAAGATTTATTTATTTGAGTTGAATTTTATTAGATTGCTTATAATCCAACAACACAAGATTATGGAAATGCCTAAGAGGTGAGGATTTATGCTTGTAGCCTGAAGGAAATAGCCACCTCGGATCCTAAATCTAGGGAGGTTTAGTACAATGCCAAAGCATGACCTAAATCTAAGTGGAGAATGGACATGATGGTTTACCTCCACAAGAGAGAATAAACCATCTGACTTCTAGGCTTACAACTACATGGAGTGGCTGCCAGCTAACGCCTCCTACATTTTAAAACCATGTGGTTTGGTCATATAAATTTGTAAGATAGTTAGGTTATTATTTATTTAGAAATAAACTAAGTCCTAAACCCACTCCCTAAGAGACTAGAGTATGAGTGGTATGAGTAATGACTTAATCTATAAATGTAAAATCTTTTCATATTTTTATTTTCTTCTGATACTTTATTTTGATAAAAGCTATAGGGCTTCTTATGCCTAAATGCATGATGAAAGTTGATTGTTGCTAAATCAGTGAGAAGGGGGTGTTCTCTACCATAAGGAATGCCCTCACAAGTCAAGCGTCCCCCTATCGTGCATGGATGGAGATCCCCAATTTCAAGGAAGAAGAATATGCATGCATGATGTGAAACATACAACATTCACTAAGCGGTTGCTAAATCTTTTAATTATCTTATTTACTGTGTAGGCTTTATTGTGAAGTTATGAGTTTTTTAGAATTTAATTATGAGTGATTAATTGGGATAGAGAAATTAATTTTTTAAGAGTCTAATCGCATCCAGGCCACACATTCAAGTATCAATCATAAGAAATAATGAAAAAGCATGTCATTTCTAATGCACAATATAAACAAATCAAACATTTCCTAAATACCATAAAAGAATAAAAGGTCAGTGCGATCAGGTACTGTCGTACAACCCAAAAAGAGAAAATATGGGTAGCCGAGCTCTACCCTTATACAACCCAGTATGTGAAAGAATAATTACAATTTTATTAAATGTTATGGGGGTCTTCATTATTCACTCTTCATATCTCCATATCTCTATTCTTTCATTTGATTTGATTTGCTCCACTTCTTTGGTTCAGATGTGCTTGCTTCAAAGGCATCAAAGGGCCTCTCAAGACTAAGCCTTATAGTTACTACTCATCCTAATCCCCTATAGCACCAATCCTAATTCCTATTATGAAATTACATTAAGAATAGGAAAATTAAATCTAACTACACCTACAAAATAAGTGTTAATAAACACACATACAATCCCAAAGTATATATATGATTTGGACTTAACCCTACACATGGGTAACCAAACCCACCTGTCCTAACTTGGGTCATGCTTAGGGATTTAAACAACCTACAAAGAGAGCATTCATACTTAATATTAAGCACCACAATAAGCACAATCCCCTGTAGAAAGCATGATTAGGCTAAGAATGACCTACCATCCAGCCTACAAAGCATACACCTTAACATCCAGTCTAAAATAATACATCATAAAATAAATTATTCATCACATCATGCACCATCTTAACTTAGGACTATAAGTGGTGACTTAATTCTAATGTGTGTGTTAAGGCTTTGTGTGGTATGTCTTAACTAGGCATTAGAGTTATATTTTTCTAAGTTTAGAAGGGATTCAATTTAACATGAAAGGTTGATTTCACTTCAAGTTGTTTAACTAATTTGAGAATTTTGATTTATGTTTTCTTTTGTTTCATATGTTTTTACACTTAACATCTAAGTGTTATAAAGAGAAGAAAAGGGATTTCCTCTTTCATCCTTACTTTAAGTCACTTCTAAAGCATATTAATTTGATTTAGCTCTCTTTAATGAATGGCTTATTACACATTTTAATTAATCCTAAGTTTAAGTTCACTTTAAATAATCTTATTCAATATGAAAGGCATCTTAAGATTAATTTAATTGAACTACTACCACTTGACATATATCAAATCATTCCTTTCTGTCACATATAACATGCACATGATTTAATCCTAAGTATATCTATACATGCAGTACATTTTAGCACACTTAAATGATGAATGTATGTGTATATTTAAAATTTATATATTTTTTTTATTTGATTTAATTATTTAAATATATTAATTTAAAGTTTATCCAAATTCTTATACAAAAATACATAAGAATGAAATTGAATAGGTATTGTTAAACTAAGAAAGTGAGGTAATCAAATGACATCCTTGGGGCTACTTAAAACCTCATATTCCGATGTCCCGGACTATATACCCATTGTATTCAAACATATGCAAATTTGTATACATGAAGATAGGAAGTAAGCTCCAAATCATATGGCTAATTAATTTAACCACTTAATCAATTATGAACGCATACAATTTTGACATGAAAAGGGATTTACATTCATTAATTACATATACATACACATGTATAAATTCATAAATAAGTACGTGCCATTGTTAAACCAGGGAAGTGATGTAATCAAATGACCTCTTTGGGGCTAACTAAAGCCTCGTATTCCCGAGATGTCTAGACTATATACTTGCTTTTCTTGAATACACATGAAATGAAAAAGAAGACAATGCAAAGATTATATTTTTGTTTGATTGAATCATTTATGTATATTAATTAAAGCTCTATCCAAATTTTAATGTTAAAATACAAAAAAAATGAAATCAAATAGGTACGTGCCATTGCTAAACCAGGGAAATGAGGTAATCAAATGACCCCCTTGGGGCTAGCTAAAGCCTCGTAATCTTGGGATGTCTAGACTATATATACCCATTATCATTCAATCTTACATAAATCAACACATGAATAGAGGAAAGAGAACTCAACATTCATACTCTTAAGTTACAAGCACATGCATTTCTTATGTATTTATAACTAGCATCAAAACACATATTATCATTCATTTATAAGCTTTTGAAAAATATATTTGGATTCAATAGTGATAATATACATATATTAAATTAAATCAACACATACAAGCTTACAAAAGAAAAATCATTTGATTTAATTAGTTTTGAAAATATGAATGCATTATTGCAAATGACACACAATATCTAACATGATTGGAAAGGAATAAATAAACATAAACACATGATTTCATGCAATTAAATTAATTCCTAAGGACAATCATATTAAATAAAACTATTTAAAATAAACCAAAGCTTTCTTATTATCATTTTTAATTTCATGTTTTGATTTGACTTAAGGATGTGAGAAGAGATTTTCTCATTCTAACCTATTCCCATGTTTGTTAATTCATTTGGTTTAATGAAATGTAATTAAGTTGATTTTATGGGTTAATTAAGTTGTAATATGCATTAAATCTATTAATTAACCCTTTCTTATATCACCTTAAATTGATTAACCAAATAATTATGAGGCAACAAGATATGCTTAGAAAATAAATTTGCAATAGTCCTAAGAAGTAAAGGGGACTAATGTAATTGGCTCACAATTATTGTTTAATTAAATTAAGGAACTTAAATAATTACTCTTATGGTTTTCCCATGCATGTGGACTAACCATAATTTTTTAAACTATATGTTATTGACACTAAAGATCTACCCCAAGATTTCAATAATTAAGTTCTGATGTGATTATAATTTCAATTTTAAATAATTAGGCCATTCAATTAATTATGAAATCTTAATTAATTTGATTTTAAAGAAATGAACTTAGGAAAACAGATTAGGAAGGAGGCCCAAACCTTATCCCATGGGTTTATTCACTCTTGACAATGATTAATTTAATTAATTTATTACTTGTTCATGGGATTAATTAATGATTAATTAACTTAAAAGAGTAATTAAGGTTTCATTAGTCAATTTCCCTAATTAACTTAGCAATAAATCTCAAGAAATTATGGGAGGCAGAGGTCATCCCATTGAATTGTCCCACAAAGTTTGGGATTAATTACTTAAGTAATTAAGGAATTACTAAGCTAATTTATCTTACAATTAAAACTTAATTAAACCTTAGTTAATGTTCAAAGTTAATTAAGAATATTTATAATAAATTCTCCTCTTAAATACCTTTAAAATGAGTATTTATTTATATTTATTTAATTTTTTTATAACTAGTTATGATTTTTACAAGTTTCAGCCATTAAAGCACATTATTTAAGCCAAATTAACCCTTAATCCCGTCGACGCGAAGTGACACGATGCGGCGTGCTTTTCACGTGGCACCATGGGATTGGTTACTTAAACATAATCCTAGTCAATGCTTGCATGGCAGCGGTGGAACGCACTTTCTCGTGCACCATCCAATCACAGATCGGACGGTCATAATTAATCATGTGGCGCTAAATGATTAAATTGGATAATTTTAATAGATCTAATCATGACCACCATTCTGATCACATTGAACAAATGGTGCATGATCGATCATCATGCGAGCGAGGGAGAATGGAGTCTGTCTGCCATTGTTCGCATGATTCAAGCTCATCCGAGCTTGGATCGACTCCAAATGGATCCCACACCTTTGCGTGAAGGATCCAAGGGGACCAGTGGTCAAGATCACACAGTTTAAATACTTTCTTCTAAAATTTCAACTCATTTTCATTCAAAGGTCAGTTTTGATGGCATACCTCACCGAACCGTAAGACCGGTGGAAATCTCGATTGAGGAAGTTTCGTCTAGTGGAGATGAAGGTCTACTAATCAGCACAAGCTCCAATTTGATGTGGTTTACTCAAAATGCTAATACTCAAAGCGTAGGAGGTAGGAGTTGATCGAAGTTGCACATTCGGTGGTCGGAGGGCTTGGGAGACAATTCGTTCTTACTCGACTAGCTCCAAGGATGGTGTATGCAAAGTTAATTGCATTTTGGTTGATTCTTGAGCAAATGTGAATGAGAGGAAGGTTGTCCTATTTCAGTTTGAAGGAAATCGAGAATGAGGACTGTGGAATAAGCTTGGGAGCTTGAGAAATGCCTCTGGCTGCTCGTCTTGGGTAGATAGGTCTCTATGGAATGAATTTGTATGTGTTTTAGTGGAAATGAGGGGGTGTATCCCCCCCCCTCCCTCTTCCTCTTGATCGAACAGATGGGTTGGTTTTGAATTTTTGTGATCATCCGACCACCTTAGAGGGTCATGGGTGTCCTTGAGTGGATCGCTTTAGTTGGGTGGCGGACTGCCAAGGAGGGTAGTGGGTGTCTTTAGTGTTTCAAGTGCTCCAATAGATGAGGTGATTTCACCTCCCATGGGTCATGGCGACCCAACCACCTTTGAGTCGAGGTTAGGCGGTCCTAGGAGCCGTGGACCAATGGGAGAGTGCCAAGGCCAATGAATGGAAATGATAACTTACATGGGTAATTTGCCTCATGTGATACTCCTAGCCCAAGGGTAGAATGGTCATTTGGCATTAAATTTTATTTGGACAGATTTGGAATGATTCAAAAGTGGGTTAGCCCAAATTTCAAGTCATTTGGAGTTTATTTGGTTCGATTTGGCTCAATTTGACTCATTTGAGTCAAATGGGCTTAGGTTGAGTCAAGTTGATCAATTAATCAAATTGGGTCAAACCAAGGGTTGGATCATGTTCATATGATCATTTGGGATGTATTGTTATCATTGGTTTGGTTAAATTTGGTTTAGACCTAGTTTTGGCTCATTTGAGTTCATTTGGGTCAAATGGGTCAAGTTGACCAATTTGACCCAATTGGCCAAATTGCCTTGGGTCATGGCTTGGTTTGGGTTTGGTTAATTTGGAATATATTTAGATTTAATTTGGTTTTAGGTTGTTTTGACCCTTTAGGTCAAGTAAGGTTCAATAGGTCATTTGAATTACATTATTTGGGCTCATGAGGCTTTGGTCAAGTTCAATAGTCAATTTGGAATGAACTTGAGCCATTGTTTGTAATCAATTTGGATTGTATCAAGATTTTACCCATTTTGGTCATGTAGGTCAAATTGGGTCAACTTTGGTCAAGAGGGCAATTGGGTTTAGTTTGGCTCAATTGAAGGTCAGGTCATGTTCAATGTTGATTTTGAGTTGGCATGAATCATTGGTTTCAAGGGATTTGGCTTGGTTTCAATTTGGCTATTTTGGGTTCATATGGGTTAAGATGTTGACTTGGTCAAATAACCAAAAGTTGATTTATTGATTTATGAGAATTGATCCTAGGGTGAAGTTTGGAATGGCTTAATTCACTTTGATTTGGATTGAATTGGATTTTAGCTCAAATAGATCAAATTGGTCACTTCGGGTCAAGTGAACCAATTGTGTTTAGTTGGCTTAATTTTGGGTTGAGTTTGATTTAGTTGAGTTTATATATAAATTTTGGATTGACATATAAATCCAATTACAATTGGTTTTGGGTTCAAATGAGTTTTGGTTCTTTGAAATCTCAAGTCAAAAGGCTAGGAGGTTTGACTTGAGTTGATTTTAATTTGGCTTGATGATTGTAGATTTCATTTATATTTGGGATGATAATTGAAGGAATAATTGATTCATGAGAAAATCAATTGATTTTGGGTTTTGGAATTAAGGAATTTGGCTAAGTACATGGAGTTGGGTCATGTGGCTTAAGTTAGGATTTTGATTTAGTTTTGATGATTTAAATATATTTTATTTATATTTATAAAGATGATTGAAGACATGATTGATTTATGAGAAAATCAATTGAGTTTGAAGTGATTTGAAGGCAAATTTGGCTAAGCTCATGAAGGTAGGTCATATGGCTTAGAAAGGGTCTTGATTTAGTTTAATTTAGTTTGATTTAGTTTTGATCATTTGAATATAGATTTGATTTATATTTAGGAAGATAATTGAAGATATAAATTGATTATGAGAAAATCAATTGATTTTGGATTGATTTGGATGGGATTTTAGATAAGTTCACGAAATTGATTCAAAGGACTTAGGAAGGATTTGGTATGATTGCATATGTTGGCAAATTGGATTTGGGATTGAGTTTAATTTTAAGTTTGATAGATTGATTGAAGGGTTGAATTGATATGTGAGAAAATTACACTAGTTTGGATTGATTTAAATTTGGCTATGGCTAAGTCCATAAGATAAAATCATAGAGCTTAGGTTGATTCAATTTGGATTTGATCATTGACAATCATTTGGCTTGGAATTTGGATTTAGATTTGGGTTTGAATTTGGTGTTTGAATTGAACTTGAGGTTTGGTTTTAGAAGGTGAACATGGATTGGATTTAGGTTATAGGGTAGGTGAATCATCCTGATCCACATAACCTAATCATGGTTAACCATTCTAAGTCTCAGTTAAGTGTTTTTAATTACGAAGTGTCTTATGATTAGGAAAGTCTTAGTGTTTAGAAGACTCCTATCTAAAATGACGATATTAAGGACTCACTCCAAAAGTGAAGTCAACAGTGAATTTTAATTTCAAAATGATTTTGTTTCGAAAAAGTTCTTTTGAAAAGTTTTGCAAGAGACTTGTTTTACTTCAAATCTTATTTAGGCTTTCTTAAATATGAGATGATTGCCCCACCAAGCTAGTGGTAAAGAGGTTCTAAATTTAATCATCTCCTATCATTAGTTAATTTATTTTTTACCTATTGGGGATCAATGGGTTTCAAGACCTACATGGAGAGAGATCCTAAAACCTAAATGATGTTGGTTAGCTTTGCTTAAGGATGAAATAAGTTAAGTGCCAATGGAAAGAAAGATAGTCTTGGGCTTATACAAAATATAAGTTCACTATCGATGCTTGGAAATAATAATTGTGTATTAAAGATGGAGAGAGGAACCGTGTCCCCAGCAGAGTCACCAAAAATCTATGGTGTTTATATTTTATATGTATGGGGGGACACCACACAGATCATAGGGGGTACTTATTGAGGTGATCAGGTATGAGATTGAGGTATAATATACTATCTTGAAAGATAGAGGCATCACCTTTCAATGGACCTAATCACCTAATAAGGACTCCTAAGGCATGATGGGTCTTCAAATATACAGATTTTTCCCCTTTATATGGATGAATAAAGCGGGGTTTATATTAAATCGGGTTCTAAAGTTTCTATAGGGCCTCCATAGTTAATTACATCCTAAGGAAGGTGAATTCCTTAGGAATACTCGATTAAAGTAGGCAATTAGGGTCTCCAAAGATTTCAAGGCTAGACTACAAATGATTGGTTATGTGCAGGAAATCAAATGGGAAAGTTCAAAGAGAAGACTTATGTTTGGAATCTAAAGGGAGGAAGTAGGAAATGCTCATGATACTAGCTAGGAAGCCTAGTGAGCATTCCAATCTATCCTATGATTGGGCTTTATATATTTGAGAGTTAAGAGATTTATTTATTTGAGTTGAATTTATTATATTGTTAAGGCTTATAATCCACCAACACAAGGTTGTGAAAATGCCTAAGAGGTCAGGATTTATGCTTGTAGCCCAAAGGAAACAGCTACCTCCAATCCTAAATCAAGCGAGCTTTAGTAAGAGCTAAAGTGTGACCTGAATCTAAGTGATAAGTGGACACAAGGGTTTACCTCCATAAGAGAGAATAAACCCATCTAACTTTGGACTTATAACTCGGGTGGTTCATACTCCGCCTACAATTTTAAAATCATGTAGTCCGATCTTATGAATTTGTAAGATAGCTAGGGTAGTTATTTAATTGGAAAGAGACTAAAGTCCTAAAGCAACTCCCTAAGAGACTAGAGCATGAGTGGTATGAGCATATGACTTAATCTATTAATGCAAAATCTTTTCATATTTTATTTTATTTTAGACACATCATTTTGACAAAGGATTTGGGATTTTTATATGCCTAAATGTATGATGAAGTAGATTATTGGCCAAATCAAAAGAGAAAGAGGGTGAAGCTTCATCAGTAGGGGTTGCTCTCACAGCTCATGCAATCCCTATACGTGTAAGAGTGATTCAAGATGCATGCATGATGTGAGACATACAACCATACAACTAAGAGATTGTTAAAATTTTTAATTATCTTAATTATAGTCTAAACTTTATGGTGAGATTATAAGTTGTTTAGAGTTTTAATTTTGAGTGATTAGTTGGGGTAGAAAATTTAATTTTTATCCTGAGATCCTAATGCATCCAACACATTAAAGCATCAATCATAAGAAATTATGAAAAAGCATGCCATTTCAAATGTGTAATTTTGAACAAATCATCAATCAATATAAAAAAGCGTAAAAGAATAAGAGGCCGGTCTTCGCTCATACAACCCAAAAAAGAAAAGATAGGTAAATGAGCTTTACCCTTATACAACCAGATATATGAAAGAATAACTATAATTTGAATGAATACATGATATGGGGGTCTTCATTCTCCACTCTTCCATCTTCATTTTTGATTTGGTTCCTTCTCTGATTTGGCTGGTTCTTGCTTCAAAGGCATCACAGAGCACCCTAGGACAAAGCCTTCTGGCCACTACTCATCTTAGTCCCCCATAGCACTAATCCTAATTTTAATTACAAAATTATATTTATATAGGAAAGAGTAAATCTAACTACACCTGCAAAATAGAGATTAACTAAACATACAAATAATCCCAAGTAGTTATATATATAATTTAGACTTAGCACCGCATGGGCAATCAAAGTCCCCAACTTGGTGCTTAAGGGTTTAAGAAACCTGCAAAGAGAGTATTTATATTTATTATTAAGCACACCCATAAGCATAATCCCCTATAGAGAAAATATGATTAGATTAAGAGCAGACTAATATCTAGTCTACGAAGTATACACTTTAACATCTAGTCTAAAATAATACATCACAAAATAAAACATTCATCACATCATGCACCGTCCTAACATAGAGCTAGAAGTGGTGACTTAATTATAATGTATGTGTTAGGCTATTCTGTGGTATGTCTTAACTAAGCATTAAAGTTATGATTTTCTAAGTTTAGAAAACATTAAAGTTAACATGAAGGTTGGTTTCACTTGAAGTTAGTTAATGGATTTATGAATTTTAGTTTGAATTTTCTTTTGTTTCATATGATGTACAATTAACAACTAAGCGTTATAAAGAGAAGGAAGAGAATTACCCCCTTCCATTCCTACCTTAAGACACTTCTGAAACATATTAATTTGATTTAGTTCTCTTTAATGAATATCTTATTACATTTTTATTTAATCTTGCTTAGGTTCACTTTAAATAACTCTATTTAACATGAAAGGCATCTTAAGATTAATCTAATTGAATTACTAACACATAACATTTATCAAATCATTCCTTTCCATCACATGTGACATACATATGATTTTATCCTAAGTATATCTATACATGCAACATATTTTAGCACACTTGAATGATGGATATAGATGTATATTTGAAGTTTATATTTTTCATTCAATTGAACTATTTAATCATACTAATTTAATGTTCTATCCAAATTTTTATACAAAAATACATGGGGATGAAGTTAAATAGGTATGTGCCATTGTTAAGCCAAGGAATTGATGTAATCAAATGACCTCATTGGGCTAAAGCCTCATATTCAGGATGTCTACCCATTTTCATTCAAACATATGTAAACTTGTACACATGAACATAAGAAAGAAAGCTCTAAGTCAAATGATTAATCAACTCAATCACTTAGTTAATCATGGATGCATGTATTTTTAGTAACAAAGGGGATCTTCATCTTTTGATTAAGCACACATACACATGTATAAAAGATGTGTGCAAGTACGTGTCGTTGTTAAATCAGGGAAGTGAGGTAATCAAATGACCTCTTTGAGGCTTACTAAAGCCTCGTATTCCCGAGATGTTCAGACTAAACACTTGCTATCTTAAATGTATATAAATGTATACACAACTATAAAGATGAGAATCATGCAAAGATTGTATTTTCTTTAATTAAATCTTTAAGCAAATGAATTAAAGCTCTATCCAAATTCTAATATTGAAGTACATAAGAATGAAACCAAATGAGTACATGCTATTATTAAACCAGGAAGTGGGTTATCAAATGACCTCCTTGGGGTTAACTAAAGACTTGTATTCAGAGATGTCCGGACTATATACCCATTGTTCAAACTCATGTAAATATATATATGAATTATAAGAAAGAGAGCTTTATCTGATATGCTTCAGCTATAAACACATGCAAATCCTATGTGTATTCATAACTATCAACACTTTAAGTATTATAAATAATTTCATAAGCTTTAGAAAATATTTTCAAATTTATTAGTGATAATAGCTACACATATTATAAATTAATCCAACACATGCAAGCTTACATAAAGAAAAATCATTTGATTTAATTAGTTTTGAAAAGATGAATGTGTGATTACAAATGACACATAATATCTAACATGGAAAGGAATAAATAAACATAAACACATGACTTCATTTAATTGAATTTATTCATAAGGATAATCATTTTAAATAAAACCATTTAAAATAAACTAAATCTTCTTTAATGCCATTTTTAATTTTATGTTTTGATTTGATTTGAGGATGTGAGAAGAGGTTTGCTGATCCTAACCCATTCCTAAGTTTGTTAATTAATTTAGTTTAATAAAATGTAATTAAGTTGATTTTATGAGTTAATTAGGTTGTAGTATGCATTAAGTATATTAATTAATCCTTTCTTATGTTACTTTAATATAATTATCCAAATAATTATGAGCCAACATGATATACACATGAATTAGAAATTAAATTAGCAATGATCCTAAGAAATAAAGGGGGCCTAATGCAATTGGCTCACAATTAATGGTTAATTAGGTTAAGAAACTTAATTAAGTACTCTTATGGCCTCCCACATCGTGGGTTAACCATAATTTCCTTAAGATATCTTTTGGGTTATTAAACACCTAAAGATCTACTCATAATTGATTAGTTAAGGTTTAATATGTTTATGATTTCAATTTAATTAATTAAGTGATGTAATTATTAGTTAAACCTTAAAACTTCAATTTTTTTTTTTGAGAAAGTGAAATGAACTTGGGAAATAGGTTAAGAAAGAGGTCCCAACTCTATCCCCGTGCATTTACTGTTGAGCAATAATCAAAAAACTTAATTAACCAATTTATTACTGTTTAGGATTAATTATTAATTAATTTAAATGAGTAATTAAGATTCAATTAGTCAATTTTCTTAATTAAGTGAGCAATAAATCTAAGAAAATCATGGGAGGTAGAGGTCATCCCATTAAATTGACTCACAAAATTTGGGATTAATTTCTCATGTAATTAAAGAGTAATTAAGCTAACTCATTTTATAATTAAACTCTAATTAAGTTTCAATTACTGTTCAAAATTAAGTAAGGATATTTTTAATAAATTCTCCTCTAAAATACATTAAAGATAAATGTTTATTTATATTTTTCTTATTTTTTCTATAATTTGTTATGATTTTTATAAGTTTAGAAATTAAAAATAATTAATTAAGCCTAATCCTGTCGACGCCTTGTGGCGTGATTTCCATGTGGTGCTGCGGGATTGGGTACTTAAAACTTATTTGACTCGGCGGTGAAAAGCGTGCTTTCTCATCCCGATCTAAGATCGATGGCTATGATTAATCCTTAATAGATTAAATTAGATTTATAATGGATTAATCATGATTGTCCATTCGATCATGCGGAATGGGACGGTGCATGATTTCATCATGTGGCGAGGAGAGCAGTCATCGCATTGCTCACTCAATCTGAGCTTACCCAGGCTCGAATCAACTCCAAAGGATCTCACACCTTCACGACATTGGTGAGAGGGGATCTAAGTCAAGATCACACGAGATACATTTCTTTCAAAAGCTCCAAAAAATTTTCACCAAAGCTTTTCATGGCATACCTCGTCAAAGCTCACCGTGACGAAATGATTGAGGAAGCTTTGTCTAGGAAATACATTGATCAGCATGAGCCTTGATTTGGTGTAGTTTGCTCATAAGACCAACACCTAAAGCTTGGAAGGCCGGCGTTGATCGAAGTCCTATCTCTGGTGGTCGGGGAGCTCAGGAGTAGATTCGTTCTTGCTCGATGGGCTCTAGGGATGGTGTGTGCAAAGTTAATTTGATTACTATGGAGGTTTGAGCAAGTTGGGAATGAAGGAGGGATGCACTATTTTAGCTTGGTTTAAACAAGCAATGGGGAGCTTGGGAAACTTGAAAATGACTCTAGGATGCTCTCCTTGAGGTGCTAGGGTTTTCACTGAGGTCTAGTGCTCTGTTTGGAATGAATTAGAGGGGGTGGGGTATACCCCCTCCTTTCTTTGATCAGGCGGCTCAGCTTGATTTGGATTCTAGTGGTCGTTTGACCACCTCAGAGGGTTATGGGTGGTACATAGTGGATGAGTTGGCTCGGCTTGGTTAGCTGAAGGTGTGGAGGTGGCTTCGGAGGAATCATTAGTGTCTATGGGTTTGAAAATGCTCTAATGGGAGGGTGGTGATTTCACTTCCAATGGGTCATGGTCAGACCAACCACCCAGGTGGGGTTGGACAATTTCTTAGGTGCTAAGTGGACCATTAAGAGAATGCCAAGTTGTCAGGAATGGAAATAACCACTTACATGGGTGATTTGTCTCAACCTAAGGGTATAATGGTCATTTGGCATTAGATTTAATTTGGATAGAATTGAAATGAGCCAAAAGTGGGTTAGCCAAATTTCAAGTCAATTGGAGTTGATTTGGCTCAATTTGACTCATTTGGTCAAATTGGGTTAGGTTGGGTCAAGTTGACCAATTGGTCAAATTGGATTGAACCAAGGGTTGGGTCAAGTTCATATGATCATTTGAGATGTGTTGGTGTCATTGGTTTGGTTTGATTTATCTTAGATATGATTTTGACTCATTTGAGTTCAAATGGGTCAAATGAGTTAAGTTGACCCTTCGTGTTCTTCTTCTCAAGGCTTGACCTCCATTTATTTTCCCTTTTGCGACCTTTTGATCTTCTAGACATGCATTCTAGGTGTCACGCCCTAGTGCTCACCATATTAGGATTAATTGTAATGCTCTTGAGTTCTTACTACCACTGATGGTAGCTTTTGTAGTTGAGCATTCTCGACTTCTCTGGTAATTGGCCCTTGATATCTTTTGTTCATAAGACTTTTTTCTTTTACAACCTTTAGAACTCTATGTATTCGAGCAGATAGAGTTTTAGGCTATTTCTTTTAAAGGGTTGGACGATGTTGAGCCCAAAAGATAGCTTATTAGTAGAGCTATTCCTTTTCACCCAATTTAGATTCTCAAACTTGTTGTGAGTGGGAACACTCACTTCTGGGATCAATTCTAGTTGCATGGCTAATGATTCAGGTAGCAATTGCTGAGCTCATAGTTCAATATTTTTTTCTCCTTCTTTTCCTTCTACTCAATTTTCCTCTAGAAGAGGAGGCTTCAACATCATGTCTTCCTAGTGCGAAAGGTTCAATTGGTAGAGTGATCGCATTCACAGGTATGACTAAAACTTTCTACCCAATGAAGGTTCTTTTCACCTCAGAATGACCCAATCTTTCGAAGATAAAGGTTATCTTTTGAGAAACCTCAGTAGTAGCAGCAGCCATTCCAGTTGTCCTCATCCCTTTTACAGGTTGGTGTGTACAATATGCTGGTGCTTGAAGTAGAGGATTGTTAGCAGTAGTAATAGCTGGGAAGTTTAAACTACCAAATTGGATGGCAGCTCCTACATCTCCAGTATTGATTATAGCATTAGCCAGATGGATGTTGGCTCGACCTGTATGATGAACAATGTGTTCAAGATCCATTGATATAGAGAACGCATTAGTCATAAGGACAAGATTGGCTTAGATTTAGTTTCATTAATAGTTGGTTCATTTTTTTAAATTTCAATTTTTATTATACTCTATTATTATTATAGCTTAGATTCTACTAGCCAAAGATGGAAGAGAAACATTTTCCCAATTGAGTGCCAAAAATTTGTGAAATTTTCCGACCTCTTGATTAAGAGTATAATTTAAATGCGGTCAAACTTTAAGGAAGATGGAATAGTAGATAAGACACTACCCGATTTCACCCTCATTTTATGAGGACTTTAGATCTGGTTCCAAGGTTCTTATAGGCGTATGCACCTATAATTATTTACCCTTCCCAATGCTGAGAGAGAACTTTTGATTAAGGCTAGTCATTAGATTGCTAAATGCATAGCGTATAATATATGTGGAGTTTTGAAATTTAGATTTGTGAAATTCATCATCCTTTAACTTGAGCGAATGGTTGGGGAATGATGGCACGGATCAAGATCCCATGGTTCCGTCATCCGGGATATCGTGGTCCCAAGACTACTTAGTTAGAGGTAGTCGAATGACGATCGAAGAATCCTTAATGCTAGAGTTACGTCATCAAGGCGCATAAACTTGGAGTAGTGTTTGTCTAAGGAGAGCTTAAGTCCACCTTAGCGGAGGGTTTTTTCATATCGGTTTATGGTTCACATATCAAAGGGAAAAGCCATTGGGAACATAGACTCTGATTGTGACCATAATATAATGGTGTCATTTGGCGGCGACCATCGATCGAGAACTCTAGTCATCGCATCATATGGAGCTCTTGACCAAACTACGTGAATAGAGGTCACGGGTCACGTCCTTACTAGCATGAGATTAATTGAGAGTGAACATAATTGTGTACTTGATTTGATATTGGCTCCTTTGTGAGCTAGAATTTTCTTAATTTGTCACTTTCAACAAATAATTACGGAAGGTGGGTTGAATTTTAGCTTTAAGTTTTTAGAGATTGAATTTTATTTAGACATTTATAGCTTAATGACATATTAGATTTTGCATTTGTATTAATACTTAATTTGATCTAAAATTACAATCACATTTTGATGAAATTATCTCCTCTGGTTGAAATCTTCATTCAGCATAGCCATCATGAGGGTAGATGTATTATTTTGCTGTTTCAAATCCTGTCGACTATATTAATTTAATAATAGAGGACCAGATCTACTATCATATGATAGAATTAGCTTCTCAAATATTTTATTGAGTTGGAATTTTTATAATAATATTATTAGATTTTTATGATTTGTTAACTCGGACCCAATCTAAGATGACCAGAATCAACCCGCAGATCTCGACACTAAGTTTAAACATTCATTGTAGTGTCGGGGCCCATGTGAGTTATTCAATTCAGTATTAATTTAATCTTAAGGGACTTGAATAGTATTATTTATTTTGATTGAGTTTCATTGCAAGTTTAAGATATTAGATAAAATTTTGATAGTATTTTTGTAGCCTCCCAACATCGTCCCCATATATGGGGCTGGATATGCCCACCATGCCAAGAAAAATCTGTATGGGTAGTGTAAACACAAGAACCAAATGTGTCATTCCACCATTGCCAAGAAAGGCATGTATAGGTATCTAAAGCACCTGCATATAACACAGATTTTTCCATCACGCCAAGAAAGGTGTGTACGAGTACTTATACACCTGTAATGTTAATTTAAACACCAATTTTATATTTTTAGCTAGCTTTATATTAAGCTATTTAGGCCTTCTATCACTATAAAAATTTAGTAGTATTTCAATAGCATCCCCGTCATCTTAGGTATCGTATCTTGGGTATCCACTATGCCAAGAAAGGCATGTATGGGTGGTGTAATTACCACAGTCGAATGCGCCTTCCCACCGTGTCAAGAAAGGCATGTATGGGGCTCTAAGGTACTTGCATATAACACAGATTTCCCTATCACGCTAAGAAACGCTTGTACGGGTAGTTATATACTCGCGAGCAAGCTAAATTCCAAATGTCCCTTTTTTTGTTGTTCCTTATCACTCTGGATTTGAATTTTGGATCTCCCATTTATTTCTGGCTTACCCACACATCTAAAAGATGTGTCTGGGTGGTGTTTTGCAACATCATGATCATGAGTCTCTCAACCTACCCATCTAAAAAGACGCGCATATGTTCTTCAGGTACATATTGAAAAACTTAAATTTCCCCATCACGCCAAGAAAGGCGTGTACGGGTACTTATACACCCACAAATAAGCAAATCTATACCTATTGGGAAAGGAATGGACAGCTACGTGGGTGGAGCTGTGCGTTGGCACGGGCGCTGAGTGCACATGGGACACTCTCGTAAATGGCACCTTGCACCAATAGTCCTTTGATCATATGTGATTATACCATTTAGACAAATATGAAGCCTGTAAGATCGTGACTGAGGTACACTCAGGATTATGTGGAGCTCATCAATATGGTCCAAAGATGAAATCCAAAATTAAGTGACTAGGATACTGTTTATCGTCGATGATCACATATTGCATAGATGTAGCTAGGCGATGCAACAAGTGTTATGTGGTCTACACCAACCCAACATTACATCTACATTGGTCTCATGGTCCTTCGAGTGTTGGGGTACCCTAGTCCAATTGACCCTCCTTCTTCTAAAGGTCATCAGTTCATCCTAGCTGCTATCGACTACTTTTTCAAGTGGGTGGAGGTGATCCCACTTAGAGAGGTCATAGCTCAGCATGTGCTCTAATTTTTCAGAAAACATATCGTATATAGGTTCAGGGTGCCTCAATGAATTATATCGAATAATGGTACTACATTTAAGAGCACTAAGATCAACAATTTTTCCTGTAGAAATAACATAAATTGGAGATATTCTACCATCTACTACCCAAGGGAAAATGGCTTGGGAGAAGCCTTCAATAAAACTCTCATCCAAATATTGAAGAAAACACTTGATGATAATAAACGACAGTGGCATGAGCAGTTAGTTGAAGCTTTGTGAGCCTATCACACCACATATAGAACTCCAACTTAATCTACCGCTTTCTCTTTCTTGTGGGTCAATTTCTACCATTAGAAGTCCAACTCCCAACACTAAGGATAGTTGTGGTTAGCAAGATTAGAATGGAGCAGAAAGCCAAATTATGGTTGGAAGAGCTTGAAAGTTTGGACGAGAGAAGCCTATGAGCATGCCAAAACCTCAAGTTGTACAAAGTCAAAATGATTCAAGTTCACAACAAGTTGGTATGTCCTAGAGATTTTCAAGTAGGAGAGCTTGTTTTAGTTCTAAGGAGGCCAATTGTTATCCTTGAAGATGAGAGGAAAGTTTGAACCCACTTAGGAATGCCCTTTTTCCATAGAAATATCAAGGAGGATCTTATCAACTTATTAATCATAAAGGGAGCATCGATGCTTCCAATCAATGGGCTTTACCTAAAGAAATATTATCAATAAATCATGTTTGAAAATAATCATCAATAAAAATTCCATTTCAAATTCAATCCCTTCCATATTGAAATCATTCTTTGTTTTGCAAACATGTGTTTAGATATGTGTAAGAGAAAGCGGCATCCTATTTCCTTTAACACCTCACAAACACAAGCTACACACAAACACATATCAAACAAATGCATATCTTTTATCTTGAGCTACTTCGAGTTGTGATAACGCCTCTAGTAGCACTCACTCAATAGCTGCTCTAGGTTGGGCTGACATGCTACCCTGCTAGTGTTCCACCCCAGTGGTCTTATTATTTTGGAGGATGTAAGTCTGCTATGCTTTCCTTCCTTACTTGGTCCTTTGCACGCGAGCACCTGTTAGTTTGGTAGGCCTTACTATCACGTATTTACCTCATGATGACTTCATTTAAGAGGATGTAAGTCTGCTATGCCTTCTTCTTAAATCGGCCATCGTATGTGAATTGGGTCGAGTATATTTGAGGCTTAAGGTAAGTCCCCCAGTGGCTTCTTTCCTCCTGACTACTTTAATTCTAGGTCCAGTCCTTCTTTGTGACTCCCAACTTATTAGTCGCCTTTAGATCAAGTTTGATCTGTTGTGTAGCAATGGGACATCCCAATGGTTGTTCCTTATTTTGGAGGATATAAGTCTACTTCACATTCATTCTAGCATAATCATTGCACACCAATGAGCAGGCCTAGCTCGAATAGCACCTGACTATCCAGGCGATTAGTTCTGCTTTAGGAAGATATAAGTCTACATGCCTTCTTCCTAGACTGATCGTCGCACACTAAAGGGCACTTTAGTTTGGTTGGTGTTCGCTATGCTGATAGTGGCCCAACAGATGGATACACCACTCATGGTAGATGTAAGTCCACTACGCTTTTTCTTTAAGTTGGCCACCATATACCTACAGGCATTATTTTCTTTAGGTATCAAAATAACACCGCTAGTAGCAACTCCCTTGTGAGCACTCTATTTGTATCATGTCCTTTGTGACTCTATTTAGACACTACCTGAGTTACGACTAGATTGGACAGTCCCCCTTTCCTAATAACCACCCCTGTGGTTGGAGATTCTATTCTGCAGTTATGCAGATCCTCCCTTGGTCTAGTAAATCTGAGATAGGTCAATGACATAGCCCCTTCTTAGTGTGGTCTCGCAGGTCCATGATAACAAATAAATAAAATCTATATTCGCCCTTCTTAGTACGATCCATCACACACCGACAAGATCCATCAAATGAAATCAAAACAAATGAAAACAAAATAAATCAAATTAAAATAAATCAAATAAAATTAAACTTGCCTACTTTTGAGCTAACATAAGATCCCCAACGACACTCTCTCAACAGTCTCCCTTGGTCAGGTTCGATTTGTTGCACATCCAACAGATCTCCTCAACGGTTGTTCCCTATTTTGGAAGATGTAAGTCCTATGTTCTCTCCCTAGCACAGTCGTTGCACACCAAAATGCACCCCTTATGTTGGATAGCCCTACCATGTGGTTGGTAGACTACCTCTTTGGATTTTTAAACCAGAGATAGGTCAAGGTTGACATAGCCCCTTCTCAGTGGGTCCATCGCACACCAACAAGGTCCATGAATCACATCAAATTTCAGTTCACATCCCACGGGGATATGCCTCAATTCAAAATCATCATCCTCAATGGAGCCAAATTAAACTAACTCCTCTATGGAGTCTAAATTGAAACAATCCAAACTCATCTCTTCCTAGAGCTAATCAAACAAATCAAAGAAATCTAACCAAACTTTTATCCCCGGGGATACATCCCCAAATATATAAAATTAAACTCTTATCCTAGCGGATAGCCCTTCACTAATAGAAGGTTCATATTTCCAATCCCTAGTAGATTTGAGCCCATATCCCTAACGGATATGCTCCACATCAATTAAGACAAAATAAATTGAAATTAATTCGATCTTAATCTCGATGGATTATAGATTCTTATCCCAAGCAAATCTTCTTCCCATAAATCATATTCAAATCAAACTCAAACTCTTATCCCCAGCAGATTCTTCCTTTTATGCTCTCGGCATAAACCTCTCACATGTCATATCCAATGCCTGTGTGATCCCCTAGCAGATCTTCCTTCATGTCCTTGACATAAAATTCCAACCAAATCCTTTTGGCTCTCTTATGCCCTTGGCATAAGTTGAGTTACATTACCTAAGATCATTGATTCTATCTACCTTTCAGGTTTAGGTATAGATCGTTTCCATTAGCGCTTGCAATTTTTGGACGTTGTTATAGTCTCGGTCAACACCAATACATGCAGTGTGCCTTGTCAATTATACCAAACCTATTGGGGGTCTTTTTATTGATCTCACTTTTGGAGTGAGTTCTCAATCTCCTCATCTTTGACTTAGGAGTCTTCTCGACACAATGACTTCCCTAGTCATAAGAGGATAATACTATTTTAATGCATCATCATTTTCCACACCTTCGGCTTTAAGTTAAAAAAAATGATAAATTTAATGAAATTTTAAACTCTATTTTATTATATTCTAAGCAATTAGCAACCTAAAACTAGCTTGAATTGAGAGTTCTTTCTTATCATTGGGAGAATTAATTATTATTTTACATAAAATTTTGGAATCAAATCTAAAATCTCAAAGAAATCTCTTATAATGTCTTATTTATAATTCAATGTGTATTCTGAAAGTTAGACTCAACAAATCCAAATTCCCTTTAGAGATTCATGAATTTTGGTGCCCAAACTCTCAAATTAATATAGTATTAAAAGTGCAAATATAATAAAATCAATAAAATAATCATGCAAATAAGAATAATTATTTTATGTTACCTACAATTTTCAGAATATAACAAATTTAACAATTTTATCAAACAATTTCACAATTCACAAGTAGAAATATTTAGCTTAATGTGCTATAATTATTTTCTATGAAATACAATCGTTGCTATCAATGGCGAATAAGTTTCTATGGGATGAAAAGTAAAGCAAAGCAATGCACATTTATGTCGAACTAATACTATATGCATATGAAGATCAAAGAAGAAACATTGTTAACATGCTTTCCCATTGAGATATTATTCTGAAAATTTCTTATACAGAGATAAAATAAAAATGCTAGATGTACATTCATAAAGATCATTATCCTCTTTATTTTCTAGAGAACTTGAAACAGAAATAGTAAATCTGTCACAATACCTAAATTACAAAACTTTCCTCATACATCTATTAACATTCATACTAAACAACAATTTTGTTCATCAAAGATTACTTATGTTACTCTTATCAATACAAGAGTATATCATTTCACAGGGACTTTGTGAGACACTCTATAAATTGAATTTAAAAATAACAAAAAACAAAACTTATGATCAGTTAGTTACAAGTTGGGATCTCTGATTTGCTTCGACCTTCCATGCTTTAACCATTCTTTGTATGAATTCCTCCGCCTTCTCCTCAACTCCTCATCATCCTTCTCCATGGCTTCTTCCCAGTTTGACTTTCTTCATGTTTGTATGGATTTCATCTCGATCGACGGTAGTGCCTCAGCTTCTCAAGTTCTTCACCATCATCATGGCAGGTATCTCTTTATCATCACCGACTCTCCATTTGCGGCCAAAGTTGAGTAGTAGTAGAAGAGCAACAATGAAATTACAGAGGCAAAAAGCACTAAAAGACTCATTCGCAAATGAAGAGGAAAGCTCCAGTTTGATACAACATTTTTCTCTTTTGAGGGGCTCTAATAAACTTAATTGCAGTGGCCTCTCCCTTCATGGTTTAATATAGTTTTCTATTACTTAGTGTATGGGGGAAGACTCAATCAAATGTAATTGCTTAAGATAAGAAGCTATCACAAATACTATTAATTAACTAATGAGAATATGATTTGACAAAGTGCCTAAGATCTATTTATTTATAGAGGAGAAAATATTACATCCGGAGTCCGCACGTAGCTTTACTTGCGGACTCCAAACCATGGCCGACGCGTGTCCAGTATTTTTTTTCCTTGTTTTAGCACTTAATGGAGCAGTAACTGGACGGACGGTGCTATAAAGGGATGGCGTATTCACGATGCCGTTTATGCTTCCCCTGGCCTGACCCAGCCCGTCTCGTTCAAACAGTGGGAGAAGAAGAACGAGATGATACTATCGTTCAACCTTCCTCATCACAGAACAGTTTAGGGCTTTCTTTTGACGAAGAATTTTTTCTTAGTTTAGCTCCCGCTCTCGATCGGCACGTCCTTCGCTGATGATATAGCAAATCAAAATTGAGGTATTGTATGTACATGAGGTATTTACATGCATTCCGAACTTGAATGAATTTAGGATTTACTTTGTTCTTCTCATCGTCCAGTGAAAGATTACTTGTTTTTTATTGGTTATTTTGTATCTGTACTCTCCTCTCAAGGGTACATAGCATTTAGCTTTTTCTAATTTCTTTAGCCGGTTCTTGAGATTATGTTCATTACATTCCAATGGAAGCATTTGGAGGCTGTTTGGATGTTTTTTTTGGGGGGGCAGAGGGTTTGCATCTGTACTCTATGTACCTCTCTTGAGAGTACAGATCATTTATGACCTTTTTCACAGTTTCTTTGGCCTAGTTCCAGAGTTTATGTTCATTATATTCTAATGGAAGTAATTTGGAGGCTGTTTAGATGGTTTATGGGGGTATTTTACATCTATACTCTCTATACTCTCTCGAGGGTACAGATCATTTAGGGCTACTTTTTTTAGTTTATCTTACCTTCTTCTTGAGATTATATTTAGGGCATTCCAATGGAAGTAATTTGAAGGCTGTTTGGATGATTTCTGGGGTGTATTTTGTATCTGTACTCTCCGTACCTCTCTTGAGGGTACATATCATTTAGGGCATACTTTTTTCAGTTTATCTTGCATTCTTCTTGAGATTATATTTAGGGCATTCCAATGGAAGCAATTTGGAAATTTGTTTGGATGATTCTAGGGTATTTTTTTTACTCTGTCTCCATCTCTCTTGAGGGTACGTGAGAACATTTAGGCCTTTTTTCAAGTTTATTTTACATTTATTGAGATTATGTTTAGGGCATTCCAATGGAAGCAATTGAAAGCTTCTTGGATGGTTTTGGGATATTTTGCATCACTCTTTATACCTCTCTTAAGCAGATCTTTTATGACCTTTTTTCCAATTTATTTTGCTGTTTATTGAGATTATATTTAGGGCATTCCAATGGAAGATTGAAGGCTTTGGATGGATTTGGGGTATTTTGCATCTTACTCTCTGACCTCTCTCGAGTGCGATCATTTAGAACTACTTTTTTAGCTTATCTTGCCTTCTTCTTGAGATTATATTTAGGGCATTCCAATGGAAGCAATTTGAAGGTGTTTGGATGATTTTGGGGATATTTTGCATCGTACTCTGTACCTCTCTCGGTAGATCATTTAGAACTTTTTTTTAGTTTATCTTGCATTCTTCTTGAGATTATATTTAGGGCATTCCAATGGAAGCAATTTGGAGATTATTTGGATGGTTTCTAGGGTGTTTTCTGCATCTGTACTCTCTGTACCTCTCTTGAGTCTGAGAACATTTAGAACTTTTCCAGTTTATTTTGCCTTTCTTGAGATTATATTTAGCGTTCCAATGGAAGTAATTTGATGTCTGTTTGGATGATTTACGGGTATTTTTTTGCATCTCTCTGTACCTCAACGGAGCATTTAGGAACTTCTTTTTCCAATTTATTTTGCCTACTTCTTTAGATTATGTTCATTACATTCCAATGGAACCAATTTGATGGCTGTTTGGATGATTTCTGGGTGGTTTTTTACATGTCTCTGTACCTCTGGAGTGAGCATTTAGACTTCTTTTTCAATTTATTTTTTTGCTTCTTTAGATTATGTTCATTAAATTCCAATAGAAATAATTTGGAGGCTGTTAGGATGGTCTTTGGGGGTTTTTTGGCATCTTTACTCTCTATACCTCTCTTGAGGGTACAGAATCATTTAGGGACTTTTTTTCCAGTTTATTTTGCCTGTTTATTGAGATTATATTTAGGGCATTCCAGTGGAAGCAATCTGAAAGCTGCTTGGATGGTTTCTGTGGGGTTATTTTGCATCTGTACTCTCTGTACCTCTTGAGTACATCATTTATGACCTACTTTTTCAATTTCTTTTGGCTAATTATTGAGATTATATTTAGGGCATTCCAATGGAACTAATTTGGTGGCTGTTTGGATGGTTTTTGGGAGGTTTTACATCATGCAGTCTATTAGGAATAATTTGAAATTTTGATTTTGATGGGTGATTTGCATCAGTACTCATTACTCTTGACTTTTCCTTTTGAAGTTTACCATATGCGGGAAAAGGATAACTTGAGATCACTACCATTGTAAACGTGTTCGATAATATTGCGACATGCTTTCGAAGTCAATGATAAAGAGGCTTCATGCATCAATTCATTAGACTCCACGCAATTAAGCAAGACTCAGTTGCCATTACATCGATCCTATCTTGCTGGGACATAGAAAAGCAAGCTTTCTTGTTGGGTGGCGGTGCATTCCTTTCACCCCATGAAGTTCGTGATGATGATAGGGATGCCAAATAGAGGAGAAGGTCTTATGGCAAAATCCCCTTGCAGATTTAGTTCAGAATCAACTTGAGCATTGGATGGCTCGTTGCACGTATACGTTTGTGCGGTTATACATCATCTTGCCAAATCTATTTTTTGTATATCATAACTATATGGTGGCATCGATGATTGCCTGTGATGACATAGATTTGCTTTGAATACAGAGCCATTTGGGACTTTCTAGTTTTCCAATTTGATGTTATTACATCGGAAGAAGGCGGTTACATGAGTGGCTTTGTCACTCTTCTGATGGTATGTTCTATATCTCCAGGAATGTGTAATTTAAAGTGTTGAAGTTAACTGTTTTAAATATTCATTGTAGATATGGGCGGCTGAGCACATAAGCATCATAAGCCCATCATTTTCATATGCAATCCACGTATGCTACGATGGGTAAAAATAGAGTTTCCAAATAATGCTTTCACTGGTTTGGGAGGACATCAGGTGACATTTAGTTCATATAAGAATGTCTTTATTTTTGTTGTATGCTTTCACATTTTCTTATCGGTTTAACATAGGTATGCCTTTCATTCGAGGACATATTAGAAGAGGAGACGGCTCCTTGAATCGGTCCCACAATCTACATCAGCAGATAGATCCATTTTAAGTCCAATGAGTTTAGCCTCTGTCCATATGTCTCTCCTTGATATTCTCCCCATCTGTATCTAGCCCTGCCCTACTACCCACAACAGCTTTCGATGGAGAGGATACTTGCAGTTTCAGGGACTTAAAGATCTGATATCATCTTTTCATGCAACAATGAGGATGGATGGGCTTGATTTGCGGGTTCTTGCTATCAGGAAGTTCTTACTAGGCGGTCCACCACCCCGTGTGGGGGAGGTTCTATGGGGTCCTGCGGAAACTCTTGAGGAGGCTACCACGGAGCTTCCCACGTGGAGGGGTACAGGAGGCTACCACTTGGAAAGCCCAGGAGGCTACCATGAGGAAGCTCTTGTGGAGGCTACCACGAGCTTTCCCTGGAGTTGGATACCAGGGAAGCCCATGTGGAGTTCACCGTGGGTGAAGTTCTTGTGGAGGCCCCACTACACATGGCGATGCTCAGAAACACATGTGTGACCTTGAGCATGGTGTGAAAGCTCAGTAAATAAGGAAGAGGAAAGCTGTTAGTTCCCCCTTCGCACACACTTACAGGAAGTCATGAGCAAGAATAAGTGATGTGATGGCCTCTACTCAAGATGAGAAGCCGGCAGCAGCGGTATTAAGTTACTTTCTTTTAAATTTGAGATAATAAAAATAGATTTCACTAAATTTTTTATAGGTTTGCAAAGATGAGCCAGTAAAGGTTGATTACCCACAGACTGCTATCGTTGTGGTGGAGGAGCATCAGTCGGAGGTATGAATCATCTCAGTAGATCGAACATTAATTTATAGTGAATCTAGCTCTTCATCACTAACTTTCATTGTCAATAATTTTGTTGCAGCAAGCAGAGGCACATCATTTTATTGAGTTCTCATCCAGAGTTATTTTTCCTAATCCAATGCTCCATCTTATTGACACATCATGCTCCCAATTTGAAGACAAGTAAGTCAATCTTCAATCAGCTCCTTCATACATAAAATAACCTATTCGTTTAATTAAGATCACTTTAAAATATTTATCACTTGCAGGGGTGATACAGTATTCATGGCTAGGAATATCATTATTGTACGAGGCGGTCGATGAGTTCTTTGATCAATATCTCTTAGATGCACATTGATGCCTTCGTCTTCTTCTTGGTAGAAGTATTTCTGTTTGTATGTCCCTATTTGTACATTTCATGCTTGCATTGGGTATGTTACCCCACATGAATGTTGGGTATTATGATTCAATTCTTGTTTGTTTAAATAAAAGCTAGAATCTATAATCGTTTTATTCTTTTCTTGCGAGTTATGCCAGGTACGGCCTAAAGATGGAAAGCAAAATGTTCATCCAGCATGTCACTTCTGACGGTGTGATGGGTTAATCTTACTTGCCGGTTATAGATAATCGATTGGACACTCAAGTTGGGCATATTAAGTTAGGGGCACATATTTTTATGACTTATTACCCAAACCAACCCATAAGAGCATTCTTCATGAGATTGTAAGAACAGTTTTCAAATTTGGTTCCTCTTAACTATTTTTTTTTCTAGTCCAACTTATTGAGATTATGTTCTGGCTATTCAGATCAAATTACTTGTTGAAGATGCTGGCCAGTCTTTTGCGAGCGATCCCATAAAATGGCCAATTGAAATGGTGAGTGGGCTACCAGTCCAAGCTAACAGTGTTGACTGCGGGATGTTTATCTACAAGTACATGGAGGTAGCAATCCACAAACTCCTAGTGAACTGGGCTGACCACCATGACTGGCCCAAGAATTTGAATATATTTAGTGCTAAGTTTGCTTACGCTATATTTTGTTTGGGACTGAAAAATCCAATCTGAGAACTATAGGATTTAGTTTGATATAGGATTTAGTTCAAATGATTCATTACTAACTCATTGATCTCAAAACGATTAATTTTCCCAAAATGAAGAATACATTAATATAATGTAATACATATGAATCTAGACTTTTGAATGTCAGAATGATCGGATGTCAAACAATTGATAGTTGACATTAGAAATCATTAACTCCATGAGCTTAAATATATAATCATGATTTGATGATCATAACTTTATTTTTTGTATAATGCATTGGTTTGGTGGCTTGAAGACTTGTTTTTTGTTGAAGTGAATGGATGGTTTATGGATCGGGATGATATTTTACTCTTTTGTTGCTTCTTTTCTCTCATTTCATATAGTTTGATTTATTTATTATTATTATTTGTTTATTTTATGGTATCATCTTTTTATCTTATGGATTTGGCTTTTTTAGGGGCTATATTCTTGAAAGAAATCTACATTTAAAATCATTTTTTATTTTATTTTTCATAGAATGTGTATCATCAATAATATTTGTTTTTTTTCCATCAATACAACAATCAAGATAATCTGATTTTAATTATTATTAGGGAGATTTATCAACATTGCCACTAGTTTTATATATTTAGGGTATATAAAATGCCTAAATATTATTATTTTAAAAAATAATATTCAGATTTAAAATGTCACATTAAAAATATTATGATCACTTATATTTTAAAGATGAAGTGTGTTTTTTATGTAAATATAAAATTTTAGATGATAGATATATAAAATATTTTTATTAATTCTTTTGGAGTGATGCATGGCTCTTTATTTATTGCTTCATTAATGTTATGCAGCAGAATAAATTGGAAAAAGGCCATAAATAATTTGTACCCTCGAGGGAGACAATGCAAAACACCAAAAAATTCCAAATCTTCAAATTGCTTCCATTGGAATGCCCTAAACATAATCTCAAGAATCAGGCAAAATAAACTGGAAAAAAGGTCATATATGATTTGTACCCTCAGGAGAGGTATAGAGAGTACATATACAAAATAACCCCCAGAAACCATCCAAACTGCTTTCAGATTGCATAAACTAGAATGTAATGAACATTATCTCAAGAATCAGGCAAAATAAATTGGAAAAATGCCATAAATGATTTGTACTCTCGGGAGATCTGAGATACAAAACATCAAATCATCCAAACAACCTTCAAATTGCTTCCATTGGAATGTAAACATAATCTCAAGAATCGACAAAATAAAGCGGAAAAAGGCCTATATGATCACCCAGAGAGGAATGCAGAAAATACAATACCCCGAAACCATCCAAATTTTCTGCATAGAATGTAATGAACATATCTCAAGGGCAAAACAAAGCTGGAAAAAAGGCCATAAATGATTTGTACCCTCGGAGATGAGATGCAAAACCATCCGAAACCATCCAAAGCGACCTTAAATTACTTCCATTAGAATGCCTAAACATAATCTCAAGAATCAAAAAAAAGCGAAAAGGCCATATATGATACCCTCGAGGTAGAGAAAATCTGATGCAAAATATTCCCCAGAAACCATCCAAACAGCTTTCAAATTGCATAAACTGAAATGTAATGAACATTATCTCAAGAATCAGGCAAAATAAATTAGAGAAAAGTTATAAATGATTTGTACCCTCAGGAGAGGTACAGATGCAAAATATCCATCCGAAACCATCCAAATAGCCTTCAAATTACTTCCATTGGAATACCCTTGACATAATCTCAAGAATCAAGCAAAATAAACTGGAAAAAAGGCCATAAATGATTTGTACCCTCAGGAAGAGGAATACGATCTGAATACCCCAGCCATCAAATTCAAATTGCTTCCATTGAATTCTAAACATAATCTCAATAAATAAAAAAAGGCCTAAATGTTTGTACCTTCAAGAGGTATAGAGAATGATCTGAAAATTCTATAAAAATAACTAGTCACCCTCAAATGCTTCCATTGGTAATGCGCACATATTTATTGCTGAGAATGATTACAAAGTCCTTAGCGAGATTAACTCAATAACTCTTAAGCTACAAAGCGACTAGTGAGAAAATCCCTAGCTAAATACGATTAAACATCTTGGTGTGCTATTAAGTTAAAGAGAGTCATCTTAGGGACTCTAAAGCATTCTGAAATGATTATACAGTCAAAGAACACAAAACTAGATGATGTCATGCATTAAAATGTTTTCCTGAAATAATATCCATCATCAGCTTAGTGAACCCTTCAGCCGACTGATTGATTGTGGAGCTCGAGTTAAATCCCTACATGTAGAACATCATATTAGTTAATGATTTTTACAGCATCGATGTGTGATATTCTGTGCATATCTCTAAAAAATACTCTAGCATAACATAGAAAGGTGATGCAACTTGTGATGAAACACGTTCTGCAACACTATCGGTATACTTTAGTTTACACAAAGTAGAATGGTTTGAAGATTAACACAATATTTAAAATACTAAAACTAATACAGATAGAAAATTACTCTTGGCTTTCTTGGATCTCTCCCAATATCCCTTAAGCCTTGAGTTGGAAACACCCTTTGGGCGTTTAAGCGGATCCTTTAAGATGTCTTTTCCTTGCATTTGGTTGACTTCTTCTTCTTAAGCGCTCTGGAGGAGAATTCTCACTTATTATAAAGTCGACATCATCATATAGTTTTTTTAAGGATCCAAGCTTATAATCCTCAGCTCTCTTATTTTCCTGTGCCCTGATGCTTATTTGATATGCATATCGACTTATATGGTTCCAAAAAATAATGCCAGTAGCATTTCCATCTGTGCTTTCCGCATCTCTTAATTTTTTGTATGCACTATCAATGTAAATATCCCTCTTTGCTCTGGTAGACCATCGCATGAGAAGATACTTGTCGAATCACAACATCTTTCACGACTAAGAACTCTACGTCATGGGCACAAAGTAATCCCATCATTTCAAATTTTTTGCAAGTACAAGTTACATCTAGGGTAGTCCCATCGAAATGCACAGTCCATGTTTTGGATGCACTTTTATTCTCTAAGTTTCTCACCAAATACTCCATGTGCGTCATCCTTAGTTCTTGATAGGCCTCCAACTCATGCAAAATTCCTCCTCAACATAGTATAAACCTTTCTTGTATAAAACATAGCGACTTGTTTTAGAATTTGATCTTAAGAGAACGATGGTGGTACACTTGAAGTCTTTATCATGTTCATTACGGTGCCATGTCTTCATAACCAACCAAGAAATAATCTATGAGCGAACTTGTTGGTTTAGATATATTGACATACATTATTCGTGGACTCACTACGTTATGTTGACAAGATGCCCATGAATGAGTCCTTCGAATCAGTGGACCACTTGGATCTAATCTTATAAAGCTCGGACACAAGCATGATCATGCAAATTGCCTTCTTTAGCATGGCGAAGCTTCTTCAAACTCTTCCTCTGAGTCACACTTACTCATGCATGTATAAAATAGCCCTTGTACTCTCTTATTACTATTAAAGCAATGAACCTTGGAAGGAGCTTTCTTTAAAATATGCCATTGGCACAACCTATGAAGAGTATGCAGTAATATAATTTTGATTGCTCTCGGCATAGCCTGCTCTTGATCAGTGAATATTGTTATAGGATGTCTGTCACTCATCAACCGAAGAAATGTTTGGAATAGCCATGAGAATGACTCAATTATCTCTTACAAAGCTACTCAAATACATTTTGCGGTGATGATTCACTCCAAAGAGGGGCAAATAAGATTATATTTATTGAGTCGATAGCTTGTATCAAAACTATCACATTCCCAAACAATCATATTATATCTAGACATGCCATTGCTCCAAAAAAAAACTAAGCAATCCGACTCATCAACTTGTACATCCCATGCAAACATCCCATCTTGCCTTTCTTAAATAATTGTATTAATGCATTCTGCCATTCATGATCCTCGATCTTTTTCTTTTGAATAAAATTGAAAGCATCTCTTTTGTGAACCCAATATTCTCTACGTAACTTCCTCAGTTAGATAGCTGAATGCATCAGTTGCTCTAATTCCAGCCTCATCATTATCTTCAACATGGGCCTTCATCATAATGCATCGTGTGATCTAAGAAGATGTAGGTTCTCTCGCCAAAGAATGATTATGACTTTACGTATATTTTTAATCGTCCAATTCCCCTCCAAATCAGAGAATCTAATCATGGTGGACAAGTTCTTGTATCAACTTTGGAATTTTGTTAAGCCATTTAGGCGGCGAGACTTCTTTCCGACTTTTGCACATAGAAAATCTTTTGATTTTAATTTCTTGAGTTTGGCCAATAACTAGTATGGTCCTTTGAACGAAGACAATTTGATGTGCATAGTCACGATCTGATTACATCGCCTCGTTTCATTACGAGCGTGGTGCGAGTTTTTTGGGTCATTAGACATCCGCGATTTTGTCATCGCCTCATTGACGCATTCATCCGAAAGCGACTCCAAAATATGTGACAGAATACATATGCAAAATGCCACCCAGAAATCATCCAAGCAGCCATCAAATTGCTTCCATTGGAATGTAATGAACATAATCTCAAGAAACAGGCAAAATAAACTAGAAAAAAAAGGTCATAAAGATGTACCCTCGAGAGGTATAGAAATGCAAAAACCCCAGAAACCATCAAGCGACTTTCAAATTGCTTCCATTGGAATGCCTATAAACTCAATAAACAGGCAAATTAAACTAGAAAAAAAGGCCCTAAATATTTCGTACCCTCAAGAGAGGTATAGAGAGTACAAATACAAAAAAACCTATAAAAAATAACCAGTCACCCTCCAAACTGCTTATGATATAATGTAATGAACATATTTACTCCAAGAAGGCCAAAATAAATTAGAAAAAAGGCCATAAATGATGTACCCTCAAGAGGTCGAGAGAGTATAAATAAATCCCCAGAAACCATCAAAAGCCTTCAAATTGCTTCCATTGGAATGCCTAAATATAAACTTCGGGAACAGCCAAAGTGAAAAAGGTCATAAATGATCACGTACTCTCAAGAGTCTGAGAGTCTGATAAAACCACAGAAACCATCAAAGCGACCTCAAATGCTTCCATTTGGAATGTAATGAGCATAATCTGAAAGGCAACCGGGCAAATAAAATTTGGAAAAAATTCATTGTACCCTCAAGAGAGGGTATAGAGAGTGATGCAAAATACTCTCCAAATCATTCAAGCGACCTCAGATTGCTTCCATTGGAATGCCCTAAATATAATCTCAAGAAGAAGGCAAGATAAAGCGATAAAAAGTAGGCTAAATGATGTACCCTCAAGAGAAGTAGAGTACATCTTAAAACCCCAAACCATCCAAACTTCTCCAAATTGCTTACATTTGAATTTAATGAACATAATCTCAAGAAACAAGCAAAATAAAGCGAAAAGAAGTCCATAAATGCTGTACCTTCTAGAGGTATGAGAGATACAAAAAAAAACCACCAAATCATCCAAGCGACCATCAAATTGCTTCCATTGGAATATAATGAACATAATCTTAAGAACTAAAATAAACGGGAAAAAGACCAAATACTCGTACTCCAAAAAAAGTACAGAGGATGCAAAAAAATACCCAGAAATCATCCAAGCAGCCATCAAATTGCTTCCATTGGAATGCCCTAAATATAATCTCAAGAAACAGGCAAAATAAACTGGAAAAAGAAGTCCATAAATGCTCTGTACCCTCAAGAGAGGTACAGAGAGTACATATGCAAAATAATACTAAAAGTAAAAATTCAACCAAACAGCATTCAAATTGCTTCTAATGGAATGTAATGAACATATTCTCTGAGAGACCGGAATATCACTAACAAATAGTAGAAAAAATTATAAGAAATATTAGATGAATTTTATTTAATACATCCTCGCCTAAATTGTCGTTATTTCTCAACGTTCTCCATCTTCATGGTTCTTTTATAAAAAGGAAATAAGATTTTCTATTTCTCTTCTGAGCTTGGTTTGCCTGAAAAAATACACCCTAAACCGCAAATTTGTCTATATATTTCTTTTAAATTCCTCTCACGTATTTTAACGACGCTTCTTCTCCCGCTATTTGAATGAGACGGCCGCCGGGAAGTATAAACCGTGAATACGCCATCCCTTCTTACATCCGCCCGATCGCTCCATTAAGCTAAAACGGGAAAAAATACCGGACACGCATCGTTATGGATTGGAGTCCGCGTAAAGCTACACGTATAACATAATATTTCTTTATAGAGAGTGGGTTTTGGCTTGTGTTTCCACGAGTCCATCGTGAGAGCGACTTATTCATAACATTCTAGGAAGGAAAAGAGTTAAAACAAAATTGATAAGCTGCTGAAAATAATTGAAATTAAGTTTATTTTGAATTCTATTTAACTTCTATTATTAATTTAAAATTATTTCATACCGATTTCATATTTGGCAAGATTCATTCAATATAATTTGAGTTGGCTTAAATTTTAGAAATGAAAATGTATATTAAATAATATGTAGAACTTACAATATTAAACATATGAAATTATATAAAAATGGAATTGGAGTGAAAAAATTGATTGATTTTGAGTTAAAAACAGTAGATATTACTTAAATTGATTTTAATTTTGTTTTGAGTTTAAATTAAATGCGAATAATTTTTTTTTAATTTTAGGAATACAATGTACTGAATTTCGGTTCATATCATACATATTATTATTATTATTATTATTATTATTATTATTATTATTATTATTATTTAGTTTATTTAATACGCCGAAAGTATATATCTATGAGGAGAATGATATGAGACTTCTCCGGCATGGAGGAAGGATGACTATAACCGGGGAGCGGGAGTAGGGCTCAGAATTGCGCATGCAAGATATGATGGGAAGGACGTGTATTGGGGAATGTCGCCCGAGGAGGGATGGACGAAACTCTCGGTATGCTCAGCAATGGGGAGACGGACTAGGCTACACGGAGAGGGAGCTCAGAATGGGATTAGTGGCCGTGTATAGGGGTTTTGGAAGTAGATTAGGGTTAGATGTAAGAGGGTATTTATAGGTGTTTTATTTAAGTGAAAATAAATCCTAATTAAGATTTTATCGACAATATTACATAGGCAATATATATGTTGATTTTATGTTATTCTCGATTCTAGACACAAGCAATCCGTTTGTATGGGCCGTTTAGTTCATCAACGGGTCAATTTGTTCAAAATTGCGTTATCGCTCATTGCTCAATATTAGACTCGTCCAATTGAGCATGGACAGCCTCATTTGATATTTTGACGTTTACGCCAACATAACGATAAATTTCAGCGAGGTCTTCCGGTCACAACCTCCGACCTGGATGTAGATGCGTCTTTCTTGATTAATTGTTCAATATATATTCTAATCAATGACGCCATGAAGAAGTTATCGAGATCTGATGATGATGCCGACATAATGCCGAATGCTCGTGAGCGACTTAAGCGATGGAGCATGCATGGAGGTCAACAGTTGGCAGTGGCGATGGTCTTGCTGGTGGTGATTTGTGGCGGTGACTGACAAACAAGCGGTGACGGCAATCCTCACTTGATCAAGGCATCATTATTTTCCACACCTTCGGCATAAAGTTAAATAAATGATAATTTTAATGAATTTTTAAAATCTATTTTAATGCTATAATATACTAAGCAATTAGCAACCTAAAAACTAGCCTGAATTGAAAGTTCTTTCTTATCATTGGGAGTTATAATTAACTATAGGTGTTTCCGGCTATAGCAAACTTGGAATCAGATCTAAAGTCCTCGAGAAATCTGTGGTAGTGTCTTATTTATAATTTCATGTGTCTTCTGAAAATTAGACTCAACAAATCCAAATTCTCTTTATCGAGTGATCCGACATGAATTTTCAGAGCCCAACCCCTCAATTTAAGATAGTATTAAAAGTGCAAATAAAATCAAATCAACTAAATAATCATGCAAATAAGAACAATAATTTTATGTTACCTATATTTTTCAGAATATAACAAATTTAACAATTTTATCAAACAATTTCACAATCCACAAGCAGAAAAATTTAGCTTAATGTGCTATAATTATTTTCTATGAAATACAATCGTTGCTATCACTGGCTGACAAATAAGTTTCTATGGGATGAAAAGTAAATCAAAGCAATGCACATTTACGTCAAACTAATACTATGCGAAGCATATGAAGATCAAAGCAGAAACACTGTTAACATGCTTTTCCCATTGAGATATTATTCTGAAAATTTCTTATACAGAGATAAAATCAAAACGCTAGATGTACATTCATAAAGATCATTATCCTCTTTATTTTCTAGAGAACTTGAAATGAAATAGTAAATCTGTGACAATACCTAAATTACAAAACTTACCTCATACATCTATTAACATTCATACTAAACAACAATTATGTTCATCAAAGAATACTTATGACCAGTTAGTTACAAATTGGGATCTCTGGATTTGCTTCTCGACCTTCCATGATTTAACCATTCTTTGTATGAATTCCTCCGCCCTTCTCCTCAACTCCTCGTCATCCTCCTCCATGTCTTCCTCCACAGTTTCGTCTTTCTTCATGTTTGCATGGACATCCATTTCATCTCGATCCACGGTAACTGCCTCAGGCTTCGCAGGTTCTTCACCATCATCATGGCAGGCTATCTCTTTCGGTTCATCACCGACTCTCACAGCCGCTGTTCCGCTGCCAAAGTTGAGCAGTAGTAGAAGAGCAACAATGAAATTACAGAGACAAAAAGCACTAAAAGACTCGTTCACAAATGAAGAGGAAAGCTCCACAGTTTGATACAGCATTTTTCTGTTTTGAGGGACTCTGACGAACTTAATTGCAGTGGCCTCTCTCTAGTGTGTGTGTGTGTGTGGGGAGACTGAATCAGATCTAATTGCTTAAGATAAGAAGCTATCGCAAATACTATTAATTAACTAATGAGAATAGATTTATTTATTATAGAGAGTGGGTTTTGGCTTGTGTTTCCGCAGTAGTCCACCATTGACTGAGAGCTGACTTATTCATAACTTTCTAGGGAAGGAAAAGCGAGTTTTTTTCGAGAAAAAGGAAAAGCGAGTTAAAACAAAATTGATAAGCCTGCGGAAAATTGAAATTAAGTTTATTTTGAATTCTATTTAACTTCTATTATTAATTTAAAATTATTTCAAATCGATTTCATATTTGGCAAGATTCATTCGAATATAATTTGAGTTGGCTTCAATTTTAGAAATGAAATGTATATTAAATATGTAGAACTTACAATATTGAACATATGAAATTATATAAAAATGGAATTGGAATGAAAAAAATTGATTGATTTTGAGTTAAAAATAGTAGATATTACTTAAATTGATTTTAATTTTGTTTTGAGTTTAAATTAAATGCCAATACTTTCTTTTAATTTTAGGAATATAATGTACTGAATTTGGGTTCATATCAATTGTACCAGTTAGACGATTATCAAAAATCGGATTTGCATTGAACAAGTGTAAACTGAGAGGACCAATTCAAAAAATTTTCCCATAATCACTATTTTATATTATTTAATCAAATAATTAAATTTTAATTATAATTCTAACTATTTAAATTTAATTATTTTATAATTATTTTTATAATCATTTTTATAAATTTAAATTATTATTTTATTAATATGAATATAATTAAATTATTTTATGATATAATCACCATGCAACCACTTAAGTAGTTTACAAAATTATTCTTTAGAGTTCTTTTTTATATATAAAGAGTACAATACATACGCCTATGTGAGACTAAAGAGTGAGAATAAAGAGTGCAACTATATTTTTATTTTGAAAATAGTATAGGATATTGAGATATATGAACAAAGGAATAACATTTAAATTTTTAACTTTATATTTTTATTACAAATTGTATTTTATAATATAAAAAGTTATTTAAAATATATTTTTATAATAATATTTTATATATTATATTTTTATGTTTTCCTAAAATAATTTTTATATTTTTATTACAAAGTATAAATTTTATAATAATATTTACATGTTAGATATATTTTACAAAGTTTTTAAAATAATTTATATATTTTAAATTATCTAATTTTAATGAAAACTATAATTTTTTTTAAATCTATTTTTATTATATTTTATACTAATTTTCATAAACTTATAAAATAATTTTTTTGATATATTTAATACATCTTAAATGAGCTTTATATCAACCTTTAAAATTATAATTACTAGTAATATTATTAAGTATTTTTATTTAATTATAATATATATTTATCATATATTTAAATTATTGTATCATTTAATTAGATTTATATTTAATCATTTTAATATTTATTATGTCATCCGGTTCAATTGATTTAACTACAAAATTAGAACCTTGAACTCTTTTTTTATGTCCAGTCGATTTTCTTGAAATTAACTTTGAACCAATCTTTAAATACATATCTATCTACTTTTTATTTGATATTCTTATTTTGTTTCTATCTTTAATAATAATTATAATTTTAAAGTGCAAAAGATGACACAAAATAATATAATAAAACAAATAAGTTATCAAATAACTATTTCAATTTTCATTAAATGAACATCTATCAAGCCATTTTAAGATCTACTTTTAAAATAATACTTCCGTATATACATAGACATAAATAAATCAATAGTTCATTATTGAAATATATTCAAGGGAACTGAGTGAAATTAATCCCAAACTTATACAAATATGGAATATGCAAATACATGAACCTAAGACTTTTTATTTGAAAACCTAAGTAAACCAATGGGCTAAGGTGTTTTGCACCTTTCTAATTTTTTTTTCTTTTTCAAATAGGCATATTTATTTAAATTAATAAGCATAATAAGTGGAATATAGGTACTCTTACAGATAAATTAATAGAATTAATAGATATTATGGTTCATAGAAAGATAAATATTTTATGTGTTCAAGAAACTAAATGGGTTGGGGAGAAGGCCAAGGAGATTGATAGTTTAGGTTTTAAACTTTAGTATTCATGTAAAAGTCGAACTAGAAATGGTGTAGGTGTGATTATAAATAAAAGTTGGAAGGATAAGGTTATAAATATTAATAGATGTAGAGATAGAATTATAGTTTTAAAGATTATTGTTGATACTAAGATTATCAATGTTATAAGTGTCTATGCTCCTCAAGTAGGTTTGGAGGTAAGTGCAAAAGAAAAATTTTGGAATGAATTAGAGGGATTAATACAAAAGATACCTCTTGAAGAAAAAAATATTTATTGGAGAAGATTTAAATGGACATGTTGGTAGAGTGGTGGAATATTTTAAAAGTATTCATGATGATTATGAATTTGGAGTGACTAATGAAGAAGGTAGGACTATATTAGATTTTGCTTTAGCTTGTGATTTTGTAGTTGCTAACACTTTATTTAAGAAAAAGATGAACATATTATTACTTATAAAATGGATCTAGTAAAACACATATTGATTATTTTGATAAGAAAAAAATCGTTTTTTGTAAAGATTGTAAGGTCATTCAAGTGAAAATCTAAACAATATCGATTGTTAGTTTTAGATTTTAAGATGAAAGGTTGTAAGAGAAAAATAAATCAAATTATTGTCCTAAATTAGATGGGGACACTTAAAGAACACAAATAAAATATTTTAAGAGCAAGCTACAAGAGATTAGAATTTGAGATGTTCATGAGGAATCTAACATTATGTGGGAAAAAATAACAAGTGAAATTAAGCAAGTTGCTAAAGATGTGCTTGAAGAATCAAAAGGAAAAGCTTCCTTTAATAAGAATAGTTGGTGGTGGAGTCAAAGTGTGCAAGAAAAGATAAAAAAATAAGAAGTATTGTTATAAAACTTGGTTTAGATGTAAAAACTCAGAGAATTGGGAAAGATATAAAGTGGTTTGTAGAGATTCTAAAAAGTGTATATGATGCAAAAAATTTAGCTTTAGTGATTTATATAATAGATTAGATACCAAAGAAGGTGAAAGATGTATGTATAAGTTAGCCAACCAAAGAGATAGGAGAAAGACATAGTTCAAGTGAGGTGTATTAAGGATGAAAATAATAAAATGCTTTTTTTAGAAAATGATATTGAAAATAGGTGGATGAGGTATTTTGATAAACTTTTCAATGAAGGATCTGAAAGTACAATTAATTTTAGCAACCTTAATACCCTAAACAAAAATAATGAATTTCATTTTTTTTCGTATTAGTAAATTTGAAGTTAGTGAAGCTTTAAAGAAAATGAAATGTGGAAAAGCGTAGGACGGATAATAATATTCAATAGAGCGTGGAAATGTTTAGGAGATCAAAGAATTTTGGCTTACAAATCTTTTAATGTCATTTTAAAGACTAAAAGATGCGGATGAGTGGAGAAAAGTTTGTTGGTTCTATATTTAAGAAAAGGTGATGCACAAGAGTGTGCAAATTATAGAGGAATTAAGTTAATGTGTCATACATTAAAATTATGGGAGAGAGTAATTGAGCATAGGTTACGATGTGATACAGAAATTTCTCACAATCAATTTGGTTTCATGTCAGGTAGATCCACTATGGATGTTATACATTTGTTAAGGGGTTTGATGAAGAAGCATAGAGAAAGTAAGGAGGATCTACATATGATATTTATTGATTTAGAAAAAGCTTATGATAAAGTTTCAAGAGATGTTCTTTGGAGAGTTCTAGAACATAAAGGAGTTAATATTGGTTATATTCAAGTCATTAAGGATATGTATGCTAGAGCTGTTAGTTGTGTCCAAACACAAGGAGGATTGACAAAATATTTTTCTATTTGAGTTGGATTACATCAAGGATCATCTTTAAGCCCTTATCTTTTTTACTTTAGTTATGGATGTTCTTACTAGGAATTTACAAGAAGATGTTCCTTGGTGTATGCTTTTGATGACATTCTTCTTGTTGATAAGACTAAGAGGGAGTCCAACGAACTTGAATTATGGTCAACTTCAAAGGTTTTCGTTTAAGTAGATAAAGCGAATATATGGAGTGTAATTTTAGTTGTAGAAGTTCTAGTGATAGTGTTGTGACATTAGGTGAACAAGCATTAATAAGAGTGAGCATTTTAGATATTTAGGCTCTATTGTTCAAAATGATGGTGAAATAGATGAAGATGTTATTAGTAGAATTCAAGTTGGATGGTTGAAGTGGAGGAATGCATCTGGCCTATTATGTGATAGAAAAGTTCCACTTAAACTTAAGGAAAATTTTATAAGATGGTGGTAAGACTGCAATGACTTATGGTGCGAATGTTGGTCAATAAAGAGAAGCATAAGACTAAGTTAAGTGTTACAGAGATGAGGATGCTTAGGTGGATGAGTGGCTTTACTCTTAGAGATAAAATGCGAAATGAGTATGTTTGGGAAAAAGTTGGAGTAGCTCCCGTGGCAGATAAGATTAGAGAGTCGCCTTAGATGGTTTGGCCACATAAAGCGTCGGCCGTCCAATGACCCGATTAGGAGAGTAGATGCATTAGATTTGCCTTATGTTAAGAAAGGTAGAAATAGACCTAAAAAGACTTGGTTAAGATGTATAAAAAATGATCTTAGTATACTTGATTTAAATGAGAATTTGACACATAATAGGACTAAATGGAGACAAAGGATTCATGTAGCCGACCCCACCTAATGGGATTAAGGCTTGTTATTGTTGTTGTTGTAATAAGCATAACAAAAATGCCTATTTATAAGATTTTTTTTTTTTTGAGGCATTTACATATATATAGCACATAATGCTCATGTATTTATAAATCAAATAACCCCACTACATCATTTTTCTTCAAATTATCTCCTAAATTTGAAATTTATAATAAAAGTTCAACCAATGTTTTTTATGTTCATAAAATTTTCAATAATTTAATTATAACATATATCTGTTAGTCAAAAGAAATAAAAAATATATTTAATTTATAAATATATAAGAGTTCACGATCTGCATGTAAATTTTTCTATTTTTTATTATGGCTCATTTGAAGTCCTAATAAGGACACCTGATCTCATTTTTAAAGAAAGATTAGATTAGTTATAAAAATCAGATATATAAATACATCCAGGGGCAGATACAGTGTGGGGGCACTGGGGGCACATGCCCCCACTGTCCACTAGCTCATCATATTAAAATTCATAAAATCTGATTTAATACAGATAAAATTAACGAAATTTTCAGTTCAAAACTCTCACCTTTTTACACTTCTGCTCCGTGCTGTCTGAAAAAGAGAAAAGAGACGTGGTGAGGTAACTCGCGCCTTTCCACCCACCCGCGTGCTGCTTGTTCAAATCCCATAAATGTGAAGGAGGAGGATTATACAAAGCCTCTTTTTTTTAAAAAAAAAAAAAACCAATCAATTTTAAAACTTGTTTTGCACAAAATGGAGTTTTAAAATTTAAGTAGAAAAAGTTAAAAATATTGTTCAAAAAAATAACAAAATTAATACATATTTATTATAATTGAAACTAAAATTATTTTATTTATGTAGATAAATAATGTTAACATTCTTGATTAAACGACTAAAATAACTTTAAAATATTTTGCATATTTCATATATATATATATATATATATTCGTGAATTTAATTTGTAAGTATTTCATAAATTATTATTTAATATCTTACATCGATTATGCTATATATATATATATATTTAAAATATATTACAATTCATTAAATTTATATTTTTAACATTCATAATTTCCAAAAATAAATAAATAATTTATTCATATCATAAGATAAATTAAATAAATATTTCAAAATATTTTTGCCTAGAATTTATTGTTTAAGAAGACAAAATGAGTAGCCCCGTGAGATAAAGAAAAAAAAAAGTGCTCTAGAAAGTAATAGTGAGAGCAAGAAGGTTAATAAGTAGACTTCATTCAAAAAAGATTTACAAAATAGTGTTTCGAAATAGTATTTAAACCAAGTTTTTCATCTCAGGCTTTTAAAAAAAAAATTGATTTAACAAGAAAATTTCTAAAAAAAATTTTACCTTTATAAAATAAAAAAAATTGAGAAAACAATGTACCCAGTAGAGTCTTAGCTTGTCCAAAAATATAATTTGGTTGGATTTATATTAAATCCGATCTAAATCTTCCAACCAAATAGCCCTTTCGGTTTTCTTTTTTATTTTCTAATTTGAGTCACAATGTTTGTCAACTCAACACATCAGCGTTCTTGCTCCAATTCTCTCGAGTCAGTTTTGCAACTGGACATCTCATAGGTCATGTTGTTGCCACAACCAACCATTAGTATGCATGATTGATTGAACTCTTTTAGGAAATTATATATATATATATATATATATATATATAATTGATATATTGTAATGATTTCTTTTATTTATTTTATAAAATTTTCTAAATTCTATCTTAATATGCTCATAATAAGATTCAAAGGAAAAAAAAGATTAAGTATAGATTGACTTTGTAATATGTTTAGTTATTTTCAGTTGTGATTAACAAAAATACTTACATAAAATAATAAATAATTTATTCATATTTTATATAAAGTGTATTATTATTTTTTATCATATTGTGCCCCCTCTGAGAATAGTTTCTGGATTCGCCCTAATACATCTCTATGTTTTGTTTGTAAATCTTTTTTTTTTTTAACCTTTCGCTGGAATTCAGGAATGAGTAAACTCCCAACACGCGTGGACTACGTGTTGGAATACAGTCCGGAAGAGGAGCCTCTTGCACTAAAATAAAAAAAAAAAATTTAAACTGCACATCAAATCGTGCTCTCATTACTTAGTTAACTGATTGAGTCTTCCCAGACACATTTTCAAGCTATTAGAAGATTATAAAAATCTCAGAGGCCAATGCAATTAATTTCATCAAAGCCCCTCAAAAGAGAAAAATGATGTATCATATTGTGGAGCTTTCTTCATCATTTGTGAAAGAGTCATTTACAGCTTTTGTCTCTGCAATTTCATTAGTGTGCTTCTTCTACTGCTCAAGTTTGGCCGCAGGAAAGCGGCTGTGAGAGCCTATGATGAACCCAAAGAGACAGTCGACAATGACGATGGTGAAGTACCTGAGAAGCCTGAGACGGCAACTATGGATCGAGATGAAATGGAGTTCCATGCCAACCTGAAGAAGGACGAAAATGGAGAGGAACATGAGGAGAAAGATGAGTTGAGGAGAAGAGCGGAGGAATTCATACAAAGAATGGTCGAAGTATGGAAGGTCGAGAAATAAATCCAGAGATCACGACGTCTAATCAAAATGATCACGAGTTTTTTTTTTTTTTCTTTCTTTCTTTTTAGTTCAATTAACAGAATAACTCACAAAGTTCTAGTGAGATATTCAACAGTCCCAGTGGAGTGTGATATTCAACTTGTTGTATTGATAAGAGTAACGTTAAGTACTATTTGATTAGCTGAGTTGTTGTTTAGTATCGATGCTTTTAATAGTTTCATAAGGTGAGTTCTGTAATAACTAATATGGAATTGTGAGTAGCCCTCCATTTCTGCTTCAAGATCTTTAGAAAATGAGAAGGATAATAATTTTTATGAGGCTATATATGATTGATCATGTCTGTATCAGAACTTTTGAGAGTAATAGCCACAACTCAGATTAGTTCTAATTTTAATAAAATTTGATATTTTTTATTTCTAATATTTTAATTATACATGAAAAGATATAATCACATTAAAAGATAATAATAGTGATATTTTTATGTGAAATATATATATATATATATATATATATATATATATATATATATATATATATATATATATATATATATATATATATATATATATATATATATATATATATATATATATATATATATTATTTTTGATAATTACCTACGGATTTGCTACAGTTCTCGCAAACATCATTAAAAAAAATTTGAAATGTTGAAAATAATACCTTACACTCATTTTTTACATATATCTTACTCGATCCTTGACCGAATTAGATGAAAAAGTATTGTTGGAAAGCTAACGAACTTAAATACAACTTTAATGTTGATCACTTTTGATAATTAACTATGGAATTCTGAAAACATCGTATGAAAAAATATGTAATGTTGAAAATAATGACCTGCGCTAGTTTTTCACACATATCTTACTCAATCCTTATCCTAATTAGATGAAAAAGATATCATTGGAAAGCTAACGAATTTCTCTATAACTTTCATGTTGAAAACTTTTGTTAATTACCTATGGATTCGCTACAGTTCTCGCAAACATCATATAAAAAAATATGAAATGCTAAAAATATTTCCCTGCGCTGGTTTTAGGGACATATCTCAGTCGATCCTTGTCCTATCAGATGAAAAAAGTATAGTTAGAAAACTAATAAACTTCTTTACAACTTTCATGTTGATCACTTTTGATAATACAGTTAAGCTCTACAAACATATAAAAAAAAATCAGAAATGCTGAAAATATTGCCCTGTACTGATTTTTTGCACATATCTCATTCAATCCTTATCCAAATTAGATGAAAAAGATATCGTTGGAAATCTAACAAACTTCTCTACAACTTTTATGTTGATCATTTTTGATAATTATCTACGGATTCGCTACAGTTCTCAAATATTATATGAAAAAATTTGGAATGAGGAAAATAATGTCTTGCGCTGATTTTTTGCACATATCTTACTCGATCCTTGTCCGAATTAGATGAAAAGATATCGTTAGAGGGCTAACTAATTTTTCTATAACTTTTATATTCATCACTTTTAATAATAACCTACGGATGTGCTACAAATTTTGCAAATACGACATACAAAAAGTTCGAATGCATGAGAAATATATGGTGCATCACAGTAACATCAAATATAAATCACATAGCAAATTATATGAAGCAGCATTGCAAGTTATTTTTCAATCTTTACATTGAAAATGTAGTAACCTTCTTATACAATTAAATCACATAACTTAAAACAAAGTTGTTTCCTCATTTAAAAGCTAATACAAACATTGGAACTATGGTACGGCCTAAGAAGATATTTTTAATGTTGAATATTATGTTCAGGATTATATCTTTGTCTTTCTTTACCTATCTTATATAATAAAATAAGCATAATATTCATTGATCCAGCATGAACAGCTGAATGATTTTGATATTGAACAATATTTCTCTCTTCACAGAAGTCATCCAAATACATCTACATTCAGGTGCAACTGCTTTGCCATCTTTGAAGTAATGGTAGAAAACTAACCTATACTCATTAGAAAGATAATATTTTTAATAGAAATATTATTATAGATTACACTTTTGTTAATTTATTATCTACTTATATTTATCTTGCTGATATTCAACTCTATCACACCCTTACAAAAGAGGACTCAGATCGATTCCCCATATATGTTCATGATAAATAATGTCATGGAACAGATCTTATACATGTCACATACATTACTGATGTACCCTACCTTTTACATGGCTAACTTTGACCATGCAAAAGATAAATAAATTTATAGTTAAATATCGACCTAAACTTTTTATAAATACATACAACTAGTGAACTCATCAACAACTCAATATTTATTGCCACGAAATAACGAGAATAAAGAGAGCGATCAAAATTAAATAATTGTACAGCTAAAAATGACTTGATCAATTTGCTTGCTAGTCAATTATGATATCACTTGTAGAATAGTGATCAAAATAAATAACAATCAAAAATTTATTTTATGATAAAAGTACTAATGATCAAATTCATTTTTAATCACAAAAATTTATAAATAATTTTATATTTTTACATTGACATATTTTTAAGTATTATATACACATCAAATCTCAATATGTTATTAAGTTATGATATTGATAATTTAACACATCCTTCTCAATATAAACTACTGTGATATGAAGCTTACTTCCCATCAGTGAATACAAATAAAACCCTCTTATACAAGAAACTTATGAACAATAGGAATAAAAGAATTACCTTACATGTACCGTTCACATACATCTCATATTTGTATAACCACAAAATCAAACAACATACATGATAGTAAAAAAATATAACAAACCCCATTATGTATGCATTGTCTTATCAATATAATCATAATGGTAGGACCCAAGCATTCTCTCCTTCATAATATAAGCTTTATTCATGTTGACCTTGCATTTAATCCAAGATTCAAGTTAAGTGAACACAACCAAATTGATGAGCTATAAATGAGATATCATACGAATTAAGTTAATAGTAACTTGGATACTTTTAAATTACCTCGAATATCATTTACGTATAAAACAAACATTACAAATTAATTCAAAATTTCAAATTCATCCAAAACAATAAACACTAATAATATTATTTGAGTCATGGCATAAAATAAGATTAAAAAATGTTTAGACAAAGATGTGAATTCGATTGAGTGACCAACAAAAAAATAATGAATGGAGATTAAAATGCATGCTATTCATCTTGAAGTTTAAGATCAGATTGAAAATAATTATATATATATATATATATATATATATATATATATATATATATATATATATATATATATATATATATATATATATATATATTAATTGTTACAAAAGAAAAAGTTTCATCTAAATGAGATAATAAACTGTATTTTAGTTCATGATATCACCTAAACAAAAATTATATTTGTAATTTTTGCTTCATCTCTTTTAATAAAATCAAGCAACAAAAAAATAATGATAATGACCTAATTTGAACTCATTCAAATATTTCTCTCAATTTATTATGTTAATCATTTTATCTTATTTTAATAATTTAAAGATATAAGTAATTTATTTAAAATTATGTAAATACATATGTTTTAAAAAAATAAAAAAATCATATGATTAATATTACCAAGTTTGTATATATTAAATACATACTTATATAAGTACAAAGTAAATAAATAAACCCATTTGATATCATCATCCGCCCAAATTTTATTAAAATAAAAGATAAAATTTTTTTTTTCTTCTTATCCCTCCTAAATAATTAATGCTCGCATCTCTCACCTCCTTCTTAGCCAATAGAAATGCTCCATACCTCTTCCCCCATACTTCTTTCACGTGAGGATTATAAGGAAAAATAATTTTAATTTATAAAATAATAATTTTAATATGTTATTTTAATCTATTTTAAATCGGTCAGCGGAAACAATTTTTTTTTTTTTTAAACTAGAACCTATCCGCCTCTTCCGCCGTCATATTTTTCTTTCTTTCTTTTTGCTCTCGTCTGAACCAGAAAATATTATGTCTGTAATTCGAATATAACTTTATGTGCGGACTCTAATTCTAGCCTAATATCTATTTAGTGATTTTTTTTCCCATTTTAATGCTTAATGATGCTGTAACTGGACAGATAATGAAGGCGTTTATTTGCAACGACCTAGTTCAAATGAGAAGAAAAGCAAGGCGTGATTCATTCCTCCTGCAGGCAGGGTTTTCTCCAGCTCTCTCCTGCTCAATCGTGACGTCCAATCATGGTTTAGCAAATCTTGAGAATAACTTTTCATTGAGGTATTGTAGGATTTACTGAGTATTAAGCTTTAATGAATTTAAGATTTTCTCTTCTTCTCTTCAGTATGTGAACATTTTAGAACATTTGAGTTCTTTAAATGAACGGATGTATTTTAGTGATTTTGGAGATGTTTTGCATATATCACGATCTGGTATATGAGCCGTTATTTTCAAAATTTTGAACGGCCTTGTGAAATATTTAGTATATCACATGGTAGGATGTTTGGTCATATTTCAAGATGAATTCGTCCGATTATGGATGATAGTATGTTCATGGCATTTAAAATTACTTTATTTCGTACTCAGCACTCTCATGAGAGTCTGAGTTTTTTCCAGTTTCTTTGGCATGTTAGGAGGAAATATGTTCATTACAATCCATTAGGAACAATTTGGAGGCTGTTTGGATGGTTTTTTAGTATTATTTTGCATATGTACTTTATGTACTCTCTTGAGAGATGATATTAATGAATATTTTTTTAGGTTTTCTGGCGCAGTTGTTTGTTATATTCATTTCATTAAGCAATTTTGGTATTGTTTAGATAGTTTGGAGATTTTGCATCTGTCTTTCATCTCAGTACATAGCATTTTAGTCATTTTTTTCTGTTTCTTTGGCCTTTTCGGAGAAAATATGTTCATTACAATCCATCAAGAATAATTTGGAGGCTTTTTGATTGGATTTTTAGTGTTATTTTGCATATGTACTCTCTGTACTCTCTTGAGAGTACAGATGATTTTGTGGACATTTTTTTTCCAATTTCTCTAGCCTCGTTGATCAGATTATGTTCATTACATTCCAGTGGAAGCAATTTGTGGCTGTTTGGATGGTTTCTAGGAGATTTTTTTTCATCCGTACTCTTTGTACTCACATGAGAGTACAAAGCATTTTGGTCATTTTTTTTCTTATTTCTTTGGCCTATTGGGAGGAAATATGTTCATTACAATCCATCAGAAATAATGTGGAGGCTGTTTGGTTAGTTTTTTATTTGCATCACTTACTCTATACTTTCTTGAGAGTACAAATAATTTGTGGACATTTTTTTTCTTTTGGCCTAATTGTTCAAATTATGTTCATTACATTCCAGGAAGCAATTTATTTGTTTGGATAGTTTCAGAGATTTTTCAATTCAGACTTCTCTCAAGAGTACAAAACATTTTGGTCATTTTTTCTTATTTCTTTGTCCTGTTCGGAGGAAATATATTCATTAAAATCCATCAGGAATAATTTGGAGGTTATTTGGTTAGTTTTTTTGTGTTATTTTGCATCTATACTCTCTATACTCTCTTGAGAGTACAAATAATTTTGTGGACATTTTTTCCAGTTTCTTTGGCTTGGTTGTTCAGATTATGTTCATTACATTCTAGTGGAAGTAATTTGGTGGCTGTTTGGATGGTTTTTGGGGAATTTTTGCATCTGTACTCTCTGTACTCTCATGATAGTATAGAGCATTTTGGTCATTTTTTCCTATTTCTTTGGCTTGTTTGGAGGAAATTTGTTTATTACAATCCATCAAGAATAATTTGGAGGCTGTTTGCTTGATTTTAGTGTTATTTTGCATTTGTACTCTATACTCTCTTGAGAGTACATATGATTTTGTGGACATTTTTTTCTATTTTCTTTGGCCTGGTTGTTCAGATTATGTTCATTACATTCCAGTGGAAGCAATTTGGTGTCTGTTTGGATGGTTTCTGAGAGATTTCTGCATCTGTACTCTCTATACTCTCATGAGAGTACAGAGCATTTTGGTCATTTTTTCCAGTTTCTTTGGTCTGTTTGGAGGAAATATGTTCATTACAATCCATGAGGAATAATTTGGAAGCTGTTTGGTTAGTTTTTTAGTGTTATTTTGCATCTGTACTCTCTGTACACTCTTGAGAGTACATATAATTTTGTGGACATTTTTTCCAGTTTCTTTGGCCTCGTTGTTCAGATTATTTTCATTACATTCCGATGGAAGCAATTTGGTGGCTGTTTGGATGGTTTCTTGGGGATTTTTGCATCTGTACTCTTTGTACTCTCATGAGAGTAGGGAGCATTTTTATCATTTTTTTCCAGTTTCTTTGGCCTGTTCAGAGGAAATATGTTCATTACAATCAAACAGAATAATTTGGAGGCTTTTTGGTTAGATTTTAATGTTATTTTGTATATGTACTCTCTGTACTCTCTTGAGAGTATAAATGATTTTGTGTATATTTTTTCCCAATTTCTTTGGCCTCGTTGATCAGATTATGTTCATTACATTCCAGTGAAAGCAATTTGGTGGCTGTTTGGATGGTTTCTGGGGTATTTTTTTGCATCTGTACTCTCTGTACTCACATGAGAGTACAGAGCATTTTGGTCATTTTTTTTCTTGTTTCTTTGACCTGTTGGGAGGAAATATGTTCATTACAATCCATCAGGAACAATTTGGAGGCTGTTTGGTTGGTTTTTTAGTGTTATTTTACATCTGTACTCTTTATACTTTCTTGAGAGTACAAATGATTTTGTGAACATTTTTTCTGTTTCTTTGGCCTAATTGTTCAAATTATGTTCATTACATTCCAGTGGAAGCAATTTGGTGGCTGTTTGGATGGTTTCTAAAAGATTTTTGCATCTGTACTCTCTATACTCTCATGAGAGTACAAAGCATTTCGGTCATTTTTTTCTTATTTCTTTGGCCTATTCGGAGGAAATATGTTCATTAAAATCCATCAGGAACAATTTGGAGGTTATTTGGTTAATTTTTTTGTGTTATTTTGCATCTATACTCTCTGTACTCTCTTGAGAGATCTGATTTTGTGGATATTTTTTTTCAGTTTCTTTGGCCTGGTTGTTCAGATTATGTTCATTTCATTCTAGTGGAAGCAATTTGGTAGATGTTTGGATGGTTTCTGGGGAATTTTTGCATTTGTACTCTTTGTACTCTCATGAGAGTATAGAGTATTTTGGTCATTTTTTTCTTATTTCTTTGGCTTATTCAGAGGAAATTTGTTTATTACAATCCATCATGAACAATTTGGAGGCTGTTTGCTTGATTTTAGTATTATTTTGCATATGTACTCGCTATACTCTCTTGAGAGTACATATGATTTTATGGACATTTTTTTCCATTTTTTTTGGCCTGGTTGTTCAGATTATGTTCATTACATTCTAGTGGAAGTAATTTGGTGGCTGTTTGGATGGTTTCTGAGGATTTCTGTATCTGTACTCTCTATACTCTTATGAGAGTACAGAGCATTTTGGTCATTTTTTTCTAGTTTCTTTGGTCTATTTGGAGGAAATATGTTCATTACAATCCATGAGGAACAATTTGGAGGCTGTTTGGTTGATTTTTTAGTGTTATTTTGCATATGTACTCTCTGTACACTCTTGAGAGTACATATAATTTTGTGAATATTTTTTTCAGTTTCTTTGGCCTCGTTGTTCAGATTATTTTCATTACATTCCAGTGGAAATAATTTGGTGGCTGTTTGGATGGTTTCTTGGGGATTTTTGCATCTGTACTCTCTGTACCCTCATGAGAGTAGAGAGCATTTTGATCATTTTTTTCTAGTTTCTTTGGCCTGTTCAAAGGAAATATGTTCATTACAATCAACAGGAACAATTTGGAGGCTATTTGGTTGGTTTTTTAGTGTTATTTTATATCTGTACTCTCTGTACTCTCTTGAGAGAACAGATGATTTGTGGACATTTTTTTCTAGTTTCTTTGGCCTGATTGTTCAGATTATGTTCATTACATTCCAATGGAAGCAATTTGGTGGCTGTTTGGATAGTTTCTGAGGATTTTTGCATTTATACTCTCCGTACTCTCATGAGAGTACAAAGCATTTTGGTCATTTTTTTCCTATTTTTTGGCCTGTTCGAAGGAAATATGTTCATTACAATCCATCAGGAATAATTTGGAGGCTGTTTGGTTAGTTTTTTAGTGTTATTTTGCATTTATACTCTTTGTACCCTCTTGAGTAGATAATTTTAGACATTTTTTCCAGTTTTTTTTTTGTTTGTTATATGTTCATTACATTCAGTGGAAGTATGGTTGTTTGGATAATTTTGGGGATTTACTCTTTGTACTCTCACGAGTACAGCATTTCGTCATTTTTTTTGTTTCTTTGGCTGTTGAGAAATATGTTCATTACAATCCATCAGGAATAATTTGGAGGCTGTTTGGTTGGTTCTTTAGTGTTATTTTGCATCTGTACTTTCTTGAGAGTACAAATAATTTTGTGAACATTTTTTCCAGTTTTTTTGGCCTGATTGTTCAAATTATGTTCATTACATTGCAGTGGAAGCAATTTGGTGGCTGTTTAGATGGTTTCTGGGAGATTTTTGCATTTGTACTCTCTGTACTCTCATGAGAGTACAAAGTATTTTGATCATTTTTTTCTTATTTCTTTGGCCTGTTCGGAGAAAATATGTTCATTAAAATTCATCAATAATAATTTGGAGGTTATTTGGTTGGTTTTTTTGTGTTATTTTGCATCTATACTCTCTGTACTCTCTTGAGAGTACAGATAATTTGTGACATTTTTTGGTTTCTTTCGGTTGTTGATTATGTTTTATTACATTCGTTACAATTTGGTGGTTTATTTGGATGGTTTATGGGGAATTTTTGCATCTGTACTCTCTATACTCTCATGAGAGTATAGAGCATTTTGGTCATTTTTTTCCGTTTCTTTAACCTGTTCGGAGGAAATTTTTTATTACAATCTATCAGGAATAATTTGGAGGCTGTTTGCTTAATTTTAGTGTTATTTTGCATCTGTACTCTCTATACTCTCTTGAGAGTACATATGATTTTATGGACATTTTTTTTCATTTTCCTTGGCCTGGTTGTTTAGATTATGTTCATTACATTCCAGTGGAAGCAATTTGGTGGCTGTTTGGATGGTTTAGATTTCATGTACTCTCTATCTCATGAGAATGAGCATTTTGGTCATTTTTTTCCAGTTTATTTGGTCTGTTTGGAGAAAATATGTTCATTACAATCCATGAGGAATAATTTGGAGGCTGTTTGGTTGGTTTTTTAGTGTTATTTTGCACTCTCACACTCTTGAGAGTATGATTTTAATGGACATTTTTTCCAGTTTCTTTGGCCTCGTTGTTGAGATTATTTTCATTACATTCCAATGGAGGTAATTTGGTGGCTGTTTGGATGGTTTCTTGGATTTTTTTCATGTCTCTGTACTCTCATGAGTAGAGCATTTTCATTTTCATTTTTTTTTGGCTTTTGGAGGAAATATGTTCATTACAATTGAACAAGAATAATTTGGAGGCTATTTGGTTGGTTTTTTAGTGTTATTTTGCATCTGTACTCTCTGTACTCTCTTGAGAGTACAAATAATTTTGTGGATATTTTTTTCCAGTTTCTTTGGCCTGGTTGTTCAGATTATGTTCATTACATTCCAATGGAAGTAATTTGGTGACTGTTTGGATGATTTCTAGGAGATTTTTGCATTTGTACTCTCTATACTCTCATGAGAGTATAAAATATGTCATTTTTCTTTGAATTATTCTTCCATTTGAATAATTTGGAATTTGTTTGGTTGGTTTTTTAGTGTTATTTTTGCATTTATACTCTTTGTACTCTCTTGAGAGTACAGATGATTTTGTGGATATTTTTTCCAGTTTCTTTAGACTGGTTGTACAGATTATGTTCATTACATTCTAGTGGAAGTAATTTGGTGGTTATTTGAATGGTTTTAGATTTACATATACTCTTTGTACTCTCAAGAGTATAGAGCATTTTTCATTTTTTCTTTTTTTTATTTGGATGAAATATGTTCATTATCAATCCAGAATAATTTGGAAATTTTATTTGGTTGGTTTTTTTAGTGTTATTTTGCATGTACTCTTTGTACACTCTTAAGAATCTGATTTTGTGGATATTTTTTCCAGTTTCTTTGGCTTTGTTGTTGATTATGTTCATTACATTCTAGTGGAAGCAATTTGGTCTTTGGATGATTTCTAGATTTTTTATTTGTACTCTCTCTGAGAAATCTACGCATTTTGGTCATTTTTTCTAATTTCTTTGGCCTGTTCGAAGGAAATATTTTCATTACAATCCATCAGGAATAATTTGGAGGTTGTTTGGTTAGTTTTGCAGTGTTATTTTATATTTATACTCTCTGTACTCTCTTGAGAGTATAGATGATTTTGTGGATATTTTTTTCCTGTTTCTTTAGCCTGGTTGTTCAGATTATGTTCATTACAATCTAATGGAAGCAATTTGGTGGCTGTTTGGATGGTTTCTAGAAGATTTTTACATCTGTACTATTTATACTCTCATGAGAGTACAGAGCATTTTTGTCATTTTTTTCTTGTTTCTTTGGCCTGTCAATAGGAAATATGTTCGATACAATCCATCAGGAATAATTTGGAGGCTATTTGGTTAATTTTTTCATGATATTTTGCATCTGTACTCTCTGTACTCTCTTGAGAGTATAGATGATTTTGACATTTTTTTCTAGTTTCTTTGGCTTGTTGATTATGTTCATTACATTCCAGTGGAAGCAATTTGGTGGCTATTTGGATGGTTTCTGGGGGATTTTTTCATCTATACTCTTTGTAATCTCATGAGAGTACGGAGCATTTTGGTCATTTTTTTCCTATTTCTTTGGCCTGTTCGAAGGAAATATGTTCATTACAATCTACTAGAACAATTTGGAAGCTGTTTGGTTAGTTTTTTAGTGTTATTTTGCATATGTACTCTCTGTTTGGATGGTTTTGATTTTCGCATGTACTCTACTCTCATGAGAATTACAAAGCATTTAGTCATTTTTTTGTTTCTTTGGTGTGTTTGGAGGAAATATGTTTATTACAATCCATGAGAAATAATTTGGAGGTTGTTTGGTTGGTTTTTTTTTAGATCTCTCTTGAGTACATATGATTATGGACATTTTTTCAGTTTCTTTGGCTGGTTATATTATGTTCATTACATTCGTGGAAGCAATTTGGTGGCTGTTTGGATGGTTTCTAGGAGATTTTTTCATTTGTACTCTCTCATGCTGAGAAACATTTAGCATTTTTTCATTTCTTTTTTACTTTATTTTGGAGGAAATATGTTCATTATCCATCAGAACAATTTGGAGGATGTTTGGTTAGTTTTTTAGTATTATTTTGCATCACTACTCTCTTTTGGATGGTTTATTGGATTTCTATCTGTACTCTCATCTCTAAGAATTTTATTGGTCATTTTTTCCCTGTTTCTTTGGCGAGCACATAAGCATCATGAGGCCATCTCCATTTGCAAAGCCAACATGCGATACGAAAATAAAGTTTCGGATGAATCCTTCGGTTTAAGGACACCATGTGACATAATAATATCACTTAGTTCATATAAGAATGTATTTATTTATCTTTGTAGTCATCACATTTTCTTATCGGTTTAACAGTGCATTCGGGACATATCGGAAGAGGAGACTAGCTCCTTGAATCATTTTTCCTTGCCCAACATGTTGAGCAGAATCCCATTCCAAGTCCAGTTCACCCATTGAATCTTCATATGTCTCCTCGATATTCTCCCCCATCCAGTGTATCTAGCCTACTACTACTACCCCAGAAGGCTTTGCGGTGGAGAGGATACTGGGTTTTAGGGACTTGAAAGATATAGTATCTTCTTTTCAAGCAACAAGATAGAGAGAATGGATGGGATTGATTTGAGTTCTTATCCGGAGGTTCTTGCTGGCTAGGGGAAGCTCACAGTGGAGGTCACCAGAACTCTTGAGAGGTCCGGGGGCAATACATGGAGGCTACAGGAGCTTTCCCAGAGGCTAGCAGGAGTCTCTGTGGAGGCAACTCCTTGCCCCATGGATACTTGATCCTTGAGGTAGCCTCCATTGGGAAGCCCTGTTGAGTCCACCATGGGAAGCTATTTTGAAGGCCTCCCGCACATGAAGATGCTCAGCCTTTAATCGGTGTGGTGTGAAGGCTCGATAGATAGAGGAAGCTATTTGTTCCCCTTCACACACTTACAGGAAGTCACGAGCAACAATAAGTGATGTGGTGGCCTCCACTCAAGATGAGATGAGACGGATTATTAAGTTACTTTCTTTTAAATTTAAGATAATAGAATTAGATTTCACTAAATTTTTTATAGGTTCGCAAAGATGAGCCATAAAGGTCGATGACCCACAGACTGTTATCATTGTGGTGGAGGAGCATTAGTCAAAGGTATGCATCATCTCAGTAGATCGATCATTAATTCATCACTAACTTTTTTTATTAATTTATTTGCGTGAGAGGCACATCATTTTGTTGACTTCTCATCCGAGCTATTCTTCCTAAGGATGCTCCATCTTATTGTCGTGCTCCGATTCAAGGACAAGTAAGTCAATCTTCAATCAACTCCTTCATACATAAAATAACCTATTCATTTAATTAAGCTCGCTTTAAAATATTTCTCACTTATAAGGGTGATACAGTATTCACGGCTGGGAATATCATTATTGCTTGAGGCAGATCGATCAGTTGTTGACATATCAGTATCTCTCAGATGCACACGTAGATGCCTTTGCCTTCTTCGAGAGTACTCGCTCGTTGAGGTATGTCCCTATTTATACATCTCATGCTTGCCTTTGGGTAAGTTACCTGATATCTTTATATACGATTCAATCCTATTTGTATAGATGAAAACTACAATTTATAAACATTCTCTTCTTTTCTTATAGAGCTATGTGAAATATGGCCTACACAAGGAAAGCAAAATGTTCATCCAGATGTCTTGTGACGGTGTGTCAAGCTACTCTTACTTCCAATTATATATAATCTGGACACTCTGGTTGGGCATATTAAGCTAGTGGCTTGGTATTTTTATGACTCATTACCAAGACCAACCCATAAAAACATTCTTCCTGAGATTGTAACAGTTGTTTCTAATTTGGTTTCCATAAACTATTTTTTTACCCCCTTATTTACTATACTTCTTGCTTTTCAGATCAAATTACTTATTGAAGATGCTGACCAGTCTTTTGTGAGCGATCCCACAAAATGGCCAATCAAAATGGTGAGTGGGCTACCAATCCAAGATAGTGTTATGCGGATGTTTTGTCTAAGTACATGGAAGAATTTGAAATCCCACTTAGCGTGACCACCAGATTGGCCGAAGATAAATGAATTTGAGTTAGCTATCTTTTGTTTGAGAATGAAAAAGCTAAACTAAGAACTGTACATTTAAAGTTTGATAAGTAGGAAATAATTGTATGGGGTATTTCTTTTATTTTTTTTTCAATATCCTTGGGCAGTTTGGATCTTTTATTATTAGTAGAGAACACATGCAACAATTTGGTTGACATTGGAATGCTTTACTGGGATGTGTTTCATCTGTACTCTCTGTACTCTCCTAGGAGTATATAGAGTATTTCATCTAGTTTTCTTCAATTTTCCTTGGCAATTTTAGATGCTCCTAGGTTTCTTTTTTATGAGTTTTTTGAGCAGTTTTGCATGTGAACCCTCTCTATACTCTCTATACCCTCTGTAATCTCTCACTCTCTACTCTCTTATCTCTCTACTCTATCTATGTGCCCTCTATCTGTATCTCTCTCTGTACTTTTCTCTACCCTCTGTACTCTTCTCTCTATTCCATTGCAGTTTGGTTTGAATATTTATAAGAATATTTGAGGTGGCTTAACTCTTTATATTCTCCTCATGGAACAAATTATTTGCTTATTTTTTCCATTCCACTTTTGCTTTGCAGAGGAGGTGTTCACTTCTATAACCTTAAAACAAGTTGGATGCTCTGGGTTACTTTTTTATGAATTTTCGGTTTTGCATGTGAACCCTCTCATACTCTCTGTGCTCTATACTCTCTACTCTCTATACTCTCTCACCCTCTCTGTCTTTTGCTCTCTATTCCATTGTAGGTAGTTTGAGGAGAATTTAGAATATTTGAGGTGTTGTAGCTTAACTCTCTATGTATTCTCCTCATGGTGATTATTTGCTTATTTTTCCCATTTCCACTTTTTTGCTGGGAGAATTGTTCACTATAACCTTAAAGCAAGTTGGATGCTCCTGGGTTGCTTTTTTTATGAGTCTTCTGAGCAGTTTTGTATATGAACCCTCTATATACTCTCTGTACTCTCTGTACTCTCTATACTCTCTATACTTTTTGTACCCTTTGTACTTCTTGTACTCTTTATACTCTTTATTTCATTCTTAGTTTAATTATAAGAATAGTTGAGTGTTCTATAATAACTCTTTGTATTCTCCTCATAGTACAAATTTTGCTTATTTTCCCATTTCCACTTTTTTGCTGCGGAAGAGAATTGTTCACTATAACCTTAAAACAAGTTGGATGCTCACATGCTTTTTTATGAGTTTTCAAGCTTTGCATGTGAACCCTCTCTCGTATTCTGTACTATCTATTTTCTCTACTTAACTCTTTAATAAAGGAAATTATGATCTTTTGTGGTAGAATTTATGAATGCATAAAATTACTTTCTACCATTGAAATCATGCTTCTTAAAACCTACTTTCTGAAACATGTATATAATAGATAAATTGTTGATGATGCACCACGTCTTATTGATTTAAATTTTGAAGGCGAATGGAGCAAATTCTATATTTTAAGATGAGAAATTTTTCAAATAATGTAATAGCGAAAGTATCATCAGAATTAAATTAATATTATTGATAAATTTATAAATAATTACTAAACTAATATCATCATACTAATATCATCTTCATCACAAATTTTTTTTTTCTTCGACTTCTACTAAACTTGTTGATAGGAACATACCTTATCAAAATTGTAATGCATGCAATAAAAATTATTTCATAAAATGTAGAGTACTTTATAGAGTATATATCAAACTATGTAATGCATGAAAATAACTCATCCTCGTAAGCAAGCTAGACTCATCAATTCGAAACTGCAATTTAGTAAAATATGAGAAATTTTATTGCCACAGTCTAAGGATTACAAAGTCCTTAATAGGGGTAAACTATATGCACCGCTGCTTTAAGAGCAACAAATAACGTAGTGAGAAAAAAACCAAGCAAAAAATAATTGACCCATATTAAAGTCCATTTGGACCTTCCTGGTTTCAAGCAAGTTATGTACCCTCTCTACTCTTTGTACTCTCTGCAGAAATGATTGCACAGTCGAAGAACACATAACTAAATGATATCATGCATTGAAATATTTTCCTGTAATAATATCCATCATCAACTTAGTGTACCCTTCAGCCGACTGACTGATTGTTGAGCTTGAGTTGAATTCCTGAGGTAGAACATCATATCAGTTAATGATTTTTTACAGCATCAATGTGTGTTATTCTGTGCGTACCTCTGAAAAATACTCTAGCATAGCAAAGAAAGATGTTGCAATGGGTGACGAAACACGTTCTGCGACACTATCAGTTTGTACTTTGGTTTCTGTAACAACAAAAAATAGGATGGTTTGAAGATTACAGCAATATTTTAAATACTAAAAATTAAGAGGAAAATAAAGAATTACTCTTGGATTTCTTGGATCTCTCCCAATATCCCTTAAGCCTTGCACCCTTTGGACATTGCTTTGGATCCTTTAAGATGTCTTTTCCCTTGTCTGTTGTGGTTGACTTCTTCTTCTTATACTCGTGGAAGAGAATTCCTTATTATAGAGTTGACATCATCTCAGTATAGTTTTAAGGATTGAAGCATATAGTCTCTATTATTACCTGCACGTATTTGATATGCATATAGACTAATGTGGTTAGAAAATAATGCGGTAGTATTTCATCTTCCTTCCACATCTCTTAATTTTCTATATGCACTATCGATGTAAATATCCCTCTTTGCTCAGTAGACCATGCATGAGAAGATACTTATCGGAATCGCACTACATCTTCTAACAAGAACTCATAATGGGCACAAAGTAATCCCATCATTTCAAATTTCTTACAAGTACAAGTTACATCTAGGGTAGTCCCATTGAAATGGACAGTCCATGTTTTGGATGAATTTTTATTCTCTAAGTTTCTCACCAAATACTCCATGGGGCTGTCATCTGACACAATTACTGATAGGCCTCCAACTCCATGCAAAAATTCTTCCTCAAACATAGTATAAAGCTTTCTTGTATAAAATATGCTTATTTTAGAATTAATTTGGTCTTAATAGGAACAATCGATGGTACACTTGAAGTCTTGTCATGTTCATTCATGTCTCCATAACCTTCTCCAACCCAAGAAACAATCTGAGTGAACTTGTTGGTTTAGAGATTACGTGACATCGTTGTTCATTGACTCATTGCGTTGACAAGATGCCCATGCAGAATGAGTCTTTCTTTGAATCGATGGACCACTTGGATCTAATTTTATAAAGCTCAGACAAAGCATGATCATGCAAATTGCCTTCTTCTAGCATGGCTTCTTCAAACTCTTCCTCACGAGTCACATTTGCTCATGCATGCATAAAATAGCCCTTGTACCCTCTTATTACTATTAGTGAACCTTGGAAGGAGCTTTCTTGAAATATGCCATTGGCACAACCTATGATGGTATCGCAATAATTTTGATAGCTCTCCATAGCGATCTTGATCGATGAATATTGTTGTAGGATGCATCATCAGAAAGAAATGAATAGCCATGAGAATGACTCAATCATCTCTTGATAAAAAAGGCTACTCAAATAACACATTTTGCCGATGATTCACTCCAACAAGAGGGCACAAACAAGATTATATTTATTGAGTCGATAGCTTGTATCAAAATTATCACACCAAAAAAGTCATATTCTATCCTAGACATGCCATTGCTCCAAAAAAACTTACTAAAAACAATCGACTCATCAACTTGTACATCTACATCCATTTTTCTTTCCTTGAGCAATTTGTATTAATGCATTCTTTGTCATTACCGACAGTCCTCAGTCTTTTTCTCCTTTTCTCTCGAATAAAATTGATAGCATCTCTTTTTGTGAATCCAATATTCTCTACGCCGCCAACTTCCTCACTTAGATAGCTGAATGCATCAATTGTTCTAATTCCAGCCTCTCTCATTGTCTTCAACACGAAAGCCTTTTCATTGCTAATGCATCTGTGTGATCTGAGAAGATGTAGGTTAGCAGGCTTTGCCAATGAATGATTATGACTTTCTATATATTTTTTAACCATCCAGTTCCCCCTCCAAGTCAACAGAGAATTTAATCATTACCGAACAAGCAGTCCTTCTATCAATTTTTTTGAATTTTTCTAAGCTGTTTAGACTGATAGATTTCTTTCGACCTGCTTTTGCACATAAAAAATTTTTTTATTTCAATTTCTTGGAGTTTGCCCAATAACTAGTATGGTCCTTCCAACACCAGTTTGATGCGTAGTCACAAGATAAAGGTGCATACGCCTCTATTTTGTTCAAGAAAGGAGTCTCCCAAATTTGGGTCATTAGACATCGACTTTGTCATCACCGCTCATTGATCGCATTCACCGCAGACATCCACATAAATGTGGCATGTAAAATAGCTCCACAAATAAATATATTCCCTCCAAATAGGCCATAGAAAGTGAAAGAAATGAGCTATATACTGAGAGTACAGAGAGTACAAATGCAAAAATCTCCTAGAAACTATCCAAACAGCCACTAAATTGCTTCCACTGGAATGTACTGAGCATAATCTGAGCAACTAGCCCAAAAAAATTGGAAAAAAATGTTCACAAAATTATCTGTACTCTCAAAAGAGTATAGAGAGTACAGATGTAAAATAGCACTAAAAAACCAACTAAACAACCTCCAAATTATTCCTGATGGATTGTAATGAACATATTTCCTCCAATCATTCTCATAGAAATTAGAAAAAATGTTCAAAATACTTTTGTACTGCACTAGAGTGAGAAGAGATTACATGCAAAACTCTCCTAAAACTAACAAACGCCTCCAAGTTGCTTCTAATGGAATGTAATGAACATATTCTCTCCAGACAGGCTAGAAACTCATGAAAAATAATATGAAATTGGTCAGGAGTCTCATGATTACAGAGAGTATACCCATGCAAAGCAGATCCTCTTGCAAAGAACTCCAAATAGTGTAGGAAATCTACACTAAATAAAAGAATTTCAAGGAATAACACTAACAAACCGTAAGAAAATTGTAAGTATACAATGGTTGAGAAAAATTACCGATGAAACATAAACAGTATTATATCAAGTTACCCATGAGTTAAGAAGAGGTGAGAGAGTATAGAAAGTCAGAGAAGAGTACAAGAGTACAGAGAGTATAGAGAGTACAGAGAGTACAAAGAGTACAGAGGGGGCAGTCTTCTTGCTCAGTAAGGCTTCTTTTGCTTTGTGTTTTTTACCTTCAAGATGCTCTTTAAGGGCTTCTTTATTGGAAGTGCTGACCTCACAGATAGCACATTGCCTCTATGCCATAATACCTTCTCCCCTCTATTTGGCATCCCTATTATCACTACAACTTCATTGAGGGTGAAAGGAATGCACTGCCCACCCAGAAAGAAAGCATGCTACTCTATGTCCCAGCAAGACATGATTGAGGTAATAGCAATTGAGTCTTACTGAATTTCGTGGAGTCTAATGAATTGATTTAGATGAAGCCTCTGTAAAATGTCAATGACTTCATTAGTAAAGAGTGCTGCAGTATTATCAAACACCATTAGAGCGGTGGTAGGACTGCATCTCGAAGTTATCCTTTTCATGGATATGATAAACTTCAAAATGAAAAGTCAATAAATGACAGTACAAATGCAAATCAACCATAAAAAACCAACCAAGTCACCATACAAAATTGCTACTGATGGATTGTAATGAACATATTTCCTACAAACAGGCCCAATAAATTGCAAAAATGTTGGCAAAATTATATGTACTCTCATGAGAGTACAGAGAGTACATATGCAAAAATTTCCTAAAAACCATCCAAATAGTTGCCAAATTACTTCCAACGGAATGTACTGAACCTAATCTCAACAACCAGGCCAAAGAAACTAGAAATAATGACCAAAAATCATCTGTACTCTCATGAGAGTACAGAGAGTACATATGCAAGAAAACACTAACAAATCAGTCAAATAACATCCAAATTGTGCTTAATGAACATATTTCCTCCAAACAGGCCAAAAAATAGGAAAAAAATGACCAAAATGCTCTATACTCTCAGGAGAGTACAGAGAGTACAGAGAGTATAGAAAGTACAGAGAGTACAGAGAGTACAGAGAGTATAGAGAGTACAAATAGTACAGAGAATACAGAGAGTACAGGGAGTACAGAGAGTACAGAGAGTATAGAGAGTAATGAAAATAATCTCAACAAACAGTCTGAAGAAACTGGAGAAAATATCCAAAAATTATATGTACTCTCAAGAGAGTACAGATGCAAAATAACACTAAAAAAATAACTAAACAGCCTCCAAATTGTTTGTGATGGATTGTAATGAACATATTTCCTCCAAACAGGCCAAAGAAAATTGTTTCTAATGGAATGTAATGACCATATTCTCTCCATCCAGGCAAAATAAATTATAAAAATATTCAGAAAATTATCTATACTCTCATGAGAGTACAGAGAGTACAGATGCAAAAATCTCTCAAAATAAGCAAAGTCCTCTTGCAAAGAACTCCAAATAGTGTAGGAAATATACACTAAATAAAAGAATTTCAAGTAATAACAAACGAAAAAAATTATGATATCAATGGTTGAGAAAAATTACCGATGAATTTTTATTTAGTACATCCTCAGCTATTTCCTCAAAGCCATAACTTCCAAATTCATTCTCCATCTTCATGATTCTTTCATAAAAAAAGAAATGAGATTTTCTCTTTCTCTCTCTGAGCTCGGTTTGCAAGAAAAAAATACACTCCTAAACCCTAAATCTAGATATATATTTCTTTCAAATTCCTCCTATGCATTCCAACGATGCTTCTTCTTCATTGAACGAGAAGGGCGGCCGCGGTCGTATGGATAAACGGATCATCATCGTCCGCCTAGTTATAATCTGTTAAACAAAAAAAAAAAACCATGGACACATGTCGAATTGAGTCATGTAAAGTTACGCAGACGAATATTTTCTCCAACCGAACACAGGTATTTCCTTTTTTTTCTTCTTTCGCTCATTTTGCTCCATCTCTCCCCTCACGACACTTCCGTCCTTACACACGAAGCAACTCATAAACACCGAACTCTCCCTACTTCATTTCGATTTTGCTTTATGCTCTCCTAAATAGAAATACCTCATTCTTTCTCTCCCTCTTCACAAGCTTCAACTGTTCCTTCTATCTTCCCTCTTATGTATAACGAGTCTGACCCACTATCCTAATAGTAGTAGGCCTCACGTCCCTCAACACCACTCAACCTATATTCCTCTCTCCTACTTAGCAAAATTGACATCATATCTTCTAAGTTCCCTGCTCTCTCTCTTTGTAATCTACAAGAAACCAAAAAAAGAAAAGAAAAGAAGCTGGTCGTCCCTCTCTCTAGCTCTCTCTCTTTTCTCTCTCTCTCTCTCTCTCTTTGTGATTTATAGTCTATCTCTCTCCCCTCTCTTTCTCTTTCTCTTCTCTTGTGATTTAGTGAAATCAAAAAGAAAGATATTTTTTTAAACTAAGTACTATTTTAAACTTAATTAGGGAATTAAGCATCGTTAAAAAATTTTAAAATAGGTATAGTCGCCCACTAAGTGGGCGACTAGGTGGTCAATCCCGATGTGTGGCGGGAAGTCCATGTTTTGAGCCGCCCACTTAGGACAGGTTCATTAACCTGAAGCTAATGACCCACTAAGTGAGTGACTGGCTTCATTAGTTGGGCAACTAGGTTCAGAAGCCACGTGGCGAAGAAGAACAAATAGGGCCAATCGACCGATCGACCCTATTCGTGAACCCCTTTCATTGTGGATATGAGCAGTTGCGGCCTTGAACGCCCACGCACTAGCTACCCACCACATTTCTCCCTTCCGAGCATGATCAACTGCTTCAACCTTCCGCGCCTTTGCCTTGCCAACCACCACATTGCTTCCACTTCTAGCCGAACCCCCTCATTTGTTTTGTCGAGAACCTCGTCCGCTGCGTGTGTCGAGTTTCCTCTCAAGCTAACATCCCTTGGAACCCAACATTAGCTTCCGTCAATGATTCTGGCAGCTCCGTTCCTTTCGGGGAAGTTTCCTGTGGTGGATTCTACAATTTTTAGCATACATTCTCGTCGTTCTTCGTAAACACACAGTAAATCCCTAATTTTTCTCATTTATAAGTTAGTAGATTGTGTGTTTTAGGGCATACAGTTGTATGGTTAGAGTTTTGTAGTAGGATTTGATTTGTAATTTTTGATTAGCGTTGCGGTTCAGGTAATTAATTTATAATTTTATGTGATAATACAGTCTTTAACGTTTAATATATATCAAGTATACTATTATAAATGACTGTGAAATATTTATGAATGATATGAGTTGGATTTGAGTTGTTGTAGTTGGATTATAAGATTAGAGCCCAATTACCTTTAAAGCAAGTCACCTTAGATGGCGGTGTTCGCATAACGTGTCGATTGATTTAAATTTCATTTGATTTATGTAATATGTACTAAAAATAAATTTGGACACACAATATTTTTCTAAATTTAGGGAATACTTATATGATTGGTTACTCTCTAGTTATTTGAGGAATGAGTAGAGAGTTTGTTTCGCTGATCCTATTCTATTGAGCAAACTAAGTATCGATGAGCAGTTCATTCCAAGTTATGTGGGTGGTCGAAATCATCCAGTTAAGGTTCTACGGCACATCCCCTTACTTGAATTTAAACAACGAATTATGAGGTCCTTACATATTGAGTCAGAGCGCCACTCTGTCAGTCTTACATATCATTATCCGATGGGTAACGGATTTATAACGTCTGTTATTTCTGATAATGAAGTTTGTGACATTACACTAGACGAAGATTCTGGTCAGATATTAGTGTTGTATGTGGAAGTAGAGAATGCTAATGTTGCATCCACATCAGCTAATCTGATATTAAGGTCAGCAGATATACCAATGACATATATACAAGCACATGCTACCTTATAAGCGAATTTGATTCTCAGTTAATACCTTCTCTATCTTTCCCTGTTTATACTTGTAATATTTAATATCAAAGTGTGTCATCCTACTTATGAGTTTTGTGGCAGGGATAATGTTATTTATCGCTCGAGAACCATATATGTGCCTCGAGCCGCAGTTTACGATGAGTATGAGAATGGTTCAAGTAGACTCGTAATATCGATGATAATTATTCACTTGGGTTAGAGCTACTGTGATTGGGAATGTTGCCAATCATGTTCTTTTAAAAAATCATTCATTCTAGAATATTTATAGTGAAAGTCAGATGTTGTCTACTAACGAGTATGTAGATGTGTCAAACTAGAGAGAGTGGGACAATGATATTTACTTTAATAGTCCATCTGATGAAAATATCCTAATAGATGATGTTGAAATCCAAGGTGACATTGTAGAAGGAATATGTTTTATAAGTAAAAGGAGTCTTTAGTTTGTTGTTATTGGATGGTGTATAGTGAATAATGTTCAATTCAAAACAGTTACCTCAAACCAAAAGAACTATACTATGATATATGTACATCATGATAGTCCTACCAGACCATATAATTAGCATCTGCATTGTAACAACAACAGACACTTAGTGGGTGCTTGGAGAATATCCAGAATTGGGGAACACCATAGATGTATCAATGCAGTTAGTGTTGGTGGTCATCGACAGTGCAATTCCAAATTCATAACTTATTTCATTATACCTGTAATCAGGCATCAAATTGATCTAAAACCTAGGGAGATTATAGGTAGAATGGAATCAAAGTTTAATGTCAAAGTTTCCTACATGAAGGCCTGGGATGCTAGGCGTAAGGCAATAAAAATAATTTTTGGTAGTTGGGATTACATGGAAGCAGTTTGTACTACTTTACTTGGTACAATCTACATAATTCCTAGTAGTACACAATTCCAGACTTTTTGGTCCTTCCATTTTGACTGGGGTAGTCAGCTTCTCGCTTTAGATGGTACATTTTTGTTAGGCAAGTACCATGGTACTTTACTTACTACTGTTGGAATAGATGGAAATAATGGTTTGTTTCCTCTTGCCTTTGTTATTGTGGAGTCTGAGTCGACTAATTCTTGATTGTGGTTCTTAATGTGCTTACATGATATTTTACCTGTGGTGTTAGCTAGACGTGATTTATGTATCATATCTGATAAACATGCTTGTTTATTACATGGGTGTTGCGAAATTTTTCCATGGGCCGCTCATAGACACTGCTTGTGCCATCTACGTGAAAATTTTAAAAAGGTGATACCTAGATTGGGAATAGGTGATGTTGAATTTATTTGCCAGAAGATGTATATGGCAGGAAACACTGATGAAATTTGTGAGTTTAATCATTTTATGATAGATATTAAAAATGTGAAAGAAGAAGCTCACAAATGGCTTGTGGAATGTGACCTAGTTAAATGGTCACTTGTACATGATGGTGGAATGCATTATGGTACAATGACGACTAATGCATTTGAATGTTTCAACGGTGTTCTGAAATGTGCACGTGGTTTGCCTATTCAAGCACTAATCACTATTATTTATTACAATTTAGTTGCACTATTCATAAAAAGACTTGCCTCTACAACTTAGCAACAAGAGGCCAATTTGTCTATGTTCACCCAAAGGGTATCCACCATGTTACAACGTACTGAGAGGGAAGCCAGACATTTCCCTGAACTGGTGAACATCAACCCCAGAGATATAGGTGTTTGATAGGTCAAGCCAATCATTTAGGATTGATTTTCCAGATAATGGTCAGTATAGCTACAGTTGCAATAAGGCAATCATATATCATTGATCATGCCGCATGTTATTGCTGCACTGAGGTTTAGAAGATTAAACCACCTGACGTGTGTGTCATAGTACTACATTCTACATCTGTATAAGCTCTTATACTCAACTGAGTTTCACACTTTGCTTGACTGTTCTAATTGGTCATCTTATAGTACTGAGCATCGTTTAATAGCATTGCTAATTTTAGTAGAAGGTCAGGTAAACCTCGTACCACTAGGTTCAGAAATACAATGGTTGCCAGATGTTTATTTAAAATGGCTCAGAAATACAATGGTTCAGAAATACAATGTTTATTTAAAATATGTTGTGTGAATAAGTGGAACGAGAGATATATTTGCTAGATGCTAATGGAGAACGTCACTATATAGAAATGAGATGGATGGCTTACTGCATCACATGTTAGACTTGCAAAGTAATTTTCTATAATGTATATTCTAATTTAACATAATTTTTAATATGTGCAAGTGATTTGGGAGCCGTACACTAAGAAGATCATGATACGCCCGCCAATGCATACATGCTCGATATATGGTTGGCACGAACCCGCCGATCACCGGAAGAGGGTGGAATGGCACATACCTGATCTAGTTCTGTGATAGTTTGGACTCATACCCATAGTATATGTGGCACAAGTTGACCCTAGTTTCAAAAGGGTCGATGGTCGAGGTAATGCAGATGTAGACTATGTTGAGTATCACCAGGTGCACATTACCGCTTGGGAGAGACAGAGGGATTACATAGTCAAGGGCTTGGACGAAAATGAGGATAGGCTGACGGCTATCAATCAGTACATGTGCAGGTTCAGATCTTGGGCTTCTCTCTACTTACTGGCCACCTTGACAGATCCTCCAACCACTTACTATCCCAGAGCACCGGTAGAGCGCATATATGTAAGCGTTAACATAAGTATTCTGTTGAATTTAATATGTTACTTGAGGCTAATTTCACATGCTATTTTTTCATGTAGTCAGAGCATATCTTGGTGACTTAGGATATCTTCCAGCCGTGCCGTGTGAGATGAGCACAAGTTGAGGCTAGATAGGTGCAGGTGTTATGCAGACTTGAGGTTGCGTGTGCATATTGGTGACACATTACGGTCGAGCCTACGAGGATGTCCACAACATGACTTGGGCATGATCTACATATCGATCCAGTCCATCTACATATGTTGATCCGTGTCCTTCTACATACCGCCTATGTATGAGTCACTTCTTCTCATCAGACTATCCTAGACTTAGAAGATCTTGCATTGGAGAGGCCACCATCAACTACGATGATCAATCACATTCACCGACCGGTAAACACACGGGGTGGTGCGATTCCATCTGTAATGCGTTAGCTTAAGATAGTGTGGCTTTGTGTGTCGTCTTACTATATTTGTTCTTGTCTATTTTATTTTTATTTTTGGATTGTCCATTTTTGTAAATACGTGTACTCACTTTTTTGCAATGACTTGTAGAACTTAAATTCATTTTTGTAATGAATCATCTGAATTGCTCACCTAATATCATAACACTAGCATAACTTGTACAATTTAAATTACAATCTATTTATTTAGTTTTAGATCTACTTAAATGAAAACCTCGACTTTAAGGTTGACCTCCATAATTGAAGGTAAGGTCTTAAAGCCTAGTAAGAACATCCAAATCTAAAGCAAAAAAACATAAGAGCTTAAAAAATTCTTGATGTAATAGCTTATACATATCGTTAATGACTTCAATATGCTTGATATTAATTAACGATTACAATATGCTTCATGACTTGTTATAACCCATGTGAAATTTTTTTTTCCTTTTTTTATCGGGTGACTACAAGCACGCCATGAGCTTCACCCGCACTATGACTAGGTTGAGACTGACCTACTAATTAGAAACTAGTACACCCAAATTAGTTTCCCTGCAACATCGGAGTTGACGTGGCTACCTAATCGCCCACTTAGTGGGCGACTATACTTATTTCAAAAATTTTTTAACGATACTTAATTTACTAATTAAGTTTAAAGGGTATTTATTTTAAAAAAATTGCTAAAAAGAAAAGAAAAAAAAAGTTGTTATCTCTCTCCCTCACTCTTTCTCTTTGTCTCTCTCTCTCTCTCTCTCTCTCTTTGTAATTTACAAGAAACAAAAAAAAAAAAGTTGCTATCTCTCTCTCCCTGTCTCTCTCTTTCTCTTTGCCTCTCTCTCTCTCTCTATCTCTATCTCTCTTTGTGATTTACAAGAAACAAAAAAGGAAAAAAGTTGGTGTCCCTCTCTCCCTCTCTCTCTCTCTCTCTCTTTTTCTCTCTCTGCCTGAGCCACTTCTACAAATCCCAAAACAAATTTTTTTATTTAAATCTATTCAAAAAGAGACTTGTCATATTCCAGTGTCTTGTGTTACCCTTTGGAAAGTATAATGTCATGTGTATATACGTGAATGTATATGTGTATGCATTTCATATTGTGCAGGTATATTTGAAGACCCCACTATGCTTAGAAGAGCATAGTGGGATTGAAGACTACGACAACGGTGTTGCAAGACACCGATCGCTATGCTTAGAAGAGCATGGCATGTAGGTCAAGGCAGTCCCCAATGCAACCCCCTACACAGGGATGAAACCGAGAGGCTGACGAAATTCAAAGTTACTTGAAACTTAAATTAGATTTAAACTGGACATAAATTTGAACTAAATGTTAAATAAAAAGTTAAAGCTAAAGTATAAGTAGTTTGAGTTAAATTCAAAATCAAAGCACTTACCAAAACACCTGGCGACTTAGAAGAATCTCCTCTCAAACTACAAGCAGAATCACCTCGCAACTATAACCTTCAAAACACCTAGAGAAATTGAATAAATCTGAATGAAAATGAACTGAACATGCCCCATATTTATAGCTGAACATGGAATCCTCGTGGGGCCAATCGAGTAATATTAAAAGCACATGAAAACAAAAATTGCTACCCACATGTATATTTAAAATATACAAAAACAAAAATTACTGCCCACATGCATTAAACAGATGTGGGATAAGGTGTGGTGGATAGATTTATTATTGAAATCGTCCACCTACCCATGGGCATCTACAAGGAGGAATTATTCTAAAAAATCAAAGCATGATCTTCACATGCAAATTTTAAACAATATAAACTTCTTAATTTATAATTAAATGTAAGAGTCAAATAGATCTACGGATTAATTATAATTAAGTTAACAGGTGCTTCGAATGAAATTCTGCAGATATCACAAAATGACATTATGGCTAATTTAAACATTTGGTATTTTTCTACGATTACCCTAAGAAAAGAGTCACACTTATTTCAAAATGATTTCAAACTCAAAATTACTTCATCAAGATATGTATAATGAATTCAGAAATTTGAATTCCTACACTCATCATAGGATGTTAATCTAAGGAAATCATTCTATACCGATATTTTACAAAATATTTAGGGATGCTGTTAAATTGCATTGGAGGACTTCTTTGTGTAGTCCAACTCCTAAATTCTCAATCAAACTTTGCACAACTATCTCTACAAAGGGATACAAAAGATTAGTGAATTATCGAATATGTAATTTCTGCCGAAGAATCAAGACGGCCTTGGAAGAAGATGCAATTTGAAATGATGTATTGAAATAAACAATTGTGACATCGATCTTATGTTATAAATGTTTAAAATTCATATCAACATCAATGTTATATAAGTCAATGATCACATGTTATCAATCTTGCCTAAATTAAGAGTTAAACTAGTGAAAATTTCCCAAAAAAAATGGTCAATGAAGCTTCAACATTAAGAAACTAAAATGAATTACAAGTATTCTAAAAATCTGCATGAGCACCGACACTATGATGAATGCTTAAATTTAGTGTCTGAGGATGATGTACGGGCTGATTCCCAATTAGGTCTATGGACCGGGTCTGAGTTAACAAAACCTTAAAAAAAATCTAATAATTATATTATAATATCTTCAGCATAATAAAATATCTAAGAAGTTAATCATGTCATATGACAGCAAATCTGATCCTCAATTATTAAATTAATAGAGTCAATAGGATCTGAAACAGTGAAACAATAAACCACCCCAATGATGGTTGTGTTAAATGATAATTTTAATCAGAGGGGATACTTCCATCAAAATATGATTACAATTTCAAATCAAATTAACTCCAATAGAATATCAATCCAAATGCAGAATCTAACGTATCCTTAAGCTATAAATGATTAAATGAAATTCAATCTCTAAAAAAAACTTAAAGCTAAAATTTAACTCACCTTCCGCAATTATTTGTCAGAGGTCACAAACTAAGAAAACTCTAGCTCACAAAGGAGCCAAAGTCAAATCAAGTACACAACTATATTTACTCTCAAATAATCTCATGCCAGCAAGGACGTGGCCCATGTCCTTTGATTATGCGGCTTGGCCAGTAGGCTCCACATGATGCAGTTATGACCAGAGTCCTATGATCGGGTGGTTGTCACCAAATGACCCCACTATATCACAGTCATGATTGTAGCCCATATGTTCCCCAATGGCTCTATCTTTTGAGTTGTGAACCATAGGGTATACTTGATAGGGAAGAAACCCTTTGTTAGCTAAGGTAGACTTAAGCTTGTCTCCTTAAACAAACACCACCCTAAGTCTACGAGGATTTCTTGGATGACGTAACCCATGTATTCCTGATATGGATCCTTCGGTCATGTTGGGTCAACTACCTCCTCTGACTAAGTAGACTAGGGACTGCGACAGCCCAGGATGATGGAACCATGGGATCTAGATCGGGCACGTCATCGTTCTCCCAACCATCTACCTTAAGTTAAATATAATGAATTTCATAAATTCTAAATTCCAAAACTCCATATGCTGCTACTATACCCTACGCACTAAGCAACCTAATGACTAGCCTTAATCAAAAGTTCTCTCTCAGCATTGAGAGGGGTAACTAACTATGGGTGCTGAACCTGGAACCATATCTAAAGTCCTCGCAAAATAAGGGTGAAATCTCTAGGTAGTGTATTATCTACTATTCCATCTGCCTTCTGAAAATTACACCGACACTTTAAATCACTCTCTTCATCGAGAGATCGGTGGTAAATTTTCGGAGCCCACAATTCAAGCTTCTAATATTCTAATGTCCAAAAGTAAAATGTCTAATTCATTAATATCCCTCATAATTACTCCAATTTGTAGCCTTATTTAACCACTAGAAGAACATTGTACTCATACCACCAAAAACTTAATATAGTCTTATGATCCATATAACCCTTCAAACACATATTCCAAGAGCTTATCTTGCTCAAGTTTAAACCAGAATAAATAAAATAAATTAAGAACTGCATTTTAGGCAATTTAAGGCCTTATGTTTCAAGAAGTATGAGCAATCAATATTTTTGTACAAAAATATGAATTATCTCATTTTGGCTCAAATTAGATCAGCTACTAAGAGAGTGGACAAAATTGAAGGAGTGGAAGAGAAGGAAGTAGTGCTCTAACGAATGGAGAAGGGTTGGAGACAAAATAATGTAGTAGGTAGAGAGGTAGTAGTTAGGGCAACGAAGAGGGAGGCGACAAGGGTTGCGACAATAGCATGGAATGCAGTGGCGACCACTGTGACACGGACAAGGTAGCCTACGAATGAGCACCAATGCCAACAAGGGAGAGGCATGGATGAGGTTGGGTGATGAAGAGATAGATCATGATTGGGGTAGGCACCGACGAGGTAGTGACCAAAATAACATCATAGGCAAGCGTAGCAACGTCAGGACCGAAAAGAAATTGTGGTGAGCAGGGGAGAGTCACCGAGGATGCTGAGGAGCACAGGGAGAGAGACGGGTCGTGATATCTTTTTTCGCTCAATTTAAGTGTAAAAGGAATACACGGTAAACTTTAGGGTTGTAGTATTTGGATTACACAGTAAACACCGTGTTAACTTTACTTTGTGGTTCTTCAAACATATATATATATATATATATATATATTTTTGTGTATTTAATTTACTTTACACGGAAAAGTCAGCCGGCCAAACAACCACTTAAGTAATTTGGAGTAAATGTAATTATATTTAAAGTCATCTACCAATATACCACTGTTGACCTCCATATATGTGTCGTAAGTCAAGTCAAACCCACAAGTCAAATTCGACAGATTTTGAAAGTGACAGTGCACAAATCGAGGCTCAAAATGCACTGGACATCACCAAAAATAGTCAAAATGACCTCCAATCGATGAACAAACATAACCGTAGTGTCCAGAATGTTGAAATTGATCAGAATATAAATACTGCACAATTTAATGATCAACAGAATAGGCGATCAAGCTATCAATGGGCCGATACGTATATCGGAGAAAGGAAGCTGCGACGATATCCAAACAACCTCCATTCATGAAACTGATTGCACTGTTAGTTTTGAAATATCAAAAATTACCAAATGAGACTATCCTTGCTTGATTTAGACTAGTATGTGCAAATATCGAATGATCGAAAGAAACATCACACAAATCGAGGCTAAAATACACTAGACGTCGCCAAGATCAGCCCAAATGACCTCCGATCGATGAATGAACTTCACCATTGCATTCAAAATGTTGAATCTAGTCAGAATATAAATATTGCATAACTTGATGATCAACCGATCAAGCGATCGAGTCGTCAACACGCCTACATTTATATCGAGGATGAGGAGGTGTTGAAAGCAAACTAAACGATCTCTGTTCACAAAATTGATTGCATCGTTAGCTTTGAAATATCAAAATCTATCAAGTAAAACTATATGCACTCAATTCAGACAAGTCTGAGTGAAAATTGAGAGGTCAAAATGATAGCAAGCATTTTCAGCTGAAATAGACTCAATTTGATGCCGACTTGAACCGAATGACCTCCGACATGTAAACGTACAAGCGCTGATTGAAAACATCGATAACCTTGAATTGATATATATATATATATATATATATATATATATATATATATATATATATTAATTACCTAATTGTGTCAGTGTAAAATTCACATTAAAGCCAATTAATTAATTTAAAAGTCAATTTAAAAAAAAATAGAGAATCTAAATCTAATCCTAGCCCTAAATCCCACTTAACCCATTCGAACCAGCCCTATTCCATGTGACCTGAGCTTCATTGGCAAAATGCACAACCGAGTAAGCTGTTCCTCCCTTTACGCGCACGAGTTCTTCCTCCTTCACGCATGATTCAAACGGCTCAATCGATCTCCTCCCCTCCACAACTGCTCCCCCTTCACGCGTGCTCCACGTATGGCAATAGTTCGAACGCATGCTCCATAACTATTCCCTCCTCCTCAAGAAAACTGCACAACTGATTGCATCGTTAGCTTTGAAATATTGAAATCTATCAAATGAGACTGTCCACACTTGATTTGGACTAGTCTGTGAAAATGTTGAATGATCGAAAGTGACAGCGAATAAAACAAGGCTGAAATACACTGGACGTCACCAAAATCAGTATAAATGACCTCCGATCGATGAACAAACTTGGTCATTGCAGTCAAACTGCCAAAACTGGTCAGAATATAAATATTGCACAACTTGATGATCAACTGATCAAGTAATTGAGTCGTCAATATGCATGCATGTGTATCGAGGTCAGGAGGCACCAAAGCAAATCAAATGACCTCCGTTCACTAAATTGATTGTGTTGTTAGCTTCAAAACATCAAAATCTATCAAGTAAAACTATTCACACTCAATTTGGACAAGTCTGAGTAAAAATTGAGTGGTCGAAAATGATAGTGCGCATTTCGAGCTGAAATAAACTCAATTTGATGCCGATTTGAACCGAACGGCCTCCTCTGATTGTGAAACAGACTGAGACGTTGATCGGAACATCAGAACAACCTTGAATTGATATATATATATATATATATATATATATATATATATCCTAATCACGTCAGTGTAAAATTCTCATTAAAGTTGATTAATTAATTTAAAAGTCAATTTTTTTTAAAAAAAAAAAGAGAAAACCTAAATCTAATCCTAGCCCTAAATCCCACATAACCTATTCGAACAGGCCCTATTCCATGCAACCCAAGCCCCATTGGCAAAGCACACAGCCAAGTATGCTCCTCCTCCCTTTACGCGGATGAGTTCTTCCTCCTTCACATATATTCACATCATCTCCTCCATTCCGCTCCCTTCACGATGATGAATGACATAATTAATGCACGCTTCCATATTGTTCCTCCTCCAAGTAAATTGAACCTCTTCTTCCTTCAACTTGAGAAAAGAAAGACCCCACTTTTCCCTTCTTCTAAACCTCCTTTTCTTCTCCCATTTCTTCCATCTCAAATCCATCCTTTCTATTATTTCTTTCCCTAAACCAATTCTTCTTTCTCATTTCCAAACTTGAAAATCCACTTTCAAATTCCTCATTTTCAATTTTCTCATTTTCCTAATCCAAATTTCCAATTCCATTTAAATCGAGAAACCGATTAGCGTTCTTCGATCTCCTTTTATCTCCCATTTTGACCTTTCCCTTTGCCCCAATCGGAGAGGAATATCGTCATTAGATGGGTTCTTCTCTTAGTTTCTGGCATCTCCATCTTTGTCTCTTTGTCGATCATCACAATGCATGGAAGAAATAAGTCAGAACATGTGTGATGTGGATGTATATATACTTGTGTTTCTTTGCAGGTTTGAAGGCCTCGTTGTGCTCATTAGGGTGCGACGAGATAAAAAATTGACTGTGGTGTTGCAAGACACTGATCACTACGTTCATTAGTATATATCGAAAAGCCAACTGTTAGATCGCTAAAATGTCAAATTTCATCAAATCTTTTGACTTAGAAAAAAAAGGAAAATAAAAAGAACCGGCTTAAGAATGCTAAACAAGGAAACCTAGAGCTAAATTCAAACTAAAAGTGTCAAGCAAACAGAAAAAGAGGGGAGGGAAAAGAACAGATAACGAGTACAAAAGTAAAACACAAAATCAAAGAAAAAAGAGAAAGAGAGGTGAAAAGCACTCACAAAATTTATATAAGCGGAGTTGGAAGCCCACTAAAATTTATAACCCTTCTCTTGCAAACACTCCAACTCATCAAACAAATGGAATAAAAGGTAAGTAATGAAGGACCTAATAAAAAGGCGTTAATTAAGATATTATTAAATACACCAGCATGAGCCCCAACACTATGCTGAGTGCTTAAATTCAAGTGTCAGGATGTCGCATGTGTTACTTCCCGCTTTAGTCTTAGATCGTTATCAAAACCTAAAATCTATTATAATGATTTCAAATTAGTGAAATATCTCTTCCATTGTGGTGAAAAAAATTTATGTAGTGGAATAGCCTTTCAAATCTATTGGGGAGAAATGAAAGACAAGACTTATAGAAATTCATCTTGTTAAGACACCACACAGATCCACAGATGTACTTATTCAAGTGATTAGGTACGTCATCAAGGAAATAGTGTACTATCTCAAAAGATAGAAATCACTATCCTTTAATGGACCTAATCACCTCAATAAGAACTCCTAAGGATGATGGGTCTGCATATGTACCAAAGATTCTTCCCATACTTTACATGAAAAAGAAAAGCAAAGTTTATTTTAAACTGGGTTCGTTAAGTTCCCTACAGGGGCTAGCCCCCAAAGTTAATTACATCCTAAGGGACAAGATCCCTTAGAAAAATTATTGATTAAGGTAAATGATCATCGTCTTTGAAGATTTCAATAGGAAGGACCACCGATCGATTAGTTTATTTTTGAAAGATCAAATGAGATTGGTCAAAAGAGGGAGTTATTATCGAAACCAAAATGGAAGATAAGTAGGAGATGTCCACGATGCTAGGAAACCTAGCGAGCATGTTAAACTATCCTACGGTTGGGCTTTATATTTTTAAAATTGATTTAGTTTATTTGAGTTGAATTTTTCATTAGAAATTTAGGACTTATAATTTCTTAACACAAGATTAAGAAAATTTCTAAGAGGTGAGGAATTATGCTTATGGCCCACAAAGGGGAGAAGCAACCTCAGAACCTAAATCTAGGGAGCTTTAGCGAGGGCCGAAAGCACAACCTAAATCTAAGGCAAAAATGGATAATTGGTTTGCCTCCACAAGAGAGAACAAATCACCCAATAGCTTCGACTTACAACCACCTCGGGGTGGCTTCCAACTAACTCATCCTACAATTTTAAATATATGTAGACAAGTCTTTATGCTTATGCAAGATAGCTAGGCTGTTATTTATTTAGAAAGAGACTAAGTCATTAAACTCACTCAAGAAGAGGCTAGATCATGTAAAGGGACATGCTTCAAATGACCTAAATCTAATCTAATTCAAATTTCATTTTGGACAATTATTTTGACTCAGGCTAATAAGATTCATATGACTAATGCATGAGAAAGAAGGTTATTGGCCAAAATCAATAAGGAGGAGGAGGTGAGTTTCCACCATAGCTCTCAAAGGTCAAGCCAAGTTTCTCTGGCAAAGGTGGAAGCCCTCCAATCAAGAGTGAAATAAGATGCATTTGTGCATGATATTACAAAAGAAATACTCATCCAGCTAAGGGGTTGCTAATTATTTTATCTTGATTTTAAACCTAAGCATTAGATGAGGTTATGAGTTGTTTAATTTTTATTTTGAGTTGTTAAGTTTGGTAAAAGATTTATTTTTTGCCTAAAGATCCTAATCCACATCCAGCCATACATAAAGTAAGAAAGAAACTAGGAAAAACATGTCACTTAATGTAAAAAAGTTACAACTAATTTATAAAGCTAATCGCAAAAAGAATAAAAGGTCGTTGTGGTCGGGCACCACCGTACAAACCCAAAAATATCAAATGTGGGTAGCCGAGCTCTACCCTTATACAACCCAGATTACAAATAAATTAAATTACAATTAAGCAAAGGTATTTTTTGTTATGGGGGTCTTCAAGCTTTATTTCTTCTTTCTTCTTCTTTTCTTCTTTTCTTATTTGGTTCCTTCTTTTGGATGGTTGGAAGGTGGATGCTCCAAGGCTTCACATGGTGCATTTGATAGGATCTTATGACCAATGTTCATCCCAATCCACAGAATAATCATTCCAAAATCCTAACTGCACAAATTTACATAAAAAAGGAAAGGTGGAAATCTAACTAATACCTGCAAAATAAAGGTTAGCTAAAACAAACCATATAAATCCCAAGCATGTATATTGGACTTATGACCCCACACATGGGTGACTAAGTCCACCTAATCTATTGGATTATGCTTAGGGGTATAAAGCACCTGCAAGCAAAAGTATTTATATTTTTATTTATGATAGCACCCATAAAGCACAATCCCCTGCAGAAAAGAATAGTTAGACTAAGAGCGTCCTACCATTCATTCTACAAGCGTACAGCCTATCTCCAGTTTAAATATATATCACAAAATAAAACAAACTTCAAACCATGCACCGACCTAACTTAAGGCTAGAAGTGGTGACTTAGGCTAATGTGAGTGCTTTGGAGGTTTGTGTGGTATGCTTAGCTATGGCTTTAGGTTCAAATTTTCTAAGTGTGAAGAACATGTTCAACTTAGAGGAGGGTTTCATTTAAGTTGTTTAATTATTTTGGGTTGATTTTATTTCAAGTTTTGATTTGGTTTAAGTGGATCCTAATTACTAAGTTATGAAGAGAGGGAAAGAGACAAAGACTTCTCTTCCTTCCCTAACCTAAGTAATTTCTAAAGTAGATTCACATTATGGATTTATTTAGGTGAATTTTTTGATTAAATCTTTTAATTAATCCTAAGTTTAGATAAACTCTAAACAAACCTATTCAAAAAGAAATGTATTTTAAGATTAAATAAAATGAATCAAAATTCACATAACACACATTACTTCATTTCTTTCCCAACATATATAACATGCATATGGATGGACCCTAAGCATATCTAATCATACAAATGAGAGTATTTAACCACTTTATGATGCATGCTAAGTAATCCATTTAAGAAAATTTAGAAGTTTAATATGCATGATTTTTCTTAAGTAGAAAGGGTTTTCCTTATCCAAATTTTCACATACACACATGAAAGTAAGAAAGGAATAAATGAGTACATCACCATTGTTAACCAGAGGTGTAAGATACAAGACCTACTTAGTGCTACTTAAAGCCTTACAATCTCAGGGTTGTCCAGACTAATATACTGCTTTCCTTAAATACAAACATATGTATAAAAAAATAAAATAGAAAAGGAGAATGCAAAAGTTGTGTTAATGGATTCATTTTATTTATGCAATTTATGTATGCTAGTATAGGTAGCCCTCCTTAAGTGGTAGCATAGAGATGAATAGGATATGGAATTAAGTGCGTGTTAGGTTATTTTCAATTGAACCCTACATCTTACCAACTCTTATTCAAAACTATTCCAACATAAAAGAGAAAGGAAACCTAAGCTAAGCATGCCTCTACAATCTATCACATGCAAACTCATAACTAGAATATAAGTAGCATACTTTCAGATTTGATATTTTATTTATAAATTTTGAAAATAATTTGGACTTAGTAGTGATAATAGCCATTCATATTTCTACTTTAGCCAACACATGCAAATTTGATATAAAGTAAACAATTTCATTTTTTTAAATTGAATTTGAAAAATATGAATACATGAAACCACATGACTTACAAATTTAACATGTTGGGGAAAGATTCAAAGTAATGAAATCATGTAAACAAGTTCACTTCACTTAAATCCTAAAGACATTCTTATGGAATAAGAAAGTTTAAAACAAATCAAAGTGAATTCAAAGTGATTTTTATATAGTTTGGAGTTTGATTTAATTTTGAAAAGGTGAGATGAGTTTGTTGTTTCTAACCCATTCCCACATATGTTTGATATTTTGTTAATTTTAGATAATTAAATCCATTCTTATGCATTAAAGTTAAGGCATGAATTACCTTAACATTAACCAAATAATTTTGAGCCAAATAATTATTTGAGATGACAAAACCTCACAAGAGGAATTTAAATTTGCAATACTAAGAAAGAGGCCCAATGTAATTTGGCTCATAATTAAAGGTTAATTAAGTTAAGGGGTTTAGCTTAAGTAATTTCAAAACACCCTTTCATACTTATGAATTGGGTTTTGATTTCCTTAATTGAACTTAGGCTATTAAACACCTAAGCATCTAACCAAATTAGATTAATTAAGTTCTAAAACTTTTTAGAATTTTAGAAATTAATTCAGGGGATAATTAATGAATTAGCCCTTAATTAAGAGATGATTAAGGAGAGAAAAATGGGGTGGTTTAGGGAATAGCTTAGGGTAAATGCCCCAAAATTATTTCATAAACCTCCTATATACTAGATCAGGCCTTAATCAACACTAATCATGGATTAAAACTACTAATCATACCCTAATTATCCTTAATTACATAAGGAGGATAATTAAGAAATCCATATACAATTCTTCTAATCAAGCCTTCAATAAATCCCAAGAAAATTGGGGGAGGCAGAAGTCATCCCCTAAAATATACCCAAGAAATTTGGGATTAATCAGAGGCTTAATTAAAAAGTAATTAGCAAAATGAAGTTTCTAAAAGACCCAAAATCAAAGGAAATTATAATTCAAAACCCATTGAAATTAATTTTAAAACATTAGGTTAAATTATCTTTCCATAGGAATTCATTTGATAGAGTTTGGCTCATGTTGACCCATTTAGGTCAAAATGGGTCAACTTGGGTCAAGTTGACCAATTGGTCAAATTGGGTCAAACCAAGGGTTGGGTCAAGTTCATATGACCATTTGAAATATTTTGGTGACTTTGGTTTGATTCAATTTGGTATAGTTTTGAATTTGGCTCATATGATTTCATTTAGGGCAAATGGGTCAAGTTAAGCTATTTGACCCATTTGACCTATTTGAGGTAGGGCAAGGGTAGGTTTAGGTTTGGTTAGTCATATGGAGTGGATTTGTATCTTTGTTTCCAATCAATTTTAGTTAAGTTCAAATTTGGCTCAACATGACCCATTTAGGTCATGTTGGGTCTAAGGTCAAATGGGCTAGGTTAGGTCTAGTTGGCCAATTGAGGCTTTGGTCAAGTTCCATAAGTGATTTGGAATGGACTTGACCCATTGGTTTCAATCAATTTGGCTTAGATCAAGTTTTGACACATTTTGACCCTTTAGGTCAAAATGGGTCAACTTGGGTCAAGTGGCCAATTGGGCGTTAGGCTCAATTGTTGGCTTGGTCAAGTTCAAACATAGGTCATGAGTGAACTTAGATCAATGGTTTCAATCAATTTGGCCTATGGTGGAATTTGGCTATGTTAAGTTTCATTTTGTGTTATGTGTTGACTTGGTCAACCCTTAAGTTTGACTTGGTTTGACCCAATTTGATTGATTGATCATCCCATGATGATTTTTGATTATGATGAGAGGCAAATATGAGTTTGGCTCAATCTAATTTGGTTAGGATTAGAATTTGGCTCATAAGAGGTACTTTAGGTCACTTTGGGTCATGTTGGGTCAAATGAGCCTAAGTTGGTCAAATGGCTTGGTCAAAGCTTGATTTGAGTTTGATTGATCTTGTATATGGACTTATGATTGAAATATAAATCAATTTATTGGTTTGAAGTCAAACGATTTTGATCCATTTGACAATTTCATATTCAAAGGAAGAATATGAAAGGGTTTTGGCTTTGATTTTTGACTTAGGTTTTGATTGTTTGATTGAAGTTTGTATTTATATATGGGCTCATGATTGTAGGGTTGATTGAATCATAGAGAAAATAAAAAATGTGGATTGATTTGAAGTTGATTTGGCTAAGTTCAAGATTTTGACTTGAAAGGCTTAGATTGGATTTTGAGTTGATTTGAGTTTGAGTTTTGGAATTGGTTTTGATTGTTTAAATTTATATTTCATTTATATATGTGAATATAAATGAGAATATAAATGGATCATGAGAAAATTTCAAGGATTTTAAGGGTTTTAATCATGATTTAGGCCAAGTCCATTAAGAAGTATTTAAAGGACTTAAGAGAATTTTGAAGTTTGGAATTTGAAATTTTGAATTTATTTTGATTAATTTATATTTATATTTAATTTATATATATGAATATAAATGAGAATATAAATGAATTATGAGAAAATCCCATGACTTTGAATTGGTTTGATCAAGATTTAGGCTAAGTCCATTAATGGAAAATTAATGATTTAAGAAGGATTTTAAATTGGAGATTTAATTTTTTTTCCTTTTATTTGATTAATTTATATTTATATTTCATTTATATATGTGAATATAAATGAGAATATAATTGAGTTTTGAGAAAATCCCATGAGTTTGAATTGATTTGATGAAGATTTTGGCTAAGTCTATTAATAGAAAGTTAAGGGACTTAGGAACTTTTAAATTGGGGATTTAATTTTTGCATTTGATTTAATTGATTTATATTTATATTTAATTTATATATGTGAATATAAATGAGAATATAAATAGGTTTTAAGAAAATCCCAAGGATTTGAATTGATTTAGATCATGATGAGGCTAAGTCTTTAAGGGAGAACTTAAAGAATTTAAGAAAATTTCATGAATTCATTTGGAATTTTGAGTTTGATTTGATGGGTTTGAATTTATACTTCATTTATATATGTGAATATAAATGAGAATATAAATGTATTATGAGAAAATGTCAAAGATTTTAATTGGTTTTGATCATGATTTTGGCTAAGTCTTTAAAGGCAATATTAAGGACTTAGGCAAAATTTGGACTTAGAAATTTTTGATGGATTTTGATCATGGGTTTCAATCATAGATTTCAGTCATGGATTTCAATCATATGGAGTTGATTTGAATCTATAGAAAATTAATTAAGATTGGTTTGGAGTTTGACTTGAATGAAGGAAAGTGTGGAATGGTTCAAGCTAAGGGTAGGCAAATTTCCTAACACCCCTAAGGAATGACCTATTCCTATGGCTAACTCTTCTAAGTCTCTAGGGCTAGGTTGAGTGTCCACCTAATCACTAGATGTGTCTTAAGACTAAGGAACTCTTAAAGTTTAAGAGGAGTCCTATGTCTAAGATGGAAGGTTAAGAGCTCATCCTAAAATGAGGTCAACAATCATGTGATAGTAGATCTAATCTTCTGTTAGGAGCTAAACAAAGTTGACAGGATCTAAACTTCTCAAATCTATTTAGTCAATCAATTAACTACCTCGATGATGGTTGTGTTGAAAGGTAATTTCAACAAGAGAGGAGACTTCCATCAAAATGTGATTCTAATTTTAAATCAAATTAACTTAAATCAAGTATCAATCTAAAAAACTACTTAAATGAAATTCAATCATTAAAAGTTTAAAGCAAAACTCAATCTATCCACATTTTGCAACTATTTGTCGGAGGTGACAAATTAAGAAAACTCTAGCTCACAAAGGAGCTAATATCAAATCAAGTGTTCTGCTATGTTCACTCTCAATCAATCTCATGCCAGTAAGGATGTGACCCGTGTCCTCTGACTGCGTGGCTTGGCCGTAAGCTCCACAGATGATGTAGTTATGACCAGAGTCCTCTGATCGGGTGGTTTGGCCAATAAGGCTCCATTATATTATGATCACGATCATAGCTTGTATGCTCCCCAATGGCTCTGTCCTTTGAGTTGTGAATCATAGGGTATATTTGATGGGGCAAAAAACCTTCTGTTAGCTAAGGTAGACATAAGACTGTCTCCTTAAACAAACACCATCCCAGGTCTACAATGATCTCTTGGACGACGTAACCCATGTATTGATAAGAATCCCTTGAGGTTGGGTCGACTACCTCCACTAAGTAGACTAGGGACCACGGCGGCTGGGATGGAATCATAGGATCTAGATCGGGCACGTCATCATTCTCCCAACCACTCGGTTTAAGCTGAAATGATGAATTTCATAATCTTAAATTCTATAATTGCACATGCTACTTCTATACGCTATGCATTAAGCAACCTAACAACTAGCCTTAATTGAAAGTTCTCTCTCACTTATTGGGAGGGGTAATTAACTATAGGGGCTTGCACCTATAGGAAACCTAGAAATAGATCTAAAGTCCTTACCAAATGAGGTCAAAATCTCTAGGTATTATCTTATCTACTATTCCATCTGCCTTCTGAAAATTATACCGACACTAAAATCAAACTCTCTTCAATTCTTAATTGTTGAGAGGTTGGTGGCAAATTTTGGAGCCAAGATTTACATGCCTGGGATAGGTTTCTCTTTTCATGTTTGGCTAGTCAAATTTAAGCTATGGTAATACCGGAGTATAATAAAAAATAAAAAAAAGAATGGATCTACAGAGCACTTCTTTCACCGTTCAGCTAGGCGTGGTGTGAACATCTGCCTAGCTAATGCCATCATCAACACAGAAGATGTTGGAGCTGTAATTCAATTTGATAGCTTGAATTTCCCGACTATCGTGGCTGTAACTCTTGGAGTACCCACCCATGGTACACTCGTCCGAGGCTATCTTGGAAGGCCTCAAGTTACTGAAGCTCATATTATCCATGCTCGCTAACCAGTTCAGCACCAACTGCTGTCAAGGAGTTCTCTCGACAGAGAACTTCAATTTTTAAAAGGCTATGTCAATCTGAAGTCCTCATGATAAAAAGAGCCGTCAATGAGCAAACTGTATCTTTAATGCCTCAAGATACAATTGCTTCGCTGATTGAACCTTTTGTACCTAGAAAGCAGATCATGAAGCTTCCTCATCAGAAAGTAAATAAACCAGAAGACAAAGAAGATGAAGAAATGATGATCTGAGGACTCAACAGATACCATTTGAACGATCTTGTGAACAAATGAAACTACCGCCAAAAGCGAGTATTCGTACCCATCATAACTTTGACAATCTAAAGTGGATAAAAAGGAGTAGCTCTACTGGTGAAGTAAAGCAATCTTTCTAGACCCAACAACATCAAGCTCCACCACCACAGAGGGGACAGCCTGAAACACTATCTGCCAGAATACACAAAGTTCTCAAAGTAGCCAAGGATAGAGGTTGATGAAAAGAAAATTTCAAAGGCCTATGGTGGTTGAAAATACTTAAGCTCCACTAAGGAGGTTGCCATCTCTTATGGTAACTAGTCATCGTGCTAAGTATGCTGTCGTGAGCATCGAGCGTGACACCTCGGACCGTGTCCAATCTGTAGAAGGTCCCGACATAAGGATAAGTAAATATGGAGGCCAAGGCCCCGTAATGAAATCTTAAATAATGAAAAAGGTGTGACATCTGATACACATATTCAGAAACCCACCTAAAAAATAACTCATCAGAAGTGGATACCCAAAAGAAAGGATATCACTAATGAAATACATGATGATCGATACCTTAGAGAATCCTTTAGGAGATCCCATCATAGATTAGATTCTCCCCCCATAAAAGAAGGTTGACTTTGATCGCAGTCTTTTAATAGAAGAAGTGTTTATTCTGCACATTGAACTAGAGATCCACTGGAAACATCAATTAGAAATTCATATGCAAAAAAAGGTGATGAAGAGGACACTATGGAAGTAGAAGTAGTCTATATGGTCAGACACATAGATGAACTTTTTGCTCGGCACCATCAACAACAACATGAATCCAGGGAACTTGAATCTGAATTTGATGTTTATGAAGAAGAGTATTCACAGAAGCAAGTAGAAGATGGATCTTCACTTTCTATTGAAGAAGAAGAAGAAGATGAAGAAGAAGAAGAAGAAGAAGATCAGAATGAAAAGGAGATCATGGGTGTTGAAGCTGTTTATATAGTTGAACTAGGAAATAATCAGCATTGTACATGATTTTATAATCAGCGTCACCAGTTAGCCCAAGCAACAACTTTCCCTACGACTGCACAAGGAGAAGGATAGTCAAGCTCTTCCCCTGAAGATAAGCAAGGAGCAGGACAATAGTAAGAAATAGAGGAAGAAGAAGAGTCTATATTGATTGGCGTGGTGCTAGAGAAGCGAAATCAGACATCAAATGGAGGTCAAAGACAAGGAGATTGCATAGCTTGGTACCAAGATGAATGATATGATGATACAAATGAATATCATGATGGAGATGTTACAGAAGAATATCATATCAACTATAGCACCTATTTCATCTACTAATCAATAGGTAGATAATAGTACAACTTCTATACCACCAGTCACTTTGGTACCTCAAGCTCCTACAGTACATGCTACACTTGAAGCGAGGGATGAAGTTAACCAACTACCTCTTCAGCCGATAATTCAAAATATGGCTCGCACACCGGGAATGATAATAGCTGCTTAGCTAGAAACAATAATCAATGAAAAGATAAAGGTAGTCATAGTCTCAAAGTAGGCCGAAAAGCTGGTGAGTAAGAGTTGCCTTTACTCAACTGAATATGATCAAGTGTCATACCCGAAAGGTTACTCAGTGCTAAAATTTAATACTTTCAGTGGGCTTGGTATTCCCAAGCAACATCTAGCCCAATTTAAGGCTACTTGTGGTAACATAGAAGAGAATGATGCACTGCATTTCCATCAATTTGTTAGTAGCCTGACTTCAGCTACTTTCGAGTGGTATGCAGAATTGCCGAATGATTCGGTTAAAAGTTTTATTGAATTAGAGATAATATTCATGAAGAGGTTCGCCAGTGCAACCGAGAAAATCACAATCGCTGACTTTGCCTTACTAAAAAGAAAGAAAGATGAGTCAGCGATAAAATTCATAAGTCATTGGCGTAACCTAAGTATGAAATATGAGCAACAATTAGAAGAAGAACATTCGATCAAATTGCTAATGGGCAATATGGATGATAAAATGACACCATTCTATGTATGACATTGATTGTAACATTCGAAGACTTACTCGATAGGGTGGCTAAATTTGAAAAACTGAATCACCTTAAGTCTGAAATCCATTCAGATAAAATAAAGAGGAACAAACCTTCAGACTCAAGAAGAAATGAAACACATGTTGCTTCCTATAGTTCAAATGGTGAAAATCGGGTGATATATAATGTGGATAAAGGAACACAGCCGATGTACAATGATGATAAGGGAAAGAAGCCTGTCTATTCTAATCCACAGCCAAAATTGGTATTAGGAGGCAATGACAAACCTCGGACTTTTTCAAGTGGTGGGGAGCATTCAAAATAAGCAAAAAGAAATGATGAGCGAATGTAGCCATCTCTTAAGGAAAAGATAAATAAAGATTATTCTTTTAGAAGGGACAGTGTGGCTAAATTATTTTGGCAAGCAGTCAAAGCTGGCCTACAATTACCAGAAATTAAAAGGCCTGAATAAGTTGATCAAGTCAGTAATCCAAATTACTATCCCTATCATCGGATGATCAGTCATCCTATTGAAGATTGTTATGTCTTCAAATATTTGCTAGAAAGGAAGTATCGATGAGGTAAATTTACACTATCCGATAATGTTCTAGTCAACCCTAAAGAGAGTCTACAAGGATGATTACGTCCTCTTCCGTCTCATCCATCAAAGACAAAAGAAGAATCGGTTCAAAGCGAAGAATGGGAAAGCGTCTCGAAGACCATGAAAATCAAGCGGTTAAAGGCGTTAGTGTTAAGTGGAAATCACCACTTGAACCTATATTAGACTTAAAAGAGATACTTAAACCAAATATTTGAGCTTCTCAATGGAATTTTGATAAGGATACTTCATCACAGCACGATGAGTAGTCTACTAAATGCAAGCCTCATAAATCAAAGAGGTCGGCTAAGAAAAAGAAGATCAAGAAGAGAACTACAACTCAAAGGATTATTTACAATTTAGAGGAGTATCACCAACCGATAAGACAACCTTTTAGGCTTTCAGACTTCATTCCTAAACTTTGCATTGTTGAATCAACTTGCAGACTTCATGCCTCAACACTCTCCTCAAACTCATCATGTGCTAGGTCAGTCGTTTCCCTATGAAGCCTGACCTGCTCCTGAAGCTCTGTCACTAAAGTACCAGAGCAGACAATGCTAAGCAATCTCATTTGGTGGATCAAGAACTCTACGTCTCTACAGAGAGTCTCTAGATACTTGAGAACCTGCTCCTCCAAGCTAGTACAAGCTAGAAGATCCAGAATGGTGTTCGCATATTATGTGAAGCTATCTATTGACTCTGGTGAATCCAAAGTAAGCCGAGAAACCACATCCCTCAAAAACATCAAGCCGCAATCTTGCATGCCCCTATCACGTGGATCTGGCCTACAGGGATATCGATGGTAGATCTCAGACTCATAACCTACATCAGGCACTACAAGGAACAAATGGAAACAATCAACATAAAGCAGAGCAGTAAATGTAAAGAAGTGCAACAAAAAAATAAAGAGAGGAATAAAGTACCTGAACATGATGAATCTGGCTAGATTGGTTTGTCATAAGTGGCATAGTCCTCGCTGACCTTCACTATCTGATAAGCTCTAGAACTATATGTCGGCTCAGTAGAAGTCCCCTCAGGTATGAGGTCTCTCATCTCAAAAGTCTCCCAGACAATGGCGGGGTAAGACGATGAGGAAAAATGGCTCCACATAAGAAGTAGCAAAATCTGAGGTAGCAGTATCAAAGACAGGCACACTTGACGGTTCAACTCCAAGGTCCTCAATGGAATACCCAGTACTAGCTGACACCTATGGTACCTCATTAGGAGTCAAAAGTCATCGTGGAAGTGGACTCATGGCACAATAAACTGAAGCTCAAATAAGCTCACAGGTCACTACAATATGCGTGAGTGGTGAAGAAACCTCAGTGTAGCTAGGAGCAAAATCTGTAGCTCTAACTCTACCATGAGGAGTGGTATCCTCAGCCCAAACCTGCTCGCCAACTAGTGCATCTATCAAGAATCAAATTAGAGTATCAAATACACTGAATATATTTTGATAAAAAAGAGAGAGGATAGAGGTATTGAAAGAGAGAAAGATAGTGATTATACCTCTAGCGTTGTTATCTCCTGCTAATGGTGATTGACGATGGGTCCTCTAATCTTGAGGAACTCCCAAAAACTTTACCCTATGCTCATATATCCTGGAACCATGCTCTGAGAAAGGACCAAAAGACAGTCGTACCCAGGTGAGGTAGGTATAACTAACCCCTGTGTGACTCTACGGAGGAACTATCCAAAAGTGAGCACCAGTACCACGCCTCAGTAAATATAACCAAACAGTTGAAGTAGTCAAGTAATGTGTCTCGAAGGAAATCATCCTAATCTTCTTAATATCTACTACACCAGGGATGAATGGCCTACCATCATGAGCAATCGACTGGAAGAAACCAAACTGTCATGCAACTAGGTTGGGCTGGTAGCCCTCTATAAAACCTGACTTCCCAAATCTATAACATAACCATCCTAGATGTATACTTAAAAGGTACTAAGCTACTCTCAATGTTCAACAGCCATGAAGCAAGGAATATCTATCATTCATCAATCAAGGCTCAATAAGATCAACCCTATCAAGTAGATGGTGGCATATTCAAATAAAAATTGATCTCTAACCAAATAAAGAACGAAGAAGAGCATGCAAATCCTCTCCATCTCCAAAGTAGAGGATGTTCGATATAAATATATGACCGTAGGATATCCTCACTCTAAAAAGAATGCTGAATACTCGAAATAAACAAAGGCACCATGTAAGTGGAGGTGAACCCAAGCATATAAGTACTACCAAGGTAGAGTCAAATCTTGCAACTCTAGAGAATCTGCCCTAGAAATCACCCCTAAAATTCTATAAATCCTGCCTAACATTGATGGGGCCAGAGAAACTCACTCACCTTGAGAGATCCTGCTGGCTGCTAATAAAGCACCTGAGCAAACTATTCCCTCTATAATGGGGAGTACAAAAATGCAAAGCCATGCCACTATAAATCCTGCTAAGAACAAATCCTCTCCCAATCCCTATATAGCTGGAGAAGTCCTCCCTACTAGTAAAGTAGGCTCCGAGTCTCCTCAGATAAGTAACTGTCATCAGACACACCCAATCGAAAAGGGTCATGTAGGCTACAGTATTCTCAGATAGACCATAATCATGTAAGAAGCTTTGAATCCATGAACTCACAGGAAGTTCAGCTCGTGATCATCTAAAACTTCCTGATGCCTTGAAAGTCTGGTGATAATGGTTCAAAAGATCAATATAAATAGAATGCATAGCTAGCTTACATCATCAATCACAATCATCTGAAGGCTGCCTGTGAAATAACTCCTCGTCAAGTGGAACACATTCCTTATAGCAATAACCAAATACAAGGAGACGTGACACATACTATAAATCCCAAAGCTTGACTGTCAACTCCTCTAGGCCAATCTAATAAGTGCTACTACTAGTATCCCTGAACTCTTCTACTCCACGAGCCCAAGAATAAGGCATGCCTCCAAAATAAAATAAAGACACATATACTACCTCATAAACATCGGATGTCTGTAAAGTATCTCTGTAAGCCTATAAGACATACCTAACTCATGTGACATATCCATGTGGAAGAGTAGGAATCCTGCCAACGGAGGAACCTCGAAGTAGGTCTAATGAGCCCGAGTGTAACTGACGGTGGCCTAGAAGTCTAGACTGTCTCATTTGCTTAATGCTATCAGTAGGTTGTAAAACATCACAATATCCAGAAGGTCTAATGAGCCCAGCTATAGTTGACAGTGACCCGAAAGTCTAATCTATCTCGTTTGCTCAATGCTGTCAGAAGCAGGCTATAAGATATCACAATATACAAAACTAACCTGAGCTACTGTGCTATCCAAGGGATTATAGTCCCTAATTTTAGCCTTATGGTAGCCACCCAATTTGCAGGATCCTCAAAGGCAAAAGAATCTGAAGTACAGTTAAGAAGTATGGAAGAGTGTGCAAAGAAACCCTAGTAAAGATCATGTCCTCGCAACATATATTTGCTCAATTCTATCCCTGATATCAACATCTCCATGAGGATCATGCCTATCAATCTCTAACCAAATAGCCTCCTCGCTAGGCTCAGCAGATGACAAATCATCAGGTCTTCTCCAGTGGAACATTTTCCTGTCAAGTGATTAAAGAAATGGCACATAAGAATCCAAGTGACATCATAACAAAGCATAAAAAAAGGGGAGTTATACTAAAAAGCTGTAAGAAAAAGAGAAACAAAAAAGAGAAAGCGAAGAAAGTCAAAAAAGAGTCAACCAATTTTCAACAAATGCTACTCGCTCCATGCGCAAATCACATTTATTGGGGGACATTTGTTGAATTTGACAGATTTAGGAAGTAACAGTGCGCAAATCGGAGCTCAAAATGCACTTGACGTCACCAAAAATAGTTAAAATGACCTCTAATCGATGAACATACTTTGCCATCACATCCAAAATATTAAAATTGATCAGAATATAAATATTGCACAATTTAATGATCAACCGATCAGGCGATCGAGCTATTAATGTACCGACGTGCATATCGAGGAAAGGAAGCTACGACAATATCCAAATGACCTCCGTTTATGAAATTGATCACACTGTTAGCTTTAAAACATCAAAAACTACCAAATGAGACTATCCACACTCAATTTGGATGAGTTTGTGTAAATGTCGAATGATCGAAAATGATAATGCGTAAATCGAGGCTTAAATACACTAGACGTCATCAAAATTAGACCAAATGACCTTCGATCGACGAATGAACTTTGCCATTACATTTAGAATGTCAAAACTAGTCAAAATATAAATACTATATAACTTGATGATCAACTGATCAAGCGATCGAGTCATCAATATGTATGCACACATATCGAGGTCAAGAGGCATCGAAGCAAACCAAATGACCTCCGTTCATAGAATTGATTGCGTTGGCTTTAAAATGTCAGAATCTATCAAGTAAGACTGTTCATACTCAATTCGAATAAGTCTACACAAAAATCATGCGATCGAAAATGATAGCACACATTTTGAGCTGAAATGGACTCAATTTGATGCCGACTTAAACCAAACGGCCTCCGATTGTGAAATGGACTGCACCGTTGCATTCAGAACATTAGAATAACCTTGAATTGATATATATATATTAATTACCTAATCGTGTCGATGTAAAATTCACATTAAAGTCGATTAATTAATTTAAAAGTCAATTAAAAAATAGAAAACCTAAATCTAATCCTATCCCTAAATCCCACTTAACCCATTTGAAGTGGCCCTATTCCACGTGACCCGAGCCCCATTGGTGAAGGCACAGCCAAGCGAGCTCCTCTTCCCTTCACGCGCACAGGTTCTTCCTCTTTTACACACAATTCAAACAGCTCGGTCGATCTCCTCCCCTCCACAACCGCTCCCCCTTCACGCGTGCTCCACGAACGGCAACCGTTCGAACGCACGCTCCACAACTGTTCCCTCCTCCTCAAGTAAATTGCAGCCCTCTTCCCTTCAACCACACGCAAAGAGGTTGACTTCCACTTCTTCCCCTCTCCAAACTGAAAGATCCCTTCTCTCCCACTTCCCTCATTCAAACAGAAAAAGGCATGGCTTCCTTCTTCTTTCTTCTCCTTCTTCTTTTTTTTTCTTCTTTTTCTTCCTCTCTTCTTCCATTTCCTTTTCTCTAATTCTTTCTCCCTCTCACAAAACTGAAAATCCACTCCTTTCCATTCCTTTTCTTTATTTCTTTTTCCATCTCACAAAACCAATCCAAAATTTCTTTTTTTTCTCATTTCCACTAAAACCGAAAATCCACTTTCCACCAAAATCAAAAATCTAAAAATTCCCCCATTTCCCCAATCCAAATTTTCAATTCCATTTTTCCACAACCGGAGAAGAACACTATCATTAGGCGAGTTCTTCTCTTGATTTTCGGCATCTTCCTTCCTATCTCCTTTTCTGACCTTTCCCTTTGCTACAATTGGAGAGGAATGTCATTAGGTGGGTTCTTCTCTCAGCTTTTGACATCTCCATCTCTGTCTCTTTACCGATCATCACAACATGCGGAAGAAATAAGTCAGAACATGTGCAATGTGGATGTATATATGGTTGTGTTTCTTTGCAGGTTTGAAGGCCTCGTCGTACTCATTAGGGCACGATGAAATAAAAGTCGATTCTGATTGTCAAGACACCTTCATCGATAATTAGGATATCAGTAAGCCAACATCGTTAAATGTCTCCCCTAGAAATCTTTGCCAAAATTTTGTCAAATCTTTTGACTTAGAAAAAAAAATAAAAAATAAAAAAAACCGGCTTAAGAACGCTAAACAATGAAACTTAAAGCTAAATTCAAACTAAAAGTGTCAAGTAAGAAGAAAAAGAGAGGTGGGAAAAGAGCAGATAACGAATACAAAAGTAAAATACAAAATCAAAGAAAAGAGAAAGAGAGGTGAAAAGCACTTACAAAATTTATATAAGCGGAGTTCAAAGCCCACTAAAATTTATAACCCTTCTCTTTCAAACACTCCAACTCTTCGAACAAATGGATGAAAGATAAGACCCCTTCTTGGCCTTATTTATAGAAATTGGAGGGAGTAATGAAGGACCCACTCAAAAAAAAGAGGGGGGGGGGAATGAATGTAGGAGAGTTTGAATAAGTTTCCTATGTACGTCCTAATATAACTAACTTCAATTCAAACACTTAAAATTTTGGTATTTAAAAATTTGGCTATAATACCTAATTAAAAGCAAACATTTGCGTGGAGGAATCCTATGGAGTTAAAGGTTGAATAGACAACAACAACAACAACAACAACAAGCCTTAATCCCACTAGGTGGTGCTACATGAATCCTTCTCCATTGTGTCCTATTATGTGTCAAATTCTCATTTAATTCGAGTATACTAAGATCATTTTTTATACATCTTAACCAAGTCTTTTAGGTCTACCTCTACCTTTCTTAACATAAGGAAAATCTAATGCATCTACTCTCCTAATATCTCACGCTTTATGTGGCCAAACCATCTAAAAGACTCTCCCTAATCTTATCTATCACGGAGCTACTCCAACTTTTCCCAACATACTCATTTTGCATTCTATCTCTAAGGGTAAAGCCACTCATCCACGAGCATCCTCATCTCTACACTTAACTTACTCTTATGTTTCTCTTTTATTGGCCAACATTCGCACCATAAGTCATTGCGGGTCTTACCACCATCTTATAAAATTTTCCCTTAAGTTTAAGTGGAACTTTTCTATCACATAATAGGCGATGCATTCCTCCACTTCAACCATCCAACTTGAATTCTACTAATAATATCTCCATCTATTTCACCATCATTTTGAATAATAGAGCCTAAATATCACAATCGCCACTCTTATTAATGACTTGATCACCTAAAGTCACAACACTACCACTAAAATTTCTACAACTAAAATTACACTCCATATATTCGCTTTAGATCTTAACGAAAACCTTTAGACTCTAAAGTTGACCTCCATAATTCAAGTTTGTTGGACTCCCTCTAGTCTTATCAACAAGAAGAATGTCATCGACAAAAGCATACACCGGTACATCTTCTTGTAAATGCCTCGTAAGAACATCCATAACTAAAGTAAAAGATAAGGGCTTAATGTTGATCCTTGATGTAATCCCAAATAGGAAAATAGTTTGTCAATCCTCCTTGTGTTTGGACACAAGTGGCTCTAGTATACATATCCTTAATGACTTGAATATAACCAATATTAACTTCTTTTGTTCTAGAACTCTCAAAGAACATCTCTTGAGACTTTATCATAAGCTTTCTCTAAATCAATAAATATCATATGTAGATCCTTTTTATTTTCTCTATGCTTCTCCATCAAACCTCTTAACAAATGTATAGCATCCATAGTAGATCTACGGCATGAAACCAAAGCGATTGTGAGAAACTTCGATCACATCGTAATCTATGCTCAATTACTCTCTCCCATAATTTTAATGTATGGCACATTAACTTAATTCCTATAATTTTGCACAATTGCATCACCTTCTTAAATATAGGAACCAACAAACTCTTTCTCCACTCATCTCGCATCTTTTAGTCTTTAAAATAACATTAAAAGATTTGTAAGCCAAGAAATTCCTTGATCTCTAAACATTTCCACACTTCTATTGGAATATTATCCGGTCTCTTGCTTTTCCACATTTCATTTTCTTTAAAGCTTCACTAACTTCAGATTTACTAATACTGACGATAAAATGAAATTCTCTATTTTGTTTAGGGTATTAAGGTTGCTAAAATCAATGTTTTCAGATCCTTCATTGAAAAGTTTATTAAAATACCTCATCCACCTATTTTCAATATCTTTTCTAAGAAAAGCACTTTATTATTTTCATCCTTAATACTCCTCACTTGAACTATGTCTTTACTTCTCCTATCTCTTTGGTTGGCTAACTTATACATACATCTTTCACCTTCTTTGGTATCTAATCTATTGTATAAATCACTAAAAGCTAAATTTTTTCATCATATATTGCTTTCTTAGAATCTCTACCATTTTATATCTTTCCCAATTCTCCGAAGTTTTTTATAAACCAAGTTTTATAACAATGCTTCTTATTTCTTATCTTTTCTTGCTCGACTCCACCACCAACTATTCTTATTAAAAGAAGCTTTTCCTTTTGATTCGCCAAGCACATTTTTAGCAACTTGTTTAATAGCACTTGATACTTTTCCCACATAACGTTAGCTTCCTTATGAACATCCCAAACTTTAATTTCTTGTAGCTTGCTCTTAAAATATTTTTTATTTGTGTTTTTAAGTGTCCCCATCTAATCCTAGGACAATAATTAAGTTTATTTTTTCTCTTACAACCTTTCATCTTAAAATCTAAAACTAATAGTCGATGTTGAGTACTTAAAATTTCACTTGGAATAGAAAAGAGAAAAAATGTCTATATTCATAATATGGGTTGACCCTTTTACGAGATGGAGATATCTAAGGATGTTTCATAAAAATGCAGAAATCAATGGCCTTATTTATGAAAACAAGAAATTAGTCAAATGAGGAACCTTCAAAAAGAGGGGGAATCAACTTGAATATTACACTCAATTGATTCACTGAAGTATCTCTAAGGGATTGAATTTTTATATAAAATAACAAATTAAACTGTCTTTTGAATATTATAGCTTCAAGACACGTGTAAATACTTAAATAAAGTAAAATCTTTACATTCACTTTCAAGTAAACATAATATTCAAGCACTTTAATTTATGTGAGCTTGCAAATATAAAAACTTGATATTTTCAGTAGCTTAGCTTAAGTGTTGAACGATATATGTAAACTTTTAAAATGAATGGAACATACATCTAACACCATCGGATTCGCAACACTTTGTACAAGCGAATAGAAGGCGTTAATTAAGGCATTCTTAAAAACATCCGCATGGGCCCTGACACTACGCTGAGTGCTAAAATTCAAGTGTCTGAGGATATTGGGCGGATTGCTTCCCGGTTTAGTCTTAGGACTGGGTTCAAGTTAACAAAACCTAAAAATCTATTATAATGATTTCAAATTAATGAAATATTTGAGAAGCTAATTATATCATGTGATAGTAGATTTGATCTTCTGTAAGGAGCTAAATAAAGTTAATAGAATCTAAAGTTCTCAAATATATTTAAATCAATGAATTAACTACTCCGATGATAGCTATGTTGAATGGTAATTTCAACCAGAGGGGATACTTTCATCAAATTATGATTATAATTTCAATTCAATTAACTTAAATCAGGAATCAATCTAAAAAACAACTTAAATGAAACTCAATCATTAAAAGCTTAAAGCAAAACTCAATCTATTCACCTTCCGCAACTGTTTGTCGGAGGTGCCAAATTAAGAAAACTCTAGCTCACAAAGTAGCCAATATCAAATTAAGTGTTCTGCTATGTTCACTCTCAATCAATCTCATGCCAGTAAGGACGTGACTCGTGTCCTCTGACAACGTGGCTTGGCCGGTAAGCTCCAAATGATGCAGTTATGACCAGAGTCCTCTGATCGGGTGGTTTGACCAATAAGGCTCCATTATATTACGATCACGATCGTTGCCCGTTTGCTCCCCAATGGCTCTGTCTTTTGAGTTGTGAATCATAGGGTATACTTGATAGGGCAAAAAATCTTAGGTCTGTCAGCTAAGGTAGACATAAGAATGTCCTTAAACCACCATCCATCAATGATCTCTTGGATGGCGTAACCCATGTGTTCGATAAGAATCCTTGGTCGGGTTGGGTCATTACCTCCTCTAAGTAGTAGGGAGCATGGCAAAGATGATGAACCATGGGATCAAGATCAAGAACATCATTATTCCCCCAATCATCTGGTTTAAGCTGAAATGATAAATTCCATAATCTTAAATTTTAAAACTCCACTTGCTGCTACTATACGCTACGCATTAAGCTGCCTAACAACTAGCCTTAATCGAAAATTCTCTCTCACTTATTGGGAGGGGTAATTAACTATGGGCTTGCTTTATGAAACCTAGAACCATATCTAAAGTCCTCACCAAATCAGGGCGAAATCTGGTAGTGTCTTATCTACTATTCCATTCTTATGAAAATTACACCTTCTAAAATCAAACTCTCTCAATTCTTAATTGTCGAGGGTCATTTCAAGCCCACAACATAATTCTTATATATTTGTATATCTAATATTTAAACTTTGATATTTAAGTATATAGCACTAAAATTTTTAATATCATATTAAAAATATCACTATTATTATTTTTTAAAAGTGAATACATATTTTCATACATAAATAAAATATTAGAAATATAAATATCATATATATATATATATATATATATATATATATATATATATATCTGAATTATGTGATATATATGTATGCAAATCTTTCTTTTATTTAATATAGAATCCTCAGCAACTAAAAAAAGAAAGATAAAGTACTTTTATTTGGTAGCATTTTCTTGATTTACCTTTGGATTCATTTCGGTTAACTGAAAGAAGAGCAAAATCGAGGTTGCAGAGATAAAATGTGGCAAAGAAAAGGGTGAACTGATAGTAAGAAGCGCTCTATGGTGTGATTCAACATTTTTTAAAAAAAAAAATTGAAAGGCTTTCTGCAATGATTTATGCTTAGTTTGTTCTTCAGTGTATTTCAAATAAATCTTTTAAGGGTCGTTAGATGTCATAGAAGCCAAAATTGACTGAAAGTTTGTTCGGTTAATTTTTTTAGTAGAGATAAAGTCCAAGCGAGTTTGAAGTTTAGAGTTATGATCTATTATAAGAACCCTTCATTGTAGTCGACGTACAAGTTCTTGACGAATATGAGACTCATTTAATACATTCCTTGGATTTGGAATTCACTTATTTGTATTAAAATCTTTATATATGTTTCGATGATTTATATGATAAAGGCACCTAGCAAAGTATATCTTCATAATTATGCATTATCATTTCTCAAATTTGTAGTATGTTTTAATATTATTCTAAATAATTTTTATTCACTTTTCAATTGTTAGCTTATTACTAATATTGTGAAGTGATTATATGGATTGTTTGATATAATTATTTCTAAGCATATTGGATCCATTATCCATACGTTCATCTTTTCTATTATCGAGGGACAAATACATAAATAAAAAAATTAAAGAGGTGAAATAAGATAGATCTTACGGTGGGCAATTATTTATCTTGAAATTTTAATTTTTTTGAAGAGTTGTAAAATAAATAAATAATTTGCCGCTCTTTAATAAATTCTTGGAACTTTTACATACAAAGTCATCTTATTCTTATATATTATCAAATCAACAACCTTCAACCTCTATTTTCAAATTAGAAAAAAGTAATTGATATAATAAATTTATTCATTCTCATAAAAGACATTGGTTATGCCTTGACACAGTTGAGTTTTGGAATGTATTTGAATCATTTGGGATGAATGCAATTATACTTGTTATTCATCTCCTCCCGTCCCCCCCGCCGCTCTTCTTTTTTTTTTTTTTCTTCTTAGAGCATGATCGTTATGGCCAATTAAGAGAAGTGATAAATAAGTTCTCATGAAATGTAAAGAGTAAAACATAGCAATTGACATTTAAAAAAAATAAGTATAATAAATTATAATGTAATTGCTAAAGAAAAAAGTGCTAAAAAAACTAAAAATTTGTATTGTTTGATTAGTTGAAAAAGAAATGTAATATAAAACGAATCCAATATAAAAGCAATGCAATATATTTGAAATACTTTGTGGTTGTTTAGATGGACATAAATCAAATTCAAGAATTTATTTTTTGGTATTTGGTTCGAGTCAAAGTATAAGTAATGTAAATCTCAAAAGTGATCTCCGACGGTGGGGGCATAATCAGCGGCGGTGGTAGCGATTCTAAAATGATGGCGCAATGACAAACAACATGGTGGTCGCGATGGGCGGCGTGGTCTGAATATGACATAGACTCACTTTATAGGTATAAAGTAAAATCACCCAAATTAGTCAAAATCTTTTTTCACTAAATTTGAATTATAGTGTGAAAAATTTTACCTTATATATATATATATATATATATATATATATATATATATTTCAACCAATCAAATAGCCTTTAAAGGAAGGCTATTTTCACGACAGATTAAATTATCTATTAAATTTTGAAAGAGATACTGAAAAAACTACAATTACATAAATTTAAAGATATAAACAAAGATTCCATTTTGTCTAATCAAGAGAAAAATGCAATTACTTGCTATAAAGATGAGAGCTAGATATAAAGAAAAGGTGTTCAAATGAAGATTGTTTATTACAATGACCAAATGCTTTTATTTTTTTCTAAAATAAAAAATAATAGTACTTCTTTCTTGAAGAAATCAAGAACTCCCATTGTAAGCAATACAAAACTACTTAGTGCTCGACTAGGTTCAACTTAACAAGCAATCCCCTCCGCAAATTCATGCGATGGAGCTCGACTAGGGTTTCCTTGCACCCCCCCTCTTCTCCCCTTCCTACCTCGCGAAATCCTCCGATTTTCGAAAGGAAATCACAGTATTGGTTGAGATAGTGCTCCTCCCTTATGGCGTGAAGGCCTTGCGACCACTATGGCGGAAGCTAGAGATATCTCATCCCTGTTGAAAAGTCTCTCCTCCCAAGCCTCAATCGCTACCCCCTTCAATCTCTCGTTTATGCCTCCAGAGGAAGATGTCATCTCATTCTCTGAGGAGGAAATCGTGGACGGTTCCAAAATGTGGAGCAATGCGCTGGTGGGATATGCTTTGGGCAGACGACCTTACTATGAAAACTTCAAAGAGGAAATTATGGCCTCTCCATTAACATAGATCTTTCCTTGATGGTTTCTTTTGTTCAAATTCAATTGCAATGAGGACTATGAGATGGTGTTAAATGGGGTGGTTCATTTTGGGAAAACCTTTCTTTTTAAAAATGGACAGGACTTTTCTCCAGTCTTGGAAGATTTCAAGGACATTCCCATTTGGGTAAAATTCCCCAATCTTCCTCTTTGTTGTTGGTGAAAAGGGCATATCAAAAATAGTAAAATTGGGTACCCCTTCTGTTGATCCACGCGGCTAAAGGGGTTAGATTGACCCTCAGTTAGCATTCAAATCGACTAAATCCACTCTTCCGGCCATAAAACTCTCCCTCAATGGAAAGGAAATCCTTCAGCAAGTGAGTTATGAATGGAAACCTATCCCATGCTCAACTTGCGACACGTTTGCACACACTTCATCTTCCTGCCCTAAATCACCAAACTTTAAACCTATCCACCCATTGCAACCGAACCGAAAAGCTTCTGGACCTTTGAGGAAATCCCAATCCACTACACTCCACTCCACTCAGCCTATGCCCGTGAATAACACAGCCACCATACCAGCCCCAGCCCCAGACCTAAATCTCCCAATAAATAACCCGTCCTCTAGCATTGAATCTGCTGCTGAGGATTCAGATTTCAGCGCAGAAAATGAAAATGCTATCTCAAACACAATTGTTCCTCCAATTCCAATCACATCTCCAAAGCGTGCAAAAACCTGTTTAAACATTGTAACCCTTTTGAGAATCCCAAGGAGAATAATACAATCTCATCAACTGATATAGCTTCAACTTCAAAAACACCTCTTGTGCTCAATTTGACTAAAGGTAGAAAGGTTAGGCCTAAAGGGGGCCTCCCAATACCATTAGATAATGCATAACTCTATTAATATTACCTCTTGGAATGTAAGAGGCTTCAATAGTGACATTGGTCCTTTCAGAAAATTTGTCAAAGACAATAATATTGATATTATGTGCCTTCTTGAGACCAAGTTAGCTCGATACTTTATCTACTACCACTGACAGCAAATATTTTGACATTTTCTATAATGAAGGCAGGTGGACAATTTTGGAAGCACCAAATGGCCGAATATGGATAAAATAGAACACTAATAAAATTTATTATTCTACTATCTGTAAGCATCCTCAATTTATACATGGTAGAATATCTTTGGGATCAACTCAATCCTTCCTCATCACTGTTGTCTGTGCTGACAATAGCAACCTTGGTAGAAAGGATCTGTGGAACTCTCTCAACTCATTAGCTAGAGATATTAACAAGCCATGGATCATTATGGGTGATTTTAACTGTATCAGAAGGCATTCGAAAAAAATGGGGGGTCACTCTATACCCCCAAGTAAATTAGCAGACTTCAATGATTTTATATCTCAATCTGGTCTCTTGGAAATTAACAATATTGGACATGCTTTAGCTGGTTTAATCAACAAATACATAACCCTATCAGATGTTTGTTAGATATGGTACTATGCAATTATCGATGGATGAACACCTATCCTCATTCTGATTGGAAGGTTATGTCTCCTCTTACATCAGATCACTCCCCATTATACTCTCTCGGAAAGAAGCCAATTCTCAAGCACAGATTTATGTACAAAAATTACTGGAAAAAATGCCCAGATTTTATTGACATAGTGGAACATGCTTGGAGCAAGCATGTGGATGGAGACCCAATATTTTCTTTCTGTAATAGACTCAACAACACAAAGATAGCTCTTAATAAAGCAAACTGGCACTCTTATAGCTACATTGCAAACAATATCTCCAGGCTGAAAGCTAAACTTGAAGACTTGCAACTCAAACTTGATTTCAACCCTCTAAATTCTGAATTTCTTAATGAGTCTCTCCAGGTTCAAAAATCTATCAATGAGGCTATTGATTGTGAGAATAATTGGATCAAACAAAGGGCAAAATGTGTATGGCTTACAAGAGGAGAAGATGAATCAAATTTCTATATCAAAAATCAGCATAAGGAAAAAACAATATCAAAGCACAAGGTTAATGATGTTGAAATTTGCTCTCAGCAAGACATGGCTAGGGAGATTACTACACATTTTGCAAACATTCTAAACAACCCTCATAGAGATACTAACGAGGATTGGCTTAACATCCCCATTGGACCTCAAATCACTTCTCAACAAAGCATTTTACTTACTCAATCTTTTCGGAGGATATTAAAGCTGCTGTTTGACATTGATCGAAAAACGCTCGGGACGAGTTACATCTCAATTTTTAAGGACACATGGGAGATTCTGGATGCTCTTTAGTGAATGCTATTCAATACTTCTTCACGACTTTTATATTGCCACAGTCAAACACACATCACTCTAATTCCAAAATCACGTCATGCGAAACTTCGATTATCGGCCACTTTCTTTGTGCAACTTATTATATAAGGTGATAGCAAAACTTCTTGCTAGTAGGCTACTGAGATGATTCTACCACATATTATCCATATTTGCATTTCTTAAGGGTAGAGACATAGCTGATAATATTATCTTAGCTAATGAGGTCTTGCATGGATTCAATCAAAAACATAAACCAAAGAGCTTCTATGCTAAAATTGATCTTCAAAAAGTATTTGACAACGTCAACAGAAACTTTATTTTACATAGACTCAAGATTTTGAATTTTCCCCAAACATTCATAAAATGGATAGAAGCTTGTGTGTTGCATGTGCCTTTCTCCATTATAATTAATGGTGAACTATCGGGTTACTTCTTCTCTTCCACTGGTTTAAGGCAAGGATGCCCATTATCCCCTTATCTGTTTGCTATCACAATGGATGCTTTCTCTAGATTATTGGAAAATGACACTAATGCTTATAGATTCAGCCCAATCAAAACTACAAATGGGATTCTTACTCATCTTATATATGCTGATGACTTGCTGGTTTTTGGATCATCCTTTCATGCTAATATTAGCTATCTATCATCTCTTCTCCACTCCTTCTACAAGGAGTCAAACCTCTCTCCAAATGGCAGCAAATCTAATATTTGCTTCTCCAAAGCTGCAGACTCTCGGCTAAGGAATGAGCTGGGCTCTATCATGGGTTTTACTATTGCTGAAATGCCTTGGAACTATCTAGGTCTCTCAATCACTCATTCAAGAAATCTGATTGTGATAATATCTTCAACAAATTGCATAAATGGTTTGCTGGGTGGAAAAGATCTTTACTCTCATTTGCTGGTTAGTTACAACTGATTAGATTTACCTGTGCTAGCTATTGTGCTTACTGGTTTAGAGCATTGTCTATTCCCAAAAAGGTTAGAAAGTCTATAAGGAGGCTCATCTCATCCTTCCTTTACAATGATAAGAAAAGAAACTCAACACTATTGCTTGGGAAAACCGCTGATTGATGTTGGGGGAATTGGACTTCCTAGTATAGACTCCTTAAATCTAATGTGCAAGGATAAAATTATTTGGAGATTATACAATACCAATTCTCTTCTTACTAATTTTTTCAGAAATCATCATCACTCAATTTGGAGAGGCACCACTACTAAGACTCGCATTAGTTAAAGAGCTAAAAAAAAACTGGTTAGATGTAGAGGTTGCATCACCTTACTGACAAGCGAAAGCAAGCTTTCATTCTTTTTTGATCCATGGTTAGGAGGTTTCTCTCACGGTAGAAATGTTTGGGCCTATGGTGTTTACTTGGTTTAATTGCTCCCCATCTCTTGGTTTGTGAAGCTATTTGTGAGAACAATTGGAAACTTCCTATGAATGAACATACTCCTTATGAATGTTTAAGCAAGATCCAAATCATTCCAATTCTTAATGAAGTTGTTAGCTGTTTATGGCTAAAAAAGGATAAATACAGCCACAAAGCAACCCATAACTATCTTTTTCAGAATCAATCTAAACCGTGCTGGATAAAGTACATATGGTATAAAGGTTATTCTTTAAAATTTGCTTCTTTTGCTTGGAGAATAATCTTGAATGGTATGAAAACAAAAGACATATTGATTAAGAGGGGCATGTTGGTTAATCAGTTATGTGTTCTATGCCAGAAGGTTAATGAAAATCATCACCATCTTTTCTTTGAATGCTCATATTCCATGGACATTATTAGAGCTACTATACCTCACGGTTCTTTTTTTTATTTGGGCTGTACATTATCTCAGATACTTCTTTATGCGGATCAAATTCGCTGTAAAACAATAAAAAAAAATTTCTTCTTGCTATACCTATTGCGGCTTTTTATATATGAAAGGAAAGAAATCAGCATGTCTAGAAACTAGAGGGGTTATCAAAATCATTTGCAATGCTATTAAACTCAAATGCTATAGATGGCAACACAACTATACTTTGTTGGATCATATTCAACTACTATATTCTCTCTAACACATTCTAAGACACTTTATTTTGTCTTTGCGGAACATGCTTATCTACTCTTAAACTACGGTTATTTTTGCTCGCTCCTTCATCAGGACTTTCTATTGGATTTTGGAGCTATGATGAATCAAACACTTTGGCTCAACCACTAATGACTATGTCTTTGGTTTTGTTTATGGGTATTTATTATGGGACTTATTTTTGCCGGTTTTGGTTGCTCGATGGAGCCTCGTGCTCAATCGATTTTCAATTTTTTTGCTATTGATCAATCAGTTTTTGTGCTGAAACATATATCTGTAACTATCTTTCTAGTTTCACGCGGGCTGCTCAATGTTATTTCCATTTCTAGTTGCATTGGTGGTATCCTCTTTAGTCCCTCTCAGTCGGTCATTGGCTACCCTGGACGGAGTCCAAATTACATTCGATTTCAGGCTGGACTTTCTGAGCTCTTGGCTTTATTTGCTTCTCTTTGTTTTTGTTTCTATTTTATTCTTTTCATCTTGTGTTTTCGACAGCTGATTATAGAATCTGTAAGCTGTTTGTGGGTTTTAAACATGTTCTTTTGACATATGTAACTTTGTTTGATCAATGAAATCTGGGCGAGGCCCTCATTTTTTCCCGAAAAAAAAAATACAAAACTACTTTTTTAGTAATACACCCTCTTTTCTCTCTCTTCCTCTTTATATCATCTCTTTGTCATTTCTTATTATGATTATTTTAACATAATGCAGCTATCTACTTATATAGTGCTTAAACCTGATAGACAACAAGACTTAATTTAATAAACAAAAATTGGTGATCGTGGTCTTGAAAAACCAAGGGTGAATAAATAAATATTGAGTTTGAAGTTACCAATCTTGAAAAATTAAAACCAAATTTGATCAAAAATATTAAATGAAATTTTTACTCCATATTTAATAATCTCCAACTTAGAACTTAAATTTTCAATGCACTTGCTTACTAATTGTGATTAACTATTTCTTTGTATGACCAATCCATTTCCCAAACATTGCTTTATTATCATAATGCTCTTTTATTTATTTATTTTTTATCACTCATGTGATATTTATTTATCCTTTGAAAACTTCTACATGATAAATATTTTATTTTGTATTATTCTTTAGAATCATTAACAGTAGATTTTACAGTTTCACTTTTTTAAAATCTGATATCATATACTTAATGCTAGGGAAGAATTAGCCTATATTTTGAGGGTAAGCAAATTTATTATATAAATAAAATGATATTATAAATATAAAAAAGATAAAATTCAAATCAGAATATTATATTTTAATATGATTAATAAGTTAAATATTAACTATAAGAAGAGAATTAAATAAAAAATAGCTAATTAGAAAAAAAAATTAATGTTGATTTAAGCAATCTATAAAAATACACTGAATTGAATTTTTGTAAATCAAGAAGAGAATTTAATAAAATTCATTTTAGTGAAAATAATTATAGTAAAATAATTTAGATAAAATATATATATAAATAAAATGATTTTGCAAAATAGGTTTCAACAAAACAAATTAGCCTAATATTTTTTTTTCTACATGAATACGTAAGAAATGCATTTCTACAATCCCTTTTTTATTTGTGATATTGCAGAACATTTTTTTTAATATTACAATTCTGCTATTTGTGCTAAGTGCGGCTTCAAAGAAGAAAAGAAATCAAGTAAACTCTATGTCTTTTTTGGGGCAAATAACATAATGGGGATGGGAAAAAATTACATAATTAATTTTTATAATTCAAAAAAGTGAATTTTCAGGGTGAGCAATTGCCCACTCTGGGCAAAATGTGGATTTGCCCCTGCTTAGTGCCCTTCTTTCTTTCATAAGCTATATATCACATAATATTAAATCTAACACATCAATGCATAACATTGTACTCTATAAACATAGAGTTTGTTAACTCACAACCTTTAAAATAACCAACACTCTCGTACAGGCCTTAAGGAAACATAACAGTATAACGAGAGAATCATTATCCTACAATATTAAGAGCATTTGAAGCTGTGGGCTCCAAAAATTCGCCACCGACCTCTCGATGAAGAGAGTAGATTAAATGTCGGTAAAATTTTCAAAAGGCAGATGAAATAGTAGATAAGACACTACCCAGAGATTTCACCCTCATTTTGTGAGGACTTTAGATCTGGTTCCAGGTTTTCTATAGGCGCAAGCACCTATAGTTAATTACACATCCCAATATTGAGAGAGAACTTTCGATTAAGGCTAGTAATTAGATCGCTAAATATGTAGCATATACCAGCAGCATGTGGAGTATAAAATTGTGAATTTATGAAATTCATCATTTTAACTTAAAGCAGATGGTTGGGGGAACGATGACACACCCGATCAAGATCCCAAGGTTCCATCATCCCGGATTATCGCGGTCCCTAGTCTACTTAGTCAGAGGAGGTAGTCGACCCAAACTAATCGAAGGATCCTTGTCAGCAGTCATGGGTTGCATCGTCTAAGGGAATCTTGTAGACTTAAGGTTGTGTTTGTGGAGACAAGTTTAAGTCCACCTTAGCTAATAGAGGGCTTTTTATCTTATCGAGCGCATCATATAGTTCACAACTCAAGGTATAGAGTCATTGGGGAGCATACGGGCTACAGTCGTGACCGTAATATAATTGTGTCATTTAGTGGCAACCACCCGGCCAGAGGACTCTGGTCATAACTGCATCATATATGGGGCCTACTGGTCAAGTCAAGCAGTCAGAGGACACATGCCACATCTTTACTGGCCTGAGATTGATTAAAAATGAATATAGTATAACACTTGATTTGACTTTGGCTCTTATGTGAGCTAGAGTTTTCTTAATTTGCCACCTATAACAAATAGTTGCAGAAGGTGGATTGAATGGATGGATTGAATTTTAGTTTTAAGCTTTGGATATTGAATTTCATTTAACAGTTTAAAGCTTAGTGATTTGTCTGATTTTATATTTATAGTGATAATTATTTTAGCTTAATCTGATTTGGGCTTGTAAGCGCATTTTGATGATAAGTATCCCCTCCAATTAAAATCTCTTTTCAACACAGTCATCATCGGAGTACACCTTGTCAACTTTGCTCATTTGCTAACAAAGGATCTGGTCTATGACTTGTATTCATGAATTTAGATTTGAGGTGATTTAATATAAATACTTTGAAAACTTAGATAATAATAACCCCCTCTGGTTAGATTCTACAATCAATACAGCCATCACTTGGGAATATACATTGTCAACTCTGCTTTCCTGTTAACAGATGACCGAGTCAATAGTTAAAACTTGTGATTATATTTTTGATATCAAAGAAGAGAGCTTAGGATTTTAAATAAAAATTTCTTTATCAAGACCTTTGATGGTCATATGCAAATATGAAAATCAAATTACTCTCTTAATGATTGAACACTTAACTCGTAATCAATCATGTCAACTCCTATCCCTATTAGGAGGATTGGATTAAATATGTGGGACTTATGACTTCACCATAAAGATAAAGCGACCTAATATGAGTTTGTTTTCAATTTCATTGAATCTCATGGAATTTATGAGAATTGCATATTTTTATGAGGCAATTGAGGTTAAGCTTAAGAAACTTCTCGTAAAATATGTAAATCACTTAAGTACACTTTCAAGGGATTAAACTCGACTTAATTTTTTATTGAGATATGCATATATAATTTATTTCATTATTTGCACAAGTTAATTTCAAACATATGTATGCCTCGTAATATGTGCAATATTCACTTCATTTGAGATTTCAAACTATTAGCACACATTTCAACATGTTGATTTTAAGCCCATGATTATCTCGAGATACATTCAAAGCACTTTTCTCTATGCTGCCTGCACACATTTTAATGATATAGATTTGAAAGTATAGCTATTTTGAAGTACATGAATATTTTATTTGTACAAATATATTTTGATGCGAGAAATTTGAACTTGATATATGTAGTGTCATCTTGAAGTGGGAGCACAATGCTATCCTTCAAGCTAATTATGCATACTTTGATATGATGACACTCAGTATAACTATATCTCACAATATAAGTAAGTCAATCCATTATGTAGTTCATGCGTATTTTAATATAACATTTTGGATATCAAGCTACTTCAAAATGTATGCAATATTTTAACTCTTTGATCTTATTTGCACTTATTTTGAGGTTTAACTTTAGATTATCTTGAGATGAATGAGAGACAAGTCTTTTCATGCACTTTGTAAAATGATTCTCTCTATTTTTTTTCTCATATAATTATTTTTTAGTGAGGTAGCCCCCATTAGGAGATTCGGCCTCCTCATTATAAATAGAAGGGGAAGAGAATTTATTTTCACTATCCCTCTCATTAATAATTTACTTCTTGGTTGATTGTTTTGAAGATTTAAGAAAGCTCATTCAAGTATTTGCTAACAGGTATGTTTCTTCTTTTCTCCCTTCTTTCTTTTTTCTTTTTTTTTTTGAATTGACTTTCTTATAAGATTTTCATTTGCATTTGGCTTTAGTTGGCATCTTCATTATAATATTTAATCAATGTTTAACTTATCTTTAAATTCATTTAGGCCACGTAATCACTTAAGAAATGCTTAATTTTGTCTCCTATAAGTCTAAAGTTTTGACAAAATTTTGGCAACACCTCCCCTAGTCGGAAGAGTTCTACCAAAATTAAACATACCCATCATTCTAAAAAAACGCACATGGGTGGTGTTTTGTAACACCGTGCCTGTGAATTCGCTAAACTACCCATCTAAAAAGACATGCATAAGCTCTTCGAACACTTGCATAAAATCAAATATAATGTATTTTGTTTAGCGAATTAAGGTGACGAGTATATATATATATATATATATATATATATATATATATATATATATATATATATATATATATATATATATTCACTATTTTGATTTTGCCGTTCCTTTATATATATATATATATATAGAGAGAGAGAGAGAGAGATATAAGATGACTGGAGGAGAAAATAAAGGCAAAATTTTTAAAATAGGCACAATGTTTACCGTAATTAGGCATTTAGGCATGAAAATTTTTTTTTTAGTAGTCGTCCTGAATCTGACGATACATATTGATTCCATAATGTCATCGTCGTAGTGGTCGGACTTTTTTTTATTGTGTATTTTTTAGTGGAGAGAGAGAGAGAGAGAGAGAGAGAGAGAGAGCTTCTACCAGGATAAGATTTTTTTATATATAAATGATTTTCATTTAAATAAAAAAATTAAATTGAGATTCACTTACAATAAAATTTTTTTGATTCTTTTGGTGCGAACCATGGCAGCTAACATGCTTAATAAATAAATATGTATATATATCAATATTGTCATTGTAAAATTAAAATAGAAATATAATTAAATTTTAATATCAAATATAAATTTGATTAAATTAAATCAAAATAATTAATTATTAAATAAAGAAAAAAAAAGAAATGTCTAAAATAATAATAATAACAAAAAAATATAAAAAAATAATAATAATTCATCTATAATCACGTGAAATATATATGCATTAATAATTAATAAATAAATAAATAAGTTTATATATATTAATAAATATATATATATATATAATAATTTTTAATGTATATATATTTCACGTGTCTAAAGATGAATTATTATTATTTTTTATATATTTATATTTTTTTTATATTTTTTTGTTATTATTATTATTATTTTAGACTTTTTTCTTTTTTTCTTTCTTTTTTAATTTATAAATCTTCATAATTTTTAATAACTTTGATATTATAGTTTTAATTTAACTGAAGTTTATAAATAATGATTATTCAAATTATATATTTATTATTTATTTAATAGTTAATTATTTTGATTTGATTTAATCAAGTTTATATTTGATATTAAAATTTAATTATATTTCTATTTTATTGATATATATACATATTTATTTATTTATTTATTAAGCATGTTAGCTATCATGATTCTCACTAAAATAATCAAAAAAAATTTATTGCAAGTGAATCTCAATTCAATTTTTTTATTTAAATGAAAATCAGCACTTCGTTTTTTTTATAAAAAAATTTTTTATCTTATCCGGGGAGAGCACGCTCTCTCTCTCTCTCTCTCTCTCTCTCGCTACCAAAAAAAAAAACACGCAAATAAAAAAAAAAAAATCCATGGTCGTCCGTTGGAGACCACGGCGACGTGGAACCATCAGACCAGTCATCGATGACACTATGCCTATTTTAAAAAAAAAATTTCATTAACTGTTAACATTGCTTTATTTTAAAAAATTTGCCGAAAATAAATGAAATATGTAATATATTTTTTTACTCTAAATCGTAGAGAGAGAGGGGAAAGGGGAGAGAGAGAAAGAAAGAGGGAAGAGATTGCCTTGAATGACAAATAATAATAATAATAATAATAATAATAGTAATAATAGTATTTTTAAATTATTTTTTGTTTGAATCCGAGAGAGAGAGAGAGAGAGAGAGAGAGAATGAGGGAGAAAAAAAAAAGAAATAAAAAGAAATAAAATAAATTAATTTTTTTAAAGACTTTTAATAAACTGAAAGGAAGGTGAAGGGAGAGAGAGAGAGAGAGAGAGAGAGGAGAGAAATGAAGGAGAGAGAGAGAGAGAGAGAGAGAGAGAGAGAGAGAGTAAAATTTATATATATATATATATATATATATATATATATATATATATATATATATATATATATATATATATCTTATATATGAAGAGAGGGAGAAAGAGAGGCAATTTTTTTAAACTAAGTATCATTAGAAGCTTAATTAGGTAATTAAGTATTATTAAAAAAAATTTGAGAATAGGCATAGTCAATTGGTGGCGGCCAGACTCGTCATCGGCGCGTGTATAATTAAGTCAGAAACCAGTCACCCACTTTGGGCGTAGCATCGTTAATTTTTTTTAGGTGTGATTTGTGAGATGAGTACATCACGATTTAGGCTATGAAGAAAACCGGATTTTCATTATACATAGAGTTCGTACTCATCAAACAAATCTTAATCCTTCAATTTTGTTCTTCTAAAAGTAGAGTAATAAACCTACTTTAAAAATAAAGAAAAAAAAGTGCAGTTTAAACTTGAAATGGTTCGTGAGCGCATCAAGTTGGTAATAGTTTAATGGATGACAATCATATGAAGTTAACAAATTCATTTCAGAAATGGACAAATAATAAGAAGTTCATTATGACATAATCAAATTCAACGTGTACATGACTCTCAAGTTTGTAATGAAACAGATAAATAAAATGAGACACAAAAAATCTTGTCTAAACATCTAACGCCTCCAGCGTCTGCGTGGAATCGCACCACTCCCAGGTGTGTACTGGTTAGGTGCATGGGATGGACGATCATGTAGCTGATGGTGGCCCTCTACTGGAAGATCCTCAGTAGTGTGCGTCATATCATCCTATGACTGGAAGATAGGTGGTTGCGACTCATATGTAGGCTGATATGTAGAAGGACCGGGATCAGTGGAAGTAGATGGCCCAGCGCTCCAGTCATGGTGTGTGACACCCTCTGTAGGCACCGATCCATAATATGTGTCACCAATATACAAGCTCATCCAGTCTCTATATGCTCATTTCATATCAACACATCCACAGGGGGTGATCATCCACGAAGTATGGCTGAAAGATGTCCCGAGTCACCGCGATATGCTCCGCCTACACAAAAAATAGTATGTAAAATTAGCACTTACATAAATATTGAATTCAGATGAATACTTATATCAGGACTTACATAAATACGCTCCACTAGTGCTCTGGCATAGTAAGTGGTCGGAGGATCTGTCGGGAAGAAATCTGAGATGCACATATGAACCAACACATGTACTAGATAGATCTTCTTGTCCACATCCACATCCTCCTAGGCCCTCGATGAGGAAATCCCTCCCTCTCCCAAGCGACAATGTGTGGTGGTAATCAACCGGTCGACATCCGCTTTACCACATTGACCCTTTTGAAACTAGGGTCAGAGACATCTACTGGGAATAAGGCCAAACTGGCACAACACTCTATCTAATAAATGCCACTCAACCCTCTTCCAGCTGATAAGAGGGACTTCGTCTTGTAACCTTTCTTGAGCATGTATTTGATAGATGTGTTGTGATCTGCTCATTGTCTCCCAGATCACCTGCACATATAGTAAAATTATGTTAAAACATAATCGCATTACATTTGAACTAAAGTGTTATCTGAGATCAACTGTGTTTTAAAACTAGCTCATTTTACAACATTCTCCATTGGTGCGAACATACTTCTCATTCCATCGCACCACGAGAAAATAGTTTAAACATATATATAAGGCATAATTTGAAAGTGCAATTAACAACACATACCTCAAGCGAGACCAAAAGCTCGGATATGGAACATGTAGAATTCGATTACGCCATGAATATGCTCCCAAGCCCAAATTTAAAAGTAGGCAACCGACCATGTTGGCCTTTGGGCCTAGTCATTCGTCGCGACTCTATATAGATGAGCTAGAAGCTGCTCCACCCATAGACATCATGCTAAAGGAATCAAGGTCATCAGTGGTAAATCTGGGTGGACCTCACGAGAAGTATCGAGCGGTAAGCGACCAATCGAAATAAAATATAAGCAGCGGAAGAACTCCTTACGTCGGGCGGTGTATGACTCCACAGCAGAAAGTCCACGAGCCACCTCGGTGGCGCATGTCGCATGTCGACCCATCACGAATGTCGACGTCTGGCGGGCCGGTGATCATGATACATCATGTTTGGTAAGGGGTGTCATCCTAACAAATCATCGCAGCAATCAGGCTAGGTGTGGCATCTCTTCCCCTCGCCAATCACAATCTGGCTTATGATAGGTGGCCCATCAACCCGTAGTCCGGGATCGCCCACATCTTGAGCTCACGTCATCTCACTACAGGTGGAAGGTATTGGTCTACTGACCATCTCTCAACCAAGGCGATGAAATGATGATCTAGCGGATGAGGTGACTAACCGAGTCGAGCCCACTCCCAGCCACGGATGGGTATGCATGTGATGGGCCTCCTTCAAAGATAAGCAAGTGTGATGCGGCCTCAAGTACGGTGCTTTGCAAAAAAAAATAATGTCACTAATCGAAATAAAAGGTAAGCAGGCGTACGCAGAAATAAAAAATAAAAATCACTTACAGTATCAGGGTGAGTGGGTCGATGCCACCCACGTAGGAAGGCAATGCTAGGATGAACCTCAACAGGTGTAGGTTCCAATGATGGGATGGCCTCCCTAGCATGGCTATGTCGTCTAGGGTGGTGCTCCTCGCCATCGTACTGTCCCAGAAGAAATATAATAGTGTTAATATTGTAAAATCTAAGTAGAGCAGTACAACCGAAATAGAAAGATAAGCATTATCCTATGTGTAAAATCTAATGACTATAAGTAAAAGGGAAAATGTACGTCAATTGTTAATATTATGAGGGACGCGATGACTGTAGTGATTGTTTTGCATATGCTACAAGTTACGCTCGCTACCTACATTTTCATCCATTGTGTTTTTTGAATCTATTCATGCGAGGTTGGCGACCTTCACGCAAAGTTAGGTGGTGGCACGCGGCTAATCCATGCTCTACTGCGAGAGATGGCTGTCGAGCGATCGGTAGAGTATGAAATTCATTTAAGTATGTCAGCTTATACAGCTGTAGAGTGTAGTACTGTGACACACACATGAGATGATTCAACCGTAGAAATCCCAATGCAGCAATCACATGTGGGCATGGACAATGATATATGATCGTTCTGCCACAATTGTAATGATAGAGGCCATTATCAGATATTATGCACAAATCACATCTAGGAAACACGACGGGCAACACATCATGTAAGCACAGCAAGAACCACGACCACGAATCAACATTCTCGGACTCCACAATAGCAAAAGCTAGAGGAAACAAACCATTATTATCGTTGATTCCTACGGCTGTTAATAATGTACCATGATACTTGCCCAACAAAAAAGTACCGTTTAAGCTCAACACTGGTCGGCAGCTACTCCATCCCATTATTGAAGGTCCAAAGGCCCAAAAAAGTCTTTGGAAATGCTGCATAGTGGTAGATTGAATTTTGTATCTTGGTAAAACTACAACTGCGATTCCATATAAAGGACTCTTCTCAGCTGCGAATATTGCTTTTATTGCCTTACGCCTTGCATCTCAACCTTTCATATATGAAACTTTAACATTGAATTTCGACTCCATTCTACCTATAATCTCTCTGGCTTGATCAATCGGTGCGATCATGTATGATGAAAGTATTTTTTTAACTACTTGACGGTTGCACTTACTGCATTGATACATCTATGATTTTCACCAACTCTTGATATTCTCCAAGCACCCCCTAAGCGTCTGCTGCTACTACAATGCAAGCGCCACTTACAGGGTCTTGTAGGACTATCGTGCTGTACACATACAACCGTGTAGTTCTTCTGGTTAGAGGTAACTGTTTGGAATTGAACATTATTTACTATGCACCACCCAAATTGGACTCCGTTTGCATACCTTCAACAAGATCATTTGGAATTTCAATTTCATCTGTTAGGGTAGTTTTGTAGGATGGGCCATCAAAGTAAACATCGTTGTCCCACTCTCTCGTAGTTTGACACATCCGGACATACTCATTTATGGACAACATATGACTCTCACTGTCAATATTGTGAAATGAGTGATTTTTCAGTAGATTATGATTTGTCATATTCTCAAACGCAGCTTCTAACCTAAATAGTCATCATCACTAATATCCTGCTCAAACTCACTACTTGAGCCACTACTCATAGTCTAATACTCATCTTCAACTGCAGCACTCTGAGGCACATACGGTTCATCCGAACGATAGACAACATCGTCACTGCCACATAACTTATAAGTTGAGCAAGAAATTATCATATTAATTATTACAAGTATAATCAGATAAATGTTGACCATATACTACTTGGGAATCAACTCATCAAAGCTGCGTTGTATCCCCGGAGGTACTTGTGCGATGAAATCCTATGTATGCATTAGCAGTATATTTATTGACCTTACTACTGGATCAGCTGATGTGGATGCAATATTAACATCTTTCACTTCGACATACAACACCAACATCTAACGGGAAGCTTCATCAAGTGTAACCCATGCGTCATCGTCGGATGCTATAAATCACCCAGGATAATGACTGAGTGTGGCTCACGGATCAATGTGCAAGATTCTCATAATTTGTTGCTTCAATTCCAGTAAGGTGCTGTGACGCAGAACCTTAACTGGATGATTTTGACCTCCCACGTAACTTGGACTGAACTGCTCATCGATACTTAGTTCGCCTCCATAGAAAAGGATCAGCGAAACAAATTCTCTGTTCATTCTTGCCAAACAAACTATATAGCTACTTAACACTTGAATCGCAACACCTACGCAAACATTCAACTCAAATCTCAAACAAAAGTCTAAAAGTACTACTCAAATCCCTACCATACATACTCTATTACTTTGTAAATTGATAGAAATAGGGATTTACTGTGAGTTTACAAATAACGATGGGGATGTGCATAAAACCAAGTCGAATCCGTCACTGGAAACTTCCCTGAACAAAATGGAGTCGCCGGAATCATCACTGGAAGCTAATGTTGGCTTCCAAACCCTGCTATATGAGAGAGAGAAAAGTGTCAAATGCCATAAATGCGGCTGTCGGCAAGAAAAACAAGTTTATTTTGAATACTCAAGGGAGATGACAAAATGCAAGGGTCGGAGATACACCGACGGGTGTCAGGAAGCTCTGATGTTGCGAGAACGGTGGTCAGACGGGGATGTTGCGTGCTCGAGCTTGAGAGTGCGGAGGAATCATGATGAATTCCAAGCGAGGTATTAGGGCGATCGGGTCCCGATTAGCCTAATAGTGTTGAACGGTCATAGTGGGCGACAATTCATAATGTGCCATACGTCGACGGCGTGCGGTAATCGCTAATTGGGCGACTATACCTAATCTTAAATTTTTTTTATTGGTACTTAATTAACTAATTAATATACTAACCATACTTAATTTAAAAAAATTGCCGAGAAAGAGAATAGAACGGAAGTTGGTGAAACCAAATACATAAAGTGAAGGGAATAGGTTTGAGGAATGGACAAAGAGGGGGAGAAGAGTATAAACCTACTGTTTGATAAACTAGAAACGAGACAGACGTTCAACCGAGTGGTTTGGTATTATACGTTGGTGTTGTGTGGCGAGGTTTTGAATAGAGATGAGACCTTAGTAAGAATGAAATTTTGGCTTGAAGAGAAGTCATTGGTAGTCTGGGAGAAGGAGATAAAGCCAAAAAGAAATCCGCGTTGAAGGGATGAGGTTGGCGAATGTATTGGAAAAATTGGTTGAAGTGGAAAGCTTGTCGCGATTAATAGAAAGTGGAGCGAGGATGCGAGCACGCAGTGTCGAGACAATTTTTCTAGAATTTGAAGATTGTTGGATGATATTCATGTATAAAGATTTTATTTTTATTATTTTTATTTTTTGAATTTGATGGAGATGGATGGGACGAAATCGATGATGATAGTGTTCCAATCACGCAGAATGGATGGTGTGTGATCTATCATCATGCCAACAAGGGAGGGAGTCTGACCGCCATTGCTCATGTGATCCAGGCTCACCCGAGCTCAGATTAACTCCAAATGGATCCCACACCTTCACGACATCGATCAGAGGGGATCCAATGATCAAGATCACATAGGATGAACATTTTATTCAAAAAGCTTCAACTCATTTTTTACCCAAGGTTGGTTTCAATGGCATACCTCACCGAAGCTCAAGACCAGTGGCAAATCCGATTAAAAAATCTTCATCTAGTGGAGACAAAGCTCTACAGATTAACATGAGCTCCAATTTGAGATAACTTGCTAGGAAGACCAACACCTGAAGTTTGGAAGGCCTGCATTGATTGAATTCCACCCTTTGGTCTTCGGGAAGCTTAGGGGATGATTCATTCTTGCTCGATTGGCTCTAGAGATGGTGTGTGCCAAGCTAATTACACTTTGATTGTAGTTTTAGCAAATCATAATTGAAGGGAGGGTGCCCTATTTCGGGATGGACATGAATGACATTTTTTTATCGAGGAACGAGCTTCGAAGCTTGGGAAATGGCTCTGCTGATGAATGATTTTGTGTGTTTGAGTGAAAATGAGGAGGTGTATATCCCCTTCCTCTTGATTGAATGGCTCAGCTTGGTTTGGATCTTTGTGATCATTTGGCCACCTCAGCGAGTCATGGGTGGTAGGGAGTGGATGAGGTGGCTCAGTTTAGTTGGGTGATGGTGTGGGAGTGGCTGCCAAGGGAGAAAATAGGTGTCCTTGACCTTTCTAAATGTACCAATGGGGGAGGTGAGGTAATTTCACCTCCCATGGGTGATAACCAACCACCACCCGTGGGGTTAGTGTCCTAGGTGGCGATTGGGAGAGTGCGAAGTGGCCAAGGAATATAAATGACCACTTACATGGGTGATTTGTCTCAAGTGACACTCTTAGCCCAAGAGTATCTTAGTCATTTGGCATTGCATTTGATTTGGGCAGATTTGAAATGAGTCAAAATTTCAATTTGGAGTTCATTTGGTTAGGTTTGGCTCAATTTGAGTCATTTAGGTCAAATTGGGTTAGGTTGGGCCAAGTTGACCAATTAGTCAAATTGGGTCAAACTAAGGGTTGGGTCAAGTTCATATGATCATTAGGAATGTATTAGTGTCATTGGTTTGGTTTAGTTTAGCTTAGATTTGATTTTGACTCATTTGAGTTCAAATGGGTCAAATGGGTAAAGTTGACCAATTTGATCAAATTAGCTAAATTGGCTTGTATTAGGTGTTGGTTTGGGTTTAGTTGACTAATTGAAGATGATTGTAGGCTTTGGTTTCAATCAATTTGGGTTTGGTTTTGATTTAGGCCAACTTGACCCTTTAGGTCAATTTGGGCTAAGTGTTTTTGGGGTCAATTGGGTCCAATCAAGGCTTTGGTCAAGTTCAACAAATAATTTGGAATGAACTTGAGCTATTGGTTGCAATCAATTTAGTTTATATTTTGATTTAACCAAGTTTGGTTTTTTAGATCAATTTGGGTCAACTTAGGTCAAAAGGGCCAATTGGATTTGGTTTGGCTCAATTAAACATTAAGTTATGTTCAAATGTTGATTTGGTGTTGGTATGAGTCATTAGTTTCAAGGGATTTGGCTTATGTTGCAATTTAGCTAGTTTAGGTTCATATGGGTTAAGGGATTGACTTGGTCAAATGACCAAGTTGACTTGGTTTGACCCAATTTATGATAATTGATCAACCTAGGGTGATCAATAATTATGATAGGAGGTCTTGGTGTGCTTGGTTCAATCCAATTTGGGTAGGATTGGAATTTGGCTCAAATAGGTCAAATTGGCCACTTTGGGTCAAGTGGATCAATTAGGTTTAGTAGGCTTGATTTTGGGTTGAGTTTGATTTAGTTGAGTTTATACATGGATTTTAGATTGATATATAAATTCAATTACAATTATTTTGGGTTCAAATGGGTTTTGGTTCATTTGAACATTTCAAGTCAAAAGAGTTAAGTTGGGTTTGACTTGGGTTGATTTTGGTTTAGCTTGATGATTATAGATTTCATTTATATTTGTGAATATGATAAAATCAATTGAATTTGGGTTTTGAAATGAAGGAATCTGGCTAAGTCCATAGAGTTGGGTCATGTGGCTTAGGTTTGTATTTTGATTTAGTTTGATTTAGTTTGATGATTTAAATGTATATTTTATTTATATTTGTGAAGAATGATTGAAAATATGATTAATTTATGAAAAATCAATTAAGTTTGGATTGGTTTGGATTAAGATTTGACTAAGTCCATGAAGGTAAGTCATAAGACTTAGGAAGGGTTTTGATTTAGTTTTGATCATTTGGATATAGATTTGATTTTTAATTAGGAAGATGATTGAAGGTATAAATTGATTATGAAAAAATCAATTGATTTTGGGTTGGTTTGGATTATAATTTGGCTAAGTCCATGAAGGTAAGTCATAAGACTTAGGAACAGTTTTAATTTATTTGATTTTTTTAATTTAATTTTGATCATTTGGAAGTAGATTGTACTTATATTTACGAAGATGATTCATGATATGAATTGATTATGAGAAAATCAATTGATTTTAGATTGATTTAAAGGGGATTTTGGCTAAGTTCATGAAATTAATTCATAAGACTTATGAAGGATTTCAAGTTTGGGTTTGATCATGAGCTTCAATGATTTGATTTTAGAATTTAGGTTTGGATTTGGATTTGAATTTGATGTTGAAATTGAACTTGAGGTTTGGTTTGAGAAGGTGAACATGGATTGGCTTTAGGTTGTTGGGTATGTGGATTATCCTAATCCCTAAGGCATAACCTAATCTTATGGTTAACCCTTTTAAGTCTCTAGGCTTAGATTAAGTGTTTACCTAATTGCTAAAAGTGTCTTATGACTAGGGAAGTCTTAGTGTCTAGAAGACTCTTAAATCTAAAATGGGAAGATTGAATCTTCACTCCAAAAGTGACAATAAAAGGACTTCCAATAGGTGTGGTGTAACTGACAAGGTACACCGTACGTATTGGCGATGACCGAGATGATTGACAACATCTAAAGTATTGCAAGCACTAATGGAAATGATCTACACCTAAACCTGAGAGGTAGATAGAATCATGATCTTAGTGCAATGCAACTCTCTTTATGCCAAAGGCATAAAAGAGCTAAGAGGATATGATGAGAATTCCATGTCAAGAACATGGAGGGAGATCCGTTAGGGGATCACACATGCATTAGTGATGAGGTTTGAATTTGATTTGATTATATGATTTGTGGAAAGACAATCCATCGGGTATAAGAATCTATAATCTGTCGGGGATTAAGATTGAATTTACTTTAATTTATTTTATTTTAATAGATGTGGAGGCATATCCGCTAGGGATATGGGCTCGAGTTTTCTAGGAATTGGGTATATGAACCTTCCACTAGGGAAGCAAGTTCGGGTTATCTGCTCGAAATTGGGATTTGAGTTTGATTTGATAGATTTGTTTGGGGATGTATCTGCTAGGGATAAGAGTTTGGTTAGATTTGTTTGATTAGCTCCGTTAGGGAGTGATGGGTTTGGATTGTTTTAATTTAGACTCCACTGGGGGAGTTGGTATAATTTGGCTCCACTGGGGAGGTTGGTTATGAATTTGATTTGTTTGTTTATCTTATTTATATATGATTTGGGCCTCGACTTAGGAGAAAGATGTGATTTAACTCTAGTGGGGAGAATCAGATTGGGTTTAATTTAATCTAAATTAATGTATGGACCTTGTCGGTGTGTGATGGACCCACTGAGAATGGGCTATATCAGCCTTGACCTATCTCAGGTTTACAAATTCAAAGGGATAGTTTATCGGTTGTGGGGTAGAGCTAGCCAACTTGAGGGGTTGTCTTTCGATGTGCAACAGTTGTGCTAGGAAGAAGGCGTAGCAGACTTATATCTTTAAAAGCAGGGAACAACTATTGGGGTGACATGTTGGTAGCACAATAAATCAAACTTGACCTAAGAGTGACTACTTAGTGAATGCCGCTGGGGACTTATGTCGACTCAAGATTAATCAGGATTGATTTTATTTTAATTTCATGTGATTTGATATATTTTATTTAAATTGATTTAATTTAATTTGATTTAATTTGATTGGTTTATTTGGTTTAGTTTGATTTTGAATTAAGGGCATGTCCATTAGGGATGTGAGCTCAGTCAAAATTGATAGATTTAATTTATGGACTTTGTCGGTGTGCGATGGACCCACTAAAAAGGAGATATATCGGCCTTGTCCTATCTCAAATTTATAAATACAAAGGGATAGTCTACTGACCGCGAGGTAAAGCTAGCCAACCTAACAGGTTGCCTTTCGGAGTGCAATGATTGGGCTAGGAAGAAGGCGTAGCAAACTTACATTTTCTAAAATAAGGAACAACTGCTGGAGTGACCTATTGGTGGCACAACAAATCGAACCCAACTTAGGGTGACTACTGAGTGAGTGCTGCTAGAAACTTATATCAACTCAAGAGCAGTCAAATGATTCTTATAGGGAGTTTTGCTAACACTGTCCTAAAGATAAGATGCATATTTGGAAAAATGTATCTCTAAGGGTGTCCTTATAATCCACACGTGAATATATATGTTGTTTATATATTTGCATGGACCCTATCGGTGTATGAGGGATCAAAATGAAAGGGGCTATATTGGCCTTATCCTATCTCAAACTTACTGGACCAAGGGAGAATCTGCATATATATAAGACGGATTCTCCAACCACATGGGTGGTTACTAGGAAAGAAGAACTGTCCAATTTGATTGTAACCTGGGTAGTGTCTAAATGGGGTCGCAAAGGATGTGATCCAAATAAAGTTCCCACAGTGGAGGTGCCACTAGGGGCATTATCCTGAGACATAGAAAAGAAAGCCTATAGGTGTACAGTGGCCAGCTCAAGGAGAAAGCGTAGCAGACTTACATCTATCATGAATGGTGTATCCACTGGGTGTGTTGCTATCAGGATAGTGAACACCAACCAACCCAAGGTGCCCATCGGTGTACGATGATCAATCTGGAAAGAAATCATATAGACTTACAAGTTTCCAAGAAAGCGGGCATCATGGTCAGGGACATATGTTGTCGACCTATGACTACTTGAGCCTCAAGTGAGGACTAGACCTAGACTTGAAGCAGTCATGAGGAAAGGAGCCACTATGGGACTTACTCTAAATCTCAAATATACTCGACCCGGTAGACATGAAAGCTATGTGACTTACATCCTCTTAAGCAGAAATAACAATTAGCTTTCCGGTATAGTAAGGCCTACCAAACTAATAAGGTGCTCGTCGGTGTTGGAAAAGGAGGAAAGTATAAATAAAGAAGATGACACTACACATCATAACCGACTCGAAAGTTGCCACTAGGAGTATCTTCAATAGAAAAGATATGTGTTTGTTTATATGTTTTAGTTTATGATTCTATTATGTTAATAAAGGATAGAAACTCCTGGGGTCTTTCATACACTCAAACTTCAATACTTTAAGAAAATGAATTTGAAATGAGATTTTCATTAATGATAATTATTTTCAAACATGATTTATGGATAATATTTTTTTAAGTAGAGCTCGTTGATTGGAAGCATTGGGTGCTCTCCCTTATGGTTAATAAGCTGATAAGATCCTCCTTAGTAGGCCTTCTCTTTGGAAAAATGGTCTTCCCAAGTGGGTTCAAACTTGTCTCTCATCTTGCGATAGGCAACAATTAGTCTCCTTAGAACTAAAACAAGCTCTCCTACTTGAAAAGTTCTAGGACAGACCAACTTATTGTGAGCTTGAATCATTTTGACTTTGTATAACTCAAGATTTTGGCATGCTCGTACGCGTCTCTCCTCCAAACCTTCGAGCTCTTCTAACCACAACTTAGCATTTTGCCCTGTTGTGATCTTGTTACCCACAACTATCCTTAGTGATGAGAGTTAGACTTCTAATGGTAGAATGACTATACACTAAGGATAAAGAAGTAGACTCAGTTGGGGTTCTATATGTGGAGCGCTAAGCCCGTAAGGCTTCAACTAGCTGCTCATGCCACTATCACTTATTATCGTCGAGTGTCTTCTTCAGTATTTGGATGAGAGTTTTGTTGAAGGCTTCTACTAAGCCATTTGCCCTCGAGTAGTAGATGATAGAATATCTCCAATCTATTTTGTGTCTCCAGGCAAAGTTGTTGATCTTTGGTGCTCTTGAATGCAGTACCTTTATCAGATATAATTCATCGAGGCGCCCCGAACTTATATACAATATGGTTCTTGAAAAAATAGAGCACATGCTGAGTTGTGAGCTCTTTAAGTGGAATTATCTCCGCCCACTTAGAAAAGTAGTCGGTAGCAGCTAGGATAAATCGATGACCTTTGGAAGAAGGAGGATCAACACTATGTCGGTACCCTAACACTCGAATGGCCAGAAGGCAAATGTTGGATGTAGAATGTTGGGTGGTTGGTGTAGGACCACACAGTTTACTTGACATTAGTGACATCCTCTAGCTACATCCATGCAGTCTATAATTATCGATGACCAATAGTATCTTAGTCTCTTGATTTTGGCTTTCATCTTCAGACCGGATTGATGAGCTCTGCATAATCTTGAATGTACCTTGGTAACGATCTTACAGGCTTCGTGCTTGTCTAAATAACATAACCACATATGATTGAAGGACCATCGGAACAAGGTGCCATCCATGAGAGTGTAGGAAAGTGTTATATGCTTCATCTGATGGGCTTGAGACTTCTCTTGAGGTAGTTTGCCTTCATTTAGATAATTCATGAATGGTTTCCTCCAATCTAACTCATCGTCCTTTTGGCAATGACAACCTCCTCCTCAAGAGAGTGCTTTTCGATAAGTTCAATATCAATAAAGGACAAGACTTGTATATTTTGGACCCTTATTGATATGGACTCATCTTTTGGATATGCCAACTCCTCAAAAAGTTTAGCTAAAGCATCTGCTACAGCATTTTCTCCTTAATGAATCTTGTAAATGGTAACCTCTAGGATTTCGACCAACAACTCCATAGTATACTTATGGTAGTGATGGAATTTAGGCTCGAGGACTTTGTAGGACCCAACAATTTGGTTGATGACCAATTGCAAATCCCCGAAGATGTTGATATTCTGGATGCTTAGAGTAATGACTAACTCCAGACCGATAATCAGAGCCTCATATTTGACTTCGTTGTTGGTGCAAAGATTGGACAGATGATATGAGAATCTCATCACATCGTAGTCTGAGTTAGGAGAACTACTCAAAGCCATGTCTTTCCTAGAAGAGTAGATTGTGGCCCTTCTCCTCTTTGAGAGGAAGCCTCACCATCAAAGTACATATCCCAGCAGCAAAATGCTAGTATTCCCTAAGTTCATTATTTGTTCATCGGAGAGATCATCAGTAAGCAGAGAGTCAGCAAGAAGTGGGTGTGCTGTTAAGAAATCCAGCAGCGCTTGTCCTTTCACCGCATGGAGGGGTATGAACGTAATGTCAAGCTACGACAAAATTATGGACCAACGTGCTAATCATCCGAATAGCATTGGTTGTGTCATCAGATATTGCACTGGATTGATTATGTATCTAAGGATAGCGGGTATATTAGTCTAAACATTCTAGAGATGCACGGATTTAAGTATCCCTAAGGAGGTTTCTACCTCGTTCCCTTGGATGGTGATGTACCTGTTTGATTTCATTCTTATGCATTTGGACATTAGAATTTAGATAGAACTTTAATTCATATACACAAAATAAATCAAACAAAATAAAATACAATTTTTGATTGGCTTTCTATTCTTGTAGTTCTTTATACATCCATATGTATCTAAGGATAGCGATATTAATGCGGACATTCTAGCGGCAGTAGCCCCAAGGAAGTTCCTACCTCGTTCCCTTGGTGCAGAACAATGGCGATGAACTTGCTTAAAACTTTTATACATGTGGATGTGTACTTAGCTAATGAATGAAAATCCCCTTTTTCTATAAAATACATGCATTCATGCTTTGTTTTATTGGTTGAATCGATTAATCATGTGATTTAAGGTTCTTTCCTTATGCTTTTGCATGAGAATTTAGATAGAGCTTTAAATTAATATGACAAAATCATTCAACCAAATGAAATATTGATTCCAAATACACGTACTAACATTCATCATTTAAGTGTGCTAAGATGTAAATTGCATGTATAGCTATGCTTAGGATTTAATCATATACATGATATACATGATAGAAAGAAATGAACAAACATGTGTTATGTGATTGTAATTCATTCCAACTAATCTTAAGATTCATTTCTTATTGAATGAATTATTTAAAGTGAACCTAAACTTAAGAATAATTTAAAACATATAATAAGCTATTCACTAAAAGGGAATTGATTAATTAACTTGCTTTAGATGTGGATTAAGGTATTGATAAGAGAGAGTGATCCTCTCTTTTCTTCTCTTCATAATACTTAGTTGTTAAGTGTAGGTCAAATGAAACAAAAAAAAATATTAAGTAAAATTTGCAAATTAATTAAACCATTTAAAGCAAAACCACCCTTTATAATTAAATGTCCTTGATATTTAAAAAATCTTAACCCTAAAGCTTAGTTAGGATATACCACACAACTCTTAACACACACATTAGATTAAGTCACCACTTCTAGCTTTATGTTAGGGTGGTGTATGGTTTGATGAATGTTTGTTTTATAATGTACTGTTGTAGACTGGATGTTAGGGAGTATGTTTTGTAGACTGGATGTTAGGCTGTGATTAGCCTAATCATATTTTTTGCAAAAGATTATCCTTAAGGGGAACTAAAAAAAATATGAATGCTCTCTTTTACAGGTTGCTTAACCCCTAAGCATAATCTACATTAGGACAGGTGGACTTGGTTACCCATGTGCTGGGTGCTAAGTCTAAATTATTCATATAACTACTTAGGTTATATGGTGTGTTTAGCTAACACTTATTTTGCAGGTGTACTTAGATGTACTTTTTCATTCTTTTAATGTAATTGTGTATTAGAAATTTTGATAAGTGTTATGGTGATTAAGGAAGAATATTGGCCAGAAGGTTTAATCTTGGGGTGCCATGTGATGCCTATAAGCCTACCAAACCAAATGGAGCAAATCAAATGAAGAAATGGAAGGAACATGAGGACTTGAAGTTCCCCCATAACACTTATCATTTTATAACTTATAATTATTCTTTCATACACCGAGTTGTATAAGGGTAGAGCTCGGCTACCCTTTTCTTTTTCGGGTTGTACTACGGTACCCGACCACACCAGCCTCTTGTACTTTCATGTTGAGGTTATAAATTGTTTGATGATTTGTTTACATTGTGCAATAGAATTGACATGTATTTTTTCTAGTTTCTTCACGTATGATGATTTAATGTGTGGCCTGGATCCATTTAGGCTCTTATAGAAAAATTAATTTTCTACCCTAACTACAATTCATAACTAAATTTTCTAATATAACTCATAACCTCACATAAAGCCTAGGCATTAAATAAAAATAATAAAATATTTAGCAACCCCTTAGCTGGATGTTGTATGCTTAATATCATGCATGTCATTTTGTTTCACCCTTGCTAAGAGTGGATTTCCATCTTTGTTAGATAGAAAAAAGGATTGACCTTTGAGATCCTATGATGGAAAACACCTCTTTCTCTTTTGATTTGGCCCATAATCAACTTCACCATACATTTAAGCATATACAATCTTATAGCCTGTGTCAAAATAAAGAGTCAAAAATTAAATAAAATTTGATAAGATTTGCAGACTAAATCATTATTCATACCACTCATCCTCTAGTCTCTTAGGGAGTATGTTTAAGTACTTTAGTTTCTTTCTAAATAATAACATCCTAACCATCTTGCAAAACATATGACTTGACCACATGATTATAAAATGTGGGAGGAGTTAGCTTGATGTCACTCTAGGTGATTATAAGTCCAGCAGTCGGGTGGTTTACTCTCTCTTGTGGAGGTAAAAAATATACCCACTTTCACCTTAGATTTAGGTCATGCTTTGGCCCTCGCTAAAGCTCCCTAGATTTTGGATATGAGGTTACTATTTCCCTTTGGGGCTAAAAGCATAAATCCTCACCTCTTAGGCATTTCTACAATCTTGTATTATGGAATTATAAGTCCTAGATTTTTAATAAAATTTCAACTCAAATATATAATTCTCCTCAATTTTAAACATATAAAGCCCAACCATAGCATAGTTTGGGATGCTCACTAGGCTTCCTAGTATCACGGGCATCCCCTACTCATCTCCTTTTGGCTTTGAAAATAAGTCTTTCCTTTCGATCTATCCCATTTGATCTTCTAAACATAGCTAATTTATTGATAGTCCTATCTTTGAATTCCTTGGAGACAATAATCTTCTACTTTAATCGAGAGTAATCCTAAGGAACTCACATTCCTTAGGATATAATTAACTACGGGGGCTTGCCCCCATAGTGAACTTTAGAACCTAATTTAACTAAACCCTACTTTATTCATCCATGTAAAGTAGGGGAAAAATCTCTAGTACATTCGAAGACCCATCATGCCTTAGGAATCCTTATTAGGTGATTAGGTACATCATAGGGTAGTGATTACTATCTTTTAAGATAGTACACTATTCTTTGATGTCATACCTGATCACCTCAATAAGTACACCCTCAGATCTGCATGGTGTCCCCCCATACACACACATCACACATACACCAAAAATAAACACCACTCCCCTTAAACATAATCTCCTGCAAAAAACATGATTAGACTAAGATCGGCCTAACTTCTAGTCTAAAAGGCATACACCCTAACATCCAGTCTAAAATATTACATCACAAACAAAATATATATCACATCATACACCATCCTATCAAAGAGCTAGAAGTGGTGACTTAATTCTAATGTGTATGTTAACGCTTTGTGTGGTATCTCTTAACTAAGCATTAGAGTTGTATTTCTCTAAGTTTGAAAATTATTCAAGTTAAAATGATGGTGGGTTTTAATTGAAGTTTTTTAATTGATTTATAAATTTTAATTTGTATTTTATTTTATTTCATGTGATTTGCACTTAGCATCTAAGTGTTATAAAGAGAGGAAAGAGGATTTCCCTCTTTCATCCCTACCTTAAGCCACTTTTAAAGCACATTAATTTGATTTAGTTCTCTTTAATCAATGGCTTATTACACATTTTAATTAATCCTAAGTTTAGGTTCACTTTAAATAACCTAATTTAGTATGAAAGGCTTCTAACGATTAATCCAATTGAATTACTAACACATGACACATATAAAATCATTCCTTTCCATCACAAATATCATGCATGTGATTTAATCCTAAGTGTATCTATACATGCAACATGCTTTAGCACACTTGAATGATGAATGTATGTGTATTTCAAGTTTATCTTTTCATTTGATTGAATTATTTTAGCATATGTAAATTTAAAGCTTTATCTAAATTATTATATAAAAATACATGAGAGTGAAATTATATAAGTACGTGTCATTGTTAACCAGGGAAATGAAGTAATCAAATGACCTCCTTGGGGCTACTTAAAGTCTCGTATTCCCGAGATGTCCGGACTATATACCCATCATCATTCGGACTTATGTAAATTTACATACATGAATATAAGAAAGAGAGCTCCAAATCATATAATCAAATAATTCAATTGTTTAAATAATTATAAATGCATATATTTTCAATAGAAAAGAAGATGATCATTCCCTAATCAAATATACACATGCATGTATAAAAGACATAAACAAGTGTGTGCCTTAGTTAACCAGGGAAGTGAGTTAATCAAATGACCTCCTTAGGTATACATAAAGCCTCATATTCCCAGGATGTCTAGACAATATACCTATTTTTTTTTCTTAAATACCTACACATGTATTCATAATTAAGAGATGAGAATCATGCAAAGATTGTATTTTCTTTAATTGAATTATTTATGTATATGATTTAAAGCTCTATCTAAATTTTAATATTAAAATACATAAGGATGAAATCAACTGGATACGTGCCTTTGTTAACCAGGGAAGTGAGGTAATCAAATGACCTCCTTGGGGCAACTTAAAGCCTCATATTCCCTGGATGTCCAGACTATATACCCACTACTATTCAACCTTATATAAACTAACATATGAATGAAGGAAAGAGACTTCACTTCATACACTTAAATTATAAACAGATACATTTCTTATGTATTTATAACTATCATCACTACACATGTTGTTATTCATTTCCAAACTTTTAAAAAATATATTTGGATTTAATAGTGATAATAGCCACACATATATTAAGTTAAGTAAACACATGCAAGCTTACATAAAAAAAATCTCATTTAATTCAATTGATTTTTAAAAAGAAATAGATGCATGAAATCAAATGACATACAATATTTAGCATGATTGGAGAGAAATAATCAAATGCAAGCATGTGATTCATTCAATCCATTTAATTCCTACAGACAAACATATTAAATAAAATCATTTAATCTAAAAAAAGCTTCTTTATTAATTTAGTTTTGGATTTTGATTTCATGTTAAAGAGGAGGAGAACACACATTTGTTATCTAGACTCATTCCCACATTGGTAATATGATTTGGTTTAAGAAGAGGTAATTAGGTGAATTTTATGAATTAATTAAGTTAGACCCTTAATCAAATCAATTAATTACCCTTACCTATGTTACCTTAATATAATTAACCAAACAATTATGAGCCAATATGTATGCATATGAATAGAAAATAAATTTGCAATGATCTTATGAAATGAAGTGGCCTAATGCAATTGGCTCACAATTGATGGTTAATTACATTAAGGAACTTAATTAAGTACTCTTATGGTTTCCTCACACATGTGAATTAACCATAATTTCCTTAAACCCCTTTATGTTATTAAAGACATAAAGGTCTACCCATGATTTAACTAATCAAGTTCTAATATGATCATATTTTAATTTTAATTAATTAGGCAATTTAATTAACAATTAAGCCTTATTTAATTTATTTTTGAAAAGTGAAGTGAACTTAGGGAAAGAGGATAGGAAAGAGGTCCCAACCCTATCCCATTAGTCCATTCACTGTTGAACAATGATTAGTGAACTTAATTGACCAATTTCTTACTATTCATGAGATTAATTAACCTTTAATTGGATTAAGAGAATAATTAGGGATTTAATTGGTCAATTCCCCTAATTAAGCAAGCAATAAATCCCAAAAATATTATGAGAGGCAGAGGTCATCCCACTAAACAATCTCAGAAAGTTTGGAGTTAATTACTTGAGTAATTAAGAAGTAATTAAGAAAATTAAATTTTTAATTAAACCCAAATTAGGCTCTATTTATTATTCAAATTTAATTAAAAATATTTTTTTAAATTCTCCTCTTAAACACATTTAAAATGAGTATTTATTTGCATTTGTTTTATTTTTCTATAATTTGTTATGAATTTTCAAAGATTTGGCCATTAAAATCAATTAATTAGCCTTAATCAAGCCTAATCCTATCGGTGCAACGTGGCCTACTAACGTGACGTACTTTCCACGTGGAACCGTGGGATTGGTTATTTAAAACCATCCACGCGACGCTAACATGGCGACGGAGGACGCCTTTTCTTGTCCATCGTCTTATCTTAGATCGGATGAATAGAATTAATCACATAATTTAATAGGTTCTAATCAAGATTTTCTAGCAGAGATAATCACGTATATTCTAATCATGCGAAATGGATGAGCGATGAGAGATGGAGTCTGTCTGCATTCCTCGCTTCATTTGAGCTTGAATCAACTCTAAAATGATCCCACACATTCACGACATCGATCAGAGGGGTTCCAACGGCTAAGATCTGATGGCATTCAACCTTTCTTAATAAAAGACCAACCAATTTTTTTGAGAAATCATGATTTTGAGAAATCACCTCACTAGAGCTTGAGATCGACGATGCAATAGACTAAGGAAGTTTTGTCTAGTGGAGACGAAGCCCTACTAATCTCCACGAGCTTTGATTCATTATCATTTGCTTGAAAGACTAGAGTCTACCACTATAGAGCTTGAATTTGATTGAACTCCTACCTCCAGTGGTCAGAAAGCTCAGGGGATGATTTGTTCTTGATCAACGAGTCATGAGGAAGGTGTGTGTGAAATGAATTTGAACTTAGTAAAGAAATGAGGGAGTCAGATCAAAGGAGGAGGTTTCTTATTTTGGTTTTGAACTTTTCGACAATGGGGAGGCTCGGGACGCTCGAAGAAGGCTTGGGAGATTTCATTTCAGGCTCTAGGGGGATTTCGAGGGTGTGTGTGTGTGTCAAGTGAAAATGAGGGGGGTTTATCCCCACTTTTAGATGGGATGGGTGAGATTGTATCTCCTTGAATTTGTTTGACCAGCTGCCATCCGACCATCAGAGGTGTCAAAGTCAAGTCCATGTGGCTCGATTGGATATGTGGAAGACTTGGCTGGTGGCTCAAGGTAGCTAGTTTTCTTCATGGATCCAATGGATTCGGCTATGGTGGGGAGGTGAGTTAACTCACCTCCCCTTAGTCCAAGGCTCACTTATCCCACTTGGGCTAGGTTAGGTGAGTAGCTTAGGTCCATTCTTGCATTTTTGATGGCTGCCACATGGAAAGGGAGAGTGGACTTTGCTATTTTTAGCTAAAACCCATGTGGGAAGGTGAATCCAAGGGGGATTTGCCTTGGGTTGAGCTCAATTTGGGTTTGGGCTGGCTTTGGGCTGACCCAAGATGGGATTGGGTCGTGTTAGATTAGATTCCAAGTGGTCATGGCTTGGTTCAAAGGGGTTTGGTAGGTCAAATTGGGCTAGGTTTGGTTAGGTTGACCAATTCATCAAATTGGGTCAAACCAAAGCTTGGGTCAAGTTTAAATGATGATTTGAAGTATTTTGGTTCAATTAGTTTCAATCAATTTGTCTTAGATTTTATTTTGGCTCATTTGGATTCATGTAGGTTGAATGGGTCAAATGGGTCAAGTTGATCAATTTGACTAAATTGACCAAATTGGCTTGGGTTGGGTGTTGGTTCATGTTCAATTGGTTAATTAGAGAGGATTGTAAACTTTGTTTTGAATTAATTTGGATTTAATTTGGATTTAAGCTTTAGGTCAATTTGGGCTAAGTAGGTTAATTGGGTCCAATTGGCCAATTTGGATTTAATTATGGCTTTGGTCAAGTTCAATAATCTATTTGGAATGAACTTGAGCCATTAGCTACAATCAATTTGGGTTAGATCAAGATTTGACCTATTTTGGTCTTTTAGGTCAAATAGGGTCAACTTGGGTTAAAGGGCCAATTAGGTTGGGTTTGGCTCAATTCGTGGTCAAGTCATGTTCAATTGTTGATCATAGGTTGGTGTGACTCAATGGTCTCAATTGATTTATTGTAGGATGATTTTTGGCTAGTTTGGATTCATATGGGTTAAGGGGTTGACTTGGTCAAATGACCAAGTTGACTTGGTTTGACCTAATTTATGATAATTGATAATCCTAAGGTGATTATCAATCATAATGGGAGATTTTGATGGGCTTGGTTCAATCCAATTTGGGTAGGATTAGAACTTGGCTCAAATATGTCAAATCTAGTCAAGTGGACCAATTGGGCTAAGTTTGATTTGATTTTAGGTTGGTTTGAGTTTAGTTTAGTTTATATGTGGATTTAAGATGGAATTATGAATTTGATTGTAATTTACTTGGACTTAAATGGGTTTTAGTTCATTTGAGAATTTCAAGTCTAATGGGCTAAGTTAAGCTTGATTGAACTGATTTGATTTGGTTGGGGTGATTGTAGGTTTTATTTATATTTGTGAACATGATTGAATGTATGATTTATCCATGAGAAAATCAATTGAATTTGGGATTTGTATTGAAGGAATTTGGCTAAGTCCATGGAGTTGGACTTTGTGGCTTAAGAGGGGTTTGAGTGAGATTTTGGATTTGGTTTTGGGCATTTGAATATATATTTGATTTATATTTGGGAAGATGATTGAAGAAGTAATTGATTCATCAGACAATCAAATGAGTTTGGATTGAATTGGAGGATAATTTGCCTAAGTTCATGTGATGGGCTCATAGGGCATAGAGAAGAGTTTGATTTAGTTGTGATGATTTAAATGTATATTTGATTTATATTTGCAGAGATGATTGAAGATATGATTGATCTATGATAAAATCAATTGAGTTTAAATTAATTTGAAGGAAAATTTGGCCAAGCTCATATGATGGGTTCAGAGGGCTTAGAGAAGGATTTGATCTAGTTTGATTTAGTTTTGGTCCTTTGATTTAATTGGTTTAGAATTTGGTTTATTAACTAAAGAGTTGAATTGATTTATGAGAAAATCAATTAGGATTAATTTGGTTTGAATTTGGTTAAGGCTAAGTCCATAGGACAAGAATCACAGGACTTAAGCTATGTTGATCAAAGTTTGGGTTTGGGATTCTGATCATGGGTTTCAATCATTTGATTTGGATTTGGATTTAGGTTTGAGTTTGATAGGAATCGAATTTGGTTGTGGTTTAAGAAGGTGAACATAGGTTGGGTTTAAGTCATGGGATAGGTAGATCAACCTAATCCCTGAGGCATAATCTAATCTTATGGTTAACCCTTCTAAGTCTCCAAGCTTAAGTGTTCACTTAATTACTAGAAGTGTCTTACGACTAAGAAAATATTAATATCTAGAAGGCCCCTAAGTCTAAGAAGAGAAGACTAATTCTTCACTCCAAAAGTGAGGTCAATAATATGTTATGGGCCAATCAGCTAGAAGGAGGTGTTCTCCACCACAAGGCATGCCCTCACGGGTCAAGCATTCCCCTATCATGCAAGGATGGAAATCTTTCATCTTCAAGAGAGAAAGAATATGCATGCATGATGTGAGACATACAACCATACAACTAAGGGATTGCTAAATCTTTTAATTATCTTATTTATATCCTAGGCTTTAATGTGAGGTAGAGAGTTGTTCAGATTTTAAATTTTTGAGTTGTTAGATGGGGTAGAAAATTTATTTTTTTCTAAGAGCCTATCGTATCTAGGCCACACATTCAAACATCAAACATTAAGAAACTATAAAAATCATGCAATCCTAATGCACAATTTAAACATGACATCTTTCAAATTTATAAACTATCATAAAAGAATAATAAGTCAGTGTGATCGAGTGTTACCGTACAACCTAAAAAGAGAAAATATGGGTAGCTGAGCTCTACCCTTATACAACCCAAAATATGAAAGAATAATTATAATTTAAATAAATGAATACATGCAATGGTGGTCTTCAGCTTCATCCTTCATTTCTTTATTTCTTCATTTCTTCACTCCTTTGATTTAGCTAGCTTCAAGGCATCATATGGCACCCATGACAAAGCCTTCTAGCCAATGCTTATCCTAGTCCCTCATAGCATTAATCCTAATTTCTAATGAAAAATTGCATTGAAAACAAAAAAAAAAAGTAAATCTAACTACACCTATAAAATAAGTGTTAGCTATGCATACATACCCAAGCAGTTATATTTATAATTTGGACTCAACACCTTGTACATGGGTAACCAAGCCCACTTGTCCTAACTTGGATTATGCTTAAGGGCTTAAGCAACCTATAAAGAAAGAATTTATATTTATTTTTTAAGTATCCCAATAAGCACAATCTCCTACAAAAAATATGATTAGGCTAAGATCGGCCTAACATCTAGTCTATGAAGCATACACCATAACATCAACTCTAAAATAATACACCACAAAAAAATACACATCACATCATACGATGTTCTAACATAGAGCTAGAAGTGGTGACTTAATCATAATGTATGTGTTAAGGCTTGGTGTGGTATGACTTACTAAGCATTTGGGTTATAATTTTCTAAGTTTGAGGGGATTCAATTTAACATAAGCAGTTGGTTTTACCTGAAATTATTTAATTGATTGAAGAATTTTGCTTTATATTTTATTTTGTTTCATATGATTTGCACTTACCAACTAAGTGTTATAAAGAGAGGAAAGAGGATTTCCCTCTTTCATCCCTCCCTTAAGCCACTTTCTAAAGCATATTAATTTGATTTAGTTCTCTTTAGTGAATGACTTATTACACATTTTTAATTAATTATAAGTTTAGGTTCACCTTAAATAACTCTATTTAACATGAAAGGCATGTTACTATTAATCTAATTGAATTACTATCACAAGACTTATGTTCAATTCTTTCTTTCCATCACATATAGCATGCATATGATCTTAGTCCTAAGTATATCTATACATACAATATACTTTAGCACACATAAATGATGGATGTAGATGTGCATTTGAAGTTTATATCTTTCATTTGATTGAATTATTTAATCATATTAATTTAAAGTTCTATCCAGATTCATAAACAAAAATACATAGGGATGAAGTTAAATAGGTACGTGCCACGGTTAAACTAGGGAAGTTAGGTAACTAAATCACATCCTTAGGGCTAGCTAAAGCCTCATATTCTCAGGATGTCTAGACTATATACCCATTTTTATTCAAATATATATAAGCTTGTACATATGAACATAAGAAAAAAAAAACTCTAAGTCATATGATTAATCAATTCAATCACTTAGTCAACCATGAATGCATATATTTTAATAGAAAAATGGATTTTCATTCACTAATCGCATATAAATACACATGCATAAAGACATAAACCAGTAGTGTCGTTCTTATGCAGGGAAGTGGGGTAATCAATTGACCTCCTTGGAGCTAGCTAAAGCCTCGTGTTCCCGGGATGTCCAGACTATATACTTGCTTTTCTTAAATGCACATGAATGTATACATAAATCAAGGAAAGAAAACCATGAAAAGACTACATTTTTATTTGATTGAATCATTTATGCATGTGAATTAAAGTTCTATCCAAATTCTAATGTAGAAATCCATGTAAATGAAATCAAATAAATACGTGTCATTGTTAACCAGGGAAGTGAGGTAATCAAATGACCTCTTTGGGGCTAGCTAAAAATCTCTTATTCCTGAGATGTACAGACTATATACTTATTAATATTCAAATACATGAAAAACTATATATGAATTAAGGAAAAGAAAGCTTTAACCTCACATTACTAAGATATAAGAACATGCAAAGCATATATGTGATCATAACTACCATTACTCTAATCAATGTAATTGATTTATAAACTTTGGAAAGTAATTTGAATTTATTAGTGATACTATTCCTTTTGATTTTTTTTGTTATTTTGGAGGATGATAGAAAACATACTGTAACTACTTAGTTTTTTCCTTTGTTTTATACTTTTTGTACTCCTTTTTGTAACCTCTTTTCATTATTAATGCAAATGCAACTTTCAGGAAAATCATTTGATTTAATTAATTTTGAAAAGATAAATGCGTGATTTCAAATGACATACAATATCTAACATGATTGGAAGGAATAAATAAACATAAACACATGAATTCATTCAATTAAAGTAATTCCTAAGGACAATCATATTAAATAAAGTCATTTAAAGTAAACCAAAGCTTCTTTATGCCATTTTTAACTTTATGTTTTAATTTGATTTAAAGATGTGAGAAAAAGGTTTGCTGATCCGAACCCATTTCCATGTTAGTTAATTAATTTAGTTTAACAAAATGTAATTAAGTTGATTTTATGAGTTAATTAGGTTATAGTATGCATTAAATATATTAATTAACCCTTTCTTATGTTACCTTAATATAATTATCCAAATAATTATGAGCCAACATGATATGCATATGAATTGAAAATTAAATTAGCAATGATCCTAAGATGTAAAAGGGGCCTAATGCAATTGGCTCACGATCAATGGTTAATTAAATTAAGGAACTCAATTACGTACTCTTATGATTTTCCCACACATGTGGATTAATCATAATTTTCCTAAATAGCTTTAGGTTATTAAACACCTAAATATCTACCCATAAATTAATTAATTAAGTTCTGACGTGATTATGATTTTAATTTGGTTAATTAAATCTTAATCAATTAAAGTAATTTGATTAATCTTTAGTACTAATTAAATTCCTTCCAAGTGAAATGAACTTAGGGAAAATGATTAAAAGGGAGGCCTAATCATTTCCTTTTGTTCATTCACTATTGGTCAATGATATTTGACTTTTAAGATTGATTAATATTACTTTTCAATGGATTAATGAATTAATTAATCATATTATAGGTTAATTAAGCTAATTAAAGTAGATTACCTAATTACCTAAGCAATAATTCCCAAGAAAATTAGGTGAGGTAGAGGTCATCCCCTTTAATGAATCCACAAAGTTTGGGGTTAATTACCTAAGTAATTAAGGAGTAATTAAACTAATTAAATTTTAAATTAAACATTAATTAAGCTCTACTTATTATTCAAAATTAATTAAAAATATTTTTAATAAATTATCCTTTGAAATACCTTTAAAATAAGTATTTATATGCATATGCATTTTTTGGATTTTTTTTTATAATTTGTTATGAATTTGCAACGATTCGGCCATTAAAATCAATTATTTTTCCTTAATTAAAGCATAATCTCATCGGTGCCATGCGGACCGTTGATGTAGCGTGCTTTCCATGCAGCACCATGGGATCGATCACTTAAATGCATCCAACTTAGTGCTGACATGGCTGGTGGCAGACACGCTTTCATTTCCACCGTCCGATCTTGGATTGGATGACATAGATCAAACCTGTGGTTCCTTAAGGGATAAAATTAGAGAAATTTTATGGATTAATCACGATCATCCATTCCAATCACGCGGAATGGAAGGTGTGTGATCAATTGTACCCCCCCCCCCCCAACGACGAGAGATAGAGGATGTCCTCCATTCCTCGCTCGATCGAAGCTCACCCAAGCTCGGATCGACTCAAAATGGATCCCCACCTTCACAATGATGATCGGGGATCCAATGGTGGAAAACTCATGATATTTACATTTCCTTAACAAAGCTCCAACCAAAATTTGCTAAAAGCTCAGTTTCATGGAATTACCCTCACTAGAGCTCAAGATCGGTGACAAATTTGATTGAGGAAGCTTTGTCTAGTGGAGACGAAGCTCTTTTAAGTAGCACTTGGGTCAATTCCTCATCGTTCGCACTATGGACCAAGCACCATTGATTTGGAGGTCAAGTTTGATCAAAGTCACACGTCTGGTGGGCAAAGGGCTCAGGAGGTGATTTGTTCTTGCTTGACGAGGTGTGGGGATAGTGTGTGTGTGTGAAGTTAATTTGGATTTGGTGAAGAAATGATGGAGTTGGATCGAAGGAGGGAGTATCCTATTTTGGCTTGAAGAATCAAAGCTTAGGGAAGCTTGGAGTGCTTCATGGAGGCTTGGGGAGTTTTGAAATGAGCTCTAGGGAGTTTCTGTGAGTGTGGGTGTTGATTTAAGATCAAAATGAGGGGTATATCCTCCCTTGGATGGATGAATGGATTAAGCTCCCTTTTCAGGCAAGCCACCATCAAGGCACTTGAGTGATCGATGTCACCTCCACATGGCTCGATTGGGTTGGTATAAGCTCTAGTGGGTGGCTCAAGATAACAGCCCTCAAGTTGGGATCCATTGATTTTGAAAATGGTGGGGTAACTCACCACCCTTTGGTCCAAGGTCAACCTAGCCCACATGGGTTGGGCTAGTGAGTAGGTTAGACCCTATTCTGGGGTGTTTGACGTTGCCACATGGAAAGGTGAGACTGGACTTTTCCAATTTTGGAAAAATTCCATGTGGGGAGGAGAATTCATAGGAGATTTGCTTTGGTTGAGCCCAATTTGGGTTGGGGTGGTTTGGGGCTGACCCAAGGTGGATTTGGGTTGGGTTGGGTTGGATCAAGTTCCAATGGGTCTTGGCTTGGCTCCAAGGAGTTTGGCTCAATCTAACCCTTATGGATCAAATTGGCTAGGTTGGGTTAGGTTGGCCAAATGGTCAGATTGGGTCAAATTACATCTTGGGTCAAGTTCAAATGATGATTTTAAGTATTTTGGTTTCATTAGTTTGAATCAATTTGGATTAAGTTTCATTTTGGCTCATTTGGATTCATGTAAGTCAAATGGGTCAAGTTGACCAATTTGACTGAATTGGCTAAACTATCTTGGGTTATTGTTGGTTTGGGTTTGATTGATCAATTGGAGATGATTGCAAGCATTGGTTTCAAATAATTTGGATTTGGCTTTAATTTAGGCCAAATTGATCCTTTAGGTCAATTTGGGCTAAATCAATAAAAAGGTTCAACTGAGATTTTGGTCAAGTTTAATGATCAATTTGGAATGAACTTGAGCCATTGGTTGCAATCAATTTGGGTTAGATCATGATTTGACCCAAATTGGTCTTTTAGGTTAAATTGGTCAACTTGGGTCGATGGGCCAATTGGGTTAGGTTTGGCTCAACAACGTATGAATCTTTGATTTCAATTGTTTTGGTGTAGGATGAATTTTGGCTAGTTTGAGTTCATATGGGTTAAGAGGGTTGACTTGGTAAAAAACCAAGTTGACTTGGTTTGACCCAATTTTTGACAAATGATCATCCTAGGGTGATCAAAAATCATCATATGAGGTTTTGGTTAAGTTGATTCAATCCAATTTGAGTTAGATTGAAACTTGGTTCAAATAGGTCAAATTGGTCACTTTGGGTTAAGTGGACCAATTGGGCTTTGTTGAGTTGATCTTGGGTTGAGTTGAGTTTAGTTTAGTTTATATATGAGTTTAGGACTGATTTATAAATTCAATTGCAATGGGTTTGGGTTCAAATGGGTTTTGGTTCATTTGAAGATTTCAAGTCAAAGGGGTTAGGTTAGGTTTGACTTGAGTTGATTTTGGTTAGGCTTGATAATTATAGGTTTCATTTATATTTGTGAACATGACTGAAGGTATGATTGATTCATGAGAAAATCATATGAATTTGATGTTTAGATTAGGAGTATTTGGCTAGGTCCATAGGATAGGGTCATAGGACATAAAGAAGAGTTTGATTTAGTTTGATTTAGTTTTGATTATTTGAATGTAGATTTGATTTATATTTCTGAAGATGATTGAATATATGATTTATTCATAAGAAAATCAATTGAAATTAAAGTGATTTGAAGAACAATTGGCTAAGTCCATGGAATTAGCTTAAAGGGCTTAGAGAAGGGTTTGATTTAGTTTGATTTAGTTTTGATGATTTGAATGTAGATTTGATTTATATTTGGGGAAATAATTAAGGAAATAATTGATCTATGAGAAAATTAATTGAGTTTGGATTGATTTGAAAACCAATTGGCTAAGTCATGGAATAAAATCATATGGCTTAGGAATGATTTTGAGCTTGGATTTAATATTTAGTTTTGGTATGATTGAGGATTTTGTCATATTGATTTGAGAATTGATCTTGGAGAAAATCAATTGAGTTTAAATTGATTTGATTAAGGCTAAGTCCATAAGGTAAAATCATAGGCCTTAGGTTGGATTGGTTCTGATTTGATCATAAATTTCAACCATTTGATTTGGTATTGATGTTTGTATGATGAGTTGAATTTAAGGTTTGGTTATGGCTTAAGAAGGTGAACATAGGTTGGGTTTATCTTGGTTGTAGGGTAGGTAGATTATCCTAATCCCTAATGCATAATCTAATCTTATGGTTAATCCTTCTAAGTCTCTAAGTTTAGGTTAAGTGTTCACCTAATTGCTAGAAGCATCTTATGACTAAAGAAATCTTAATGTCTACAAGACTCTTAAATCTAAGAGGAAGAGATTGAATCCTCACTCCAAAAGTGATGTCAATAGTATTTTATTTATAATTTCATGTGTCTTCTGAAAGTTAGACTCAACAAATCCAAACTCTCTTTATCAAACATCCGACTTGAATTTTCAGAGCCCAAACCCTCAAATTAAGATAGTATTAAAAGTGCAAATAAAATCAAATCAATGAAGTAATCATGCAAATAAGAATAATAATTTTATGTTACCTATAGTTTTTAGAATATAATTGTTGACTTCCATGATGTGTCATAAGTCAAGTCAAGCCCACAAGTCAAATTCAATGGACTTCGGAAGTCACAGTGCATAAATCGGAGCTCAAAATGCACTGTATGTCACCAAAAATAGTCGAAATGACCTATGATCAATGAACAGACTTCACCGTCACATTCAGAATGTCAAAATTGATTGGAATATAAATATTGCACAACCTAACGATCAACCAATTAAGCAATCGAGCTATCATTGTGCCGACACACATATCAAAATTAAGAAGCTCTGATGATGTCCAGACGGCCACCGTTCACAAAATTGATCATTTTGTTAGCTTTGGAACATCAAAAACTATCAAATGAGACTGTCCATGCTCAATTCGGGCGAGTCTCTGCAAATGTCGAATGATAAGAAATGACAATGCGCAAATCAAGATTGAAATGCACTCGACATCTCAAAATAAAATGAACTCTGATCGATGAACGGACTTTGCATCATGTTCAGAATGTCAAAATTGATCAGAATATAAATATTGCACAATCTGATGATCAACCGATTAAGCAATCGAGGTATCAATGTTTTGACGCACATATTAGAGTCGGGAAGCTACGATGATGTCCAAATGACCTCCATTCATAAAATTGATTGTGTCATCAGTTTCAAAATGCCAAAATCTATCAAGCAAGACTATTCACACTCAATTCGAACAAGTCTGTGCAAGCAGTCGGAAATGATAGCACACATTTTGAGCTTAAATTGACTCAATTTGATGCGATTCGAACCAAACAGCCTCTGATTGTGAAGAAATGTTGTTGCATTTAAAACATCTATAATATATATATATATATATATATATATGTTGATTATCTAATCATGTTGGCATAGAATTCACATTAAAGTCGATTACACAATTTAATAGTCATTTTAAATCCCTAAATTTAACCTAAATCCCTATTTCTATTCGACTAAATCGATTCTCCCTCATGGCCCTAACCCGAATCAAACCTGCTTCCCTTCACTCACGCATCTTCTCTACATGCACGCGGGAATCGAACGAACTCCCACTTCCGTTCATTCAGTCAAAGAACCGCACGCACTCACGCGAGTGAACTCCTCCCTTCATGTGCGATGCGACGCTGAAGGGACTCCTGCTTGTCCATTCGAATGATCCATGCTCCAACCGTTCCCTCTTCTTCCCTTCTTCTTCTTCCCAACTGCAAGCCATAAGGGGGCTGTTCCCTTCAAACAGAATTAAAACCTCTCCTTCCCCATTCTTCTTTCCCTCTCCAATTTGAAACTTCTCATCCTCCAAAAATCAAAAAAATAGTAAGGTTCCTTCCCCCTTCTTCTTCTTTTTCTCTTCTTTCTTTTCCTTTTTCTTTCATTTCTTCCTCCAAATGAAAATTACAGTTTCTTCTTCTTCTTTCTTTTTTTCCATTTTCCTCCAATCAAAAAAATTAGATGGATCCTTCCCTTTTCTTCTTCTCCCTACTTCTTTTTCTTTCTCTTCTTTCTTTTCCTTTTGCTTCCATTTCTTCCTCCAAACCAAAAATTACAGATTCTTTTTCCTAGTTGAATTTCTTTTTTTTCTCTCTATTCATTTCTTGCTCCCAGCCGTGCGAGCCAAGCAAGAGCCGAGCCCCTCCATTCTCTTTCTCTTTCTACTTCTCTCATCCAAAATAGAAAGCAAGAATGCAAGGGATAATTTATGGATGCATGGAAATAATCATTGTGAATATGAAAATACATATATGCCTGTGTCTCTTTTTGCAGGTTCCAAGACCCCACTAATGCCCCATAGGGCGTAGCGACTTCGAAGATGGTTGTGGTGTCACAAGACACCACTCACTATGCTCAATAGGGTGTACCGAGCAAGCCAACATCTGTTAGATGTCGCTCCATCTAGCCAAAATGTTGTCAAAATTTTGACTAAAATTTGGGACTTAAACAAATTCAAATGGAAATCAACTAATCTCAAATTAAATAATAAAAATGCATGATAAACATGAAGACAAATATTAAATCAAAGTGGAGAATGCTTAAAAGAAATAAAACAAAATAAAGAGGAAATATAATATTAAAGTAAACTACTTACTTTAAACCCAAGCAAGTTTCATTCCCTTCTTCAAACAAAAAAAAATCCTTAAAGGCTAATGTGGAGAAAAATTCTTGTATAGGGGGAGTCGCCTTCCAAATTTGTTGGTGAGAAATGAAAGAGGCAACACCCTATATAAAATTCATCTTGGTAAGACACCATGCAAATCTATGTATGTACTTATTCTGGTGATTGGATACATCATTAAGGTATAGTGTATTGTCTCAAAAGATAGAAATCACTACCCTTTAATGGAACCAATCACCTTAATAAGGACTCCTAAGCACGATGGGTCTACATATGTACTAGAGATTCTTCCCCTACTTTACATGAAAAAGTAAAGCAAGATTTATCTTAAACTCAGTTTGTTAAGTTCCCTACGGGGGCAAGCCTACATAGTTAATTACATCTTAAAGGAGAGGATACCTTAGGAAAACTCTCGATTAAGGTAAATGATCGTTGTCTCTGAAGATTTCAATAGGAAGGACTATCAATTGATTGATTTGTATTTGAAGATAAAATGGGATTGATCAAAAGATGGAGTTATTATCGAAGCCAAAATGGGAAATAAGTAGGAGATTCTCACGATGCTAGGAAACTTAGTGAGCATCTCAAACTATCCTATAGTTGGGCTTTACATTTTAGAAATTGACTTAGTTTATTTGAGTTGTATTTTTCATTAGAAATTTAGGGCTTAAGATTCCTTAACATAAGATTAAGAAAATGGCTAAGAGGTGAGGAATTATGCTTATGGCCCACAAAGGGGAGAAGCAACCTTAGAACCTAAATTAGGGAGCTTCAGTGAGGGCCAGAAGCACAACTTAAATCTAAGGCAAAAATGGGTATTTGATTTACCTCCACAAGAGAGGACAAACTACCCGACGGCTTGGACTTACAACCGCCTAGGGGTGGCCACCAACTAACTCCTCCTACGATTTTAAATACATGTAGGCAAGTCTTTATGCTTATGCAGGATAGCTAGGCTATTTTTATTTAGAAAGAGACTAAGTCCTTAAACTCACTCTCTAAAGAGACTAGATCATGTAAAGGGTATGCTTCAAATGACCTAAATCTAATGCAATTCAAATTTTATTTTTATTTTTGGCCAATCATTTTGACTCAGGCTAATAGGATTTTATGACTAATACATGGGAAATCAGATTATTGGCCAAATCAACGAGAAGGTAGGAGGTGAGTTTCCACCACGACCCTCAAAGGTCAAGTCGGGTTCTCTAGCAAAGGTGAAAGCCCTCTAATCAAGAGTGAAATAAGATGCATTTGTGCATGATATTATAAAGAAATGCTCATCTAGCTAAAGGGTTGCTAATTCTTTTAGTTTTAATTTGAATTGTTAAGTTGGGTAAAAGATTTATTTTTTTCTTAAGAGCCTAATCCACATCTAGGCCATACATAAAGCAAGGAAGAAACTAAGGAAGGCAAGTCACTTAATGCAAAAGCTAAATAAATCATCAAACAATTTATAAAGCTAATAGAAAAAAGAATAAATAGCTATTTGTGGTCGGGCACCACCGCACAAACCCAAAAATATCAAATTGGGTAGCCGAGTTCTACCCTTATACAACCCGGATTACAAATGAATTAAATTATAATATAAGCAAACGAATTCAATGTTATGTGGTTCTTCAAGCTTTATTCTTCTTTCTTCTTTCTTTCTTCTTCTTCTTTCTTCCTCTTCTTTAGTTCCCCCTTTGGATGATTGGAAGGTGGATGCTCTAAGGCTTCACATGGTACATAAGTTAGGATCTTATGACCAATGCTCATCATAATCCCCATAACAAATCATTCAAAAATCCTAATTATACAAATTTTTATATGAAAAAGAAAAGTAGAAATCTAACTAACACCTGCAAAATAAAGGTTATTTAAATTACACCACACACATCCCAAGCATGTATATTGGACTTATCACCCCACACATGGGCGATTAAGTCCACCTGGCATATGGATTATGCTTAGGGGTATAAGCACCTATAAGCAAGAAGCATTTATATTTTTATTTATAATAGTGCCCCTTAAGCACAATCCCCTGCAAAAAAGAATAGTTAGACTAAGCACGTCCTACCATTCATTCTACGAGCATACACCCTAACATCCAATCTAAAATATTCATCACAAAATAAAACATAACATCAAGCCATGCACCAACCAAACCTAAAACTAGAAGTGGTGACTTAGGCTATGGCTTTAGGTTTGAATTTTCTAAGTGTGAAGGACATGTTCAACTTAGAGGAGGGTTTCATTTAAGTTGACTAAGTGTTTTGGGTTATTTTTACTTCATGTTTTAATTTGGTTTAAGTGAAACCTAAAGATAATTACTAAGTTATGAAGAAAGGGAAAGAGAAGAGAACTTCTCTTTTCTTCCCTAACCTTAAGTAATTTTCTAAAGTAGGTTCATGTTTTAGTTTCATTTAGGCGAATGTTTTGATTACATCTTTTAATCAATCCTAAGTTTAGATAAACACTAAACAAACCTATTCAAAAAGAAATACATGTTAAGATCAAATAAAATGAATCAAAATTCACATAACACACATTACTTCATTTATTTCCTAACATATATAATATGTATATGGATGGACCCTAAGCATATCTATACATGAAAATGAGAATAGTTAACATACTTTATGATGCATGCTAAGTAATCCATTTAAGAAAATTTAGAAGTTGAATATGCATGATTTTTCTTAAGTAGAAAAGGTTTTCTTTATCCAAAATTTAACATACATACATGAAAGTAAGAAAGGCATAAGTGAATACAGCGCCATTGTTAACCAGAGGTGTAAGGTACAAGACCTACTTAGGGCTACTTAAAGCCTCCCAACCTCGGGGTTGTCCAAACTAATATACCACTTTCCTTAAGTACCAACATGTATATTAAAAAAATGAAATGGAGAAAGAATATGCAAAAGTTATTTAATGGATTCATTTTTGTTTATGCAATTTATGCATGCAAGTATAGGCAACCCTTCTTAAGTGAGAGCATAGGGATGAATAGGGTATGAAACTAAGTAAGTGTTGGATTCTTTTCAAATGAACCCTACATCTTACTAACTCTTATTCACAACTAAGCTAACATAAGAAAGAAAGGAAACCTATGTTAAACATGCTTTTATAATCCATCACATGCAAGCTTATAATTAAGATATGAATAGCACACTTTTAGATTTGATATTTCATTTATAAGTTGTGAGAATACTTTGGATTTAGTAGTGATAATAGTCACTCATATTTTACTTTATGCAACACATGCACATTTGAAATAAAGTAAACAATTTCATTTCAAAATTTGAAACATGAAATTATGAATGCATGAATCATATGGCATACAACTTAATATGTTGGAAAAGATCCAAAGCAACGAAATCATGTAAAAAAACTCACTTTACTTAAATCCTAAAGACATTCTTATGGAATAAGAAAACTTAGAATAAATCAAAATGAATTTCAAAATAATTTTTGCTTAGTTTGAAGTTTGATTTAATTTTTAAAAGGTGAGATGAATTTGTTGTTCCTAACCCATTCCCACATGTGTTTTATGTTTTTGTTTAATTTTTTGATAATTAAATCCATTTTTAAACATTGATTAGGTTAAGGATAAATTAAGTGGCTTAATTAACCCTTACCTACACCACCTTAGAAAAATTAACTAAGTAATTATGAGCTAATGAAATGACATAAAACCCAAAAGGTATTTAAATTTGCAATGCACCTAATAATGAAAAGGCCTAATGCAATTTGGCTCACAATTAAAAGTTAATTAAGCTAAGGTGTTTAGCTTAAGTACTTTTTAAAAATACCTTTCATACTTATGAAATGGATTTTAATTTCTTTAATTAAACATTGGCTATTAAACACCTAAGTGTCTACCCAAGGTAGATTAATTAAGTTCTGGAACATTTTAAAATTTTTGAAAATTGATTAAGGGGATAATTAATGAATTAACCCTTAATTAAGAGGAGATTAAGGAAAGAAAAGGGGGTTTAGCGAATAGCTTAGGGGAAACGCACCAAAATTATTCCATAAAATCTCTACACATTGGATCTAGCCTTAATAAAACTTAATCAAAGGCTAAATCCACTAATCATGTCTTAATTACCCTTAATTACATAAAGGGGGTAATTAGAGAATAAAATAGAAATTTCCCTAATTGAACCCTCAATAAATCTCAAGAAAATTAGGGGAGCCAATGTGTCTCGATAGGTGAATAGTTTGCTTCAGCAGGAATTAGGCGACGGCTGAGGTAGTAGAGAGCGCTTTCCTTCCCCTCGTCATTGGCTTGGGAGCACCGAGAGAGTTGTCCAATGTAGTAGTGTAAAGGATCAACAGCCTGTGAGGATAGGGGCTGTAAGAACTGAAGGCTTCACCAAGTATTCATTGTTATCTTCAAAGGCATGCTGGCACTTGTCATCCCACTTGAACTTGGCATCCTTTTTGACAAGTGTTGAGAATGGTTTGCATCTCTCTGATAAGTTTGAGATAAAGCGTCTTAATACGCTAGTCATCCATGAAAGGATATGAGTTGAGTTAAACTCTTAGGAGGTGGCATTTCTAAGATGGCTTTGATCTTTTTAGGATCTATTTCTATTCCCCACAACAAACCCAAGGAATTTTCTTTGAAGCGACTCCGAATGCACACTTCAAGGGATTCATTTTAAGGTTATATTGTTTTAACCATTCATTTCAAGGATATATTTTTCTTCTCTGATGAAACCAGCATTGATCAGTTTCTTGAATTCAGAAATGACTTGTTATTTAATTTCTAATAGCATGCGTCTAAGAGCTTGCTTAATAGGGGTAATGTTAGGATCTATTGCTAGCTTATGGACTACTATGACAGGAGATAATTTGGGCATTTCTTCATAACTCCATGAAAAGCAGTCATTAAACATAGTCAATAGCCTAACTAAGTCATTGGTTTCTTCTTATTCAGCAAGGAAGTGATGTATGTCATGTGAGGATTTTCTTCTATCCTGAGGTTGATTTCTTTAAGCTTATCGATTGTTGAATGAATCTCCTCTTCAAATTTGGCAGTGTCTCTTTGACTTGGAAATCATCTGGATCATCTAAAGTTTCTAAGCACACATTCTCATAAGAATTGGGGATGTGTGAGAAGAACCTATCAGACTCCAAATGCTTGGTAACAACTAGGCAATAATCTTCATCATTGGCTGGACCCACTCTGTCGAATCCTAGTCCCGTTCTTAATTATGCTTCCCTGCCTCTATTATTTCATAGCTTTTCAAAGTATTCTGACCTATGCTTGGACCAAGTGTAAGGAACTAAACCTTTTTGTATAAGATTTTGAACACAAGATGAGTAAAAGTCAAAAGGTAATTCCATTAATTCTTTAAAAGTACCTTCCTCAAGCCCTACATTGAGCTCTAGACTTGAGGATGATGAACCCAAAATGAACCTCTTCTGCTTCATGTCACTGGAAGACATAGGGGCTTCCTGAATTACTATACCTTCAACTTTCTGAGATGTAAGTGAGGTAAGAGCTAAGGTTCCCAACTACTACTGAATAGTTTCACATAAACCATATTCAAATACTTTGCTTTGCTTGGAGGCTTGGTCTTCATCTATGGCTGGATCAAAAGTCACCTCCAATGGAACCCGCTGAGAGGGGTTGGCTGGTGTACTAATCACATAAGACTCATCCTCTGAGCTGCATTATAAGTCTATGTGAATAGTAGGGGTACTCATATGAACTGGAACACGAGCTTTATTGGCTGAAGGCCAACTAGGGGGTATTCCACCTCTAAAATTGCCTCTATTTTTGCCTCTATCTCTACCTAGTGGAGGTTGAGCAATCCTACCCACATGTCCATATGATGGAATGAACTGTGGGTGGAATGTGATGTGCGGATCCACTTCTTCTTCAATTCCCCTTTCTTGCTCACCTGGACTTTTCTTTTTCTTTTCATTTTCTTTTATCTTTTATTTTGCTTCATTTTCTTTTGATTTTGCCTTTGCATTTAAATTTTGTCCAAATTCATGAGAAAGGGTGTTTTGAGGAAGATAGTAGGTCACATCCTCATAAATCTCAACCTATCTAAATGAGAATGGTTTTTATCCCAATTGACACGACACTCAATTCCATCTTTTCTGAACATGATGCACTGATGAAGGGAGGATGGAACAATCTTATTCTGATGTATCCAAGGCTACCAAGCAAAGTAGTGAACAAAGTATTCAAATCAATGATGTAGAACTTGATCTTCTCACCGATCATTGGCAACACTATAGAACCTAAAGCTTGATCATTGAATCCTCAATATCATCTTATCTCCTCGGTAGAGATGTCGATCTTCAACAAAGTCTTTAGACTCATAATGTTCTTGATGCACTGAATCCATGAGAACCAGGCGTCTAAACGTCCATGTCTATTGTAATGTATAGGGGACGGTTTTGCTCCAAGTCCCCTAGTATAAGGTCTTTATCTGTGAAGGTGATCCCTTGGGCTTCTTTTACATAATATGTTTTCTCACCTATAGCAGTCAGCTGAGCTAAACATATTTCAGGATCAAGGAGAGCCTTGATTAGTGATTCTTTCATCTCTCTGGATAAGACAAGGCATTGTATATGCTTAGCTTAGATGGCAACTTTCTTAGATGAGAAAGGATGTTGTAGTCCACCTTTGACTGGTCTTTCACAAGCATATCCGAGGGTGGAGCATCCTGTTGAAGGGCTTCTCGATCTTTAATACCAATGAATTATTTCCCTCTATCTTAAGGTGCTGCCCTATGAGGTAGAATCTTACCACTACAAAGGTTGACTTTGATAATCTCTGGAGGCAAGGTGGTGGCAAGTTCTACTTGCACTTCAGGCTCACCTACAGCTTCTCCTATGGGACTCTCAAAATCGCATAATTCTAAGTCTATCTCAAGAGGTGAACCCGTAGTATTCAAAGTTGGAATATCCAACTCAATCGAAGAGGAAGATCAATTATAGTTAAGAGACTAAGAGTTTTCATTAGGAATAGAAAAAGTATAACTCAACAAAAGAGACATAAATGTAATTCAAATCAACTTTATTCTTCAATTTCTTGGAAGTATTTGGAGGTACAAAGTAGAAGTCAAGTAGAGTGGGCAGAGTAAGGGATTTGATGCTCTTATCCATTGATACAAGAGTTCTACTAGTAGAAGAAACATAAGAGCTAGCTGAAATGGAAGAAGTCATCGATGTGAAAATTGCAATTGAAGGCTGGAGTTTGGACACGATCGGTGGCTGTGCTTAGGGGCTATCCAAGGATGACACATGATGTTGTTGTTACTGCAGCTAGTGTTGCCGCAGAGCTCCCACTTTCTAGAGTTGGCAGTGGCAACTTGCAAACCTTCCTTGGTGTTGGAGGTTTGAGCTAACTGAGAAAAGCTTTTGATCTTCTAAATTATTTTCTTAGAGATTTTAGACAAAGAAATGTCCCAACCTTCTTTGGTTTTGGTGGGATCACTTGTATCCCCAAGGATTACCCTAATGGAACTGGAAGGTTCTTCCACAAGGTATTCCTTTGGGATAACTATAACACTGGTCTTGAAATTGTGTTCAAGCTAGTACTTGAATGTAAAGCAATCCTCCAAAATGTGGCCTAGCATACGGTGGTAAGGGCAAAAGTTTGGATCATGACTTTTGCCTACTTTCTCCGATCTCCTAGGCTCGGGTACCTTAAAATCAGGTTTCTTTAAGTGATTCTTAAATATTTTCCTGATTACCTCCCTCTTAAAAGAATAAGGTTTGTTTAACTTATCTAATAGAGTGGGTGGACCATACCAGCGGATATGCATGCCCGTGGTATGGTATGGCGTGGTGTAGCCATGGAGGCTAAGGTGGAGGTCGGTGTAACTACCTCGGTGGTGGAAATGGAGGTGGAGGCTCACAGGTCATGGTCTCTCTGATCTCTAGTTGCTTCTCCTTATCAACCTACTACTGTGTTTCTTCTCATAGACCTTTTGGGATTTCTGCTTGGACAACTGATCTGGAGAAAGCAACTGTTTGGCTTCTCCTTATAGACTAGTTGTCTTGTTGATTAGCTTCTCAAATATCTTTATGGTGAATCCCTTAAGACTGAAGGTGACCGGGCCATAGATATTCTTTAAGAGAATATAAATAATTTTTGAGAAAATCCCATGAATTATATAAATGAATTTTGGTTAAGGACTTAGAAATTTTTGAATAAGTTAAGGACTTAGGAATTTTTGATGAATTTTGGTCATGGGTTTTAATCATGGATTTTAATCATGGATCTCAATCATAGAACTAATTTGAGTTTGGAGAAAATCAAATTGAATTGATTTGGAGTTTGACTTGAAAGAAGGAAAGTGAGGAACGGTTTAAGCTAAAGGGTAGGAAATTTTCCTAACACCCCTATGGCATGACCTATTCCTATGGCTAACTTTTCTAAGTCTTCTAAGGCTAGGTTGTAGTGTCCACCTAATCACTAAATGTGTCTTAAGACTAAGGAACTCTTAAAGTCTAAGAGAATTCCTATGTCTAAGATGGAGGTGTTGAGAGCTCATTCTAAAAATGAGGTCAACAGCTAGAAAGTTTGGTGAAAATAAACAACCTCCATAGCTACTCCAATATGCATGCCACTTCTTCTTTGTGGTATCATCTGCTAGCCATGGAGGCTAAGGTGGAGGTCGGTATGGCTACCTCGGTGGTGGAAATGGAGGTGGAGGCTCCTGAGGTCATGGTCTCTCAGACTGATCTCTAGCTAGCTGCTTCTCCTTATCAACCGCTGCTACTACTCCAGGTTTCTTCTCATAGACCTTTTGGGATTTCTGCTTGGACAACTGATCTGGAGAAAGCAACTGTTTGGCTTCTCCTTATAGACTAGTTGTCTTGTTGATTAGCTTCTCAAATGTCTTTATGGTGAATCCCTTAAGAATGAAGGTGACTGGGCCATAGATATTCTTTAAGAGAATATAAATAATTTTTGAGAAAATCCCATGAATTATATAAATGAATTTTGGTTAAGGACTTAGAAATTTTTGAATAGGTTAAGGACTTAGGAATTTTTGATGAATTTTGGTCATGGGTTTCAATCATGGATTTTAATCATGGATCTCAATCATGGAACTGATTTGAGTTTGGAGAAAATCAAATTGAATTGATTTGGAGTTTGACTTGAAAGAAGGAAAGTGAGGAACGATTTAAGCTAAAGGGTAGGAAATTTTCCTAACACTCCTGGCATGACCATTCTATGGCTAACTTTTCTAAGTCTTCTAAGGCTTGTAGTGTCCACCTAATCACTAGATGTGTCTTAAGACTAGGAACTCACGAAAGTCTAAGAGAAGTCCATGTCTAAGATGGAGGTGTTGAGAACTCATTCTAAAATGAGGTCACGGGAAGTTTGGTGAAAGGTAAACAACCACCTCAAGCGCCTTATTTATAGGAAAGGCTAGCCATCTTTGTAGGACCCACTTATAATTAAACTAACAACATGTGTAAAACATATCCCAACAATCTTGTTCCATGTTTGTTATCAAAATAAATGCAAGTGAAACTTAAGGAAGCTAATACTAAACTCATAACAAACTTACAGTAAATTTGAAGTTTAATTTTCAAATAAATAAGGAATTTGATATGATGTTAAGAATGAATCTAAATTGGGTCTATCAACTCTTGTTGTAAAAAATGTGGAGAGTCCTTAAATGACAAAATTAGAAAGGCTTAAAGCTTTATTTTGGGTGAACTTTGTACATATAAACTTGTATGAATGCAACTGCATGAAATACAGCTTTGCACATATCTTATAGAGGTCACTCCTTTGGGTCAAATATTCAAAAATACATGCAAGTGCTTGAATGAAAATAAATTTATTACACATACCTAGAATGAATATATTCATATTCAAAACTTATACAAACTTTCAAATGAATTCCACTGAACCCGCATGGGCCCCGACACTACGCTGAGTGCTTAAATTCAAGTGTCTAAGGATGTTACGTGGGATGCTTAGTCTTAGGACTGGGTCCGGGTTAACAAAACCTAGAAATAAATTATGAGAATTTCAACTCGATGAAATATCTGAGAAACTAATTTTGTCAGATGACAGTAGATCTAATCCTCTATTAGCAGCTAAATAGAGTTGACAGGATCTAAAGCTCTTAAACATATTCAAATTAATCAATTTTTTAAATCAAATTAACTCAAATTAAATATCAATCTAAAAAACAATTTAAATCAAACTCTATCATTAAAAACTTAAAGCAAAACTCAATCTCTCCACCTTCTGCAATTGTTTGTTAGGAATGATAAATTAAAAAAACTCTAGCTCACAAAGGAGCCAATGTCTAATCAAGTGTTCTACTATGTTCACTCTCAATCAATTTCTTGCTAGTAAGGATGTGGCCCGTGTTCTCTGACTGCGTGGCTTGGCCAGTAGGCTCCATAGATGATGTAGTTATGACCAGAGTTCTCTGATCTAGTGATTTGGCCAGTCAAGCTCCATTATATTACGATCATGACCATAGCCCGTATGCTCCACAATAGCTCTACCCTTTGAGTTGTGAATCATAGGGTATACTTGATAGGGAAAATATCCCTCTATCAGCTAAGGTAGACTTAAGCCTGTCTCCTTAGACAAACACCACCCCAAGTCTACAAAGATTTCTTGGATGACATTACCCATGTGTTGCTGATAAGCATCCTTTAGTCAAGTAGGGTAGACTACCTCCTCTGACTATGTAGACTATGGACCACGATAGCTCAAGATGACAGAACCATGGGATCTAGATAGGGCACATCATCATTCCCCCAACCATCCAGTTTAAGCTGAAATGATGAATTTCATAATCTAAATTTTGAAACCCCTTATGCTGCTACTATACGCTACGTATTAAACGATCTAATGATTAACCTTAATCGAAAGTTCTCTCTTACTTATTGAGAGGGGTAATTAACCATAAGGGCTTGCACCTATAGGAAACATGGAACCATATCTAAAGTCCTCACTAAATGAAGAAAAAATCTCTAAGTAGTGTCTTATCTACTATTCCATCCACCTTTTGAAAATTACACCGACACTAAAATCATACTTTTTTCAATTCAAAATTGTCGAGAGGTTGGTGGCAATTTTCAGAGCCCATGGATTTCTGGTGACTTCACTGGGGAAAAGATTCTCTTTCCATCTTTGGCTAGTCATATATGTGTTATGGTAGAAATAAAATATTTGAAAATTCAAAATAAAAATTGGTGATTTAAATGTGTAATAAATTTAGATTACTATTGTATGAGACTCATATCAAATGAATTATTCTGTAGAGTGCCTCTTTATTACACTATTAGTTTGTTATGTAGTGCTTCTGCATTTTGAAAGTATGGGGTGAAATAATAATTGCTAATTACTAATCCTCATCTTTCAAATTTACAGAATGGATCTACAGAGCACTCCTTTCACCATTGAGCTAGGGCGTGGTGTGAACATCTGCCTAGCCAACACCGTCATTAACACAGAAGATGTTGGAGCTACAATTCAATTCGGTAGCTTGAATTTCCTGTATATCATCGCTGCAAAAAGTACCCACCCATGGTACACTCCTCCGAGGCCATACTGGAAGGCCTCATGTTACTGAAGCTCCTATTATCCATGCTCACAAACCAATTCAGTAACCAACCACTGTCAAGGAGTTCTTCGATAGAGAACTTCACTTTTTAAAAGGCTAGGCCAAATTGAATCCCCATGATGAAAAGAACCGTCAGTGGGCAAACTGTGTCTTTAATACCTCATGGTACAACTGCTCCATCGATTGAACCTTTTGTACCAAGAAAGCATGATCGTGAAGCTTCCTCGTCAGGAAACAAATTAACCAAAAGATAGAGAAGAAGAAGAAATGCTGAGCTGAGGGCTCAGCAGATCCACTTCAAACAACCTAGTGAACAAGCAATACTTTCGTCAGAAGCAAGTATTTCTACCCACAACAACTTTGACAACCTAAAGTGGGTAAAGAGGAATAGCTCTACTGGTGAAGTAAAGCAATCCTTCTGGAACCAACAATGTCAAGCCCCACCACCACATAAGAGGCAGCCTGAAACACTGTCTACTAGAATACACAAAGTTCTCAAAGTAGCTAAGGACAAAGGCATAATGAAAAGATGATTTCAGAGGCCTGTGGTGATGAAAAATACTGAAGCTCCACCAAGGAGGTTGCCATCTCTTAGGTAACCAGTCATCGAAATAAGTATGCTTTACATGGTGTGCATCAGAGCGTGACACTCAAACCGCATGTCCAAGAATCCACTACCAAAAGGTCCCAGCAAAAGGGTAAACATATATGAAGGCTAAGGCCCTGTGATGAAATCCCAAAGAATAGAAGAGGTGTGACATCTGATATATATACTTAGAAATCTACCTCAAAATAACTCATCAAAAGTGGATACCCAAAAGAAAGGATATTATTAATAAAAGACATGATGGTCGACACCTTGGAAAATCCTCTAGGGGATCCCATCATCGATCAGATTCACCCCAACAAGAGGAGGTTGACTTAGATCGCAGTCCTTTGGTGGAAGAAGTATTTGTTCCACACATTGAACCAGAGATCCACTAGAAATGTCGATCAGAAATTCATGTGCAAAATGAAGGTGATGAAGAAGACGCTATGGACGTATAAGTCATCTATATGGTCAGAGATATAGATGAACTTTCCACTCAACACTGCCATCAGCGACAAGGATCCAGAGAACTTGAACCTGAATTTGATGCTTATGAAGAAGAGTCTTCACAAAAGCAAATATAAGAGGGATCTTCAATCTTTGTTGAAGATGAAGAAGAAGAAAACCAGAATGAAAAAGAGGTCATGGGTGTCGAAGCTATCTATATGGTTGAAGCAGGAAATGATCAGCCTGGTACACGCTTTTATACTCAGCGTCGTTGTTCAGCCCTAGCAACAGCTACTCCTGCAAATGCACAAGGAGAAGGATAGTCAAGTTCTTCCCATGAAAATGAGCAAGGAGTAGAGCAACAATAAGAAACAGAGGAAGAAGAAGAGCCTGTACTTGTTGACGTTGTGGCGCTACCTAGAGAGCAAAGAGAAATTCAGCGTCAAATGGAAGTCAAAGATAAGGAAATTGGACAGTTTGGTACCAAGATGAATGATATGATGGTACAAATGAATATTATGATGGAGATGTTGCAAAAAAAATATCAAATCAACTGGAGCACCTATTTTGTCTGTTAATCAATAGGTAGCTAATAATGCAACCTCTATACCACCAATCACTCTAGTACCTCAAGCTCCTACAGTACACGTTATACTTGAAGCGAGGAATAAAATTAACCAACTACCTCTTCAACTGATAATTCAAAATCTGACTAGCACACCTAGAGCAATAATAGTTGCTCAATTGGAAATGATAATCAATGAAAAGATAAAGGCAGTCATAGCCTCAGAGCAGGCTGAAAAGCTGAGTAAGGGCAGCCCTTACCCAATTGAATATGATCAAGTGTCATACCAAAAAGGTTACTCGGTGCCAAAAATTTAATAATTTCGATGGGCTTGGTAACCCAAAGCAATATTTAACCTAATTTAAGGCTACTTGTGGTAACACGGGAGGGAATGATGCACTACTTTTTTGTCAGTTCATCAGTAGCCTGACCTCAACTACTTTTGAGTGGAATGTAGAATTTTTGAATGATTCGATCAAAACTTTTACTGAGTTAGAGATGATATTTGTGAAGAGGTTCGCTAGTGCAACCAAAAAAATCACAATCGCTGACCTTGCCTTAAAAGGAGAAAAGATGAGTCAGTGATAAAATTCATAAGTCATTAGCATAACCTAAGCATGAAGTACGAGAAATAATTTGGAAGAAGAACATGCGATCCAATTGCTAATGGGAAATAAGGATGATAAAATCGCACCATTTCTATGCATGGCGTCAATTATAATATTCTAGGACTTGCTCGGTAGGATGGCTAAATTTGAAAAACCAAATTGCTCTAAGTCTGAAGTCTATGTAGATAAAGCAAAGAGAAACAAACCTTTAGACTCAAGAAGAAATGAAATTCATGTCGCTTCCTATAGCTCCAATGGTGAAAAATGGGTGATATATAATGTGGATAAAGGAAAATAGCTAATGTATAATGATGATAAGGGAAAGAAACCTATCTATTCTAATCAACAGCCAAAGTTCGTATTATGAAGTAATGATAAACCTCAGACTTTTCCATGTGGTGGAGAGCGTCCAAAATAAGCAACAAGAGATGATGAGTGAATGCGGCCACCTCTTAAGGAAAAGATGAATAAAGAATATTCCTTTAAAAGGGACAGTGTGCCTAAATTATTTTGGCAAGAAGTTAAAGCTGGTCTACAATTACCATAAATTAAAAGGTTTGAAGAAGCTGATCAAGTCCAAATTACTACCCCTATCATCAGATGATCAGTCATCCTATCAAAGATTATCATGTCTTCAAAGATTGACAAGAAAGAAAGTATTTACGAGGTGAATTTATACTATTTGAATGTGTTCTCTTCAACCCTAAAAGAGAATCTACAAGGATGATTACGTCCTCTTCCATCTCATCCATCAAAGATAAAAAAGAAGGAGAAATCAGTTCAGACTAAAGAATGGGAAACGGTAGTCTCCAAAAAGACTGTAAAAATGCTGAATCAGCTAAAAAAATGTCCCTAGTGTTAAGAGGAAGTCACCACTTGAACCTATATTAGACTTAAGAGAGATGCCTAAACCAAGTATTTGGGCTTCTCAGCAGCATTCTGAAAAGGCTACTTCATCACAGCACAATGAGTAGTCTTCTAAACGCAAACCTCAAAAATCAAAGAAGCTGGCTAAAAAAATCATGATCAAGAAGAGAACTACAACTCAAAAGATAATTAATAATTTAGAGGAGTATCATCGTTTAAGCTTGCATACTTTATGCCTAAACTTCACATTATCGAATAGGATGAAGAAGATCATGGTGAATCTTGTTCAGTAGAGACATGATGAATCATCTATGTGATATCAGATGTTCTTCAACATTAGTTACTCTGAAATGACAAGGGTAGTCAGACAGACTTGACCAACCCATCAAAATTCTTATCAAAAAAGTAAGAAGAGCCTGAGGAGTTAACATCTGAATTTTGTTTAATGACTCAACAAGGAGATAATAGTTCAGATGAAGATTTATGTTTTCTCGACAGAGAAGAGTCATACTTGTTGATTTCATCACGCATGAAACATATGAAGTTGAAAAATGAGTTTAACTCTTTTGGTCAATCATCTCAAATAAGAAGGGAATTTGAAGAAACTACTTCTCCAAAAGAATCTGAGCAAGACAAGGTGATTCAAGTTTAGTTGAGAAATGGTGAAGTCTTACTGCCTTCATCGAAGAGGGAAAATACAAATAAAGACAAAGGTAAACAAATTGAAGTCAACGAAGATATCATTTCCAAAAACTTTAGAATAAAGCCTAAATCAGGCAAAAAGATAAACTATAATATTTTATCAAATCTAAGAAAGATCCCTGAACAATTGAGTATGTATGAGGCTCTCTTAATGTCGAAAGGCCTCCGAGAAACTTTGATACAGGCTCTCAAAGATCTGGAAAGTCATGAAACTTACTTTGCTAAAAAATGCATCACTGAAACATTGCAAACTCAAGATCTCCCAGTAATCACATTTTTTGAAGAAGATCTTATGTTGGGAATGACAAATCACAACCATCATCTATATGTTATTGCAGAGAGTGATGGCATCTCGATCAGTCGAATATTGATTGATCCATGTTCTTCTATCAATCTTATGAACTTGAAAGTATTAAGAGGATTATCACTTGATATCCAACATCTTGGGAGGGATAAGTTGATGGTTCATAGTTTCAACGAAAAAGGGAAGAAAACCCTGGGTTCATTTATTCTCCCATTCAAGTTTTGGGATTTATATATAGAAGCCAAGTTTCATGTAATCGATGCTGAAATGTCATTTAGATCTCTCTTGGGTTGGCCATGGCTACATGAGTATGGCATGGTCCCATCAACTATGCATCAGTGTATGAAGTACCTAAAAGAAGGAGAAGAATTCAAAATTCCTAGTAACCTACAACTATTCTCTGTCCATGAAGCAAAGATTTATGAAGATACAAAATATTTCATCCCCAAAGAACCCAAGCCAACAGAGCCTCTTGAAGCGGTAGCATCAACTTCAAGAACTAAAAAGCAATTTCACAAGGTGAAGGAGCAGATGCAAAGAGGAAGAAAGAAAGTAACGCTGACTCTCCCTAAAGTGCTTGATTCTGCATCTAAATTAAGAAAATCAGTTCCTCATTTGGGAAGTGACACACAAGAAGAAGAAGATACTCATGTCAAACCTAAGGGAACTTATAAGCATTCAAGAAAGGCAAAGGATGAAATAAGTTATTCTGATTCATACTATAATTTTAAATAAACTTATGGAAATAGAGTTCAGATGATCACATCAAGAAGAATAGCTCATTTGGTAGAGTCATATGACTCACTCAAAATTATACCCATCCCTCAACAGTGCTTCAAAGAAATCACTCCCACTAGAAGAGTTGGTAACATTCTATGTTCCACGGCTGAGCGAGAGTGATGGAACAACTCTAATTTATAAATCTGAAGAATCTCAACCTCATAATTTTGACCAGTCTGCTCAACATGAAAATTATGATGAGATAGTGCTAACAAGAATACCAATATATTATCCACAGAAATTATGAAGAATGATTCGTAAGCTTGGAATTCATATTAGGACTTCTAAAAATAGAACTCAAAGCTTTAACAGGATGTGGAGCCAAAGAAGTCATCAGGCATCACGAAGAAGTGATAAGTTTACCACTAAAGGTCTTGGGTTCATCTGCAAATCTCATCAAAATAAAGCTTGTTATAATATAATAGAAGCTGAGGTCGAAACTAATAGTGACGAAGAAGATGATCTCAATGAAATTTTTCTCACAAACGATGAAGAAGTAGAAGCCAAGCCTGCACCTAAAAAACTCAAAGATGGTGGAAAAATAGCTACTATGGATGAACTCAAAGAAGTCAACCTAGGAGCTAAGGATGATCCCGTCCAACTTTCATCAGTGCCCTTCTACCTAATGAGAAAGTTGAAAAGCTAAAATGATGCTTTGTGATCAGGGATTTCTTTGCCTGGACATATTCTGAAATGCCAAGCTTATCCCCTTATGTAGCAGTTCCCAAGCTAGTTATTAAACCAGATGTGACGCCTATGTTAAGCAAGCTCCTAAGTGAATGAGATTGGAGATCAAAGAGCAGGTAATTATAAAAACTAAAAAGCTGATTGAAGCAGGCTTCATCCAAGAGGAGAAGTATGCAGATTGGATAGCCAACATTATCCTAGTCAGAAAGAAAAATGGTCAAATCCATCTTTGCATTGACTTCCAAGACCTAATTAAGGCACGTCCAAAAGATGACTTTTCACTTCCAATATCAGAACTACTAGTGGTCAATACTTCCAACTACAATATGTTCTCATTTATGGACGGATCATCGAGATATAATCAAAACAAGATGGTGCCTAAAGATGAAAGACATATATCATTCAGAATACCTATTGGCATCTATTGCTACATTCATACCCTTTGGTTTAAAAAATGCTGGAGCTATATACCAAAGAGCCATGACACATATTTTTGATGAGTTGATTCACCAGAAGGTGGAATGTTATGTTGATGATTTGGTGGTGAAGAGCTTAAATCATGAAAATCACTTCAAAGACTTGAGAATTGTATTGGAGAGAATCAGGAAATATGATCTCAAGATGAATCCTCTAAAATGTGCATTCAAGGTATCCTCTAGAAAATTCCTTTGGTATATTGTACATCACAAAGAAATTGAAATTGATCCTACTAAAATTAAGGCAATTGTGGAGATGCCTCCACCAAAAAGATTCGCTCTCATTCTTTACAAGCATTCATCCATCAATTTATATCAAACTATCGGACACATCAACCATTTGCAAAGTTGATGAAGAAGGATGCTCCATTCAAATGGGTCAAGAAATGCTAACAAGCCTTTAATAGCATTAAAAGCTACTTGCTAAATCCACCAGTCCTTACAGCACCTACTCCTGGGAAGCCTCTCATTCTATACACAGTTGCATTAGAAGAGTCCCTTGGAGCATTATTGGCACAACACAATGAAGAAAGCAAATATAATGCACTTTATTATATCAGACAAAGATTAATAGTAGCATAAATGAGATACTCTCTAATAGAGAAGTACTGTTTGACATTGATCTTTACAGTCCAAAAGCTTCATCATTATATATTATCTCACAAGATTACTCTCATCTTAAGGATTGATCCGAAGTACTTGATGATAAGACCAGCATTGATAGACTGCTTGGCAAGATGGGCAGTATTGCTTTTACAATTTGATATCACATACGTTCCACAAAAAGTAATGAAGGGACAAGTCTTAGTAGATTTTCTTGATGCACATCCCATCCCTGCAGACTCTTCTCTTAATAATGATTTTCCTGATGAGCAAATTATGCTCATTCATGAAAGAAAAAAATTATAAATTTGGGAAATTACTTTTGTGGAGCCTCATCGATCAAATAAGTCAAACCCTTAAATTTTCCAAGGGCGAGAGCAGGAATCAGCATCGTCTTCATAACACCAGAAGGAGGAATAATGAGATGATCATATGGGCTAATCGAGCCAAGAACTAACAATGAAGCTGAGTATGAAGCATTAGTGGCAAGTCTTAAAAAAGCTATTTTCATAGGCATTCAAAACTTGCATATTTTTGGTGATTCTTAGCTTATTATAAATCAAGTACAGGGCATCTATAAAATCAACAAGCTTGAGTTAGCTTTCTATCACAAGCGGGTTCTTGAGCTTATGAAGTAAATACCAAATATCACACTAACTCAAGTCTCTCGATCTGAGAATAGTAAAGTCGATTGCTTAGAAAAATTAGCTATGGTGATAGCAAGTATGAATGGTGATTATGTCATGATCGGCATATTTACTCGATGAGTTCTAGAGCCAGCAAAGTATCAAATCCCATAGGTAAAGGGGTTACTAAATTCGACACAGCAGGATGCGACTCAAGTTTCTCCTCATACTCTCCAAAATTAATAAGAAGTTGTACCAAGAAGAGTTAAGAATGGTATTGCCTCAAAAAAGTAGTGTGAAGCCTTTATTATAGAAGAGCCATGTGATCGGAGGTGACCCTTCATCGACTATTTTAAAGAAGGTAAATTACCAAATAATAAATCAGTAGCAGCTCAAATCAAGAAGTGAATATTGTGTTATGCTTTCATCAACAACACTCTATATCGTAGATCATTTGAATAAATATGGCTACGATGCCTAAATACAAATGAAGGTACTAAAGTGAAGTTCATGAAGGACTCTATGGTGCACACCAGTCAGGTCCCAAGATGGCAGTAAAGATCAAAAGGATGGGCTATTATTAGTCATCTATGATGAGAGACTATATCAATCATACTAAGAAGTGTCATGAATGTCAAGTACATAAGAATATAATCCATCAACCTCCAAATCCACTGCACCCAACAGTAGCATCTTGGCCATTCGAATTTTGGGGTACATATGTAATTAGACCAATTGATCCACCATCATCAGCTGGACATCGCTTCTTCCTAGCAACGATTGACTATTTCTCTAAGTGGGCTGAAGTTATCCCATTTAAAAATGTTACTACTAACCGAGTGATCAACTTCTTCATGCATAATGTGGTCTATAAATTTGGAGTGTCGCATCGAATAATTTTTGATAATGGCACAGCTTTCAAAAATACAAATATTTATAGATTCATCGATTGACACAAAATTGATTGGCGATACTCTTTAATATACAATTCAAGAGCAAATGGTTTGGGAGAAGCTTTCAACAAGACATTAGTAAAATTGCTCAAGAAGATTCTCACTAAAAATAAGAGAGAATTACATACTAAGCTAATAGAGACACTATGGGCGTATCGAACCACCTACAAAATGCTAACTAAAGCCACTCATTATTCATTGGTATTTGAAACTGAAGCAGTTATTCCGTTCAAAGTTGAGTTACCTTCACTTCGAGTAGCCATCCAATATAATCTAACTGAATATCAAAATGTTCATTTGAGAATGGAAGAACTCAATGCGCTTGATGAAGTTAGATTGCAAGCTAATCAAAATCGGAAGTTTACTGAGCAAAGATGTCTACGGCTTTTGACCATACGGTGTGGCCTCAAACATTCCAAAAAGGGAAATTAGTTTTGGTGCTGAGAAGACCAATTATTCCTAATTGAAAATTGGGTGGCAAATTTGAGCCTAATTGGGAAGGTCCTTTTGTCATTGAAAAAGTGTATCAAGGAGGGGCATATCAACTCATTGACTTAAAAGGTGGAAGACCAATGCCACCAATTAATGGTTGATACTTGAAAAAGTATTATACATGATAAATACATCCTCGAGGTACAATAGAAATCAAGAGAGGCATTTTTTATATACATGCTTTATGCCGAGATTCCTAAATAAATATACTCAATCTATATGAAAAATGTTTCTGTGAAAATTACCCGGTTACACAGGGGACATTTTAGATTTATATACATAGACGAAAGTAATGTTACATATTCAAACCATCTTAAGAGCATATCAATTCAAATATTGATGTATTTACATATTTTCATCTTGAAAGTTCTTCTAAATGTGCTTTAGAATTTTTCCTACAAGACAGGGGCATTTTTTAGTTTATGTTAAGTTTATTTGAGTTGACGTCATGTTATAAGATGAGATCCTCGAATATATTTTGATTCAGGTTGACATCGAGCTTTACATAAAAATCCATGAATATACCCATAATCATCATTGTTAAGTTGCAGATTCTTACAGGAACAAAAAGAATCTATTTCTACGCATGAAAAGATAGCCATAAATGTCAAGAAAAATTTCTCTCATATTCATCAAATCTTAAAGATCAAGTCAACAGAACTCCCAATTTTGGAAGCTTCAATCAAGTGAAAGAAACATCAACCTCTACATCCTGAAGTCTAGGACACGGATAGGTTCTAAAGGTCAAACTCGATAAGCCTGCAAATGGCCAAGTTGTTAGCGCTCTCCTCACTCAACAAGCTACAAGAAAAGGTCATAGTGAAAGATCCCCCATTCGCCAGTCTGATGATAAAACCACCAACCCACTATAGCTTAAGTCAAAGCCTCGAGTAGGTTTTAAAGGTCGAACTCAATAAGCCCAAATATGGTCGAGTTGCTGATGCTCTCCTCACTCAACAAGCCATAAGAAAAGGCCACAGTGAAAGAGCTCATGTTCGTCAGTCTAATGATGATAGTTGTTCAATCTCAAACCAGATCTAGCTTAGTGATTACAAACAACCAGAATCCAAGAGATCTTTCTACTGAAATGATTTGAGTTTTGTAGCCAGCACACAAATTAAACCCAAAGCACAAAGCATACAAATCAAGCCCAAAGCACAAAGCATATAAATCAAGCCTAAAACACAAATCAAAGCTAATCATCTCATCAAATCTCCCAAAGACAAAAAGCATAAGAGTAATAGAGGAATGCTAATTTCACTAATACAATAAGATAATACATGACTAAGGGAAAGAGAAATAAAAAAGGAGTACATCACAGGAGCCTAGATTGTAGCTCTGTCGTATAAATAAGATGCTAAAAGCGTCAGTAAAGCATCAACATGTCAAGAAGCCTCAGCATCTACCATAGCATGGAGATGTAGCTGGTAATGGTGCTCCCGCTATAGCCTGAGCCCTCCTATCCTGCTCAGTCTGCAACATAGAAGATGTATGATTACTATTTTTTTAATTACTATCAACGCCTATCAAGCCAGATGGTAAGTCAAATATATTTAGTTGGTGAACCAACAAAAATCGATCTCTGACCAAATGAGGATCAAAGAAGAATATGTGAATCTGCTTCATCTCCAAAGTAGAAGATGCTCAGTATAATTACAATACTATAGGAAATCCTCACCCTAAAATGAATACAAGATACTCGAAATAAGCAAATGCACCATGTAAGTGAAGGTGAGCCCAAGCGTACAAGTACTGCCACGACAGAGTCACATCTTGTAACTCTAAAGAACCAGCCTCAGAAATCATCCCCAATATCCATAAATCCTAGCCAACACTACGGGGGCTAGAGAAATCTTCTCACCTTAAGAAATCCTGCTGGCTGCTAATAAAGTACCTAGATGAATTAATCCCTCTGTAATTGGAAGCACAAAATGCAAAGCCATGTTACTATAAAGCTGGCTAAGAACAAATCCTCGCTCAATCTTTGTAAGATAGGAGAAGTCGCTCCTACTAATAAAATAGGCTCCGTAGTCTCAGATAAGTAACCGCCATCAGACACACCCAATAAAAAAGGGTTATGTAGTACTACAGTCTCCTCAGATAGAGCATAATCATATAAGAAGCTCTAAATCCATATACTCACAGGTAGTGCAGCCCGTGATCGTCTAGAACATCCTGATGTCATGAAATTCTGGTGATAGTGGTCCAAAAGATCAATATAAGAAGAAGGCACAACTAGCCTACCTCATCGATCATAATCATCTGAAGGCTGCCTACAAAATAACTTCTCATTAGGTGGAACGCACTCCTCATAGTGATAACCAAGTATCGGGAGACCTGACACAGCCTGTAAGTCCCAAAGCATAAATGCCAACTCCTCTGTGATCCAACAAGTGTTACTACTAACATCCTAGAACTCCACTACTCCACAAACCCAAGAAGAAGGCATACCTCCAAAATCAAATAAAGACACATATATTGCCTCATAAATGCCAGTTGTCCATAAAGTGTCTTTGTAAGCATGTAAGATGTATCTAGCCCATGTGGCGTATCTAGGTGGAAGACTAGGAATCCTACCAACAGAGGAATCTCGGCGTCTAATAGGCGTAGTTGTGGTCTCAGTCTAAAGCGCCTCATCTGCTCAATGTTGTCAGAAGCAGGTTGTAATACATCACAATATCCATAACTAACCTGGGCCACTGTGCTATTCAAAGGGTTGTAGTCCTCACACTTCAGTTTAATGGTAGCCACCCAATCAGCAGAATCCTCAAAAGTAAAAGAATCTTAAGTATAGTTAGGAAGTAGGGAAGAGCATGCGAAAAAACCCTGGTAAAAATCACATCCTCGTAACATATCGGTGTGATGCTCAATCCTATCCTTGATATCAGCATCTCCATGAGGATCATGTTTGTCAATCTCTGACCAAATAGCCTCCTCACTAGGCTCAGTAAATGACAATCTTCAGGTCTCCTCCAGTGAAACATTCTCCTGTCAAATAATTAGAGAAATGACACATAAGAATCCAACAAAAAGGGGTTATACTAAGAAGCGATAAAAAAACAGAAAGCGAAGAAAGTCAAAAAAGAGTCAATGAGTTTTCAACAAACGTGGCCCACTCTATGCGCGAATCACATTTGTTGGGGGGCATTTGTTGACCTCCATGTATGTTTCATAAGTCAAGTCAAGCCCACAAATCAAATTCGATAGACTTCAGAAGTGACAATGCGCAAATCGAAGCTCAAAATGCACTAGACGTCAGCAAAAATATTCGAAATGACTTACGATCGATGAACGGACTTTATTGTCACATTCAAAGCATCAAAATTGATTGGAATATAAATATTACATAATCTTATGATCAACTGATTAAGTAATCGAGCTATCAATGTGCTGACACGTATACCGGAGTTAGGAAGCTACGATGATATCCAAATAGTCTCTGTTCACAAAATTGATCATGTTGTTAGCTTCATAACATTGAAAACTATCAAATGAGACTATCCACTCTCAATTGGGATGAGTTTATGTAAATTTTGAATGATCAGAAATGACAGTGTGTAAATCAAGGCTAAAATGCATTGGACATCATCGAAAGTGGTCGAAATGACCTCCGATTGATGAACGGACTTCGCCATCCCATTCAGAATGTCAAAATTGATCGGAATATAAATATTGCACATTCTAATGATCAATCAATTAAGCAATCGAGCTATCAATGTGTCGACACGTATATCAGAGTTAGAAAGCTTTGACAATATCCAAATGACCTCAGTTCATAAAATTGATTGTGCTGTCAGCTTTGAAAAACTAAAATCTATCAAGTAAGACTATTCGTACTCAATTCAGACAAGTCTGTATGAAAATTGAGCGATCAGAAATGATAGTGCATATTTTGAGTTGAAATTGACTCAATTTGATGCTGGTTCAAATCAAACGGCCTCCAATTGTGAAACGGACTGAATTCACATCAAAGTCGATTACTCAATTTAAAAGTCAATTTAAATCCCTAAATTTAACCTAAATCCCTATTTTTATTCGACTAAATCGGTTTTCCCTCATGGCCCAACAGCAACCGCTTCCCTTCACGCGGTCTTCTCTTCACACGAGGAAAAGAACTCCCTCTTTGTTCATTCGATTGATCATGCCTCAGCTGCACTCCCTTCATGCGTGATCTGAAACCAAAGGGCTCCCACTCAAGTTCCCTTCTTTTCTCCAAACAAAAAAATCCTTAAATGCAAGGAAGTTTTCTTTTCAAGCAAATGATGTGAAAGGTAAGACCCTCCTTATTTATAGAAAGGAAAGCCATCTTTGTGGGTCTCACTTATAATTAAACTAACAACATATGTAAAACATATCACAACTTGAAATCTTAATATCTTCTTTGAAGTCTTATTTTAAAATAAATAAGGAATTTGATATGAAGTTAAGAATGAATCTAAATTGGGTCTAACAACTCTTGTTGTAGAAAATGTGGAGAGTCCTTAAATGATAAAATTAGAAAGGCTTAAAGCTTTTTTTTGGGTGAACTTTGTTATATATAAACTTGCATGAATGCAACTGCAAGAAATACGCCTTCGTACATATCTTATAGCGGTCACTCCTTTGGGTCAAATATTTCAAAATACATGCAAGCGCTTGAATAAAAAAATTCATTACACATATCTAGAATGAATATATTCTTATTCAAAACTTGAATAAACTTTCAAATGAATGTCCTTGAACCGCAGATCGTTGAGTGCTTAAATTTCTGGGGATCTTGGCCATATTTAGTCTTAAAACTGTGTCCGAGTTAAGAAAACCTAAAAATTAATTATGATAATTTCAACTCGATGAAATATCTGAGAAATTGATTCTATCGGGTGACAGTAGATCTAATCCTCTGTTAGCAACTAAATAGAGTTGATAGGATCTAAAGCTCTTAAACAAATTCATATTAATCAATTTTTCAAATAAAATTAACTCAAATTAAATATCAATCTAAAAGCTATTTAAATGAAACTCTATCATTAAAAGCTTAAAGCAAAATGCAATCTCTCCACCTTCCGCAATTATTTGTCAGGGGTGATAAATTAAGAAAACTCAAGCTCACAAAAATTGATATCAAATCAGTGTTACTATGTTCACTCTCAAATCTTCTTAGTAAGAATGTGGCTCGTGTTCCTCTTGGCTTGGCTGTTCAGATGATGATTCACTATAGTCTTTTGATGGGATGGTTTGGCTCAGCTCCATTATATTATCATGGTAGATCATCTCCCCAATGGCTCGTCCTTTGAGTTGTGAATCATATACTTGATGCAAACAACCTCGTTATGTAAGATAAATTTAAACTATCTCCTTAAACAAACATCAAGTCTAAGGATTTCTTGGGCGTAACCCATGTGTTCGATAAGGATCGTTTGGTGGTTGGGTTGACTACCTCCTCATAAGTAGGAGGGAATGATAGCGGGATGAACCATGGGATTTAGATTGCGTCATCATTCCCCAACCATTGGTTTAAAATGATGAATTTCATAATCTAAATTTTGAAATACCATATCTTTCTACTTATCGCTATGCATTTAGCGATCTAACAATTAATGTCTTCTCTCTCACTTATTGAGGGGTAATTAACTATAGGGGTTTCTATACCCAACTAGATCTAAAGTCCCCACCAAATGAGGATGAAATCTCTGGGTAGTGTCTTATCTACTATTCCATCAGCCTTCTGAAAATTACACCGATACTAAAATCATGCTCTCTTCAATTCAAAATTGTCGAGAGGTCGGTGGCAATTTTTGGAGCCCACAATAACAAATTAACAATTTTATCAAACAATTTCACAATCCACAAGCAAAAAAATTTAGCTTAATGTGCTATAATTATTTTCTATGAAATACAATCGTTGCTATCATTGGCTGACAAATAAGTTTCTATGGAATGAAAAGTACAGCACAGCAATGCACATTTATGTTAAACTAAAACTATGAGAAGCATATGAAGATCAAACCAAAAACATTGTTAACATGCTTTTCCCATCGAGATATTATTCTGAAAAAATTTTATACAGAAATAAGATCAAAAGGCTAGATGGGCATTCATAAAGATCATTATCCTCTTTATTTTCTAGAGAAATTGAAACAGAAATAGTAAATTTATCACAATACCTAAATTACAAAACTTTCCTCATACATCTATTAACATTCACACTATATAACAATTCTATTCATCAAAGAGTACTTATGATCAGTTAGTTACAAGTTGGGATCTCTGGATTTGCTTCTCGACCTTCCATGCTTTAACCATTCTTTGTATGAATTCCTCCGCCCTTCTCCTCAACTCCTCATCATCCTCCTCGATGTCTTCCTCCACAGTTCCGTCTTTCTTCATGTTTGTATGGGCATCCATTTCATCTCGATCCACGGTAGTTGTCTCAGGCTTCTCAGGTTCTTCACCATCATCATGGCAGGCTATCTCTTTCAGTTCATCACCGACTCTCACAGCCGCTATTCCGTTGCCAAAGTTGAGCAGTAGTAAAAGAGCAAAAATGAAATTACAGAGACAAAAAGCACTAAAAGACTCGTTCACAAATGAAGAGGAAAGCTGCACAGTTTAATACAACATTTTTCTCTTCTGAGGGGCTCTGATGAACTTAATTGCATTGGTCTCTCCCTTCGGGGTTTTATATAGTTTTCTATTATTTAAAAGTGTGTGGAGGAAGACTCAATCAGATCTAATTGCTTAAGATAAGAAGCTATCGCAAATACTATTAATTAACTAATGAGAATATGATTTGACAAAGTGCCTAAGATTTATTTATTTATAGAGAGTGGGTTTTGGCTTGTGTTTCCGAAATAGTCCACCATTGACTGATAGCTGACATATTCATAACTTTCTACGGAAGGAAAAGCGTGTTAAAACAAAATTGATAGGCATGCTGAAAATAATTGTAATTAAGTTTATTTTGGATTCTATTTAACTTCTATTATAAATTTAAAATTATTTCAAATCGATTTCATATTCTGCAAGATTCATTCGAATATTATTTGAGTTGGCTTAAATTTTAGAAATAAAATGTATATTAAATAATATGTAGAACTTACAATATTAAACATATATTATTATTTGAAATTATGTAAAAATGGAATTGGAGTGGAAAAAATTGATTGATTTTGAGTTTAAAACAGTAGATATTACTTAAATTGATTTTAATTTTGTTTTGAGTTTAAATTAAATGTGAATAATTTCTTTTAATTTTAGGAATACAATGTAGTAAATTTGAGTTCATATCATATCTATTATTATTACTATTATAAGCTTAGGTTTTAAATAAATCAAATCTGGCCAAGCAATAACTCTTCATTTATTTTCTTAAAATTAACTTTGAACCAATCTTTAAATACGTATCTATCTATTTTTTATTTGATATTCTTATTTTGTTTCTATCTTTAATAATAATTATAATTTTAAAGTGCAAAAGTTGACACAAAATAATATAATAAAACAAATAAGTTATCAAATAACTAATTCAATTTTCGTTAAATGAACATCTATCAAGCCATTTTAAGATCTACTTTTAAAATAATATGTATGTATATACATAGACATAAATAAATAAATAGTTCATTATTCAAATATAGTCAAGGGAACTGAGTGAAATTAATCTCAAATTTATACACATATGGTATATGCAAATGCATGAACCTAAGACTTTTTATTTGAAAACCTAAGTCAACCAATGGGCTAAGGTGTTTTGCACCTTTCTAATTTTTTTTTCAAGTAAAAATATTTATTTAAATTAATAAACATGATGAGTATCTCCTCGGATGTCTCCGATAAAATTGGAAAAAAGAAATATGACCATAATTGAGCTTTACATGAGTGAACAATATGTTATTCTTTAGATTCATTGAGTTCTTGTTCACTTAAATTCTATTTATAAGGATTTTTTCTAGGCATTTACATATAGGCAATTTTTTAAAATAAGTACAATTTTAAACTTAATTAGTAAATTAAGTATCGTTAAAAAAAATTTAGAAATAGGTATAATACTAAGTGACTAATTCTTTGTCAACTCCGACATTTGTGTGTTGCCACCTTATTAGTTGATTACTTGGTAATAGAGGCTAAACAAATAGACGTCGATCCTATTCACCTTTCAATCGATCCGAGCTCCTTTCCGCATCCGAAGCCTCCACGCGAGCCACCCACCCCATTCCTCCCTTCCAAGCATGATCACCTTCCTCTCCGACCTTTCTGGTAGCCGTCGGCCTTGCTCCAACAGCCGGCATTGCTCCATCTTCTGCTTGTAGCTAAACCGCCATCATTTTTTGGTTGACCCGTCATTTGTGTTAAGAGTTTCCTCTCCAATAACATCCCTTGGAACCCAACATTAGCTTACGACGATGATTCTAGCGGCTCTGTTCTTTTCAAGGAAGTTTTCTGCAGTGGATTCTGTAGTTCTTAGCGCACATTGTCATTGTTCATCATAAACATACGGTAAATCTCTACTTTTTCTCAGTTATAATTAAGTAGATTGTGTGTACTAGGGCTTAGAGTTATAGGGTTAGAGTTTCGTACTAGGATTTGATTTGTAATTTTGGGTTAGAGTTGTGGTTCAGGTATTTGATTTATAATTTTGGGTGATAATATAGTCTTTAAGGTTTAATATATGTTGGGTACATTATTAAAAATGATTGTGAAATATTTATGAATAATACGAGTAGGAATTGAGTCATTGCAATTGGCCTATAAGATTAGATCCAGTTACCTTTAGAGCAAGTCACCTTAGATGGAGGCATTCGCATAACGTGTCGATTGAGTAAAATATCATTTGATTTATGTAGTCTGTATTACAAATAAATTTATACGCACGATATTTTTCTAAATTTATGGAATACTGATATGATTGGTTATTCTCCAGTTATTTGAGGAATGAGTAGAGAGTTTATTTCGTATATCCTATTCTATAGAGGCGAACTAATTGTCGATAAGCAATTCATTCCAAGTTATATGGGTGGTCGAAATCGTCCAATTAAGGTTCTGCAGCACAACACCTTATTAGAATTGAAACAAAGAATTATGAGATCCTTGCACATTGATTCAGAATGCCACACTGTCAGTCTTACATGTCATTATCCAGTGAGTAATAGATTTATAGCGTCTGTTATTTCTGATGATGAAGTTTGCAACATTACACTAGACGAGCTTCTCGTCAAATATTAGTGTTATATGTGGAAGTGGAGGATGCTAAAGTTGCATTACATTATTAGAGGAGATATACCATCACGCATATACGAGGATTTCATTTACTCTGTGATGACATAGCGACTTTGAAGAATTGATTCCTAGGTAATACCATCTTTATCTTTACCTATTTATAATGTTAATATTTAATATCAATGTGTGTCATCGTACTTATGAGTTTTGTGGCAGTGATGATGTTATTTATCGTTCAGAGGAACCGTATGGGCCTCAGAGTGTCGCAGACGATGGTGTGTATGAATTATGAGCAGTGGCTTAAGTAGTAACTCTTTGTAGGATATCAGTGATGATGATTGTTCACATGGGTTAGAAACTACTATGGTTGAGAATGTAGTCAGTCAGGATCTTTTAAAAAATCATTCATTCTGGAATATTAATAGTGAAAGTCAGATGTTATCTACTAACGAGTATGTACGGATGTGTCAAACTATGAGAGAGTAAGACAATGATATTTACTTTGACGATCCATCTGATGAAAATGCCCTAACAGTTGATGTTGAAATCCCATGTGACCTTGTAGAAGTAATGTGTTTTACATGTAAAAGAGTCTTCCGTTTGCTGTTATTGGATGGTGTATAGTTAATAATATTCAATTCCAAATAGTTACCTCAAACCAAAATAATTATACTATGATATGTGTACATCACGATAGTCTTAATAGGCCATGTAATTGGCATCTGCATTGTAATAGCAGCAGATGTTTAGGGGTGCTTGGAGAATATCTAGAATTGGGGAACACTGCAGATGTATCAATGCAGTTAGTGCTGATGGTCATCGGCAGTGTAGTTCCAAATTCATAGCTTATTTCATTATACCTATAATCAGGCATCAAATTGATCTGAAACCTAGGAAGATTATAGGTATAATGGAATCAAAGTTTATTGTCAAAGTTTCCTACATGAAGGCCTAAGATGTTAGGCGTAAGGTAATAAAAGCAATTTTTGGTAGTGGGGAAGAGTCTTATAGGACTATCAGTATTTTCATGGAAGTAGTTTGTACTACTTTACCTGGTATAGCCTACAAAATTCAGTATAACAGTACACAACGATTCCAAAGAATTTTATGGGAGTTTGGTCCTTCCATTTTGGGTTGGGGTAGTTTCCACCGAATTCTCCGTTCATATGGTACATTTTTTTAGGCAAGAACCATGGTATACTATTGTGGGTTCCGAAAATTTTCCACCGACCACTTCGATGAAAGAGTGTTTAAAGTAACTGTGTAATTTTCAGAAGGCAGGTGAATAGTAGATAAGACACTACCCAGAGATTTCACCCTCATTTTATGAGGACTTTAAATCTGATTCCAAGTTTCCTATAGGCGCAAGCACCTATAGTTAATTACCACTCTCAATGTTGAGAGAGAACTTTTGATTAAGGCTAGTCATTAGATTGCTAAATGCATAGCGTATAGGAGCAGCATGTGGAGTTTTAAAATTTAGAATTTATAAAATTCATTATGTTCAACTTAAAGTGGATGGTTAGAGAAACGATGACGCGCCCGATCTAGATCTCATGGTTCCGTCATCCCAGTGGCGGTTCTAGTCTACTTGGAGGGTAGTGACAACGTGAAGGATCCTGTCGGCCGGTCATGGTCATCCGAGGGGACCAGACCAGTGGTGATTGTCTAATTAAGTCCACATTAGCGATAGAGATTTTTTATCAAGTGCACTCTATAATTCACAACTCAAGCGAGTCATTGGGGAGTATAAGATTTGGCAGTAATATAATGTACTATTTGGCCTCCGATCAAAGGACTCTAGTCGTAATTGCATCATATGTGGAGCTCACTGGCCAAGCCACGCAATCAAAGGATGTGTGCCATGTCCTTGCTAGCATGAGATTGATTGAGAGTGAACATAATTGTATACTTGATTTGACATTGGCTCCTTCGTGAGCTAAAGTTTTCTTAATTTATCACCTCTGATAAACAGCTGTGGAAGATGGGTTGGATTGAGTTTTATTTTAAGTTATAATTAGTGAATTTTATTTAACAATTTAGAATTTAGTAATTTATCTGATTTTACATTTGTATTGATACATAACTTTGATTAATTTGATTTGAACTTGCAAGCACATTTTGATGATGAATATCCCCTCCGGTTGAAATCTCCATTGAACACAGCCATCATCGAGGTAGACCTTGTCAACTCTGTTATTTTGTTAGCAGAGGATCGGGTCTATAACTTGAATTTATAAATTTGAATTTGAGATATAATAATTTAAAAATCTAAATAGTAGTAATCCCCTCCGGTTGAGATTTTCGTTCAACACAGCCATCATCGGGATAGTTTATTATTTCAATATTTGGATCCACTCAATTAATTTAATAATCTGAATCGGTCTGTGTCAAAAAAATTAATATGTTTTATTAGGTTGAAGATATTATAATAACATCATTAGATTTTTTAGGTTTTGTTAAGCCGGACCCGGTCCTAAGACCCAACCAGGAATCAACTCGCACAGCATCCTTATACACTAAGTTTAAGCATTCAGTATAGTGTTAGGGCCCATGCAGGTATTTGATTGATTTGTTTAAGCATTTGATTCTATTTAAAGTCTTGCACGTATTTCAAAGTGCTCAAATTAAGTGTGACATCACTTCAAAATAGAAATGAATTTATTTCCTTCAAGTATTTGCATCTATCTCTAAGGCACTCTAGTTGGATATGAGACTACCCTCTAACATGTGTAAAAACTCATCTCATTTAAGTACATGCATGGGTATAGTTTATTTAATTGTACACACATATCATGAGATGGTAGTTGTAGATATATGTGTGTCCCATAATACATGCATGAATGATCTCATTTAGAAGTAGTTGATTATTCATATGTATTTGAACACAAGCTTTCAATTTAGAATTTGCATTGAAATATGTGCATGTATTTCACTTTATGATTAGCATAAGCTTCAAGGCATCAAACTTAGGTACATGCCCATTTGGATATGGGATGCCTCATTGTGCATGTCGTATATGTTTTGAATTACTGACACATGTTTAAACATAAAGAACTCATATTATCAAGTTACTTTAAGATATGAGTAAGCCTTTCTTAAGTGATTTGCGTGCATTGTTTACAAACAAGTACACAAATGTCTTGTAAACTATCTTATAGATTTCATTTGAGCTTAGTTCTAGTTTAAAGATAAGTACTCAGATGCACTGTGGCTTCAACATGGTTCAACCCTGAGTTCAAATACAGGGTCTACATGTTCTTTGAAAGATACTTATGATGAGATATCCAATTTTGTTATCACTTGGGGATTATTGAATAATATTCTTGCATGAAAAGAATCCTCAAGGTTTTAGTTGATGTTGATGTTAGTTTGACTCTTATTCATGCTTTTGAGCCACTTTACTTCATTCTTGCTTCTTGTGCGCTATCAAGTTTAATTCTTGCTCCTAGACTAACTATCAAATGCGATGTAGCTTTTGCTTGTATAGGTTAAAGAGCTCTTAATGTTATCCCAAATTTTACTCAATTTTCATTTAAATTTGATTTTTTTGCTAGCTCATTTTTTTAAAAGGATTTTACATTTCATATTTGATTTAATATCAATTTCATCCTTCATTTAGGTTTTAAGTGTCTTTTTACTGTCTCTTGTTGGCCCAGATTTTGATGAAATTTCACCAGCACTTCCCCTAGTAGGGAGATTTCTACATAAGCCAGGTTGGCCCACCTCTCTAAGAAGACACACATGAGTGGTGTTTTGCAACACTACGACCGTAAAAGCTCAAACCTACCCGTCTAAAAGACATGCATAGGCCTTCAATCACCTGTACGAAATCAAATAAACAATATTTTTGTACATTCATGCATTTATATAACATGAATGACACAATCGCAAAATTAGTGAGGATCGATGATGAAATTTGCAAAGCCCCCTTTTTTTTGCTCTCTTTACTGTTTATTATTTTTTTTTTGTAATTTGGTGGAAGAAAGAGAGAGAAAGGATCAGAGGTGGAGCTCAAGTAGGCAGCAAGATGTGGCTTGTTGTATGGCTAGAAGAACAACACCAAAAAAAGAGAAGTGGGATGGGTTTGAGTCACGAGGATGGGATTTGCTGCTGCCAAACAATAAGAAATAGGGCTTCGGCTAGAAGAGATGGGGAGATCGCCTGCTGAAATGGGAGTGGGAAGCTCATGGGAATGAGTGAAATAGGAGAGTTTGATTAGTGAGAATTGCATGAGAGGCCGGTGAGAAAGCTCGTGTGAACTGGAGGGAGATATTGGGATGAGCCGTATGAAAGAGAGAAGAGGGAGATCGGACATTTGTTTGGTTCATAACAGGGATTGATGAGAGGAGGAACCAAGAGGTTTGCTCACTCGGCTTGCACAAATGAAAAGGTGGGATCATGAGGGATCTCATGTGGCTCGTTTCCTCAGCTAGGAAGGATGGAATGGTAGAAGTCTCCTTCAGCTGCTCAACTCGCACGAACGGGAGAAAAGGGTTGCTCGTTCGAATGTTATGCTTATGTGGTTGGGAGGAAAGAATGAACGGGTAGCTGCTCAATTTTGGAGGCTCCAACCGAGAGCTCTGTGCTGCGCGTCTGGGATGAGTGGAGTGAATGGAATGAGTTAGGGCTGGGAATAGGAGCTTTATATAGCCTTAGGGTTAGATATAAAGGGAGATTTATAAAAGCTTCTCTTATTTAAGTATTTAATCAATGTTAATTTGAATATTTATGATGACATAATCATATAGTTAATATAAATGTCAATCTTAGGTTATTCAATGTTACGAGCATGTAGCAATCCGTTTCACGTCGGAGCCATTTAGTTCAGTCGGTGTCGAATGATTCAATTTCGAGGCTCAAAAATGTCGCTTTCGACCACTTGACATTGTGCAAACTCATCCGAATTGAGTGCTAATAATTTACTTAATAGATTTTGATATTTTTGAAGCTAGCGGTACAATCAATTTCGTGAACGGAAGTCATTTGATTCGAACATCATCACAGCTTTTTGACTCTGATATGCGTATCGACACATTGATAGCTCAATTGCTTTATCGATCACTCTTTAAATTATGCAAATATTTATATTTCAGTCAATTTTGACGTTCTGAACATGACGGCGAAGTCCGTTCATTGATCAAAGATCATTTGGGCTGATTTTGGTGACGTCCAGTGCATTTCAACCTCGATTTATGTGCTATCACTTCAAATCATTTAACATTTGCCCAAACTCACTCGAATTGAGCATGGACAGTCTCATTTGATAGTTTTCAATGTTTTGAAGCCAACATCACAATTAATTTCATAAATGGAGGTCGTTTGAACATCATCGTAGCTTCTTAACTTTGTTATGCGTGTTGACACATTGATAGCTCAATTATTTTATCGATCGCTCTTTAGATTATGCAATATTTATATTCTGAACAATTTTAATATCCTAAATGCGATGGCAAAGTTTGTTTGTCAATCGGAGGTCATTTCAACCATTTCTTGTGACGTCCAGTGCATTTTGAGCCCCAATTTGTGCACTATCACCTCCGAAGTCCGTCGAATTCAACTTGTGAGCTTGTCTTGATTTATGATTATATGAAGGTCAACAAATTTCCCTCAATAAATTTGATTCATGCATGGAGTGAGTCACATTTGTTGAAAATTGGTTGACCTTTTAGGCTGGCCACAGAACTTGGATCATTTTAGCTTTGATTGTAATAGCTTATGAAGCTTTGATAGGATTTGTCATTAGTATGATGCCTTATTTAAGGCATGATAACTGGCGGGATTGGCCAATTTTTCATAATCGACTTGTCAAATAGATAAGAGTTCTTATACCATCTACTCTCTACTTTAATGGCTTTGTTGAAGATCTCTTTCTTTTATGTCCTTGCAGATTTGAGTTTCCTCCCAACTTGGGTTGATTGTTTGAAAGGAATTTTTTTTTATGAAGGACTTATTTGGGAGTTGGTTTATCCGTGCTTAGTCGATTTGAAATTCCGTCTAGCTTTAAGCAAGACTTGATGAAGGAATGATTTGTCCATATTGACTTGTCGAAGGTGCCATGAATCCAGATGATTCGCCTTTGACAGACTTGTTGAAGGGTACATATAGTGACCCAACCTTCTGGCTTATATAGGATCAATGTTGAGTTATCTCAGCAATGTATTTTTAACGATCAATAACTACTAAATTTTTAGCCATCGGCCAGTATGAACTATGGAATTTCTTCCTCGGTCATGTGCTTTTTATTTTGACGGACTTGATGAGGAAATTGACTCTAATCTACACTTAGTGCTTGATCATTCTATTTAAAAATATATTGGGATATCATCTTGTAGGCAATATATAAATTGATTTAAGACAGCTCTGAATTGAGAGTTTTCTCAGATTATCTTGGTCCATCGACCGAGTGGAAAGATCACTTGAATTTTGGTTGCTTGTAGTCACTAAGCTGGACTTGGTTTAAGATTGAACAGCTATCATCATTGGACTGACGAGCGGGGGCTCTTTCACTGCAACCTTTTCTTGTGGCTTATTAAGTGAGGAGAACGTCAGCAACTCTACCATTTACGGGCATGTTGAGTTCAACTTTTTGAACCTACTCGAGTCTTCAACTTAAGCTGAGATGGCTTGGCGGTCTTGTCATCAGACTAACGAACAAGGGCTCTTTCACTGTGGCCTTTTCTTGCGGCTTGTTGAGAGAGAAAATCATCAGTAACTCGATCATTTATAGGCTTGTTGAGTTCGACCTTTAGAACCAATCCGTGTCCTAGACTTGAAGATGTAGAGATTGATGTTTTTCCAACTTAGTTAATGAAGCTTCCAAAACTAGGAGTTCTTCTAGTTTGATCTTCAAAATTTGATGAATCTTAGAGAGAAATTTTGAGATTTAGGGCTATCTTTTCATGCTTGCAGCTGATTTTTTTTATTCTCGCAAGAGCCCGCAACTTTGACCATAACAGTTATAGATATATTCAGGGATCTCGGCATAAATCTTGATGTCAACCTGAATATATGCAAGAAGACCTCATGTTTAGCAGGAGAGAGTTGAACAACCTTGATCATTAAAAAAAAGGCTCTTATCTAACAGGGGGATTGCAGATTAGTTTAGAAATATATTATAAGGTTTGATTTCCTTCACTGCAAAATAGATATGATATGTTTTTCAATCATAATATGTATCTATCTAAGGATCTCGACTTAAAGCACAATATCGACTTAGATAAATATACAAAAATGCCCCATGTCTAACAGGGGGGCTTTCGGAGTAACTGTTAAGAGAATTTGATATGTCTTTGGTTATGCTTTGTGCTCTCGGACTTGTTGAAGACTTTCTCATGAGAGTTTGAAATTTGTATTTTGAATTTTTTTTTGTTCTGACTTAGTGCCTTAGTGGACTTGTTGGTGAAATGAGAACATCTTTGGTCCTATGCTTTATGCTTTGATGGACTTATTGAAGACTCCATCTCGGAGATTTGTATCTTGTATTTCCTTCTATCCTGGCTTCGTGCCTTGACAGATTTGATGAAGGAAAGTCCTGAATTATCTTAATGACTTGTCAGGTGATACAAAAATTACCTTCTGCCTTAGCTTTCTTCTTTCATGGGCTTATGGAAGGATGTATGTCGATGACCTAGCCCTTAGTGCTTGTGTTAGGTCAATAGGAAATAGTCATCAATCCCATGCTTTGTGCAATGCATATTAATGATATCCTTAGCTTTGGCTTTGTATGAACATTGGGATGACTTCTTTGGTCCCCTAATTTTTGCTTGGTTGGACTTGCTGAAAAAAAGTTTTCTTCGGTCTTTGCTTTCTGCTTGATAGACTTATTGAAGGAAATAAAATTTTATAATTTTCATTGATACTAAACTTGGCTTAGTGCCTTCTCGAGTAAGGATATTTTGTTGAAGTTTGTAGATGACCTTACGATCATTAAAGATGAACTCCCAATATGGGCCAATTGAACTCACCAAGTTAGAGAGATTTGGAGATTTGGATGCTCTTGTCTTTGAACTAACAAAGTAGGGGGATCCCTTACTATGGCCTTTGTATTGAGTAAGAACACAAACTCATATTTAGGCATGTTGAGTCTGACCTTATGCACCCACTTGAGTCTTGGACTTGATGTATGGATGGAAGATGTGCTTTCAATTTGATTTGTTATAGTTTATAGACTTGAAATTTTCTCTTTTTGGTTGGTAAGACTTTGAGACTTGAGAACCTGAATACATAATTTGAACATGTATATGGGAATCTTGGCTTTAGGCATGATGTCAACCCAAATACAACAAAAATGCCCCCTATTTCACATGGAGAGCCTGACATTTTGCTATAAAATTTAAAAATACCCCCTCTCTGATAAGGAGATTTTTGCTTCATTTCAGAAATACATTCTTGTATTACAAGATAATTTTCAAGCAAACTTACACATGTAATGACATATGAAGAATAATAAGTCTTCTGTTGACCTCACTTTTGGAGTGAGCTCTTAACCTCCTCTCCTTAGACTTAGGACTCTTCTAGACACTAAGAACTCCTTAGTCATAAGACACTTTTAGTGATTAGGTGAACACTTAGCCTAAGTCTAGAGACTTAGAAGTGTTAATCATAAGATTAGGTTATGCCTTAGGGCTTAAGAAAATTACCCATCCTATAGCCTAAACCTAATCTAGCTACACTTTCTCAAATCAAACTCAGATTCAATTCTCAAACCAAATCTCAAAATTAAATTCAAATTTTAAATATAATTTCAAATTTGACTCAAAATGATTGAAACCCAAAATCAAATTCATATCCTAAAACCCTTCCTAAGCCATATAAACCACATTCATAAGCTTAGCCAAAACTCCCTTATATCAAATCAAACTCAATTGATCTCTTTATAAATCAATTATGAATATAAATGAAATCCAAATTCAAATGACCAAAACTATATCAAAATCAAATCCAAACTCAATCTAAACCCTTTAAGCCAATTCTTTGGACATAGCCAAATTCTATCCATATCAAGTCAAAACCAATGAATTTTTGCTTAAATCAATCATTCATTCAATTATCTACCCAAATATAAATGAAACCTACAATCATCAAATCAAATTGAAACCAACCCGAACCTAGCCCTTTTATATTGAAAATTTCAAATGAGCCAAAATCCCTTAAACTCTAAATTGATTGTCGTTGAATTTTTATTCCAATCTATGGCTCATATATAAGTTCAACTAAACTCGAATCAAACCAAAACCAAATCAATTGACGCACTTAGGTTCACTTGACCCAAAGTGACCTAAAGGACCCATTTGAGCCAACTTCCAATCCAACCCAAATTGGATTGAACCAAGCTCACCAAAACCTTCCACCATGATTGTTGATCACCCTATGATGATCAATTGCAATCAATTGGGCCAACCTAAGCCCAATTGGCCATTTGATCCAAATTGACTCCACTAAAGGACCAAATCAGGTCAAATCATGATCTAACCCAAATTGATTGCAACCAATGGCTCAAGTTCATTCCAAATTGATTATTGAACTTGACCAAAGTCATAATTAAACCCAATTTGATCAACAGAGCCCAATTGGTCAACTTGAACCAACCTAGCCCAAATTGGCCTAAAGGGTCAATTTGGCTTAAATCCAAATTTATTCAAACCAAAGATGATGTTCATCTTCAATCAGCCAATTGAACATGAAACAACCCATAACCTAAGCTAATTTGGCCATTTTTTTGTCAAATGGGTCAAATGGACCCAATATGACCCATAAGACCAAAATTGGGCCAAATCCCATGAAACCAAGCCAAGACCCATTGGGGGCTGATCAAAGCCGACCCAAACCCATTTGGGATCAGCCCAAAACTAACCTAACCCATTTAAATCTCTCATGGATCCTCCCCCACATAGGATTCCACCCAACCACATTTAATTCTCCTCCATCACATGCACTTAACTCTTCCCCAACATTTGCATTGAATAGAGCTAATCATATATCAGCAAGAGAGGACTTTGGAGCAAACATCCAAAGTCCTCAATCAATCCATCATCTATCCCAACCACCCAAGCAAGATAACAATCAATTTGGAGCCAAAAAATTCAAAAAATAATGGATTTTCGCCATTATAAAAGGAGGGGAAAATGAAGTTTTAAATCTCTTACACCCACCACCATTCAGCCCACAAAAGCTCCACAAAGCAAAAAAAGGAACCCATCCACCACCTCTTTGAGCCATTTTTTAGCTCAAAATTATAAATAGTTGCTTTTCCGATGAGGCGACGGTAAACATCGGAAAATACAACGTTCTGAAAGGAAGCAAGGGTCAAAGATCATTCCAAAGCTACTTCACATACCTACGAGTTCACTTGGATCTTCACCGCCACCGAAAACCATCCCTAACGAGGTAAATTTTGCCAAACCATAGCTGGACTTACGATTTCACATATTTTGTATTAATTTTATTGCGATTTTAGGAAATCTACAAGATAATCCAACATTTTTACTTTAAATCATCCCAATTAGAAAATAGAATTTTTTTTCGGTGTGAATCGATGTGAAAACGAGTCCATTTGGACAAATTTTGGCTTAGAAACCTCTCATTTTTTCCTTTAAAAGCCCGAAAACATTGCTCACCGACGGCTACCGCCGCCGACGTGGTTCGCGATCGCTTGATCATGATGAATCATGAGACCGCCTTCGGATCGCGATGCGACTGACCGTCCAATGCGGCATGGACGGTTCGGATCATGTGATCACACGACCGCCTCCGACGCTGATGCAATCTGACCGCCCTATCGTGGTTCATGTGATCGATGGAGATGATCGTGGAACGCACGATCCGCCATCGGATCGATGCATCCGGACCGTCCAATCACGCATTCGGGTGATCGACGGCCGATCGTCGATCACGCGTGATCGGTCTCGATGGATCGATCCGTCATCCGATGATCGAATGGTCGAGCCGCAGTCATTTTCCTTCCCAACAAATAATCAATGTATTCCTTTTATAAAAAAAAATTTAATCTAAATCACCTAAAACTTCAAAAATTCATAAAAAGTAAAATATTTAACTAAAAATTACAAATATGGGCAAGTTGGATTCATCTTTCCAAGAGGAATCCAAAAAATTCAAAATCCCCAAATTTTACTAAGTATTTTGAGCTTAATTTGAGTTTTAGTGAAAATTAAATTTCATTAATTAAACCAAAAATATATATCAGATTAAGTTGAAATTTTCAAGGATTGAATTGAAAGTTAAAGCACACCTACCATAAAACTTTCAAGTGAAAACGACTTTTGGATTATGAGAAATTAAATTTTAAAGTTCAGATTGTCCATTTTAATAAAATAAATCAAATAAAAATTTAGAAATTTATAAAAATCTTTAAAATGGCTTAAATCACTTCAATTGACATCTAGAACTCTTATGAAAATAATGTGATCTTTTGAATCCTAATGAACCCCAAACAAACACTTAAGAGTAGAGTTTAATCAATTAAGGAGTTAATTAAAACATAATCTAAAATAATTTAAATATCAAATCAAAATCAGAAATGAAATAGCACATAAGCAACCATTAATAAAACCTCAAATCAGAAAAATATCATCCTTAGAGGAAATTAAATTAAATATGATTTGAGCTAATAAAACTCAATTAAATGATTAAATCTTGAATCAAACTTAAAATTAAAAAAATCTAAGAAACTTTAACATGAGTGATAACTAAACTTAAAATTAATCAAATCTAAACTGGTATAACTAAACTTACACTAAGCATGGAATTTTAATCATATGAAACCCCTTAATGAGTATAAGTCAACTGAAACTAATTAATCATTAAATAAACTAAAAAAAATAAAATTGATTAATAAACCAATTCAACATAATCATTTGATACTAATCGCATTAAATCAAATAAATTTAAAGTAAACTTAATTAATAGATGATTAAATCACATCCACTTGGAATAAGATAATTAATTAACCATTAAATATTTCAACCTAATAACTAAATCAAACATGTTAATGAAATCAATCAAACATAATAAATGAATCAAATCAAATAAACCTCTAATCATAAATAATCAAACTTAATTGAAATGAAATAAACAATTAATTCACTTAATAACAATGACGGAAATAACAATAATCCTTTAACCAAATCAAACTTAAGTAAAACACTTAACTAAATCAAATCAATCATATGTGGAAAATTAAGTCATTAATCTCTAATTAAATAAACCCTTAACTAATCTAATAATTTAAAATTTTTAATTTCCCTTAATCAAACATCTAATTAATGCAAACTTAATAAATTAATCCATCATCTTAATTAATCAAGTTAATTTAAATAGGTTACATTAAAACTAACTCTTAAATTAATCTTAAATCAAACCCCAAATTAAATTTAATAATTAATCACACCCCTCAAGTAAACTAATTAAGTTAATCAAATTAATCATATTAAACCTAAGCTAATCAAACATAATGTAATTAAATACTAATCAAAACCTAAATTAAACCTAAATCATTAAGTCATAAATTACATCATTAAGAATTAAATAAATTTTTTATTTAATTTAAATTAACTTAAACACTCCTTAATTAAACTAATTACCCTTAAGCTAATCCAATTGAATAAACACCTAATTAATGCAAACTTAATGAATTAATCTATCATCTTAATAAACTAAATTAACTTTATAAATCAGATTAAAATTAATTCAAATCAAACACTTAATTAATCTACTAATTAATTTAATCTCACCTATTAAATAAACTAATTAAGTCAATTAAATTAATCATATTAAACTTAAGTTTAATCAAACATAAAATGCAATTAAATGCTAATCAAATCCTAATTTAAACTTAAATCATTAACTCATTAATTACATCATTAACCCAAATAAATATGAAATCAAATTAAAAATTAAACAAATCTTTATTTAATTTAATAATTGATCATACCTCTTAAACAAACTAATTAAGTTAATCAAATTAATCATATTAAACCTAAGCTTAATCAAACATAATCAAAATGCAATTAAATATTAATCAAAACCTAAATTAAACCTAAATTATTAAGTCATTAATTACATCATTAACCTAAACAAATATGGAACCAAATTAAAAATTAAACAAATTTTATAATTAACATTAATACACTTCTTCATTAAACTAATCACATAATCACATTGAACCTAGCAAACCCATGGACCAATAAACTAATCAAATCAAATTAAATCAAATTAAATTAAATTAAGAAAGACTCTCATCAATTTAATATGTAATCAAATCAAATCTCATTCAACCTACTTAAATAAGATAAACTAATGAGCTATCTAATGTATGAAATCAAAATATAAACCAAACTTTGATGAACATGACAAATGGATGTGATTAAAAATAAAATCCTAATTACAAAGAATCAAACCCAATTAAAATCAAACTAAAATCTCAATTAATCTAATCTGATCAAACTATAAATAAATGAACCACAATCAAATCAAATAAGCATAAAGTTAAGTCAAATAACCATAATCAAAGAAAAGAATTAGATATTAATTTAAAAGGATATTAAATTATAAAGATTTAATAAAATCAAAACATCTAATCTAAAATTAATCAACCAAAAACACATGAACTTAAACAAACTTAAACTTCAATAGATATTAAGGATATTGAATTATGACGATACAATTAAACTAAAACATCAAATCCAAAATCAATCAATCAAATACTTAAACAAACTCCAATTCTAAATCTAAATCAAGTCAAATAAATCAAATCAAATAAATTACACAAATTCAAATAGGCTAATTAAGATAATTAAGGACCTTAGTTAGATTCTTTAGGTGTTAGGATGTAGAATAGGGTGAGTTTTGTCTACAAATAGAATTCATTCTATTCTTCATTCTTGAAAACCTAAACATCATTTAACCAAATAAAAGTGAAATAAAAAAATGAAAAAATAAAACATTAATTCATTTAAATTGACATCACCCAATGGTAAAATTTAAACAAATTAAAATTCCAAATTAAAATTTAAACTAAAAAATCCTAGTAAAGTCTTGCCACACAAGCCTTAAGCACACACATTAGAATACTAAGTCACCACACCTAGTGCTAAGTTAGGCGTTGTGATGTGTGTTTATTTTGATGTAATATTTTAGACTGGATGTTAGGGTGTATGTCTAGATGGATGTTATATTAGCCTATCATATTTTCTGGAGGCTTAAGGTTAATAAAAATATAAATGTGTTTGTTGTGTGTGCTGTTTTGGCCCCTAAGCATAACTCATTAGACAAGCGGGCTTGGTTACTCATGTATGGGTGCTAAGTCCAAATTATTCATATAATAGCGATTGTATGGTGTGTTTAGCTAACATTTATTGGTGTGTAACTAGATTTACTTTTCCTATTTTGATATAATTTACATTAGAATTAGGATTAGTGCTATGGGGAATTAGGATGAGCAAGAAGGCTTAGTCCTGGGTCTGATGCCTTGAGCAAATCAAATCAAAAGAAAGAGAAGGAAGAAATGAAGAAGAAGAAGACCCTCATAGCATGTATTATTTTTTATTTTTTTGTAATCGATATAAGGGTAGAGCTACCACCCATCTTTTTTTTTTTTGGGTGTATGGAACCCGAATCTTTTTATTCTCTTATGGTAGTCTATAAAATTGTTGATGTGTTTAGATTACGCAATAACATGCTTTTCATAGTTTCTTTATGATTGATGCTTGAATGTGGATGCTATAGACTCTTAGGATGAAATTAAATTTTCTACCACAATTAACAACTCATAACTAAAATTTTAAAACAACTCATAACATCACCATAAAGCCTAGGAATTAAATCAAGATAATAAAATTTTTAGCAACCCCTTATCTAGATGAATGAATGTATAATATCATGCATGTCATATTATTCCACTCTTGTTAAGAGGGAGCTTCCATCTTTGCCAGAGAATAAAGGCTTAACCTGTGAGAGCCTTTGGTAGAAGAACACCCCTTTCTCTCTTGATTTGGCCCATAATCAAATTCTCATGCTATTAGGCATACAAAATCTCATAGCCAGTGTCAAAATAAAGTGTCTAAAAGAATCAAATAAATTTGATATAATTTGCATTAGATTAAGTCATGGTTTCATACCACTCATACTCTAGTCTCTTAGGGAGTGAGTTTAAGGACTTGGTCTCCTTTCTAAATGAACAATTTCCTAGCCATCTTGCAAAGCATAAGACTTGCCTACATGAATTTAAAGCGTAGGAGGAGTTAGATGGCGCCTGTGCAATAATAAGTCCAAAGAATGATGATTTATTCTCTCTGTGGAGGTAAACCATATACCCATTTTGCCTAGATTTAGGGTCATGTCTTTATTTTGTATCAAGGCTCCTTAGTTTAGAAATGAGGTAGCTATTTCCTTCTACAAGCATAAATCCTCACCTCAGCATTTTCACAATCTTATATTGTGAAATTATAAGCCCCAGCAATCTAATAAAATGTCAACTCATATAATTAACTCTCTTCAATTTTAAAAATATAAAGCCCAATTATAGGGTAGATTGGAATGCTCACTAGGTTTCCTAGTATCATGATTATTTCCTATTTTCTCCCTTTGGATTCCAAAAATAATTCTTCTCCTTCATCTATCCCATTTGATTTTCTAAAATAGCCAATCCTTTGATAGTCTTAACCTTGAAATCTTTGGAGACCCTAATTGTCTACTTTAATCGAGAGTATTCTTAAGGAATTCTCATTTCTTAGGATGTAATTAACTATAGGGGATTGCCTCCATAGGGAACTTAATGAATCCGACTAAAAATAAACCCTACTTTACTTTTCCATGTAAAGTAGGAGAAAGATCTCTGGTATATTCAAAGACTCATCTTGTCTTAGGATTCCTTATTAGGTCATTAGGTCCATTATAGAGTGATGATTTCTATCTTTCGAGATAGTGCATCATTCCTTAATGTCATACCCGATCACTTCAATAAGTACACCATAAGATCGTGGTGTCCCACCACATCCCAAAAATAAACACCATAGATTTTTCTGGCTACTCCACTGGGGATAGTTCTTCTCTCCATCTTTAGTAGACAATTATTATCTCCAAGCATCGATAGTGGACTTATATTTTATATAGGCCCGAGACTATCATTCTTTCTGTTGGCACTTAGCTTATTTCATCCTTAAGCAAAGCTTGCTAACATCCTTTAGGTTTTAAGACCTCACTCCGTGTAGGTCTTAAAACCCCTATTAGATTATCCCAATAGGTAAAAATTAAAATTAATCAAACAAATGAGATGACCAAAATTAAGAACCTCTTCACCATTCTGATTGTGAGGCAAGGTTCATCCCATGAACAATAAGAAAATAAAACCTTTCTGCAAAATAACATGTCTTTCTAAAAGTACTTTTTTCAAAATCCACATAATAAAAGATCTTTGCACAAAAATTTGTAAGAGATTTTCAAAAAAAGGAACAAAACACATATAATCAAACCTCGTCTAACAAATTCTATGATTGTTACATGGAGGTTCTTTTCAAAATCAAAATCAACCATTTTTAATGTCTTTTTCAAAAACACATTTTTTTGGAAATAGCTATCCCCATCACACACACTCAAATTTGTTGGATGGAGATTTTATTTTCTAATTAAATTATAATATAAAATTAAAACTCCACTTAGCATACTTCACATGTGCTAGAGTTGAAGTTTCCCCTCTTTTCAAAAAGAAATAAACCTTACACACCCGAAAGAGAAGTCAAGACATATTTGAAACCACCCCCACTTGACATAACCAAATTAGAAGGCAGAGAAAATTGAATTATATTTGCATTTGTCTGATAATACTCCTTCTTGCCAAAGACTTGGACTTCAAAACACATTGGGAGCTCATTTGACATGTCCAAGTATATCAAATGAGAACCCCCTTTTTGAAAATCATAAGAACAAATTGAACTCCTTTTAACATATTTAAGTTTGTTAAATAAGTTCATCTTCTTTCAAAAATCATAAACACACTTGACTTTCACTTAACATACCAAACTTGTTAAGTGAGAGTTTCATCTTTAAAATCATAAACACATTTGACTTTCACTTAACATATAAAATTTTTAAGTGAGAGTTTCATTTTCAAAAATTCATAAACACATTTGACTTTCACTTAACATACCAAATTTGTTAAGTGAGAGTTTCATTTTCAAAAAAAATCATAAACACATTTGACTTTCACTTAACATACCAAACTTGTTAAGTGGGAGTTTCATCTTCAAAATCATAATCACATTTGACTTTCACTTAACATACCAAATATGTTAAGTGAGAGTTTCATTTTCAAAATCACAATCACATTTGACTTTCACTTAGCATTCCAAATTTGTTAAGTGAGAGTTTCATTTTCAAAAATCATAAGCACATTTGACTTTCGCTTAACATACCAAATTTGTCAAGTGAAAGTTTCATTTTCAAAATCATAAACACATTTGACTTTCACTTAACATACCAATTTTGTTAAGTGAGAGCCTATTTCCAACACACATTTGATCCCTATTTTAACATACCAAATTTGTTAAATAAGGATCCAATTTTTCATGTCAAACCACACTTGAGCTTTCACTTAACATGCCAAATTTGTTAAGTGAGAGTCTCATTCTCAAAAAAAAAAAAACAAATATATCTCAAACACATTTGAGGATTTCACTTAACATACCAAATTTGTTAAGTGGGACTCCCATCTTCAAAGAAAAGAAAATATGTCTCACAATCACATTTGACTTTCACTTAACATACCAAATTTGTTAAGTGAAAGTATCATCATCAAGCATAAATTAAACACATGTGGCATCTACTTAACATACCAAATTTGTTAAGTAAGAAACCCCATTTTCAAATCAAAATATGACATAATCAAATCTTAACAAGCAAAAATATTTCCAATACACAATCACAGCCTCTTCTTAGCATACCCAAATTTGCTAAGTAAAGGTCTTTTAAACCATCAATATTTTCAAACAAGATGCACAAAACACAAATATCTCCAAGAAAATCTCTCCTCAAATTTTAGAACCCCATCCAACTTACCTAATTTGGTTGAGTATGGGTTCTAAATCAAAATCAAATGGCAAAGACTCTCCTCAATATCCAAATCTCTCCAATGAACCCCATTTAACACATTTGAATTGATTATGGGTTCAAAACTCCAAACTTTTGTTACTTGCATGGAACAAATATCAAGGCAGAAATCTGATATAAGTTATATTTTCACAAATACAGACATACAGCTTAGATCAGCCAGTACAGTCTTTGCAGTTTTCACACATGGTAGCTCAGAAGTATGTGTTTATTTTTTCTTTCAGGATGAATTTGGCCTTGGATCGTGTCAGCCTCCCGCAGATCGACTTTGCCCACCTCATTTATTTTGGTCCAGGTTTCAAGGGGGCTAGGATCACTTGTGATGGGACCACCTCTCACCCCGGAGGGGGAGGGGCTCATCCAGAGATGTCCCGACTTGTTCTAAAGAGGCTTCTGATTCTGCAGGTAGTGCCAGTACACTCAATGGATTTCCTTTCTACCCTAGTACGAGCTAGCACCCACTCATTGGCTCCTTCCAAGGGGAAGGCTACCCTATCTTCAGGGATAGTCTCCCCCACCTATGAGGTTGGGTCTAGTTCTCGTGCTGCCCCTCTTAGTAAGACTCAGCACCACAACCGGTGCTGCAAGATCAAGCGGCATCATGACCGCATAGCCAAGGAGCTAAAGGCAGCTTCCCAGTCTGCAGCAGAGGAGTTACCTAGGATAGTGTCTCCTCTTATCATAGAGAACGAGTTGCACCCTCTCTCTCTGGTTCCAATGGAGTGGAAGACATTGGGAGGATATCAGTTTTACCTCCACTCGCAGTTCATTTTGAGGCTCCTATCAGTGATAGAAGAATGTCGTATGTCAGCCTCAGATCAGTTCTACACCAAGTTGGCGAAGCTTACAGACGATCAAAATTCAGAGCTCAATTTGATTTACGTTCTGTCATCCCTCGCAGTGTAGGTAGACACATCAGACAAGAGAGAGCCAGGGAGGCCTGAGTATCAGTACAGATTACTAGCAGAGATAGACGTAGGTATGTCAGATAGTTGGCAGCCTCAACCCTCATGGACTTTCCGCGTGCTACCTGCGTTAATCATACCTATAGCATTCTACTTATGGGTACTACCCACCATAGGAGATAAACTTCTGCTCAGAGAAAGTTGGTGTTGCCTCCACCACACCGATCTACTCCTCGCCCACCATCACCTGTTCAGGTCCCGCCATCCACCTTGCCTACAAAGGCACATAAGATAACATCCGATGAAAAGAAAGCCCTATTGGTGATCTGGCTATGGCCAAAGGGTCCACTTCATCTACTCCATTGATTAAGCTGAGGGCAAGTTCCCTTACTCGACCTCCTACTTCAACCTTGGAGAAGGAGTGGCAACTCCGCAGCGTCATGGTCACACCACCACAACCACTTCGAGTTAGTCGCTAAAGAATAAGGGGATAGTTAGATCATGATAGTAGATCTCTCTCATCATGGCGGCGAGCATGTCTCTTCCAACACTCATGACCCTCCCAGAGCCAGCACTCCAGTGATAGGTGATGTTAAGTGCATCTACGTTAGTAAGCACGGTCCTCCTAGAGAAATTAGTACAGTGGTAAGCAATGCCCAATGTATTTCTATCAGTGAGTATAGCCCCTCCACCGGTCAGCGATGAGTTTTTGTCCCTGCATGATTAGACCACTCTTCAGATGAGATCATTGCTCAGTACTTCACTGAGAAGAGAGAATTCCTCAAGATCGATTGCTCTGATGAAGAGGATGCTAGGGTCAGTTTTGATCCAGATAAGGATGATCTATTGGAGGACTCAGCGGAAGTCAATATGGTCAACACTAGGGGTTCCCTCCTTAGGGATCAGCATAGCTAGGAGGGTGTTATAGTTGAGGAAGAAGACATAGCTCATTCAACCCAACACCTTCGTCAACAACTGAGGCATAGAGATGAGCATATCAGTAAGATGGAAAAAAGAGTTGAAGACTTAGCAGTCCCAGCACTTCAAGCTCCCATGATGACTACTCCTTCCAACAGGTTGTTACATGTTAGATCGTACATCTCCCATGGACCAAGATAGTGGCAATCTGCATAGGAAGGTCACAGATAGTACCTCCATGCTTGAAAGAGATATAAAGCATATGGTGAAATAGCAAGTGAAGGAAATGTTGGCGTAAGCCCGAGGTGGCTCATCTGTTCCAAAGGGTAGACCCTTCCTAGAGGAATTCGATGTAGTCCAATATCCCAAGGGTTTTATGCCACCATCCTTCAAGATCTTTGATGGGTGAAACCCTCGATAAAATAACACTTTAGAGTGGTTATATGTAGGTGTGATGCACTTCTCTTGACTCTTCACATCGGATTGCATTTGATTGGTATGCTAAACTGCCCAACAGTTCAGTGAAGACTTTTGCTAAGTTCGAGCACCTCTTCATCAAGAGGTTTGCTGAAGCCAAGCATAAGGTAACTCTGGGTGACCTCATTGTGGCTCAACAAAATTCCAATGAGTCTCTTATTGATTATATTCTTAGGTGGCAAAACCTGAGTATGAAATGCGAACCACATCTGTCTGAATAGTATGCCATAGAAATTCTTCTCAAGAATATTCATGGCCTAGTTGCTTTCATGCTCAAGGGATTTACAATCAAAACCTTTGAGAAATTAATCAATAGGCAACTAGCCTACAAGGGAAAGCCAAATAGTTACCTTTTCAAGACCAATCATTCAAGCCCCTCTGAAAGATTGAAGCCGGGTAGTTGTGTGTGGGTAAATAGGAAAGCGACGAGCTCAATATGAGAGACCTTGTGCATAGTAACCTCCATTGCCACCTCCTATACCATCACCTCACCACCTCTGACCATACCACCACATGATTGCGCCTCCCCATATATACTATCATATCCCAGGTAGCTATTACCCTACTCTTGATAGATTGAATAAGCCATATTCATTCAAGAGGGAGGTAGTTAGGAAGATCTTTAAGAATCTCTTAAAGAAAGCGACTTTCAATTACTTGAGCCCAAGAGGCCAAAAGATATGGGCAAGAGTAATGATCCTAACTATTGCCCCTATCACCGCATGGTTAGTCATGTCTTGGAGGATTGTGTCACATTTAAGGACTAGCTTGAGCACAGCTACAAGTCAGGAGCTATTGTTATCCCTAAAGAATATTTGTTAGAACAACCCTCCAGTTCTATCAGATTAATTCTTGGGGATACTTATGATTCTCTTAAGACAAAAGAATGTTGGGATATTGCCTTATCCCGAACCTCTAAAAATGTGGTCTCTAAGATCAAGAAGCTTTCTTCTGGTGCAAGCAACAAACCTCCAACACCAAGGAAGGTTTGCAAGTTGCCAAAGACAACAGAAGGTGTCAACCAGATAGTCTACCTTACTTGCGGGATAGCATAAAAACCATCAGATCAGCACTCTATCCATTTATTAGCTACCACTTCTTCCTCCACTAGCTCCTTTTTGCCAGTAGGAGCATTGTATCAATGGACAAGGGCACTATACCCCTTTCCCCACTTACTTTATTAGATTTCTATCATGTACATCCATCTAAGAAGAAATCAATGAAGAAAGCTTTCACTTACATCTTGTCCACTTTTGATACTCTAGATTTTATTCCTCTCGAAAATACTTCAAGTCTACAAAATAATAATGATAACTCTAGTTTCAAGCATTATTCTTCTTATTTAGAAATGGATTTCTCATTCTAAATCACACGGGTTCACCTCTTGAGATTGATTTGGAGTCATCCGACTCCGATGATCCTATAGGAGAAGTGGTACACATGAGAAGGTATACTTCCAATTCATCATTTCAAGAGGTCAAGTTAACCTTCATTGGAAAAGTTCTACCTCTTGGTGGCGGGATAAGGTAAGCAAATCATTGGTTCTAAGAGCGGATAGCCTCTCCAGATGCTCCACCATGGATATGCTTGTGGAGGATCGCCAAGGTTGACTATAATGTCAGCATATCTTAGAAAGCGCAACTAAGTTAAGCATATATGGCCTTATCTATCCAAAGAGATGAAGGAATCTCTAATCAAGGCTCTTCTTGATGAGATATATGTGTCCTGACCCTTGAAGAGGAGACTCAGTTGGAGGACACTAGGAGTTACATTCAGTGATGAAGACTTGCTTCTAGGGACGACCAAGCATAACCTCCCTCTTTACATTACAGTGGATATTATAAGATACAGGATATCCATAGTTCTTGTTTACTAGGGTGCATTAGTGAATATTATGAGTCTAAAAACCCTGGCTTACTTGAGGATTGACATTTCTAAACTTTCAAAAGAGAGGATGATGTTGAGAGGATTCAATGAACAAGGTGAGAGGGCTTTAGGCTCTATAGTGTTGCTATTAGAAGTATATGATTGGAAGACCATCACCAAGTTTTATATTATAGACTCAAATACATCTTTCAATGCTTTGCTTGGGAGACCATGAAAACATGAGAACAATGTGGTTCCATCCTCTCTACATCAGTGCATGAAGTTCATGAGGGATGGGATTGAATACAGCATCAAAGGAGATCTTAAGCCATTCAAAGTTCATGAGGTCAAAACATATGAGGATGCGACCTACTATCTCCCTCAAAATCAACAAGTCTATTCTCGTGAACTTGGAGAAAGTTGAAAAATAAAAGAAAAATAAAAGGAAAAAAGAAAAATAAAAAAAGAAAAGGAAAAAGAAAAGAAAAATAAAAGAAAAAAAGGAAATGAGAAAGAAAATAAAAGAGAAATAGACTTGGAGGAGAAAGTAGAGCGACATTAGATTCCACCGTTCGTTACTCCATTCGAACATATGGGTAGGATGACTGACCTCCACCGTGCAAGGAAGAGGTAGATCTAAAGACATGCCTAGGGATGGAAGACCTCCTTATTGGCCACCCAATAGGAGTTATGTCCCTGCTACCAGGACTACACCACTATCTATATAGACTTAGAATCTAGTTCAGAGGATGAGTCATATATGACTAGTATGCTAGCTAGCACTTCCAGATAGCAGATCTCCATGCAAGTGATAGTTGAGCCAAATAATGATGAAGATCGGACTCCTAAGCAAATCATAAGTGTATCCGAGTCTATATGTGAAATAGTGAAGCATTAGTTGCAAACTTTAGCTCTAACCCCACCTTCCTCACAAAAAGTTGAGCGTTTGGTAGTTAAGGAAGCCCCTAAGTCTTTCATAAATGTAATGGTGCAAAAGTTCTTTCTTGGAGCATCATCATCAAGTCAAGAAGCTGATGTAGAACTTGAGGATGATTCATATAAAGATTTAATAGAATTACTTTTTGATTGGTACTTGCCTTGTGCTCTTAATTTAGCAAAGAAAGGATTGATTCCACATGCTTGGTCTAAACACAGGTTATATTACTTTAAAAGGTTATGGGACAACAAAGGCAGGCATTCACAATCAAGATCGAGATTATTTGATGCAGTGGATTGATCGATGATGACAATTGCATCACCAACCATTTGGAATCTGATAGGTTCTTTTCAAATCATGCTAACTCATATGAGGAGATGTGCTTAGAAACTTCAGATGATCCAAATGACTTTGAAGTCAAGGATACATCACCATAGTTCGAAGAGGAGATCAGATCAATGATCAATGAGCTCAAAGAAGTCAACCTAGGAACTGAAGAAGATCAACACCCAACATACATCAGTTCTCTATTGAATGAAAAAGAAAATAATGATTTAGTGAAGCTATTGATTGAGTTTAAGGATTGCTTTGCATGGAGTTATGAAGAGATGCCAGATCTATCTCCTGACATAGCAGTTCATTAACTAGAAATAAAACATAATGCTAACTCTATCAAGCAGGGTCCTAGACGCATGCGATTAGACATTGAACAACATGTCACTTCTGAAATCAAGAAATTGATCATGTTGGCTTTATTAGGGAAGAAAAATATCCTACCTGGTTGACCAGTATCATTCTAGTTAAGAAAATGAATGGCAAAATTTGCATATGCATCGATTTTAGAGATCTAAATAAGCATGTCCTAAGGATGAATTTCCACTTCCTATACTAGAATTAATGGTGGACATCGCCTCATCTCATGCAGTATTCTCGTTTATGGATGGGTCAATTGAATACAACTAAATTAAGATGGCCCCAGAGGATGAAAGAAATACTGCCTTTCGAACCCCGATTAGAATCTATTGTTATAAGGTCATGCCTTTTGGCCTTAAAAATGCCACCTACGCATGACTCAAATCTTTGATGAACTCATTCATCATCAAGTTGAATGATACATTCGATGATCTCATTGTCAAAAGCAAAGAAAAGGAAGACCATCTCTTTGACTTGAGAGTAGTTTTCAAATGGTTAAGACAATACAACCTCAAAATGAACCCCCTGAAGTGTGCATTCGGAGTAGCTTCAAGAAAATTCCTTGGGTTTGTTGTCCAACACTATGGAATTGAAATTGATCTAGAAAAGATCAAAGCGATATTAGAAATGTCACCCCCTAAAAGCCTAACACAACTCAGCTCATTCCAAGGGTGGTTGGCGTATCTAAGGCGCTTCATTTCTAAATTATCAAGAAGATGCCTACCATTCTGAACACTTATCAAAAAGGATGCTAAGTTCAAATGGGATGATAAGTACCAGCATGCTTTCGAAGACATCAAGCAATATCGATGACAGATTCACAGCGACCCCATCTTATTATATCTTTGCTACATTAGATGACTCCCTTGGCACTTTGTTGGCTCAAACCAATGATGAAGGAAAGGAGAACACTCTCTATTATCTCAATCATTATCTAATCCCTGCTGAGGCAAACTATCCACCTATTGAAAAGCATTACCTAGTTTTAATCTTTGCATCCCAAAAGCTACGACACTACATTCTTTCTCATAAGGTGAACTTGATCTCTAGAGTCAATCCACTGCAATATCCCATGACACTGCCGACCTTATCTGTATGGTTAGCATGTTGGGCCATGATTTTGTCTCAGTTTGATATAACATTCGTACCCCTCTGTGTCGTAAAAGGATAAGCACTTATAGATTTAGCAACACATCCACTCTCTATTGATTCTCTGCTTAATGATGACCTCCCAAATAAATAAATCATGAACTTAGGGGGTACTAGTGCTCACCGCTGGGAGATGTACTGTGATGGTGCAGCCTCCTCTCAAAGAGAAGAAGATCCACAACTTACTATCCCAGGGAAGGTAGGGGTAGGAATAGTTCTTCTAACTCTAGACCACGATGTGATGAGATTCTCATATCATATATCTAATCCATGCACCAACAATGAAGCTGAATATGAGGCTTTGATTGCTGGTATAGAGTTAGTCATTAAATTATGCATCCAGAGTATCAAAATCTTTGGGTATTCTTAGTTAGTCATCAACCAAATTGCTGGGTCTTACAAGGTTCTAAAGCCTAAGCTCCATCATTACCACAAGTATACTATGGAATTGTTGACCCAAATCCCAGAGGTTACCATCTACAATATTTCTCGAGGAGAGAATGTAGTAATAGATGCATTATCCAAGCTTCCAAAAGAGTTGGCATGTCCAGAAGATGAGTCCATTCCAATAAGGATCCAAAATAGACAAGTCTTGTCCCTTATTGATGTTGAACTCATCAAGAGATTCTCTCTCAAAGGGGAAGTTGTCATTACCAAAAAGGATGAGGAGTCAGATTGGAGGAAACCATTCATAGATTATTTAAATGCAAGTAAACTACCTCAAGAGAAATCAGCACACGGGTGAAGGAGCCTTTCCTTCTTATCATATACCGGCCTTGATCATATGTGGTTATGTTTGCGGACATAAAGCCCATAGGATTGAAGGTGCACTTTATGTATGTGGAGCATCAATCAAGATGAAAGCCAAGATCAAGAGACTAGAATACTATTGGCCTTTGATGATCACAGACTATATGGACGTAGCTAGGAGATGCCACCAATGTCAGGTAAACAGTGTGGTCCTACATCAACCACCCAATATTCTACATCCTACATTGGCCCCAGGGTCATTTGAGTATTGGGGTACTGACATTGTGGGTCTGATCGATCCTCCTACTTCTAAAAGTCATTGATTCATTCTAGCTGCTACTGACTACTTTTCCAAGTGGGTGGAGGCAATCCCCACTTAGAGGTCACACTCAACATGTGCTCCTTTTTTGAACCATATATAGGTTAGTGGTGCCTCGGAATTATATCCGATAATGGTTACATTCAAGAGCACTAAAATCAACGCTTGCTTAGAGCATAGCATGATGGAGATATTCTACCATCTACTATCCAAGGGCAAATGGGTTAGCAGAAACCTTTAACAAAACTCTCATTCAAATACTAAAGAAGACACTAGATGAAAACAAACAACGATGGCATGAATAATTAGTTGAAGCCTTGTGGGCCTACTACACCACATACAGAATAACTCAATCTACCCCTTTCTCCTTAGTGTATGGGTCTAAAGTTGTTCATTACCAGAAGTCAACTCCCTAAGGATAGTTGGTGGTAAAATCACAATGGAGCAGAATGTTAAGTTACAATTGGAAGAGCTCAAAGGTTTGGAGGAGAAATGCCTACGAGCATGCCAAAACCTCGAGTTATACAAAGCCAAGATGATTCAAGCTCATAACAAGTTGTTCTGTCCTAGAGATTTTCAAGTAGGAGAGCTTATTTTAGTTCTAAGGAGGTTAATTATTGTCCATCGAAAGATAGAAGGCAAGTTTGAACCCACTTAGGAAGGCCCTTATTCCATAGAGAAGGCCTACCAAGGAGGGTCTTACCAACTCATAAATTGTAAAGGAGAGTGTCCGATGCTTCCAATCAATGGGCTCTACTTAAAGAAATTCTATTCATAAATCTTGTTTGAAATTAATTATCAATAAAACTTCTTTTCATCTCAAATCTCATTTCTTCTGTGTTAGAAATATCTTTTGCTTGTGAATCTGCCACGATACATTTAGGATAGGTATAAGAGAACCCAAGAGGCATCCTATCCCTCCACAACACAAACATAAATAATAAAATGATTCTCTAATGCTATTAGGATAGGTGTAAGAAAATGCAAGCGACATCCTATTCCTTCTTTCACAACATAAATATTACATATTTTATCTCGGGCAATTTTGACGTGGGAGCAAGCCCCCTGTGGCACTCACTCATTAGATGCTCTAGGTCGGGTCTACATGCTGCCTCGCTAGTATGTCACCCTAGTGGTCACTTATTGGAGGATATGAGTCACTGCACTTTCTTCCTAACTTGACCACTGCAAACCGATGAGCACCTTGTCAGTTTGGTAAGCTTTACTACACATCCGATAAGCTACCTTATGTTGACTTTGTTTAAGAGGATGTAAGCTTACATGCTTTCTTCTTAGACTAGCCAATATGCATTGACTAGGTCGAGTATATTTGAGGTTTAGGATAAGTCCCCCAGTGACTCCTTTCCTCCTGACTACTTTAAGCTTGGGTCTTCCCCGCAGAGTCCTCATTTAGTAGTCCCCAGGTCGATGGCCTGTCGGCGAAAACGGACAATTGGGTGATCGGTTCGAGAGAGATGTAATTCTACACACCTTCTTTCTAGATTGATTGTCGCAAATCGACAGATACCTTAGGTTGGTTGATGTTCGTTATACTGATAGTGACTCACCCGGTGGATACACCACTCTTGGCAGATGTGAGCCCCCGTTCTTTCTCCTTGAGTTGGCCACTGAATATCTATTTAATATATGACTAGCCATGTCATGTTCTCCAGGGTGTTGGATTAAGCCTTTAGTGGCCCCATCTCCTATGAGCATTCTATTTGGATCACATCCTTTACGACCCTATTTAGACACTAGCCAGGTTACTTTTGGATTGGACAGTCCTCCTTTCCTAGTAGCCACCCTGTTGTTGGAGAATTTGTTCAGCGGATGCTCAGATTCTCCCATGGTTCGGTAAATCTGAGATAGGTCTAGGCTGGTATAAGCTCCTTCTTGATCCCTCACAAACCAACGGGGTCCATGTTAAAATAAACTAAATAAATAAACAAAACTAATTCACTTATGGATCAGAAATTCAAGCCCCTAGTGGCCCCTTTCCTAAGCAGACATCCAATCTTTAGGACAGTGTCAAAAACTCCTATAGGAATTTTTTGACTACTTTGAGTTAAGATAAGTCCCCGGATCGGCACTCTCTCAATAGTCACCCTTAGGTCGGGTTCAACTTGTCATGCCACCCACGAGTTACCCTGACGATCATCTTTTCTTTGAAAGATATAAGTCTATTATGCATTCTTTCCAGCACAATCGTTGCAAACCAACGGGCACCCCTAGGTCGGGCCCAATTTATTGTGCAAGCGATCGATCACCCCAATAGTTCTTTGTTTAGAAAGATGTGACTCCCCGCGCTTTCTTCCTAACTTGGCCATTGTAAATCGAAAGGCACCCCTTAGGTCGTTTAGTTCTACCTAACGGTTGGTAGACTATCCCTTTGGATTTGTAAATCTAAGATAGGTCTAGGCTAATATTAGCTCCTTCTCAGTGGGTCCATCGCACACCGACAAGGTCCATCTAAAATTAAATTAATTTTGACTATTTTTGAGTCGATCTAAGTCCACAGCAACATTCACTCAAATAGTCACTTTTAAGTGATTGATCATTTGCCATCAGATCACCCATGATCCCTACTTTGGAAGATGTAAGTCAATATGCTTTCTTCCTAGTACAATCATTGCACGAAAGGCAACCCCAGGCGGATAGTCCTTTGTGGTACCACTTTGGATTTGTAAATCGAGAGTCAAGGCCTTCCCTTCTCGGTGGTCCATCATTTAATAAGGTCCCAATATAACACACCAAATTAAATTAAATCAAATCAAATCAAATTAATCATCGGCTTGAGTTGAGGTAAGACTCCGGTGCTCACTCAAAGGTCGATTGATATTACGCCATCAATGATCACCCCAACGGCGATCCCTACTTTGGAAGATGTAAGTTTTGCTTTCTTCCTAGTACCTTCGTTACATCGAAAAGCAACCCTGGATAGTTCTACCTTTGTCACTACCCTTTGGACTTGTAAATCGAGACATGTCATGGCCCTCCTTCTTAGTCCTTCGCATGACAGGTCCACAATATAACACACCGAATTAAATTAAATAAAATTAAATCAAATTAATCATCAGGACTACTCTTGAGTTGAGGTAGACCTCTAGCGGCGCTCACTCAGTAGTCACCCTAGGTCGGGATTGATCTGTTGTGCCACCGACGGATCACCCCCAATGGCCGATCCCTACTTTGGAAGATGTAAGTCTAATACGCTTTCTTCCTAGTACAGTTGTTACACACTGAAAGGAAACCCTTAGGCTGGATAGTCCCCTACTTGTGGTACTACCCTTTGGACTTTAAATGCAGATAGGTCGACATAGCTCCTTCTCGGTGGTCCATTGCTAACAAATATAACACACCAAATTAAATTAAATCAATTCTAATCAAATCAATATAAATTAAATTAATCATCGACTTAAGTTGAGGTAAGACCCCAACAGACTCAGTCACCTTGGTAGGGTCCAATTTGTTTACGATGCCAGTTGATCCCTACTTGGGAAGATGTAAGTCTGCTATGCATTCTTCCTAGTAAAGTTGTTGCACACCGAAAGGCAACCCCCCTTAGGGTGAATTTTGGACTCTAATCTTGGTGTGGTTCTTACTTAGGTAGTCCATAATAAAATAAATTCAAACCAACCTCCCTAGTGAAGTCAAATTAAACATATTGAATAAACCAAATGTTTCTCCAGCGGGGTGCAAATCAAATTGGTCTCCCTAGTAGATCTTAGATCTAAATCAAACAAATTCAATCAAGTATACATCCCCAACGAATATGCCCACAATCTAGAACTGTTCTCCCCAATAGAGCCATAATAATTTAAACCAACCTCCCTAGTGGAGTCTAATCAAACAAATCAAAGAAATCCAATAAAATTTTTATCCCCAACGGATACACAACTAAATAAATTGTACTCATAATCAAACTCAAATTCTTATCCCTCAACGGATAACTTGAACCTACTTCCCAAGTGGAAGGTTCAAGTGCTCAACCCCTAGCGGATTCCTTCTTGCTCTTTTATTCCCTTAGCATAAGGAGAGCTGCATCCCACTAAGATCATGATTCTATCTACCTTTCGGGTATAGATATAGATCACTTCCATTGTTTGTTGCATTCTTCTGGATGTTGTTGATCATTTGGTCAGCATATATGTGTGGTGTGCCTGTCGGGTTACACCACACCTATGTCCTTTTGTTCTTTTGGGTGAGCTCTTAACCTCCTCTTCTTAGACTTAGAACTCTTCTAGACACTAAGGACTCCTTAGTCATAAGACACATCTAGTGATTAGGTGAACACTTAACCTAAGACTAGAGACTTAGAAGTGTTAATCATAAGATTAGGTTATGCCTTAGGGCTTAAGAAAATTACCCATCATATAGCCAAAACCTAATCTAGATACACTTTCTCAAATCAAACCCAGATTCAATTCTCAAACCAAATCTCAAATTCAAATTTAAATTCCAAATATAATTTCAAATTTGACTCCAAATGATTGAAACCCAAAATCAAATTCAAATCCTAAAACCCTTCCTAAGCCATATGAACCACATTCATAAGCTTAGGCAAAACTTCCTTAGATCAAATCAAACTTAATTGATCTCTTTATAAATCAATTATTCCTTCATTTATATTTACAAATATAACTGAAATCTTAATTCAAATGACCAAAACTATAGCAAAAATCAAATCCAAATCCAATCTAAACCCTTTAAGCCAATTATGTGGACTTAGCCAAATTCTATCCATATCAAGTTAAAACCAATAAATTTTCTCTTGAATCAATCATTCATTCAATTATCTACCTAAATATAAATTAAATCTACAATCATCAAATCAAATCGAAACCAACCCAAGCCTAGCCCTTTTGACTTCAAAATTTCAAATGAGCTAAAATTTCGTATACTCCAAATTGATTATTGTTCAATTTATATTCTAATCTAGGGCTCATATATAAGTTCAACTGAACTCTAATCAAACCAAAACCAAACCAATTGACCCACTTAGGTCCACTTGACCCAAAGTGACCTAAAGGACCCATTTGAGCCAACTTCTAATCCAACCCAAATTGGATTGAACCAAGCTCACCAAAACCTTCCACCATGATTGTTGATCACCCTAGGATGATCAATTGCAATTAATTAGGCCAAATCAAGCCCAATTTTCCATTTGATCCAAATTGACCCAAATTAGCCTAAATAACCAAATTGGGTCAAATCATGATCTAACCCAAATTGATTGCAACCAATGACTCAAGTTCATTCCAAATTTATTATTGAACTTGACCAAAGCCATAATTAAATCCAATTTGATCAACCGAGCCTAATTGGTCAACCCTTAACAGCCCAAATTGGCCTAAATCCAAATTAATTCAAACCAAGCCACATTCATCTTCAATCACAATTGAATAACCCATAACCAAGCTAATTTGGCCAAATTTGGTCAAATGTTGACTTTAATATGACCCTATAAATTGGGTCAAATCAAAGCTAAGACCCATTGGGCTGATCAAAAACCCATTTGGGATCGGTTTAGCCATTTAAATCCCTCATGGATCCTCCCCCACCTAGGATTCCACCCAACCATATTTAATTCTCCGCCTTCACATGCACTTAACTCCTCCCCAACATTTACATTGAATAGAGCTAATCATATGGAAATAAGGGAGGACTTGGAGCAAAATCCAAAGTCCTCAATCAATCCATCTCCATTCCAACCACCCAAGTAAGATGGCAATCAATTTGGAGCCAAAAAATTCAAAATAATAATGGATTTTCAACCATTATAAAAGGAGGGGAAATAAAACTTTAAATCTCTTGCTCCCACCACCATTCAGCCCCCAAAAGCTCTCCAAAGCAAAAAAAAAAAAAAAAAAAGGAACCCATCCCCCACCTCTTTGAGCTATTTTGAGCTCAAAACACAAATAGTTACTTTTAGACATCGAGAAGGCGTTGAAAGGAGGCAAGGGTCAAAGATCATTCCAAAGCTTCTTCAAATACCTAGGAGTTTGCTTGAATCTTCACCACCATCGGAAACCATCCATGGTGAAATAAATTTTGCCAAACCGTAACTGGCCTTAGGATTTTATGCATTTTATATTAATTTTCATACGATTTTAGGAATTTTCCCTAGATAATCCTGCATTTTTACTTTAAACAACCCCAATTAGAAAATAGAATTTTTTCAGTACGAATCAACATGAAAATGGGTCCATTAGGATAAGTTTTGTTTTAGAAACTCTCATTTTTCCCTTTAAAAGCCTACATCCGTTCATCGGACTACCGCCATCCAATCCTGGTTTCTTTGGGTGGACGGTTGGATCATCGTCAATTGGACTTGGATGCTGATGTGATGCGGACCGTCGCGCACAATTTGCATGATCGGATGGCTCGATGCGTGGATATCCGCAGTCGGTGATGAGATGGACCATCCGATCTCACGGTTTGCGTGATCGGATGGCTTAGATTGTGCATGGATTGCACGATCCAGGCCTTCAGATTGCCTGATGCTATCTGGATCGTCCGATCGCATGGTTCGGGCGATCAAACGGCTCATCGTCATCGATCGATGGATCCGGACCGATCAATGGGTGATCGAGCGGTCAGCGAGTCCGCGGTCATTTTCCCTTCCCAATGGGTGACGCATATTTCTTTTTATAAAAAAAATAATTTAAATCACTTGAAACTTCAAAAATTCATAAGAAAATAAAATATTTAATCAAAAATTGTAAATTAGGGCTCGTTGGATTCATCTTTCCGAGAGGAATCCAAAAAACCCTAAATCCCCAAATTTTACTAAGTATTTTGAGCATAATTTGAGTTTTAATAAAAATCCAATTTCATTAATTAAACCAAAAATATAAATTAGATTAAGTTGAAAAGGACTTATGGATTAAGAGAAATTAAATTTTGAAATTCATATTGTCCATTTTAATAAAATAAATCAAATATATTCAAAAATTTATAAAAATCTTCAAAATAGCTTAAATCACTTCAATTAACATCTAGGGATCTTAAGAAAATAATGTGATCTTCTGAATCCTAATGAACACCAAACAAACACTTAAGAGTTGAGTTTAATCAATTAAGGAGTTAATTAAAACATAATTTATAAACAATTTAAATATCAAATCAAAATTAGAAATGAAATAGCACTTGAGCAATCATTAATCAAACCTCAAATCAGAAAAATATCATCCTTAGAGGAAATTAAATTAAATATGATTTGAGCTAATAAAACACAATTAAATGATTAAATCTTGAATCAAACTTAAAATTAAACAAATCTAAGAAACTTTAACATGGGTGAAACCGGTATAACTAAACTTAGACTAAGCATGGAATCTTAATCATATGAAACCCCTTAATTAGTATAAGTCAACTGAAACTAATTAATCATTAAATAAACTAAAAAAATCAAACTGATTAATAAACCAATTTAACATAATAATTTGATACTAATCAAATTAAACCAAATAAAATTAAAGTAAACTTAATTAACATATGATTAAATCACATCCATTTGGAATAAGATAATTAATTAACCATTAAGTATTTCAACCTAATAACTAAATCAAATATGTTAATGAAATCAATCAAACATAATAAATGAATCAAATCAAATAAAACTCTAATCATAAATAATCAAACTTAATTGAAATGAAAAAAATAATTAATTCACTTCATAATAATGATGGTAATAACAATAATCCTTTAACCAAATCAAACTTAAGTAAAATACTTAACTAAATCAAATCATTCATATGTGGGAAATTAAGTCATTAATCTCTAATTAAACAAACCCTTAATTAATCTAATAATTTAAAAAATTTTATTTCCCTTAATTGAACTTAATTAATCAAACATCTAATTAATGCAAACTTAATAAATTAATCCATCATCTTAATCAATCAAATTAATTTAAATAAGTTACATTAAAGCTAACTCTAAAATTAAGCTTAAATTGAACCCCCAATTAATTTAATAATCTCAAGTAAACTAATTAAGTTAATCAAATTAATCATATTAAACCTAAGCCTAATCAAACATAATCAAAATGCAATTAAATACTAATCAGAACCTAAATTAAACCTAAATCATTAAGTCATTAATTACATCATTAAGAATTAAATAAATCTTTATTTAATTTAATAATTAACTTAAATAGACTCCCTATTTAAACTAATTATCCTTAAGCTAATCCAATTGAATAAACACCTAATTAATGCAAACTTAATGAATTAATCTATCATCTTAATAAACCAAATTAACTTTATAAATCGATTAAAATTAATTCAAATCAAACACTTAATTCTACTAATTAATTTAATCATGCCTATTTAAATAATTAAGTTAATTAAATTAATCATATTAAACTTAAGCTTAATCATAAAATGCAATTAAATGCTAATCAAATCAATTTAAACTTAAATCATTAACTCATTAATTACATCATTAACCCAAATAAATATGAAATTAAATTAAAAATTAAACAAATCTTTATTTAATTTAATAATTAATCATACCTCTTAAACAAACTAATTAAGTTAATCAAATTAATCATATTAAACCTAAGCCTAATCAAAAATAATCAAAGTGCAATTAAATACTAATCAAAACCTAAATTAAACCTAAATTATTAAGTCATTAATTACATCATTAACTTAAATAAATATGGAACCAAATTGAAAATTAAACAAATCTTTATAATTAACATAAATACACTTCTTAATTAAACTAATCACATAATCACATTGAACTGCAAACCCATAGACCAATAAAACTAATCAAATCAAATTAAATCAAATTAAATTAAATTAAGAAAGACTCTCATCAATTTAATATGTAATCAAATCAAATCTCATTCAACCTACTTAAATAAGATAAACTAATCTTATCCAATGTGAAATCAAAATATAAACCAAACTTTGATGAACATGATAAATGGATGTGATTAAAAATAAAATCCTAATTACAAAGAATCAAACCCAATTAAAATCAAAATAAAATCTCAATTAATCTAATCTGATCAAACTACAAATAAATGAACCATAATCAAATCAAATAAGCGTAAAGTTAAGTCGCATAACCATAATCAAAGAAAAGAATTAGATATTAATTTAAAAGGATATTGAATTATCAAGATGTAATTAAATCAAAACATCTAATCTCAAATTAATCAATCAAAAATACATGACCTTAAACAAACTTAAACTTCATTAGATATTAACGATATTGAATTATCAAGATACAATTAAACTAAAACATCTAATCCAAAATCAATCAATAAAATACTTAAACAAACTCCAATTCTAAATCCTAAATCAAGTCAAATAAATCAAATCAAATGAATTACACAAATTCAAATGGGCTAATTAAGATACTTAAGGACCTTAGTTAGATTCTTGAGGTGTTAGGATGCAGAATAGGGTGAGTTTTGTCTACAAATGGAATTCATTCTATTCATCATTCTTGAAAACCTAAACATCATTTAACCAAATAAAAGTGAAATAAAAATGAAAAAATAAAGCTTTAAATCATTTAAATTGACATCACCCAAAGATAAAATTTAAACAAATTCAAATTCTAAATTAAAATTTAAACTAAAGAAGCCTAGTAAAGTCTTATCACACAAGCCTTAAGCACACACATTAGAATACTAAGTCACCACTTCTAATGCTAAGTTAGGGCATTGTATGTAAGATATTGTGTTTTGTTTTGTGATGTATTATTTTAGACTGGATGTTAGGGTGTATGTTTCATAAACTGGATGTTAGTATTATTAGCATCATATTTTCTGAGGGTTGTGCTTAAGGGTATTGTAATAAAAATATAAATACATTTGTTGTGCTGGTTGCTTAGCCCCTAAGCATAACTCATGTTAGGATAGGCGGGCTTGGTTATCCACGTGTGAGATGCTAAGTCCAAATTATTCATATAACTGCTTGGGTTGTATGGTGTGTTTAGCTAACATTTGTTTTGCAGGTGTAGCTAGATTTACTTATCAAAAGTTTGATGTAATTTTGCATTAGGAATTAGGATTAGTGCTATGGAGGATTAGGATGAGCAGTGGCCAGAAGGCTTAGCCTCTGGGGTGCCCTGTCATGCCTTTGGAGTAATCAAATCAAAAAAAAAAAGAGAAGGAAGAAATGAAAAAAAGAAGACCCCTATAGCATTTATTATTTTTTTTGTAATCCGGGTTGTATAAGGGTAGAGCTCGGTTACCCATCTTTTTTTTCTCTTTTCAGGGTGTATGGCGGAACCCGACCGCAATGGCCTTTTATTCTTTTACAATAGTCTATAAAATTGCTTGATGTTGTGTTTAGATTACGCATTAGAATAGCATGCTTTTCATAGTTTCTTTATGATTGATGCTTGAATGTGTGGCCTGGATGCGGTAGACTCTTAGGATGAAATTAATTTTTCTACCCCAATTAACAACTCATAACTAAAATTTTAAAACAACTCATAACCTCACCATAAAGCCTAGGAATTAAATCAAGATAATAAAATTTTTAGTAACCCCTTAGCTGGATGAATAAATGTATAATATCATGCATGTCATATTATTCCACTCTTGTTAAGAGGGGGCTTCCATCTTTTCTAGAGAATGAAGGCTTAACCTGTGAGAGCCTTTAGTGGAAGAACACCCCTTTCTCTCTTGATTTAATCAAATTCTCATGCATTTAGGCATACAAAATTCCATATGTGTCAACAAAGAGTCCAAAAGAATCAAATAAATTTGATAAAATTTGCATTAGATTAAGTCATGGTTTTATACAACTCATGCTCTAGTCTCTTGGGGTGAGTTTAAGGACTTAGTCTCTTTCTAAATGAACACCATCTTGCAAAGCATAAGACTTTACATGGATTTAAAGCGTGGGAGTTTCGGTTTAAGTGATAATAAGTCTACAAGTGATTTATTCTCTCTTGTGGAGGTAAACCATATACCCATTTTTGCTTTAGATTTAGGTCGTGCCTTTATTTTGTACCAAGCTCCTTAGTTTAGGAATCTGAAGTAGTTATTTCTTTCGAGATATAAGCATAAATCCTCACCTCTTAGGTATTTTCATAATCTTATATTGTGAAATTATAAGCCCTAACAATCTAATAAAATGTCAACTCAAATAATTAACTCTCTTTAATTTCAAAAATATAAAGCTCAATTATAGGATAGATTGGAATGCTCACTAGGCTTCCTAGTATCATTAATATTTCTTACTTTCTCCCTTTGGATTCCAAAAATAAGTCTTCTCCTTGATCTATTCCATTTAGTTTTCTAAAATAGCCAATCCTTTGATAGTCTTAACCTTAAAATCTTTGGAGACCCTAATTGTCTACTTTAATCGAGAGTATTCTTAAGGAATTCTCATTCCTTAGGATGTAATTAACTATGGGGGCTTGCCTCCATAGGGAACTTAATGAACCCAGCTTAAAATAAACCTTATTTTACTTTTCCATGTAAAGTAGGGGAAAGATCTCTGGTATATTCGAAGACCCATCTTGCCTTAAGAGTCCTTATTAGGTGATTAGGTCTATTATATGATGGTGATTTCTATCTTTCGAGATAGTGCATCATTCCTTAATATCGTACCTAATCACCTCAATAACTATACCCTAAGATCTGCATCGTGTCCCACCACATTTTGAAAATAAACACCACATCTTCTGAGCACCATGACCAATTCCCCTTCTTGAAAAGCTCGAGGAAGTACTGTATGATTGAATGCTTTGGACGACCTCGCTCAGTAGACTTCTAAATTTTATTGAGCTTGGAACCTAACTTTTTCAAGTGCATCCAGCTCTTCGATCTGTAGACGGGCATTCTATTCTTGAGTGAGATTATGTTGAATGGCTACTCGGAGTGAAAGTAATTCAACTTTGAGTGGCATGACTACTTCAACTCCAAATATTATCGTATAAGCAATGGATTCTGTGGAAGTACAGTCCAGATATCACATCGTTGTATTTCTTTAAGATAGTTTCAGTTTTGACCTCCAAATTTGTTTACCTTTTTGTCGGGACCTTTCAACGGCGGATTCTTAGACCTGTGGTCAAGTGTAACGCCTTGATGCTAACCGTGTGGGACTTGAATTGGTTGACATCATGTCAAGGTTGTAAGAGGTCTCCTTAGAGGAGCAACTCTAGCCTCCCTGATGACAGGACCTTGATATTTTCTTTCATCAGTCTCTTCTCCTTAGCAACTTTAAGGACCAGATATACTATTGCATATACAGTTTCAAGTTTCCTCACTAGAGAAGTTGGAACCTGACATTATCGGTTCCAGAAGGACTGTTTCATTTGACCAGTAGAGTTGTTCCACTTTACTCATCTTAGGCTGTCATACCTGTTATGGGTTGGAACACTTTCTTCTGGTTCCACAGCTAGTTGTATAACTTTTTTACTTGAATAATGACTACAGAGCACCCAGTTCAACATTTCTTTTTCTCCGCTATCACTGGGTTAGCTTGCTTCCAAATGAAGAAGCTTCTGTGTCACTACTTCTTCTCGAGATTTTGTCCTCCATATTTATTTTTCTTTTTGTCGGGACCTTTTGGCGGTGGATTCTCGAACATGTGGTTCAGGTGTCAAGCCCCGATGCTCACCGTACAAGAATTTCTTAGGATAACTTTGAGTATTACCCATTGAGAGTAGGCTTTTTTAGTGAAGCTTTCTCATTTTCTTTAATAATCAGACCTTGATACTTTTTCTCCATAAGACCCTTCTCCTTGACAACTTTCAGCACCATGTGCACTCTGGAAAACAGGGTCTCGAGATCCCTCCTTTGTGAAGTTGGAGCTTCATATTGTTGCTCCCAGAATGATTGCTTATTATAACCACTAGAGATATTCATTTTCTCCCACTTGAGATTTCTTAACTTGTTGTGAGTAGGAACACTCGCTTTTGTCATTAAGTCTAGTCATATGGCTGGTGATTCAAGCATCAACTACTGAGCTCGTAGCTCAGCATTTCTTCTCCTTCTTTAGCATCTACTCAACTTTCCTCTAGAAGAGGAGGCTACAGCATTATACTTCCTAATGCAAAGATTCCACTAGTTGAGTGGCCACATTTACAGGCATGTTTGAAACTTTCTACCCAGCGATGATTCATTTCAAGACTGGAGCCTCAAAATGACCCAATCTTTCAAATACAAAGGCTCTCTTTCGAGGAACCTCTGTAGCAGTAGCGGTCATTCTAGTTGTCCTCCTCCCCAAATTGGATGATAGCTCCAGCATCTCCAGTATTAATTATAGCATTATCTAGATGGATGTTGGCTCTTCGACTTAGTTGCATGATGAACTATCTGCTCTGAAGATTCATTAATATAAAGAGCTAACAAATTATTCATAAGGATGTGATTGGCTCAGATTTAGTTTCATTGATAATTGGTTTAAAATTTCAATTTTTATCATGTTTCACTACTACTATAGCTCAAATTTGACTAGCCAAAGATGAAAAAGAAACTATCCCGTGAGTCACCAATCTGCTCCAAAAATTTATACCACCTCTCTTGATGAAAAGAGTATTTAAAGTGTCGGTGTAATTTTTTGAAGGTAGATGAATAGTAGATAAGAAACTACCCAGAGATTTCGCCCTCATTTTGTGAGGACTTTAGATCTGGTTTCAAGTTTCCTATAGGCGCAAGAACCTATAGTTAATTACCCCTCTCAATGCTGAGAGAGAACTTTCGATTAAGGCTAGTCATTAGATCGCTAAATGCATAGTGTATAGTCGCAGGATGTGGAGTTTTGAAATTTAAAATTTATGAAATTCATTATGTTCAACTTAAAGTGGATGGTTGGGGGAACGATGATGCGCCCGATCTAGATCCCATGGTTTCATCATCCCGGGCTGTCACGGTCCTTAGTCTACTTAGTCGAGGAGGAGGTCAATGAAGGATCCTTATCGATCATAGGTTGTCGTCCAATGGGACCTTGTAGACCTAGGGTGGTATTTAACTAAAGTGATAAGCTTAAGTCCACATTAGCTGACAGAGGGTTTTTTGTCCTATCAAGTGCACTCTATAATTCACAACTCTAGATGAGTCATTGGGAGAATAAGTGACCGTGTAATATAATGGTGTCATTTGGACCAATGTCGAGAACTCTACATCATATGTGGAGCCTACTGGCCAAACCATGAAATCAGAGGACACGGGTCACGTCCTTGCTGGCATGAGATTGATTGAGAGTGAACATAATTATGTACTTGATTTGACATTAGCTTATTTGTGAGCTAGAGTTTTCTTTATTTATCACCTCTAACAAATAGCTACAGAAGATGGGTTGGATTGAGTTTTATTTTAAGTTATAAGTAGTGAATTTCATTTAACAATTTAAAATTTAGTAATTTATTTGATTTTACATTTGTACTGATACGTGACTTTGATTATTTTATTTGAACTTGTAAGCACATTTTAATGATGAATATCCCCTCTAGTTGAAATCTCTATTCAACATAGCCATCATCGAGTAGACCTTGTCAACTCTGCTATTTTGTTAGTAGAGGATCGGGTCTACAACTTGAATTTATTAATTTGAATTTGAGATATAATAATTTAAAAATCTAAATAGTAGTAATCCCCTCTGGTTGAGATTTTTGTTCAACACGGCCATCATCGGGGTAGTTTATTGTTTCGTTATTTCGGATCCTGTCAACTCTATTAATTTAATAATAGAGAATCAGATATTCTGTTATATGATAGAATTAGCTTCTCAGATGTTTTATTAGGTTAAAGATATTATAATAACATCATTAGATTTTTTAGGTTTTGTTAACCCAGACCTGGTCCTAAGACCCAACCAAGAATCAACTTCTCACAGTTTAAGTTTAAGCATTGACAGTGGGGTCCATCGATATTTGATCAATTTGTTTAAGCATTTGATTCTATTTAAATGCTTGCACATATTTCAAAGCACTCAAATTAAGTGTGATAGTACTTCAAAATAGAAATGAATTTATTTCCTTCAAGTATTTGCATCTATCTCTAGGGCACTCTAGTTGGATACGAGGCTATCCTGTAACATGTGCAAAAACTCATCTCATTTAAGTACATGCATGAGTATAGTTTATTTCATTATACACACATATCACGAAATGTTAGTTATAGATATATGTGTGTCCCATAATACATGCATGAATGATCTCATTTAGAAGTAGTTGATTATCCATATGTATTTGAACACAAGCTTTCAATATAGAATTTGCATTGAAATACGTGCATGTATTTCACTTTATGATTAGCATAAGCTTCAAGGCATCAAACTTAGGTATATGCTCATTTGGATATGGGATGCCTCGTTGCGCATGTTGTATATGTTTTGAATTACTGGCACATGTTTCAACATAAAGAACTCATATTATCAAGTTACTTTAAGATATGAATAAGCCTTTCTTAAGTGATTTGCGTGCATTGTTTACAAACAAGTACTTAAATATGTCTTGTAAACTATCTTATAGATTTCATTTGAGCTTAGTTCTAGTTTAAAAATAAGTACTCGATGCTGTTTTATGCTTCAACCACGAGTTCAAATCTGTCTACAAGTTCTTTGAAAGATACTTTCATGCTTATGATGAGATATCCAATTTTGTTCTTACTTGTGGATAGATTATCGAATAATGTTCTTGCATGAAAAGAATCCTCAAGGTTTTACAAGTTGATGTTTGTTTGACTCTTATTCATGCTTTTAAATGAGCCACTTTACTTCATTCTTGCTTGTAAGCAGGCTATCAAGTTTAATTCTTTCTCCTAAACTAACTATCAAATGCAATGTAGCTTTTGCTTGTATAGGTTAAAGAGCTCTTAATGTTATCCCAAATTTCACTCTATTTTCATTTTAATTTGATTTTTTTTTGCTAGCTCATTTTTTTTTAAAAGGAATTTACATTTCATAGTTGATTTAATCTCAATTTCATCCTTCATTTAGGTTTTAAGTGTCTTTTTATTGTCTCTTGTTGGCCTAGATTTTGATGAAATTTAGATAGCACCTCCCCTAGCCGAGGAGATTTCTACAGAAGCCAGGTCTACCCACCTGTCTAAGAAGGCACGCATGGGTGGTGTTCTGCAACACCGCGATCGTAAAAGCTCAATCTTACCAGTCTAAAATATGAGCATAGGCCTTCAATCACCTGTATTAAATCAAATATACAATATTGTTGTACATTCACGCATTTATATAATATGAATGACACAATCACAAAATTAGTGAGGATCAACGATGAAATTTGCAAAGCCCCCTTTTTTTTGCTCTCTTCTCAATTTTTTTATGTAATTTGGTGGAGAGAAAGAGAGAGAAAGGAGGACAGGTGGAGCTTGGGTAGGCAGCAAGATGTATATGGCTAGAAGAACAACATTGAAAAAGGAGAAGCAGTATGAGTTTGAGTAGTGAGGATGGGATTTGCTACTGCCAAATAACAGGTAACAGAAATAGGCCTTTGGCTGGAAGAGATTGGGAGGTCTTTGAAATAGGAGTGAAATGGAAAAGGAGAGAGAATAATAGAATAATAAGGCCGAGAGGCTTGTTGCAGCGGAGAGAGATATTGGGATGAGCCTATGAAAGAGAGAAGAGGGAGATCGAGCGTTCGTTGATTCAAATGAGGATGCAGGAGGAACCGAGTGGTTTGCTTGCTTGGCTTGCATGAACGAAAAGGTGGGATCGGGAGGGATCTCATGTAGCTCGTTTCCTCGGCTAGGAAGGATGGAACTGTAGAAGTCTCCTTCGGCTGCTCAAGTCGTACGAATGATAGAAGAGGGTTGCTCGTTCAACTGTTGTGCTTGCGTGGTTGGGAGGAAAGAATGGACGGGTAGCCGCTCGATTTTGGAGGCTCCAACCGAGAGCTCTGTGCGACGCTTGTGGGATGAGTGGAATGAGTTAGGTGCTTTATATAGCCTTAGGGTTAGATATGAAGGGAGATTTATAAAAGCTTCTCTTATTTAAGTGTTTAATAAATGCTAATTCGAATATTTATGATGACATAATCATATAGTTAATATAAATATCAATCTTAGGTTATTCCAATGTTCTGAATGCAACGGTGCATTCCATTTCATGATCAGAGGTCATTTGGTTCGAGTCGGTGTCAAATCGGTTCAATTTTAGCTCAAAATATGTCACAACTTTCAACCGCTCAACATTCATGCAGACTCATCCGAATTGAGTGGGAATAATTTTACTTGATAGATTTTGTCATTTTGAAGCTAACGGTGCAATCAATTTTGCAAACAAGGTCATTTGCTTTGAACATCATTTGCTTTGAACACATTGATAGCTTGATTGATTTATCGATCGCTCTTTAGATTATGCAATATTTATATTCTGATCAATTTCAACATTCTGAATGCGACGGCCAAGTCCGTTCGTCGATCAGAAGTTATTTGGGTTGATTTTGGTGACGTCGAGTGCATTTCAGCCTCGATTTGTGCGTTATCACTTCAAATCATTCGACATTTGCCCAAACTGATCCCAATTGAGCGTGGATAGTCTCATTTGATAGTTCTTGACATTTTGAAGCTAACGACACAATCAATTTCATGAACAGAGGTCGTTCAAATATCGTCACAGCTTCCTGACTTCGGTATACGCATCGACACATTGATTGCTCGATTGCTTTATCGATCACTCTTTAGATTATGCAATATTTATATGCTAATCAATTTTGATATTCTAAATGTGTAGAAGTCTTGTCGTCGGTCATTTCGAACATTTTGTGGCGTCAGGTCATTTTGAGCCCGATTTGCTCACCTTCAAAGTCCGTCGAATTCAACTTATGGGCTAGTCTTGATTTATGACACTTATATAGAGGTCAACAATTATTTAATATTGCTGGAATATATGGAAATAATGGTTTGTTTCCTCTTGCCTTTGCTATCGTTGAGTCTGAGTTGACTGATTCTTGGTTGTGGTTCTTAATGTGCTTACATGATATGCTGCTTGTGGTGTCAGCTAGACGCAATTTGTGCATAATATCTAATAAGCTTGCTGGCTTGATACATGGGTGTAGAGATATTTTTCCATGGGTCGCCGAACCTTTTATTTCCATCATGAAAATTTCAAAAGGTGATAATGATGGGAATTTGGTGATGTTGAATTTCTTTGCCAGAAAATGTATATGGCAAGAAATACTGATGACATTCATGAGTTTAATCGATATATGACAGATATAAAAAATGTGAAAGAATAAGCTCACAAATGGCTTGTGGAATGCGACCCAGTTAAATGGTCACTAGTACATTATGGTGGAATGTGTTATGGTATAATGAAGACCAATGCATCTGAATGTTTTAACTGTGTTCTAAAATGTGCACATGATTTTCCAATTCAAGCTTTAATTATTGCTATTTATTACAATTTAGCTGCACTGTTCATGAAAAGACTTGTCTATGTAACTCAGCAGTAGGAGGCTAATTTATCTATGTTCACCCAAAAGGTATCTACCGTGTTATGGTATACTGAAAGGGAAGCCGGACATTTTCCAGAATCGGTGAACATCAACCCCCGAGAGTTGCAGGTGTTTGATAGGTCAAGCCTATCATTTAGAGTTGATTTGTCAGATAATGGTCAGTGTAGTTGCAATAAGATAGTCATATATCATATCATTGGCTTGCTTTCAAAGATTAAACTATCGGCGTGTGTGTCACATACACATCTTATAAGCTCTATTCACTTTCTTCACTGAGTTTCACGGCGATTGACTTATAGTCGCAAGGTTTAATAGAATTGCTTCCACCAAATTTTTGTAGAAGATTAGGTAGACCTCGTACCATTAGGTTTAGAAATATAATATATGAAAATAGAGCTAGCAATAGCAGAACCTGCAATCTATGCAAGACAGTTGGCCTCTATCATCATCAATGTCAACAAGGAAGGTATGTTTAGCAATTTATATGTTATGTGCACCTTTTTAGAGTTTTCTAGTTAGGTTACAGTACTCTTTTTTGGCTTGCTTCATGCTACAGTTTTTCATTTAATATTTATAATTGCCTAACATTGACTAATGCATATATTTTTTTTTGATGGGTGATGATGACCAGGTATTAGGCGTGAGGCATCGGTATCTTTGGGAGGACACCCCACAATTAGAGCAACCACCTACAGAGGTCCATCCTAGCATAGCCTCCCTACATGGTTGGCATAGAGCCACCCACCTTGATAAGTGTTATTTAATTTTAGTTTCTACATTACACATGCACAGCCTTTAGTTTGACTAATGGTTGATCCTTTTTTTTATTACAGAGCACTGTTCTAGAGGCCACTTCCCACTTGCTTATGCTGAAGGAGTGGCCCATCACTTGCAGGAGATTCATCAGTGGCCTAGAAATAGCAGGCCTACAGTGTGCTAGTCAGCTATGTTTTATTCACTTGGATCATCATTTGGTTATTTCCCTGGTTGAGAGATGGTCTCCACAGTCCAATACCTTCCACCTTACCGTTGGTGAGATGATAGTGACACTTCAAGACTTGATGATGATCTTGGGATTACGTATTGATGGGCCTCCTGTTATTGGCCCAATTATGATTATTGAGGGGAAGAGGTGGTGTAGATGGCCAGACTGCTGCGATGAGTTGTTAGGATCTTCTACCGTCTTATGTATGCGACGACGACCCACATCACATCGACCTTCAAGATGGGTCGCACACGCACGCATACATCTGAGGTGGCGGCGATGATCTTTCTATAGAGTCTTGCGCATCGAGCAGTACTTTAGGCACCTGCGTGCCTACATTTTATTTCTTATTAGGTGCTTCTCTTGCACCGTTGGGTTACATCTATCTATCCACTACTTGAAGACCTAGATTCATTCTGCAATACATGGGAGAAGCGGTAACCCTCGATGAGTTATGCGAGTCTACTAGGCCCAATAGGGCCAATATTGTTGGCTGTCTACACCTTCTGCGGATATGATCTTGGGAGCATCTTCATGTGGCGAGGTCGACCCTCCATGTGTCATATTCGATTGATCTTGACGGTCTTAGCATTGGTTTGAGGTATATTTGAATTTCTATAATTTCAAATTGTTGGCTTATATGTTTATTTAAAATGTGTTGTGTACATAGGTGGAACGAGATATGTTCGCCAGATGCCAATGGCGAACATGGCATTATATAGGAATGAGATGGATGGTTTGCTGCATACATATGTAAGACTTGTAGAGTACTTTTTTTATTCTAGTTTTCTATAATGTGTATACTAATTTAATATAATTTTAATATATGCAGGTGGGAGCCATACACGGCGAGATCACGCCTTCGCATGCATACATGCTCGGTCTCAGATCTCGGTTGGCATAAGTCCCACTGATCAGCTGAGAGAGGATGGAGTGGCACTTACCTAATCGAGTGTTGCGATAGTTTGGACTCATACACAAAGTTGATGTGACACTAGTTGACCCTAGTTTCAAAAAGGTCGAAGGTCGAGGTAAAGCAGATGTAGACTAGGTTGATTACCACCAAGTGCACATTGCCGCTTGGGAGAGGTAGAGGGATTACATAGTCGAGGGCTTGGACGAAGATGAGGACAGTGACGGCAATCATGTCGATTGATTTTGCTTCTCTCACTTGGCCGCGGATCCTCCCTATCCTAGAGCACCTATAGAGTGTATATATGTAAGCATTAACATAAGTATTTTGTTAAATTCAATATGTTACGTACCTAGTTGAGGCTAATTTCACACCTATTTTTTTTATGCAGTTAGAGCACATTTTGGCAACTCAAGACATCTTTCAGCCGTACTTCGGCCATACAGATGAGCATGAGTTACAGGGAGCTGTAGATAGGTACGAGGTGTTATGCATAGCCTTGATGTTGCGGGTACATATCGGCGACCCACATTATGAATCAGAGCCTACAAAGGATGTCCCATATTATAATTGGGGTGTCAGACCATCTACATATGCTGATCCAAGTCCTTCTACCATCCTAAATTCATGAGTCGCCTTTCTTCGTTAGAGGAATACTTCGAAAATCTTGCATTGGAGGGTCACCATCAGGTGTGTGATCGTCCACCACGTGCACCTAATCAATACACGCCTGGGAGTGGTGTGATTCCACACAGACGATGGAGGCGTTATCTGTTTAGGATAGTGTGGCCTGTGCGTCTGTACTACATTAGTTCTTGTCTATTTTATTTTTGTTTTTGGATCGTCCATTTCTGTAATGACTTGTACAACTTAAATTTTTTTCTCTTTTTAATGACTCATCGATAAATCTGTCATAACGCTTATAACATTATACAACTTACTTAAATTACAATTCATATATTTAGTTTTAGATCTACATAAATGAAAACCTTTAGACTCTAAGGTTAACCTCCATAATTCAAGATAAGGGCTTCCGAGTAAGAACATCCATATCTAAAGCAAAAAACATAAGGGCTTAAAGTCAATCCTTGATGTAATAGCTCTACTGTACATATCCTTAATGACTTCAATATGCCTAATATTAATTCACCTTAACGATTTGAATATGCTTAATGACTTGGTGTAACCCAATTGAAAAAAAAATTTCAGTGGTGACTAGCGCAAGCATCTGTAGTGGATTCTTGGATGACTCAGCCAACTGGTACCCACTAACGGAACTATCTATCACACCTTAGCTTCTATTACATCGGAGTTGATGTGGCAAGCTAATGGACCACTTAGTGGTGACTATACCTATTTCTAAATCTTTTTTTAATGATACTTAATTTACTAATTACGTTTTAAACTAACTTATTTTAAAAATTTACCCTTACATATATAACAGACAATGCTCATGTATTTATAAATCAGAGGACCCCCCTACATCATTTTTCTTTTAATTATCTCCTAAAATTTGAAATTTATAATAAAAGTTCAACCAATGTTTTTTATGTTTATAAAATTTTCAGTAATTTAATTTTAACATATATCTGTTAGCCAAAAGAAATAAAAAATGTATTTATTTTATAAATATATAAGAGTTGGGCGATCTGCATGTAAATTTTTCTATTTTTTATTATGGCTCATTTGAAGTCCTAATTAGAACACCTGATCTCGTTTTTAAAGAAAGATTAGATTTGTTATAAAAATCAGATATATACATCTATGTGTGTTGTATGTAAATCTTTGTTTTTTTCCCTTTTGCTGGAATTCAGGAATGAGTCAACTCCCAACACGCGTGGACTACGTGTTGAAATACAGTCCGGATGCGGAGCCCGCTTGCACTGAAATAAACAAATTTTAAACTCCACATCATATCGTGCTCTCATTACTTAACTGATTTAGTCTTCCCAGCCCCATTTTCAAGCTATTAGAAGACTATAAAAATCCCAGAGGCCAATGCAATTAATTTCATCAAAGCCCCTCAAAAGGGAAAAATGATGTGTCATGCTATGGAGCTTTCTTCATCATTTGTGAACAAGTCATTTACAGCTTTTTATCTCTGCAATTTCATTATTGCACTTCTTCTACTGCTCAAGTTTGGCAGCAGGAAAGCGGCTGTGAGAGCCTACGATGAACCCAAAGAGACAGCCGACAATGACGATGGTGTAGTATCTGAGAAGCCTGACACGGAGACTATGGATCGAGATGAAATGGAGGTCCATGCAAGCCTGAAGAAAGACGAAAATGGAGAGGAACATAAGGAGGAGAAAGACGAGTTGAGGAGAAGAGCCGAGGAATTCATACAAAGAATGGTTGAAGTATGGAAGGTCGAGAAGCAAATCCAGAGATCATTGTTGTCATTAAAATGATCAGATTTTTTTGAATCTTAAAATTTTCTTTTTTCTTTTTATTAACTTTATGAGTCTGAGTCAAAATTTCAAGTTAATGGTGAGAAAGTCAAGTCTAAGGAATTTGAGATATTCAACTTGAGGTATATATATTGGTATTGTACTCTTGTTAAATAGAGAAAAATCTATCAAAAGCACTTGTTGGTGTCCATTTTCAATCTAGAAAATTATACTTTCATCAAAGTGGTATCGAGCAATGATGAACCAGGCCCATGTGGGCAAATACTGCAGACTTACCAAAGAATACAAGATATTCAAATGCTGTTACTGAGCACAAGGCTCGTAGTTGAAACCGGTTTTAATGAGACAGAAGTTACCAATCACGACGTCTAATTAAATGATCACGAGTTTTTTTCTTTCTTTCTTTTTAGTTCAATTAACAGAATGACTCACAAAGTCCTAATGGAGTGAGATATTCAACAGTCTAAGTGGAGTGAGATATTCAACTTGTTGTATTGATAAGAGTAATGGTATGTACTATTCGATTAGCTGAGTTGTTGTTTAGTATCGATGTTTTTAATAGTTGCATAAGGTGAGTTCTGTAATAACTAATATGGAATTGATAGAGCCCTCCATTTCTGCTTCAAGTTCTTCAGAAAATACGGAGGATAACAATTTTTATGAGGCTATATATGATATTTGATCATGTCTGTATCAGAACTTTTGAGAGTAATAGTCTCATACAAAATCTTAAACTCACTACCTCATAGTTGAAAGTCTAAGCTTCAATTTGACTAAGATATCTTGTACTTAATAGTTCTAATATTAATAAATTTTAAATTTATATTTTTAATATTTTAATTATGCATGAAAAGATATATTCCCATTAAAAAGATAATAATAGTGATATTTTTATGTGAAATTAAAAATTTTGAGTATTACATATATAAATAGATATAGATATATCAAATTATATATATGTGTGTGTGTGTGTGTGTGTGTGTGTGTGTGTGTGTGTGTGTGAAAGCTAACGAACTTAAATACAACTTTTATATTGATCACTTTTGATAATTACCTACGGATTCGTTACAGTTCTCGCAAACATCATATAAAAAAATCTGAAATACTGAAAATAATGCTCTGCATTGATTTTTCACACATATCTCACTCGATCCTTGTCCGAATTAGATGAAAAAGGAATTGTTGCAAAGCTAACGAACTTCTCTATAACTTTAATGATGATCACTTTTAATAATTACACACGGATTTTCCACAATTCTCGCAAACAACATATAAAAAAAATCTGAAATGCTGAAAAATAATGCTTTTGGCTGATTTTTCTCACATATATCACTCGATTCTTATTTGAATTAGATGAAAAAGATATTGTTGCAATGCTAAATAACTTCTCTACAACATTCATGTTTATCACTCGATAATTACCAACCGATTCACTACAGTTCTCGCAAACATCATATGAAAAAAATCTGAAATGCTGAAATAATGTCATGTGCTGATTTTTCGCACATATCTCACTAGATCCTTATCTGAATTGGATGAAAAAAAAAAAGTATTGTTAGAAAGCTAACGAAATTCTCTACAACTTTTTTGTTGATCACTTTTGATAATTACCCATGGATTTGCTACAATTCTCGCAAACATTTTATGAAAAAAATCTGAAATATAAAAAATAATGCCCTGTGCTGATTTTTTTGCATATATCTCACTCGATCCTTGTCTGAATTAGATGAAAAATGTATCGTTGAAAAGCTAACGAAATTCTCTATAACTTTCATATTTATCACTTTTAATAATATCCTATGGATGTGCTACAGATTTTACAAAAATGATATGTAAAAAGTCAGAATTCCTGAGAAATATACGCTGCGTCACAGTAACATCAAGTATAAATCACATAGCAAGTTGTATGAAGCAACATAGCAAGTTGCTCTTCAATCCTTGAATTAAAAGTATCTTGTAGTAACCTTCTTGTATGAATTAAATTACATACTTAAAAATAAGTTGTTTCTTCATTCAAACCATGCTAATACAATCAAAATTGGAACCATGATATTGTCTAAGAAGATATTTTCGACGTTAAATATTCCATTCAGGATTACATCTTTGTTTTTCTTTACCCATCTTATATAATAAAATAAGCATAACATTCATAGATGGAGCAATCATAGTATGAACAGTTGAATGATTTTGATATTGAAAAATATTTGTGTCTTCACAAAAGTTGTCCAAATTAATTGTTACATCTGCATTCAGGTGCAATTACTTTGTCATCTTTGAAGCACAAGTAATAATTATATAAAAGGAGAAAACTAACCTATACTCTTTAAAAAGATAATATTTTTCAATAGAAATATTATTTTAGATTACACTTTTATTAATTTATTGTCTACTTATATTCATCTCGCTGATATTCAACTCTATCACACTCTTACAAAAGAGGATTCAGATTGATTCTCCATATATGTACATGATAAATAATGTCATGGAATCGATCTTATACATGTCACATGGCAGAAAGTACCCTACCTTTTATGTGGCTAACTTTGGCCCGATCATGCAAAAGATATATAAATTTATAGTTAAATGTTGACCTAAACTTTTTATAAATACATACAACTAGTGAACTCATCAACAACTAAGTATTTATTGTCACAATAGAATGAGAATAAGGAAAGTGATCAAAATCAAATAATTGTGCAGCAAAAAATGACTTGATCAATTTGCTTGCTTGTCAATTATGATATCACTTGTGGAATAGTGATCAAAATAAATAATAATCAAAAAATTATTTTAGAATAAAAGTACTAATGATCAAATTCATTTTTAATCATAAAAATATATAAATAATTTTATATTTTTATGTTGACATATTTTTAAGTATTATATACACATCAAATCTCAATATGCTCTTAAGTTATGATATTGATAATTTAACACATCCTCCCCAATATAAATCATTGTGATATGAAGCTTACCTCCAATCAGTGAATACAAATAAAACCCTCTTATACATCAAACTTATGAACAATATGAATAAAAAAAATTACCTTATATGTGCCTTTCACATACATCTCATATTTATATAATCACAAAATCAAACAATAAACACGGTAGTAAAAAACATAGCAAACCCCATTCTATATGCATTGTCTTATAAATATAATCAAAATGGTAGAATCAAAGCATTCTCCCTTCATAACATAAGTTTTATTCAAGCTCCTAATATTCTAATGTCCAAAAGGAAAATGTCTAATTCATTAATATCTCTTATAATTACTCCAATAACCACTAGAAGAACATCATACTCATACCACCAAAAACTTAATAGCCTTCTGATCCTCATAACCCTTCAAACGCATATTCCAGGAGCTTATCTTACTCAAGTTAAACTATAATAAATAAAATAAATTAAGAACTGCACTTTATGCATTTCAATCTCTCAATCTAAATTTTGAGCCTTATGTTAAAAATCAATGTGGTTTTAAACACAAGAAGTATGAGCATCAATATTTTTGTATAAAAATTATGACTTACCTCAAATCGACTCAGATTAGATCAGCTGTTGAGACAGTGGATGAAAATGAAGGAGAGAAAGAGAAAGAAGCAGTGTTTCAACGAAAGAGGAAGGGTTGGAGGCGAAATAATGCAGTAGGTTCAAGGTTGAGAAGCAGTGGTTAGGGCAACGAAGAGGGATGCGACAAGGGTTGCAGCAATAGCATAGAATGCAGTGGCAACCACTGTGACATGGACAAAGTAGCGTACGAACGAGCACTGATGCGAACAAGGGAGAGGCACGGATGAGGTTGGGTGACGACGAGGTAGACCGTGGTTGTTGTGGGCACCGACCAAGTAGCGACGAGAATAACATCACAGGCAAGCGTAGCAGCATCGAGACCGAAGGAAAATTGCGTTGAGCAGGGGAGTGTCTCTGAGGATGCCGAGGAGCACGGGGAGAGAGATGGACCGTGATTTCCTTTTTCGCTTGATTTGAGCGTAAAAGGAATGCACGATAAACTTTAGAGCTACAGTATTTGGATTACATGGTAAATATCGCGCTAACTTTACTTTGCGGTTCTCCAAACATAAAAGAAATACAATTATATGTATTTTATTTACTTTACATGCAAAAGTCAGTAGACCAAACAGCACCTTAAGTAATTTGGAGTAAATGTAATTATAGTTAGAGTCGTTTACCAACATAGCACATAATTCTTATATATTTGTATATCTAATATTTAAACTTTGATATTTAGGTGTATAACACTAAAAAATTTAATATCATATTAAAAATATCACTATTATTAATTTTTAAAAGTGAACACACATTTTCATACATAAATAAAATATTAGAAATATAATATCATATATTTTAGATATCAAATATACAAACATATATAAGAATTATGTGATATATATATCATATATGTATGCAAATCTTTCTTTTATTTAATATAGAATCCTCAGCAACTAAAAAAAGAAAGATAAAGTACTTTTATTTGGTAGCATTTTCTTGATTTACCTTTTGATTCATTTCGGTTAAGTGAAAGAAGAGCAAAATCGAGGTTGCAGAGATAAAATGTGGCAAAGAAAAGGGTGAACTGATAGTAAGAAGCGCTCTATGGTGTGATTCAACATTTTAAAAAAAAAAATTTGAAAGGCTTTCTGCAATGATTTATGCTTAGTTTGTTCTTAAGTGTATTTCAAATAAATCTTTTAAGGGTCGTTAGATGTCATAGAAGCCAAAATTGACTTGAAAGTATTTTTGGTTAATATAAGAACCCTTTATTGAAGTCGACGTACAAGCTCTTGACGAATATGAGAATCATTTAATACATTCCTTGGATTTGGAATTCACTTATTCGTATTAAAATCTTTATTTATGCTTCGATGATTTATATGATAAGGCACCTTGCAAAGTATATCTTCATAATTATGCATTAACATTTCTCAAATTTGTAGTATGTGTAATTGATATATTCCTTTAAAATTTATAAATCAAACACGAATCTGAAGTTAAAGCATACATACAATTAAATTAAACAACTTACTGAGATGAGTTCAATAACGTTAGAATCTGGTCAAATTGATCCCAAATGAGCTCAAATAAAGCTCAAAGCTACATATAAAAACTTCGGAACACTGACTAGATGATCAAATGATTTTCAAATTTGACGTGCTTATAGTCAAATCGAGCGACTCGACGAGAGGAATCTAACGAATCTAAGATCACTCAAATCGAAGATTATTTGAACGGTCAAATCACCAAAAAATTAGATATGATCAAATGAATCGAATACACCGTCCAATGGAGTGTTTCAGGATTTTGGCTACAATGACAAAAATTCCCCTTTCAGAATCATATAAATAAGACCTCATTCTTGTCATGAGGTGGGAAAGGAGCTAAAAGTAAACTTGGGAGAAAGCTGAGAGAGAGCTAAAAGTTTGAAGTTCGTTATCACATCATTATCGTCGATCATGCTTTATCGTGGTTAACACCAACAACTGACCCAAGTATCATCGATAGCTTTTATTACGATTAAATTCTCATTATCAAAATTTCATACAATCTGTAATATCGTTATTGGGAAAGCTTAAAGTTTTGTGAGTGGAGCATTTTACTGCTGTGATATTTTTCCCTCTCTTTCTGGGAATTTTTCACATAAAAATTATAGAGTTTCTTTTTTTTTCAATTATCTGTGTGTGTGGTGGATTTCCATAAAAACTAAAATGTGAAGTTTTATTCTACCACTACTGATTTTTTGGTATGCAACAATAATATTATTCAAAATCATTTTTATTCACTTTTCAATTGTTAGGTTATTACTAATATTGTGAAGTGATTATATTGATTGTTTGATATACTTGTTGAAATTGATATAACTAAAAAACATCCAAAAGAAGTCTGGATTGGATCTGAAAAAATGGGTTATAATCAAAAGGTAGAATTTGAAAACTTTCTCTCTTTCGTACACCGCAAAATCCATGGGCATGAACATACGATTGTTTTATTCTACATCCACATCTCAAAAAAAATAAACTTCCTATCACTTACTTGTTACTAAGGAGCAACCCTAAAATGGCCTATGTGCCAAAAAACCAAACTAATCCTCCTTCACAAAACCCGCCTTTACCTTTACCCTCGATTTGCAAAGGAAACTAATGTGTTGAATAATGACAATGACATAGTTGGTTATGGAAACTTAGAAAATTTGCCTATTACTATTTCCAATGGTAACATGCATGCTCATACAACTAATGATCCAAAACAAAGAAATTAGAACTTAGGGAACATCACCTCGTGAAAATCATATTTTGGATCAACAACAAAATATACAAATCGGACCATTAATCTAGAAAAGAAGATGAAGCAATCCCTCCTACCCTAACTCTTTGAATGACCAACATGATAACATAATTAACTCGATCTCGATATGGAAGAAGGGAAATTACTATCATGATTCCTTTGCTTAATAATGAAACTTTGGATCACACTAACTATTCTTTTTTTGGACGGAGACACCTTGGACACCGATAGACACTTTCAAACGTTCTAAAGAAAAAAAACACTCAAAATCAAAAGCAGCTAAAAATGCGCCAATCACAAGATCTTCATCAACTCTAATTTCCTTTTTCCTCATTTTCACCCAATCAATTTTTTCCAATCTTTTCATTATGATTAATTTTATCATTTGGAATATTCGTGGTATTGGGACTACTAGTTCTCAACCGAAGTTAGAAGCCTTTGTCACTCATAACATATCTCTCCTCTTCAGAACCACTTATCCACTCTTCTAAGATTGCATCTACCACTAGAACACTAGGTTTTCCTAATTTTTTTTCAACATTAATAACAAAATTTGGTTGTTTTGGAATAACTCAATCAACATCAATATCCTTGACAACCAACAATTGATTAATGTCCATATTTCTGGTGATTTCACCGCGGTGCTCTTTTTATTTATGCCGTAATAGAGCCGGTAACATCCTATGGAATAATTTAAGATCTTTTGCTTCCTCGTCACTCAACCCTAGTTGGTTGGCGAGATTTTAACACCATCATCTCTACTCAAAGAAGGGGAGGGTCCTCTCAATCCTAATGGAAGATTTTGCTAACATGATTCGTAATCTTACCGATATAGGGTTTTCGTGTTCCAACTATACATGGAACAACTCTAGACTTTGGCAACATCTCGATTCACTTTTAACCCCTGGATTGATCAATGGCCTAATACCTCGAGAACACTTAAGTAGAACCCTGTCTGATCACGCTCCTCTCCTGATTACTGTGAAAATTTCCCCTGCTACATTACCGGCATCTGTCCCCTTTCGGTTCCAAAATATGTGGTTGCAACATAATGACTTTATGTTTGTTGTTTCGACTAATTGGACGGCCCCAATTCATCCTAATAACTCCATTAAAGGCATGATCCGTTTTTAGCTTAAACTTAAAAGACTAAAACAAACTCTGACCTGGTGGAATAAACACCATTTTAAAAACCAAATCTTAAAACAATGGAAGATCTTGTCGCTCTCTTGAAGAAGGCTGATTCTAATAATAAAATGATGAGCTCATTGAAGCTAAAGACAATTTGATTAAATATCAAAACATGGAGGAAACTTATTGGCGGCAAAAAGCTGCTAGTAAACATATTGTGTGGCAAATACTATTTCCACGCTCTTTTCAACAAAAGAAAAGTTCTAAACTCTATTAATAAAATTAAAACAAGAATGATAATTGGATATCGGATAAAATGATATTAAAGATTGGTTATCCAACATTTTCAAAATTTGTTAAACAACAACATTACCACGGAAACTATTTCAAATCCTCATCCGATTCCCTCCATGATTACTCGACCAAAACATCTCTCTTATTAGGTGTCCGACGGAATCTGAAATTAGTAATCGTTCTTGCATGAATTGGTTCATTTGGGGATGGATACACAACTATATTCTTTCAACGTGTTGGTCCATTATTAAGTCGATCGATTGAATAGACTTTTTCAATGGCAACCCCTTCCTAGATCCTTCTAGTACATCCATAGTTCTTATCCCTAAAAATAATCACCCGAAAACTTGGAATGACTTTAGATCGATTAGTCTTTGCACCTTCTTTAACAAATTAATTGCCAAACTAATCACCAACCGAATCAACCCTTTGCTGCCGAATATTATTTCCCGAATCAAAGGTTTCATTAAAGGGAGAACTATAGTGATAATATTCTTTTAGCTCAAGAAATGATTCATGATATTGGCGTTCCTACTTGGTAACATTGCCTTTGGACATTACTAAAGCCTTTGACAAACTCTCTTGGGATTTTCTTTTTCTATACTTCAACTTTTCGGATTTTCAAAAGAATTTATTCAGATCATTAAAACTGTGTCACTAATGTTTGATTCTCTGTTATCATTAATGGAGAATGGTTTCTTCACTTCTAAACATGGACGCGTCAAGGAGATCCATTATCTCCCTTGCTTTTTTATTATATGTCGATTACTTATCCAGAGCGAGCGACCTATTCTATAATAAGTCGGTATGATTTACAAAACTCAAGGTGGATTTCCTATTACTCATCTTTTCTTTGCTGACGATTTTATCATTTTCTGCAATGCTTCTATATCTCACATAAAAATCATTATGAAATTCTTTAACAAATTTGGCAAAGAAAGTGGTCTCCTCCTTAACAAAAATAAATGTTGTTTCATAACCGCTAATAAAATCACCAATAATAGGATTAATCATATAACGAGGATCACTAACTTTCATCAACAACAACTTCCGATCAATTATCTCGGTACCCCTCTTTTCAAAGGTCATAAAAGATCTTATCTTTTTGACGAATTAATCCACAAAATATCTAACCGTATCTCCTCTTGGGAATACCATTTTCTATCCTTTGAAGGGAGGTTAACCCTGATTAAGAGTACCCTTAACTCGATGTCTCTTTATCTTATTCAAACTATCGTGCCAACCAACTTTTGCATTATTAAGAGGCTAATTAACAAATTTTTTTAGGGTTCTAATACCTCTTCTTCAAAAATACAATGGTCCTCTTGGCACAAAATCTACGGCATCTTTAAGGAAGGTGGTCTTGGTTGTAAACCTATTAAAGACACCATCACCGCATTCTCATATAAACTTTGGTGGAATTTTAAGCAACAACTAGCCTAACTTCATGACAAACAAATCACTATCAAAGCACCCCTTGAATTGCTCTTACAAAACTAACGCTTCTCCCATTTGGAAAAGACTTTGTAATATCAAATGGGCGAATCATTAATTTTTTGGGGCATTAACTCTGGCAACTCTTTCTTATGGCAAGATAACTGGCTTGGAAATAATTCCTTCGATGAATTAATTTCCTCATGTTCTATTGATACTATCAAAGTCAAATCTTTCTGGAATAATAATAGATGGAACTTTTCCAAGCTCGAGTATATCCCTTCTCCTTTTTTAGACAAACTTAATAATATACACATTACACCCAACAAAAAAGATCAGATTCTCTTTAAACTCTCTCACAATGGCGAATTCAGTTTTAAAAATGTTTGGCTTAAGATCAAAGAAACACGTGATTATTCCAAAGTGTATGCTAGACTTTGGCATAACAATATCCCCACCTCATACTCTATTCTTACTTGGCGTATCTTAAAAAACTTTGTCCCTATTGACTCCTTGATGTGGGGTAAAGGTTTTCACCTTCCGTCAAAATGTCATTGTTGCTCCCATATTGAAAATGTTAATCACCAATTTGTGAATGGAGCGATTGCCTCTAAACTTTGGCTTTGGTACATCTATTCTCCATTGACAAATTCAACGGTTCGCTTACTATTTACTCCTCGAGATATATTTTGAAAATAATTTCAAAGGTCATATTAAAAAGCGTTCTATCATTATTATTTGGTTTATTTGGATGGCTAGAAATGATGCTAAGCATAACGATATCACTATGAATCATTTCAAGATAATTGCTAAAACTAAATTCAAAATCCATGATTTATTTGAAGCCAACCTTATTAAATATAAACATTTTAAAGGGTGTAAATTTGTAGCCTCAAAATTGGGTTTGCAATTGCCGGATAAAGACACTTCTAATCAAGCCAAAATACTTTATTGGGCCAAACCACATGATAATGTCATCAAAATTAACACGATGGAGTCAGATCTCCTAATGCTTACGGATGTGGTGGCATCTTTAGAAATTTCAATGGTGATGTCCTCTTGGCCTTTGCTAATCCTCTTATTACTAACTCGGTTCCTTTCTTTGAACTTACGGCTTATAATGCTCTTGACATTTCCTTACGAAAGGTTGGCTTAATATCCCGGAAGTGGATGCCTTACTACTAATCGATCTCTGATCAAAAAAATGGCAATGCTGAATTATATTATTTACTCAAGCGAACTAAAACTTTTCTCAACCAATTTAGTTGCAAAATCACTCATATATGGAGGGAAGAAAATGCTTTGTCGATTACCTTGCTAACTTAGGAACTAGATTGAATGAGCCCATTAATTTTGATAAACATTCTCTTCCTAAACACTTACAAGGATTGGTTAACCCGACAAGACAGGTTTTCCTTATATTAGATCTTAATATCATTTGCAAGGCATTGCATCTTGTCTTAGATTTGGTCGAATGATGAAGCACCCTATGTTAAGCACCACTGTTACTTACTTTTGTTGATCTGGAGTGCTATCTCTAATGGGGACTTTATTTTCTCTACAATTGGTTTAATATTCAAATTAGTCAATGTTTTCAATGGTGTTTAATCTACTATTTATTTTATTGGCCTTGCTGCCTTTTTTCATTTCGAAAGGCCTTCTTTGCCTTTTCATTTTGAAAGGCTGGATTGATCGACTCGATCTCATTCTTGTGTTGGTCTTCTTTGTTTCTCATCTCCTGGAAAATATGGCTCTGTCACGTGAGTAACTCTTCCCTGTTTTACGCTTGTGGTTCTTTGCTTTCACGGGCTTGGATATATTATGTGCGAGGGGAGTTTATCTAGTTTGTCTGAAATGGTTCATGTTTCATGTCTCTTTCTCTGCCACATATGTCTCTGTGCTGGCGCTCGGGACCTTGTTTTATCTTTTTTTGTTATGTTTTGCCTAGTGGCGCTTCTTATCATTTGGGTTTATGTGGGGTTCTTTACGGGTCAGCCATTTCCTTTCGTTCATTGCAATTTTACGGATTCATAGTTTGTGAGAATAATTGATTATTCGGTTGAGGCTTAATTTCCCTTGGTGACTATGGAATTCATACTATTTGTGCGTTCGGTTCTTAATTTCATCATCGGTGCTTAGTTTGTTGGCTATGATGGCGGGATGATCCCTTTCCATTTTGGGGTAGTAGCTTTTTTTTTGTAACCCTTCTCTAAAATTTGGATGCTCATATTTGCATCTGCCCCTTATGGATTGGCTGAGCTTGAGCCTGCTCTATCCCTTTTATTCTCATTTGACACGGCCTAGGCTACTCAAATCAACTTGTATGATTAACTTTCACCCCTTTTTCTTTTGCAAATGGTCTTCTTTTACTTGCTTTCGGGTCGCTAATTTCTCAAGGCTGTTTGATATATCTCGTCTGATCCGCTGCTGGCTGGGGCCATCTTTTGCTCTCTTCTAGGTCCTCCATATTATGGATGATTCTCTTTTCTTTTACTTTTGATCTCATATGTATTTAGATTGGAGATTTACTCTATAGGTTTATTGTAGCTCTATGAGCGTTAGATTTGGAGTTTATCTCCTTTAAGGACCATGTAACCTTTCTTTTGGTAGCAATAAAATTCCCCCTCCCCACCCTACACGGGGTTTCCCAAAAAAAAAAAAAAAAAAAAATTTCTAAGCATATTGGATCCATTATCCATACGTTCATCTTTTCTATTATCGAGGGACAAATACATTAATTAAAAAAAATGCAAGAGGTCAAATAAGATAGATCTTACGGTGGGCAATTATTTTTCTTGAAATTTAAATTTTTTTAATGAGTTGTAAAATAAATAAATAATTTGCCGCTCTGTAGTAAATTCTTGGAACTTTTACATACAAAATCATCTTATTCTTATATATTAACGAATCAACCACCTTCAACCTCTATTTTCAAATTAGGAAAAAGTAATTGGTATAATAAATTTATTCATTCTCATAAAAAGACATTGGTTATGCCTTGACACAGTTGAATTTTGGAATGTCTTAACAACTATTTGAATCATTTGGGATGAATGCAATTATACTTGTTATAAAATCTTCAAGGACAGGGAAAAAATGACAAAGCTCTTTAATTTAGTTGCTCTTTAGTTTAGCATCTTCATTAATGCAAGATAATTTAGCTTAATGATTAGATTAGATTTTCAATCAAAAGATCTTAGATTTAAAATTTACAAATACACAAAAAAATTAATACCAATATTTATTTCTGGATTGATTTTGGTTGAAACTACATATTTGAAATTTATCTAGAAAATAACCTTGCGGACGAACAAAAATCAAGAGTTTTTTTTAAATAAATCATTTAAAAGGGACTGTTTGATTGGAATCAAAAGTAAAGTAAAATAAATGCAGAGGTTTTAGATTTTAACATTTGGCACGATATAAAGTAAAATTTCAAAGCAATATGATGCATTTGGAATTCACTATATTGTTATATTTTGGTGTATTTTGGTGTATTTGTGATACATGATGTAAAGTAAAATACTTTACATTACATTTTTTAACCAAATTGAAAAAAATAAATTCATGAATTTATAAAATTCTCAACCAAACAACCTAAAGTAATCCAAATATATTGCATTCCTTTTATAATGTATTATTTTTTCAGACAACCAAACAACCACTCTTTTATCGTTCGGTTTTGCCTTCCCTTATGCTGTTTCTTTTCTACGTAAGTATTTTGTAATTTAAAGTATTGTTTTTAATGAGAAGGGTATCAGAATATCACTCAGATATATACTATAATTATTACTATGCTAAATAAGATCATAAATTTTGTATAAATGCATGGTGATTCAAATGTCTTAACAGAAAAAAAACCCCGGAAATTTGTACTCCATAAATAACTCGAAACTCAATTCATATAATGATATTTTATATTAATTTGTTTACATAATGAAGTAGGAGAAGAACGTGTACTGTCCGACCCAAAACTGATTGGCCTAATTAAGTATAATCCTTAGTTTAAAAGAGCCAATTTTAAGAGCTGAAAATGGACTTGTAAGTCCTATTTAAAGTGATTATTTTTCATTCAAAAATATGTATTTTGTACATCTTTAATAGACAAAAAAAGAAAAAAAAATTTAACTATTGTAGATTATGTATTTAAAGAATTAGTACTCATGCATTTCACTCAAAATTTTAGGAATTTGACAAAAGCAAAAAATCATGGGTTAGTTTTAATGTGAATTCTGATTTGGGTGAGAATTTAAAATTTTGAAATAAGCTGATGTTAGTTTTGTAAATAGTTATTTTTTTAGTATTATGTATATAAGTGCCTATATTGGACAGCTGCTTGAAATTTGAATTTATTTCATCTTGTCATTTGTTGCAATGAAGAACAACTTCAAATTAAGATGCCGTCATTATTGTTTTGATGCTTCCCAAAACTAGCTAATAAACAAAATATTCATCTCCCTCCTTATTTTTTTTTTTTTTTCTTAGAGCATGATCGTTATGACCAATTAAGAGAAGTGATAAATAAGTTCTCATGAAATGTAAAGGGTAAAACATAACAAATGACATTTAAGATCTTATCATTAGAACGGCACATTAAAAATATTATGATACACAGAAATAATCAAATTATCAATTGCACATCATAAACCAATATCCTCTACAGTTTGTAAATAATTTTGGCTCAAATAAGTTAAATGTTAAAAAAAAAAATGTGCATCACCACTCAAAAATAAGTACAATAAATTATAATGTAATTGCAAAAGGAAAAAAGTGCTAAAATTTTAAAAATTGTATTGTTTGACTAAGGGGTTATTTGGTTAGCTGAAAAAAAAATTGTAATATAAAACAAATTCAATATAAAAGGAATGCAATATATTTAAAATACTTTATGGTTGTTTGAATGGATGTAAATCAAATGTAAAAAAATTTATTTTTTTAGTTTTTAGTTCGAGTCAAAGTATAAGTAATGTAAATCTCAAAAGTGATTTACGAGGAGAGCGGTGACAATTGAGGTGGTATAGGTAGCTGACGGCAATCCACAATGATAAGGCGAGTATGCATGATGGTCATGTTGAGACAAAGAACGGCTCATTTTATACCCACTATTATAAAGTAAAATTGTCCAAATTAATCAAAATCTTTTTTTACTAAATTTGAATTATAGTGTGAACAAATTTACCCTTTTATTTTTTCAACCAACCAAATAACTCCTACAGGAAGGCTATTTTCATGACAGATTAAATAATCTATTAAATTTTGAAAGAGATACTGAAAATTTATAATTATATAAGTTTAAAGATATAAACAAAGATATAATTTTGTATAATCAAGAGAAAAATACAATTACTTGCTATATGAGAGCTAGATATAAAGAAGAGGTGTTCAAATGAAGATTATTTATTACAATGACCAAGTGCTTTTATTTTTTCTAAAATAAAAAATAACAGTACTTCTTTCTTGAAGAAATCAAAGAACTCCCATTGGAAGCAAAAAAAAAAAAAACTAATTTTTTTAATAATACACCCTCTTTTCTCTCTCTTCCTCTTTATATCATCTCTTTAGACTCTTTTTCGTTTCTTATTATGATTATTTTAACATAATGCAGCTATCTCCTGATATAGTGCTTAAACATGGTAGACAACAAGACTTAATTTAATAAAAAAATTGGCGATCGTGCTCTTGAAAAACGAAGGGTGAAGGAATAAATATTGAGTTTGAAGTTAGCAATCTCGAAAAATTAAAACCAAATGTGATAAAAAATGTTAAATGAAATTTTTACTCCATATTTAATCAATCTCCAACTTAACTTGAATTTTCAATGAACTTGCTTACTAATTGTGATTAACTATTTCTTAGTATGACCACTCCATTTCCCCAACATTGCTTTATTATCATAATGCTCCTTATTTTTTTTTGTCTATCATGTAATATTTATTTATCCTTTGAAAACTTCTACATGATAAATATTTTTTTTGCATTGTTCTTTAGAATCATTAACAGTAGATTTTATAATAACTTTTACTTTTTTAATATCTGCTGTCATATACTTAGTGCCAGGAGAGGAATTAGCCGATATTTTGAGGGTGGTAAACTTATTATATAAATAAAATAATATTATAAATATAAAAAAAATAAAATTCAAATCAAAATATTTTATTTTAATATGATTAATGAGTTAAACATTAACTATAATAAGAGAATTAAATAAAAAGTAGCTAATTAGGAAAAAAATTAATATTGATTTAAGCAATTTATAAAAATACAGCGAATTGAGGTTTTGTAAATCAAGAAGGGAATGTAATAAAAGTTTATTTAAGTGAAAATAATTATAATAAAATAACTTAGATAAAATATATTTAAATAAAATGAATTTCAACGAAATGATTTAACAAAATAGATTTCAACAACAAAAAAATTAGCCTAATATTTTTTTTCTACATAAATACATGAGAAACACATTTCTAAAATCCTTTTTTTATTTGTAATATTGCAGAATATTTTTTTTAATATTACAATTCTGCTATTTGTGCTCTGCAAAGAAGAGGAAAAATCGAATAAATTCTAGATCTTTCTTGGGGCAAATCATATGATGGAGATGGGGCAAATTATAGAATTAACTTTTATAATTCAAAAAAAGTGAATTTTCAGAGTGGACAATTGCCCACCCTGGAAAAAACGTGGATCCGCCCCTGCTTAGTGCCCTTCTTTCTTCCATAAGCTATGTATCACATAATATTAAATTTAACACATCAATGCATAACATTGTACTCTAGAAAATATAGAGTTGGTTAACTCACTGCCTTGAAAATAACCAGCACTCTCATACAAGCCTTAAGGGTACATAATATTATAATGAGAGAATCATTATCCTACAATATTAAGAGCATTTAATTAAAATCCTCTTCAAATCTAATGCATATATGACTTCATTAAATGATATAGGTATACCATCATACACTTTTAACTTCATATTACCAAAACCCAATCATAAAAATAGCTCTATTTCTCAAATAGAGATGGCTCATATATATATAATGAACACATAATTATAAAAAGCTAATCCCAAAATCTATTTTTAAATAGTTATTTTTTTAGTTATAAAACGTGCATTGCTATTCTCTTGACAAAAAAGAAAAAAAAAACTCCAATAATACTTGAATCAACTGACTTGTCTTTTCTGTAATTGTCATCTCTCTTATTTATTTTCCTTCAAAGCAAAATAATTCTCTTTATATACAATTTCTTCTTGAAATAAAAACAAATGATCCTTTTAAATTTATTCTAAGATTGTTCCTATCACGATTAAAAGAGAATTTTTGTTCATAGGATCTCTCTCTAATTTGTAATAAACTTTTAACCAATTTATTGCTTCCCATGAGCTTTAAAATCACCACTTTTGAATAAAATAAATTCTTAATATATTCTAAGCTTATTATATCATAGTCATATATTATGGCATCTCAAAAGTACTTATAAGTGAGAGGAAAAGAGCTAAAAATAATTAAGTTTGATCTTGATCGTCAATAATCATATTAATATTTTTTTCAATCTTAAAATTGAATTCATTTACATGTAATTTAATAGGTATATACATTCAAAGTAAACAAAGTATTTGTTTATGATGAAATTTGTTGAAAAGATTTTTGGTCATATATAAAAATACGAGGTGAAGACAAACTTTCTATAATTGTCTCCTCTAATACTTTATTAAGATCTTATCCACCAAATAAAGATGAATTCCTAAGAGAGTTCTCTCATTCATTTTGGCATTTCTCCTTCACTCATGATTTCAGACATTTTGCTATAGCTCACGAATGAATTTAAACTTTTTTTTTTTGAATAATTATATCACATATTTTATTTCTTCATAAGTCAAACTTCTAAGCCATCAAACTTCTCACTCTGAAACTTCTCACTCTCAAACTTCATGGCTATTGTATATATTGACATTCATATATACCACATGAGTCGAATCGAGCTTATAAGATAATTTGATCGACTTCGGATGATTTAGAGCATAAATCAGAGCTGAAATACATTGGACATCACCGAAATCAATCGAAACAACCTCAGATCGACGAACAGACTTCGTCATTATGTTTAGAACGACGAAACTAGTCATAATATGAATATTGCATAATCTAACGATCAATCGATCAACCGATCGAGTTTTCAATATGCCAACGCGAATCGGAAGTGCCGCAACGATATCCAAACCTTTGTCATAAAATTGATGTGTATTCAAACGCCGAAATCTATTAGATGAGACCGTTTCGCTACCGATTCAACAAATCTGAATGTCGAGTGAAAGTGGCGACGCATATTTTAAAAATATACCCGATTGACGCCGACTAAACCAAAATTGCCTCCAATCACAAACGACTACGTTGCGTCCGGAACATCAAAATAATCTAAGATTGAATATATATATTAACTATGTAATTTTATCAGTGTAAAATTCACATTAAAACTGATTAGACACTTAAAAAATTAATGAAAAAGTTTTTTTATACCTAATAATCCTAACCAGCCCTAACTTAATCCTAACCAGCCCTAATTCGACTAAACGCACGATCCCTTCCGCTCGATTCTCCCCTCTTCATGCGCACGACCTCACCCCTCCTCTCTCGTTTTCTTCTGTTTGCCCTACAAGTGTACGCTCAACGCTCCCAACCGCAAGCAGCGCTCGGTTCTCCCCTCTTCAAATGCACGCAGACCCCTCATCCGCCTCTTCAACCTTTCCCTCCTAAGAACTACTCCCGCTCTTGGCCAATCCTTCCTCAAAACAGGACGGTTCCCTCAATAGAGTCTCAGGCTCTCTCGTTTTCCTCATCTCCGATTGAAGCAAACCGCAAGCAAATCGTAAGCTTTCCTCCTTCCTTCTCCCTTTCCCTCATTTTCTCCTTGGCCAAAAATCCTTCCTATTTCCGTCATTTTCCTTTGGCCGAAAATCCTTCCTACTTCCCTCACTTCCCTTGGCCGAAAATCCCTCTTCCTCCTCTTTCCCTCATTTTCCCTTGGTCGAAAATCCTTCCTCCTCTTTCCATCATTCCCCTTAGCTGAATTCCTCCTAGCCGAACTTTCCCTTTGCCGAATTCATCTTTAGCCGACCTCCCCTTTTTACAAGCGAGGGTAACCGAGAGGAAACTCCATCATTAAGCAGGTTCCTCTCGGTATACCTCCTCGATTCCTCCTCTAATTGAGGACATAGCCGCTGAATTACTCTTCTTTTCCTTTATCTACTGCATAAACAATCACCGCGTTCTCAGGTTTTCAGTATTTCCATCATTCCTTCCACTTTACATGTACATGTTGATCGCTGCACTATTTGTTGGAAATATAAAAAAATGAGTTTGGATGTGTAGGAATAAATGTGTGGAATGTGTATATGTATATATGCTTCTTTATACAGGTTTGGCCTGCCACCTCATCGTGAATGACGAGATGAAAATTAGGTGTGTAGAAACATCAACCGCCACGCCATCTGACAGCCTCCAAAACTATTGACGCGATCTACGTTTGACGCAAAATTTCGAAATTGAACTTAAACATTTATAAATTGAAATCGTATAAACTTAAATTAAATAAGAAAATACACGATAAATATGAAAATGAATATCAAACTAAAGAGAAAAAGAAGAAAAACACTTACAAAACTTATTTAAGTTGAAAGTCCTCCCAAGATTTGAACTAAAATTCTTCCTCTCTCTCTCTCTCTCTCTCTCTCTCTCAAGTGCTCTAAACTCAAGCAAATGCTCTCTCTTAGCCTTATTTATAGGGATTGGAGGAAGCAATGTCAGACCAACTCTTATAAAAAAAATTTAATTCCATGACAAAGTTAGTTCTCTTTTCTCCAAACTCCTCAAAATTAAACAAGCTTTAATTGAAATTTGGGGAACCAAATGCCAAACTCATAAAAAATTTACAATAAACTTGAAGTCTAGCTTTCAAATTAATATGGGATTTGATGTGGAGTTAAGGATAAATTCATGTTAGAATTGAACTCTTCTTATGTGAACAAAACTTCTCTTCGGATATTCAAAGTGTTAAATTCATGAACAAGTAATCAATGTGAATAGTACACTTGAATAATCGCATTTGATGTCAAATGAAATAAGGATCTCAATTGAATATCAAAGGATAAATGATTGGTAATAAATTTGAATGTTCAATTTCAAATTAAGAATAACAATGTGCAAGTAATTTGGTAGCTTTCTTACAAGCACAAATTTGATTAGGCAACTCATGATCATTCATGAATGTAGCCATAAATTCAATTAGGCAATCAATGATCACACATGAATGTAGCCTTTAAAAGCATCACTTGAATCATGTATTTGAAGTTATATTTAAAGCACATGAGAATTATGACATATCTAAGTGCTTAGCTCTAAAATTAATGGTATTCAAATGAAATTCATAAAAGGATTTATAATGTAATTAACTAGCTTGTCAATAAGTATATACAAACTCTTTCAATAATCACTGAAGTTACACTATGTGATGCATTGAGTGAATCAATAAAAATTTATATAATTTGAATTAGAGTTGTGATAAACTAAATGCTCATTTATAGATGTAAAATCAGTTTTATTTGGTTTAGAATAAAAGCTGAAAGTGATTAATTGATAAAAACTTGAAAGTTCTTTAACAACTACAAGCCAAATAATATTTGAGAATTAAAAAATTCAATAAGTAATCTAAGTGTGAGTAATATTTTAAATTAAAACGCCTTCAATCGTCATCGGATTCGTAACACATCATACAAGCAAACAAAAGGCGCTAATTAAGGCTTCAATTAAACTCTTGCACATATTATGAAGTAGGGTTAAAACTCAAATTTAATACCTTAAAATTATACAATAATTCTTAAAAATACTTGCATGGGCCCTGACTATTTGCTGAATGTTTAGATTCAAGTGTCTGAGGATGCTACGTGGGTTACTTCTCGGTTTGGTCTAAGGACCGGGTCTTAGTTAACAAAACCTATAAATCTAATTATTATAAAAATTTTAACTTATTAAAATATCTAAGAAACTAATTATGTCATGTGACAGTAGATCTAATCCTCTATTATTAAACTAATAGAGTCGATAGGATCAAGCAAACTCATAATCCCCGATGATGGTTGTGTTGAATGAAGATTTCAACTGGAGGGGATACTTGCCATCAAAATGCTCTTGCAAGTTCAAATCAAATTAATCTAAACTAATTATCATTATAGATGTAAAATCAGACAAATCACTAAACTCTAAATGGTTAAATGGAATTCAATCTTTAGAAGCTTAAAGCAAACTCCATTCAATCCACCTTCCGCAACAGTTTGTTGAATGTAACAAATTAAGAAAACTCTAGCTCATAAAGAAGCCAATGTCAAATCAAGTATTTTACTATGTTCACTCTCAATCAATCTCATGCCAATAAGACATGGCTCATATCCTCTGACTGTGTGGCTTGACCAGTAGGCTTCACATATGATGTAGTTATGACCAGAGTCATCTGATCTGGTGGTTGCCGTCAAATGAAATAATTATATTATGATCACGACCGTAGCCCTTATGCTCCCCAATGGCTCTGCCCTTTGATTTTTGAATCATAGGGTAAACCTAATAGCGCAAAAAGTCCTCTATCAACTAAGATAGACTTAATCTTGTCTCCTTAGACAAACACCACCCTAGGTCTACACAGATTTCATGGACGACGTAACTCATGTGTTGCTGATAAGGATCCTTCAGTCAGGTTTGGTCGACTACCTCCTTTGACTAAGTAGACTAAGGACCACGATAGCCCGGGATGACGGAACCATGAGATCTAGATCGGGCACGTCATCATTTCTCCAACCATCCACTTTAAGCTAATGATGATGAATTTCATAAATTCTAAATCTAAATTCTAAAACTCTACATTGCTGTTATACGCTATGCATTTAACGATCTAACGACTAGCTTTAATCAAAAGTTCTCTCTCGGAATTGGGAGGCGTAATTAACTATAGGTGTTTGCGCCTATAAGAAACCTGGAACCAGATCTAAAGTTCTCGCAAAATGAGGGTGAAATCTTTGGGTAGTGTCTTAACTACTATTCCATCTGCCTTCTGAAAATTACACCGACACTTCAAATCATACTCTCTTCAATGTGGAGGTTAGTGGCAAATTTTCAGAGCCCACAGTATCTTTTATAATCTTATTTAGATACTAGTTGTTAAGAAATAGAAAGCGCCTTCACCCTAGAGTAAATATAATGAACTACAAAATAACTACAAAGAAGATAATTATTGACCTCCACATATGTTTCATAAGTCTAATCAAGCTCATAAGTCGAATTCGACGGACTTCAGAGGTGATAGTGCGCAAATCGGGGCTTAAAATGCACTGAACATCACTAAAAATGATCAAAATGACCTCCGATTGACGAACAGACTTCGCCATCACGTTTAGAATATCAAAACTGGTTAGAATATAAATATTGCACAACTTGATGATCGACCGATCAAGCGATCGTGTCATCAACGCACTAGCACGCATATCGAGGTCAGGAGACACTGACGTAAATCAAACGTCCTCCGTTCATAAAATTGATTGTGTCATTAGCTACAAAACATTGAAATCTATCAAGTAAGATTATTCGCACTCAATTCGGATAAGTTTGCACGAAAATCAAGTGATCGAAAGAGGTGATGTGTATTTTGAGCTTAAATTGACTCAATTTGATGCCGACTCGAACCAAAATGCCTCTGATCATGAAACAGACTGTGTCGTTGAATCTAGAATGCCGAATTTACCTAGAAATGATACCCATATTATGTGGGTTTGATTTGGAAGATTCCGCACAAATCTCAATGCAATCGAGCCATACAAAAAAATGGAAAATAATGTGCTTATTTTAACCTGATTAGACACAATTTTAATAATTAATTGATCCTAAAATTAATTAAGAATTTTCAGAAATATGATATGAAGTTAATTAAGCTTAATTTGGATTAAAAAAGGAGAATTAATTAATTAAGGGTTTTAATCCCTATTTTCTCCCTTATCCGTTCCTCCCCTGTTGAAACTACTCCCGCTTGCGACTTCCCACTCACTCATTCAATTTTCCTCAACCACTCCCTCTCATTCATCTGGACCAAAATCACACGCATTCGTCTGCCCCCTCCCCATTCAGTTTTTCTCAACAACAGGAAACTGATACTTCCCTCTCGTTCTCTTACATTTCCCTGCTACCACCGCAACCCTCCTCCTCTTGATTTTTGATTCCTTTGTCAACCTCTCCGACAATCTACTCGTGCATGCTAAGGCATCCAACGAAATCATTGTCAGCTTGGAGTGTCTGTCGATTCGCTTCTCGGCAAGCCAAGGGAACAACTGAGGAGGGTGGAAGTGTGTGGCACCAAAGTGGAACTAGTCAAGAAAATGAAGAATGTAATGGAAGAAATGACTGATGAAAAGAAACTATCAAAGTCATATCATCAGGGAAGCTAGAGTTGCTCCTCCAAAGAGACCTCCTCCTACAACCCCGGCAAGATGTCTACTAATTCTAGTCCTGTATGGTGAGCGTCGAGACGTGACACTTGGACCATAGGTCCAAGAATCTATCATCGAAACGTCCTGGCAAAAAGATAAGCAAATTTGTAGGCCAGAGCCTCAAAGTGAAATTGCCTTACAGAAAGATAACAGCATGACATCTAGACTGTACTCCCACAAAATTCACTCCTTATGCACTAGTATTAAGGGTTGAAGCATTTATCACTTGAAGTTGAACTACCTTCGCTCGGAGTAGCCATTTAACACAATCTCACTAAAGATACAAGAGTGCATCGGGTCCTTAAAGTTGTTAAGGAGAAATGACTGATGAAAGAAACTATCAAAGTCCTATCATCAAAGAGGCTAGAGTTGCTCCTCCAAAGAGACCTCCTCCTATAACCCCGATAGGCTCCATTATATTATGATCACAACTGTAGCTCGTATACTCTCCAATGGCTCTGCCCTTTAAGTTGTGAATCATAAGGTATACTTGATAGGGAAAACAGCCCTTTGTCAATTAAGGTAGACTTAAACCTGTCTCCTTAGACAAACACCACCACAGGTCTACAACGATTTCTTGGACGACGTAACCCATGTGTTGCTGATAAGGATTCTTTGGTCGTTAGACTACCTCCTCGACTATAAGTGACTACAAGATGGGATGACTAAACATGAGATCTAGATCGGGCACGTCATCATTCCCCCAACCATCCGGTTTAAACTGAAATGATGAATTTCATAAATTTTAAATTTTAAACTCTACATGTTGCTACTATATGCTATGCATTAACTGATCTAACGACTAGCCTTAATCAAAAGTTTTCTCCCACTTATTGAGAGGGGTAATTAACTATAGGGGCTTGCGCCTATAGGAAACTTGGAACCATATCTAAGTCCTCACCAAATGAGGACGAAATCTCTGGGTAGTGTCTTATCTACTATTCCATCTGGCTTCTGAAAATTACACTGATGCTTTAAATCACTCTCTTCAATTCAAAATTTATCGAGAGGTCGATGGAGAATTTTCGGAGCCCACAATAATATATCAGAAAAGAGAATATTAAAATGTATATGATTTGTTTAAGTAAGCCTATGCCAATGATTATACAAAGATCAAATAATATGCTGAGCTTTCAAAGAGGTACATGAAGAATTACACTTTATACAAATTTTGAGATAGAGACAAAGATGATACTTTATCTAGCTAAGAGCAAATACAATTAACTTTTGTAAGGATGAAGCCTAGACATGAAGAAGATGATATTATTGTTGCTTTAGTTACTCTCTTTTTTGTCTTTATTATCAGAGTTCAAACGAGAATTATTCTTGTTATAATCAAGAACAACATCTTCTCTTCTAGAATCAGAAATAGCAACATTTCTTAGTTTTTAAAGAAACCAAAAAAAAAAGTCTCCTTGCAAGCACGAAAAAATAAAATTTCTTGAACGACACCTCTCTTCTCTCTCTCTCTAGTCCCCTATCTCTTTAATAATTCATGTAGTGGATAGTTTAATATAATGCAACCATCTCTTTGTATTGTGTTTAGACATGATAATTAGCATGTTTGAATTTAATGATGCCTTGAATTTGATAGTCATCATCTTAAAAAATCAAGTTTAAATGAATTAACCTTTAATTAGGATAGCCACAATATTGCAAATTTAAGTGTGAATAAATTTTTAGTTGGTAGCCACAATCTTGAAAAATCAAGACTAAATTTTATTCAATGTAGTAAATAAAACTTTAAGTCGATACTTAACAATGAAGTCATTTCTCACGTACTCGGTTGCAAGACTCCCTCCCTACACTCATCAAAGTTAATGTTAACACAGCAGCTCAAATCTTCAAAGAGCAATGTCATATTTTTCCTTTAAATTACTTTCAGTAAAATTTTGTGTACTTAGCTACCACCGGTAATTTGTGAGTTGTGACGCATTCTGCATTGCCGATTCCCATAATAATAATTTTTTAAAAAAGGATCAGTTAGTCAGAAAATGAAATCTCTGCATCCTCATCTCGGCCTCCCATTTTCTATTCATCCTTCTTATGAACTCCTCCGCTTTTGTCATCAATTCCTTCTCCTCCTCCTGATCTTCTTCATTCTCTACACTGTCGTCTCCATTAAACTTACTGCTGTCAACATCCTCGTCTTCATTCTCTACACTATGAACTTCATTAACATTACTACTATCGACCTCCTCGTCTTCTTCGTTCTTTACACTGTCCTTTTCATTAAAATTACTGCTAGCGACCTCAACCTCAGCTGGAGCCACAGCTTTCTTCTTACCAAAGCTAATAAGTAGAAGAAGAGCAATAATGAGGTTGCAGAGACAAAATGCCGCAAAAGAAGTGTTTACTGAGGGTGAAAAGAGCTCCATTGTGTGATTCAACATTTTCATATCTGAAAGCTTTTTAGGATTTGGTGTGGTGGCCTTTGCCATTTAGGTTTATATACGCTTCTCTGGAACTAAGCATGCGGAGCCGTATGGAGTCTTTAATCACAATTAATTAAGAAGAAAACCTACTGTAATCACTATTAATTACTTCGGGAGAAGGGGAATGTACATCTTTGAGATTAAGATTTGTTTACTTGATGATAATGGGCTTTGCCATCTATTTCATAATATGCTACACGGGAGATCGGGAGTAGTTGACTAATTCTTTTTACTTTAAGTGTAAGGTAGTAGGAATCAGGGAAACAATAAGCAGGATGTTAAAAATAATCGAAATTTAATTATAATTTGAATAAATTTTGACCTCTATTTTAATCACAAAATTATTTTATAGTTGATGTGGCACTGAAAATTTCATTAGTTAAAGTATGAATCTTGATATCGAAAACAATCTGATTCTGAGTCAAGACTAATCCAGATCAAGTGCTTAAAATATAATTGAAATTTTGGGGTATCAGTTAGCTCTAAAATTTAGAGTGTTTATTGTCAAATCGAGCATCTTGAAGAGCTGGATCTAACAAACCCAAGATCTCCTAATTCTGACTTCATTTGAGCATTCAAATACTTAAAATACATCAAATGATCAAAGTAATCATTTTAAGCCGTCCGATGGAGTGGTTTGGATTTTGCATATATTTACAGAAACACCACTCATCTAATCTATAAATAGTCCCTCATTCTTTATATGAGGGGGCCCCTGAAAACGAAAGAGATGGGAGAACTCTGAGACTCAACAAATCTGTTTTATCACCGGCCGACTGCCGCCGATATCGCCACCATCGCCACTGCTGTTGCCCACCACCATCGACATCATCATCATTATCAACGCCGGCTATTACCGCCACCGACCACATCAATCATTGTCGCCGCTGACCACTACTGCCGGCCATCATACGGCTATCGACCACCGCCGGCTACCACGCCATATCATCGACAATTGCTGACCATCGCTGCCGGCTACTACCGCCACCACCGCCACCACAAGTGTCGCCATCGACTACCATCAACGGTCATCGACGTCGTCGGTCATCGACGTCGTCGGTCATCGACGTCGTCGGTCATCGTCGCCGACCACTGTCGCCGCCCACCGTTCGTCATCGTTGACTGCCACTAACAATTGTTGTAGCCCAACTATCGCCGCATAGCTACTTGATTCTGAATTCTTATTGTCAGGCTTTCTCACATACAACTCTTTAATCTTGTTATCCGAAAAAGTTAAACTTTGTATTCCAAAAGAGATATATAGTGGAAAATTTTTATTAGGCTAGGCTCAGTGAATTTTTTCCCCACTTTCTGTAATTTTTTTACATAAAAATCCTAGAGTTTCTTATTCTCTCTTCAAATATCTGTGTGTATATTAGATTTCTCAACAAAGCTAAGAAGTAAAGTTTTATTGTACTGCAATTGATTTTTTAGCATGTAACAATAATATTGACTTAGCATGAAATATATGATAGATTTATATTATGTTACACATCCACGCATATATTTTTATATAAAATAAAATTAAAAATTTTAATCAACTTTTAAAAAAAAATTAGTCATCAAAATCAAGTGATGTGAGTTGATCATGAAGAGTTTATTATTGCATTTCTACTATGAATCATTAAGAAAAAAGAAATTGTTTATGATTTCGTACTTGTTTTTCAATGAAATATTTTGTACTTGAAAAAATCACATATATAACATAGATTTAAATTCCTTGTCGGATGCAAGAAGAAGTTGAACTCCAGATATGTCTTTTTCTTTAATAGAAATTTGTATGCCGAGGTACATAAATCTTAATAGTAAAAATTCACACATAATTTACTTGTTGACTTATAAGTTTTGAATGATATATGCGTTCGTGCGTGTGCACATATGTGTTGCATTTATTTAGATGGTTGAGTAAGATAATTATACGTGGTGCAACTAATTTGATAAAATTAATTAAACATATGTTGATTTCTGTTAAGTTGTGAGGTCTAATTTTGGAATTATTTTAAAATAGGCTTAGTGTTAATCTTAATTAGGCACAAAAAATTTTATTTAAATAGTCAGGTCGTCTGTCAATCACGACGAGGCTTCCACGTGAGTCGCTCTGCATGACGACGACTACCGCCGAAGCTGCCGTCAAACGACGATCGGCGCCACGGAAGCGCCACGTCCGCTTATGCTTAACTCATATAAAATCTCGTGAGCTCTCCGATCTACTTTCCTTTTTTCCTTCCACCACGCCCAGCTCCGTTCGCCCGGCCACAGATCTCAAGAACAAGCACCACCGGCCAGGGAGCTCGTCGCAAGAGAGGTCGCCCTTATTTCGGCAAACAAACCGAAGCGATTTTTTTTCCTCCCAAACGCGCCTCCGCTCCTCCACGGATTTCAAGAATGTAAGCACGCGCTTAGAGAGAGGTCGCCGCCAAGGGAGAGCTCCCGCCATCCGTCGAGTGCGCCACTGCAGGAAACGAGATATTTCTTCGTTCGTGCGCCGATTAAGGTAATTTTTTCTGCAACTTGTGATAGATCTAGCAAAATCCTTTGAGTTACATTTATGACATTGGTCTCTGCAATATATTATAACATAGTCGCTACATACATTTCTCAAAGAATATCAAGAAATAATCAATCAGACTCCATGTTCTCTCCCCATACTAAGGCAAATTTGTGGTAGTGAACACGCAGGCAAGGAGATTTCCGAACCGACTAATTAACAATAATGAGTACCAAGTTTTTGCTTCTAACAATGTGATCGCATGGAGTCAGACAGAACAATATGTCTCGGCTGTACATGACACCAAGCTATCACATGACATGTCCTCACGCCATTTCGTGGTAAATACATATAAGCCACGTTATGCGTGTCGGTCTACTACACCGACTACGCAAATTTGTGACAACCTTTGTATGTAACAATATTCAAATTTAAAACAACACAGTGATATGAGCAGACTCGGATCCGTGAGCGTGTCGAGATATATGCTTGCATGGGGATGACATATGGTTGGCGAGTACCTCGATTAGTTGGAAACTAGTTGAGTGGCACCGACGCGTGTGCTCGCAGTTTGGCCTTCCACTACGGCGAGGTTGCCGGTAGAGTCTTCTTTAGATGCGAGTGGATGGTCGAGGAAAGCGACATGGTGGGTCATTTACCACCGACATATATTGCGGTGGAGAAGCGAGCGAGTCGGTGTGGTGGTAGACTACCAGGCCGGGTGCAGTCGAATCGATACATGAGATGGTATCGGTCTTGCTACCTTGTATATCTTTGAAGGCACCCGGTACCAAACCGTATTACCCTCGAGCCCCTGGAGATCGACTCATGGTAAGCCAGCATTTCTTAACTGTGATAATCCTTTTTTTTAATTACATCATAATATGCGGTCTGTCAATGCAGCGTGAGCACATATTGAATACTGAGGATATATTCAGACGCTATTTTGGGAGGGTAGATGACACAGAGATGCAGCAATCAATCAACGAGTATGAGGGGTTGTGCAGAGACTTGCACACAAACATGTATATTTCTGATAGCCGGCACGGGGACACTAGCATTCCAAGTACCTCAGCGTCAGTGCAGTCAGATGGGCTTGCGTTGGATATTGGTCCATCATCTCCACCAGTGGTCGGACCATCTACGTATACATTTACACAGCCATCACAGTATTCGTACCAGGGATCTATGTGGCCACAGATGCACCCAGCGGACGGTTCCTCCTACGGGCCTCCCTCATTCCATGACACCCCGTATGGGTATCATGGTTTTCTACAACCATCCGAGCAAGCGAACCGGAGGACCATGTGAACATCGACTTCGAGCCGACCACGGCGACCACGCCCATTATACACCCGGTAGTGATCGATCGCGCCATTGGCATCATCGGAGATAGTCGATGTACTATTATATTCTCATGCTAGATCATATTTTGTTGTATGTGTGTGCATATGAAACAAGTAAACCTTTTGTTTTTGTTATTTTCTTTCTAGAAATAATTTATTCATTTTTTACTATATGTATTTCATTTATCATGTGGAAGGAAATTTGGTGTTAATCTCATAGTGTATGCGATGTTATTGTCAAGTGTATGCGATGTTATTGTCGTTCTTAGCTTTAGAGTACCTTGCGGAACTTTCTAAACTTTTTTATTTCTAACTTGCATCATAGAATGACTTTATTAGGTTGCCTTCATGTATGTTAAAATATCATTGTTCATTTAAATATGGCATCCTAGATACTTCGTAGTTTGAAGCGGCGGTTATTTTATTTATAGTAGGAGGCTTCAATGTGTCTTTGAATGAGTATGCGTTAAGCCACTAATCAATTTTCATGGGGAAATTTTCATATGCTATTCTGCTTTCGGTTCTGCACATTTTTTTAAAAAAATTTACGCGAAGTCGTCGTCAAGCGGACTGCCGCGTGCTTCGCGTGGCCGATCGTCAACCGGCGATTACCTACGACCGCGGCAAGCGGCGGCCGCGTGGATCGTCCGATGATGGACGGCCGGCAGGCGATAACCGTCGTCCAGCGTTACGGCGCTCAAATTCGCAATTTGACGGCCTATTATTGCTAAATAAAATTTTTTTGTGCCTAAACGTCTAATTAAGATTAACACTAAGCCTAATTTTTCTATAAAAATATATTTACATAAATTATTAAAATTATTCATTATCATATCAAATTAAAATATATGTTTAATATTTATAATAGGAATCTATAATTAAAATTATTATTATATACCTCATTATTAGATATATTTGTATCTATTATCTTTTTTAATTCCTCTCTTCTATTGCCTATATATAAGTGTTTTTAAATTAACATGTTATTCAATTTAATAAAATATATCATAATTCAAGTATTTAAATATGATATTAGAGCGAGAAGGCAAGTTGATACATTCTACTAGGGGACAAAAGATAAATATACACAAGAAAAGACTTTTCAAAATTTCCACATCTAAGATCTAAGAGCCATACAATGAATTATAGTACAATTTATTAATGAATAGAGGTGCCCATTTATAGCGTTCATTCTAAAATTTCTACATATTTGATAATAAAAAGGCTTTTCAGAGGTTAGCCGAATCTTTATTAATGTATTTGTACATTCATAATTTAAAAGTGAATAAATTGGATCAATAAGCTATGAAATAGGAGTTTCGAGTAATCAATATAATCTCTTCAAAATACTGACTCAGCAAAAATAAATAAATAAAAGCATCTTCAAACCAACATTACACACGCTACAAACTTGAAAAATGGTAATGCCTAATTTATGAAGATGTTCTTTGCTAGATGTCGAAATCATATATATCATCAAAACATGAATTGGAATTTTGAGTAAAGAAGTTGGATTCACAAGTCAAAGATTACATGAAGTGGCACCCCTATTCATTTAAAACTTGATAGTTCATTGTATAACTCTTAAAAGTTCAAAATTCAGAACGCATTTGGACTTTAACTCAACTCAATTTTGAGTTGAGACTCAATTTGGAGTTGATTTGAACTCCTTCACAAACTTGAAGTTGATTTTGAGTTTGCTCTAGCTCGAATGTAGTTCAAGCTAAATTGAAATGAGTAATTTTATAAAATTTATAATATACATTAGGGCTGTGCATAATTCGGTTTAAACCGAAAATCCGATTAAAACCGAACCGAAATTTTAAATTTGGATCGGTTTTTTAATTTTATTTTGGATTTCGTATTTAATTTTAGCTAAATTCGGTTTTTGGATTATGGATCGGATTTAAAAATTTATAATCCAAAAAATCGATTATGTATATTTAATATTTATTTCTTTATTAAATACAAAGTCTTTCAAGTTTCAAATCAGAAATCTGCCCCCAAAAAGGATTTCTCCTTGTACGTTTTGGTCCTTTTGGATTTTTATTATATCTCTTATAGGTGGAATCGTGGAAACCGTGGAATCCATAAGAGAATATTCACAAAATTACATAACAAGTTTGGAATTTTAATTATTTTCTGTTTTTTAAAAACCGAACCGAAAATCCGAACTTTTTTTTGGATTGGATTGGTTCGGATTATATTAAATCTTATACAGATCGGATTTTCGGATTCTGAATTTCAAACCGAACGGATTAGCAAATTAAAAAACCGATCCGTCCAATCCGACCGAATGCACACCCCTAATATACATATACATATATAATATATAATCTAATAAAGGGTTGTGCATACATTATTTTATGTGGAGTCTATCAGCATCGATCAATCGAAGATGAATTATTAACTCAACCCTTACTTTCTTCAATCGAGCTCGGCGGTGAGCACACTAGGGGGTCGTAGAGGAGCAACGCACCCCTAAGAAAAAATATTTCTTGTGTGTAGCACATTGGCACTATAACACAGGGGCTCTTTGGTTGGATAAAAAAGGAATGCAATGTAAAAGAAATTCAATGTAAAAAGATTACTTTACAGTTGTTTGGTTGAGAGTTTTACAAATTCATGACTTTGCTTTTTTCTGTTTGGTTGAAAAAAATATAATGTAAAGTATTTTGAAGGTTTTGATGTCCGCGACAACATATTGTGATCATGCGGCATGGGCGGGCCGGTGGATCCACGGCAAGGTATGGGGGCGTATGGCAGATTGATGGTCTGAGCTAAGTGACAAAGAAGCGGCGGGCGGAGAGCGGCGGGCGGCGGGCGGCGGCGGGCGGCGGCAGCGGCCGAAGGCGGTGTGGGCTCGTGGTCAAGACCTCTCATTGAAGAGTTATTTAAAGATATCGGTGTAATTTTGAAGGCAAATGGAATAGTAGATAAGACACTACCAGATTTACCTCATTTTGTGAGAACTTTAGATCTGGTTCCGGTTTCTTTATAGCAAGCACCTATTACACCTCTCAATGCCGAGAGTGAACTTTGATTAATAAAGCTAGAAGCGAGTATAATAGATGTGGAGTTTTAGAATTTAGATTTATAAAATTCATTATATTTAACTTAAAGTGGATGGTTAGGGGAACGATGATGCGCCCGATCTAGATCCTATGGTTCCGTCATCCCGGGCTGTCGTGGTCCCTAGTCTACTTAGTTAGAGGAAGTAGTCGACCCAACGGGATCCTTGTCACAATACAACATCGTGTGTAGACTGGGTGGTGTTTGTCTAAGGAGACAAGCTTAAGTCTACCTTAGCTAAGAGAGGGCTTTTTGCCCTATCAGGTGCACTCTATGGTTCACATCTCAAAGGGCAGAGCCATTGGGGAGCATACGGGCTACAGTCGTGACCGTAATATAATGGTGTCATTTAGCGACAACCACCCAGTCAGAGGACTCTAGTCGTAACTGCATCATGTGTGGAGCCTACTGGCCAAACCACGCAGTTAAAGGACACGAGCCACGTCCTTGTTGGCATGAGATTGTTTAAGAGTAAACATAGTTGTGTACTTGATTTAACTTTGGCTCCTTTGTGAGCTAGAGTTTTCTTAATTTGTCACATTCAGCAAACAATTGTGGAAGGTGAGTTGAATTTTGGCTTTAAGTTTTTAATAAATTAAATTTCATTTAAGCATTTATAATTTGATGATTTATTTGATTTTACATTTACATTGATACTTGAGTTTGATTAATTCAATTTGAGGTTGCAAGCATATTTTTATGATAAGTATCCCCTCCGGTTGAAATCTTCATTCAACACAGCCATCATCGGGGTGGTTAATTGATTGAATCAAATATTTTTGAGAACTTTAGATCTTGTTAACTCTATTTAGCTCCTAACAGAGAATCAGATCTACTGTCACATGATAGAATTCAATTCTCAAATATTTTACCAAGCTAAAATTCTTATAATAGATTACCCGGACCCAGTCCTAAGACTAAACCAGGAATCAACCCGTGCGGCATCCTCAAACACTAAATTTAAGCATTCAGCATAGTATCGAGGCCCATGCGAGTGTTTAAATCATTTAATTTATTTATTAGATCTTGTCACTCTATCAATTTAATAATAGGATCATACCTAGATTTATATTTTGAAAATTTTGGATTTGAGGATATTGAATATAAATATCTTAAATATTTTGATAATAATGATTACCCCTCCAGTAGATATCTTCAATCAACTTAGCTATCATTGGGGATATAAGTCTATATGATAATTTAGTTTATTATTTCAGATCCTGTCGACTCTATTAATTTAATAATAGAGGATCAGATCTAGATTTATATTTTGAGAATTTTGGATTTGAGGATATTGAATATAAATATCTTAAATATTTTGATAATAATGATTACTCCTACAGTTGATATCTTTGATCAACTAAGTTATCATTGGAGATATAGTTGATGGTCGTTATACTGCCAAATGACAGAATTAGCTTCTCAGAGATTTTCTCAGGCGGAGAAAGCTATAACAACATCATTAGGTTTTGTTAACCCGGACCCAATCTGTAGACCCAACCGGGAATCAACCTGCGTAGCATCCTCAGACACTAAGTTTAAGCATTCAGCATAGTATCGGGGCCCATGCGGGTGTATTTAAGAATTCTCGCACAGTTTTGAGGAATTAAATTTAGGTTTTAATCATGTTTTATAATGTGTGCAAGAGTTTAATTGAAGCCTTAATTAACGCCTTATGTTCGCTTGTACGATGTGTTATAAATCTGATGGCGTAAAAAATGTTATAGATTGATCTAATATCTTATTAGATATTTTAGATTAATATTTAATTGATTTCAATTTAGCCTGCGCAGCCTTTTCAAATATTAAAATTTGCACTTTGAAACTTTATGTTCGAGCACATGCAGGTGTATCTAAGAATGCCTTAATTAACGTCTTATGTTTGCTTGTATGATATGTTGCGAATCTGGTGGCATAGAAAATGTTATAGATTGATCTAATATCTTATTAGATTTTTTAGATTAATATTTAATTAATTCCAATTTAGCCTGCGCAGCCTTTTTAGACATTAAAATTTGCATTTTAAATCTTTATGTCCGAGCACATGCAGGTGTATCTAAGAATGTCTTAATTAACGTCATCTGTTTGCTTATATGATATGTTGTGAATCCGGTGGCTTAGAAGATGTTATTGATTGATCTAATATCTTATTAGGATTTTCAGATTAAAATTTAATTGATTCCAATTTAGCCAGCGCAACCTTTTCAGACATTAAAATTTACACTTTAAATCTTTATGTCTGTGCACATGCAGGTGTATCTAAAAATGTCTTAATTAACGCATTATGTTCGCTTGTACAAAGTATTGTGAATCCGGTGGCGTAAGGCGTTTCAACTCTTGTTCAATCATTTGAAGTAACATCCATATTTCTCACATTTAGTTTGGAATTCATTGAGTTTATAAGTTTTGATAAAGTTTAATCTAATTGTTGAACATCTGATTCTTCGGAAGTTCATCATGTTTCGTTCAAATTTAATTTATGTTCAATTCAAATCTAATTAACCATCTTTAAGTCTCATATCAGTTTGAATTTTAGCAACCTCCCGAGGTCGTCCCAACATAAAGCGGCTGCATCGGGGGCTATTCGACCTTCACGTCAGCTCTACTAAGCATAATGGTCAGTGTCTTACGACGCTATAATCGTGGTCCTCTACCCGTTAGCTCTACTGAGCATAACGAGGTCTTCAAACACCTGCATAAAAAGAACATATATGTAGGTTTATTCTTTAATTTATCATTTTCAAATAAGTTCAATTTAAGCTCGTCAACACTTTTATTTGTTCTTGTTTAGGTCTCCGCCGTCTAATTCAGCCTCCGGCCGTCCCCCCTGATAGGAGGTCATGAGTCTATTCGACCTTCCGCCCACCGAGCATAACGATCAAGACTGCATAATACTGTCTTTTAACTTGTCAGCTCTACTGAGCATAACAGGGTCTTCAAATACCTGTAATTTATTATCAAAGCCCGAAGTAAGGAGCTCTCTTTCAGTAGCATAAAATCATTTAATCTGAGTGTTTTCCTTTCTATGTATTTTTTTTTCACTGTAACCTATTCTAGGAACCCATCTTATGATGGCACCATCAAGCTGGTAGTCAAAATGGTTCTCTAACCACTTTGCAATAAAGAAGACAAAGCATTGATTCCTTTCATATGCCCAGAAAAAGATCCCGGTGGTTTGCTTGTGTCACTTGCTAAAAATATAAATATCATTACACTCAGAGAAATATTTACAAGATGGTCAGCATGTCATAGGCAGCCAACTTGCATGTCATCAACTCCACCAGAATTAGGGCAAGAAAGTGTGCAATTCAGTTTACCATTCCCATCATCCATGATGTCCCACACTTTAGCAGTTTTGTCCCTTTATTTCTCTCTCGCTTGACAATATTTACAATATACCCTTTGTAGCAGTAACATTCTTTGTCTTTCTAAGTGTTGAAGAAAGTATATCCGCTGAAGGTATCACCATAAGAAGCTTCTGAAATGCACCTATTGTCTCTAGTGTTCCCAAAGGTTTCTCCTTCAAGCCTATATGATGAACCAAAGTAGAGTCACTATCGACAACTTCCTCAATAGTTGAATGTAAGTTTCGTTGAAAACACTAGAAAGAACCACCCTGCACGTGCAATGTAGGTATAATCACTCTTGATAGTTGATATTTTTTTTTAAACTGAAGCTGGAACAGTTTGCCGGATGATGGAATCCACCACTGTTGGATGAGGCTTGTGATTCTGCTGCCATATATCATATATGAAAATGCAAACACGAATTCTAGCCTCGACGAAACGGGCCACCAAAGGAAAATGCTCGGTGAAAGAAGCTGGCGCGGTGCGAAAGAGGAGAGAGAGAGAGCGCAGGCTTGACCTGCTGTGTCATGCAAAGTTTTGGAGACGACGGGTTGATTGATGAGTGTCGTCGTCGGCATTCAGTGCATCTGACGGTGGCGGCACCTTTTGCGGCTTCAACCATTTGTGGTCGTCGTCCATCGGATACCATCCAGGGGAAGCTTGCAGGTTTGTTGCGAGGCACGGAGGAATGGGAGGGCGACTCTCATGCATTCGACTAAGAGCAAGAGCTGGCGGGAGGAAGAAGATTCGCTTCGGCTGCTGCTTGGTCGGAAGAGCAGGAAAGATCGAAGAGGTGTATTGTGCACGAGAGAGGGGAGTCGCTCGGTTTGGGAGTTTGAACCAAAGGAGGAAAACAACTCCTTTCAGCTTGCCGCAATGATCGAGCGGGATAGGAAGCTTGTTCCTTCGGCTAGGAGAAAAATATCTCTCTCCTCGCGAAAAGAAGAAGAGCGGGAAATAAAGGTTCGGCTGCGCATGGAGGGCTCTACATGGAAGCTTGATTAGCCATGGCATGGAGTGGCGGCCATGGTTCCAAAGCGAATTGTGATTACAGATAATTAGATTTATTTCAAAATACGTGCTAATTTCGACAAAATTATAAGCACAATAAATTTAGTCAAATTGGATATCTATTCTAGGTAATTTTGACATTTCAGACGCAATGACACAGCCCGTTTCGTGGATGGAGGTCGTTTGAGTGACTTCGGCGTCAAATTGGGTCACTTTCAGTTCAAAAATAAGCATTATTACTTCCGACCGCTCGACGTTCGCGCAAACTCATCCGAATTGAGCATGGATAGTCTCATTTAATAGATTTCGGTATTTCAGAGCTAACAACATGATCAATTTTATGAACGGAGGTCGTTCGGATACCGTTGCAGATTTCCGACTCTGATATGCGCGTCGACACATTAATAACTCGAGCACTTAATCGATTGCTAATTAGATTTTGCAATATTTATATTTTAATCAATTTTGATGTTCTGAACGTGACGGCGAAGTTCGTTCATCGATCGCAGGTCATTTCGATCATTTTTGATGACATCCAGTGTATTTTGAGCCCCGATTTGCTCAATATCACTTCCAAAGTCCGTCAAATTCGACTTGTAGGCTTGACTTTAAGTTATGGCACACATATGGAGGTCAACAAATGCCTCCCAATAAATGTGATTCGTGCATGAAGCGAGCCACATTTGTTGAAAACTGGTTGACCCTTTGGGCTAGCCATGGGTCTTGGATCACTTCAGCTTCCAACTTCCCTGGATTCACTGAAGAGCTTCTTCCACCATTTACTCTTTGCTTCGATGGGTTCACTGAAAGTCTCTTTCTTTTTTTTATCTTCACAGATTTGGATTTCCTCCAACCCTAACTTTGTGTTTGATCAGGTTGGATGGAGGAATTAGTTTTCTTTCTTTGAGATATATTCAGGAATCTCGGCAAAAAGCTCGATATTAACTTGAATATATGCACTAAACCAGGGTACAGATGCACTAAACCACCCAGAAACCACCCAAACTGCCATCAAATGCTTCCATTATAATGCCCTAAACATAATCATAAGGAGTTGGCAATAAAAAACTGAAAAAAAAAATAAAATTGATCTATTATTGGTACATATTTATTGATACTGTCCAATGATTACAATTTTCACAGCAGGGGATTAACTCAATCACTATTGCTTAAAGAGCTACAAACACAGCAGTGTCAAAATCTCCTAGCTATCAGAACCAATCAAAACTGGATAATGTCATGTATCAAAATATTTTTTCCGAGATAATATCCATCATCGCCTTAGTGTACCCTTCAAATTGTTTCAGGAGCGAGTTAAATTCATGTAGAACATCATATTAGTTGATACTTTCTTACGATCGATGTGTGATATTATGCGTACAAAAAAATACTTTGGCATAGTAGAGAAAGGTGATGCAACTTGTGAGGAAGCACCTTCAGCCACGCTATCAGACTGTAGTTTGGTTTCTGCAACCAAAAAAAGTAGAAGGGTTTGAAGATTAATAGCAATATTTAAAATACCAAAAAGTAATAGTAGAAAATTACTCTTGGCTTTCTTGGATCTCTCCCAATATCTCTTAAGCCTTGGAAACACCCTTTGACGTTGTTTAACCTGGATCTTTTAAGATGTCTTTTCCCTTATCCATGGTTAACTTCTTCTTCCTAACTGCTCAATTGAGGGGAATTCACTTATTATGAGTCGACATCATCATATAGTTTTTCTAGGGATCCAAGCATATAGTCCCCTCTCTTATACCCTGCCCTCGACGCTTATTTGATATGCATATCGACTTATGTGGTTCCAAAAAATAATGCGAAGCATTTCCATCGCTTTGCCACATCTCTTAATTTTACGTATGCACTATCATTATAAATATCCCTCTTTGCTCTAGTAGACCATCGTGATAAGATACTTGTCCGCGACAACATCTTCCGACTAAGAACTCGATACAATGGCAAAGTAATCCCATCATCTCAAATTTTTTACAACTACAAGTCACTTCTAGGGTAGTCTATCGAAATACACCCATGTTTTGGATGCATTTTATTCTCTAAGTTTCTTACCAAATACTCATGGTGCTTATCCGACTTAGTTACCGATAGGCCCCAACCCCATGCAAAAATTCCTCTTCAAATATAGTATAAACCTTTCTTGTATAAAACATAGACTTGTTTTAGAATTGGTCGGTCTAATAAAGAACAATAGATGATGGTTATCTTGAAGTCTTCGTGTTCATTCAAGCCATGTCTCCATAACCTTTTCCAACCCCAAGAAACAATCTGTGAGCGAACTTGTTGGTTTAGATATTCCATGACATACATTGTTCGTGGACTCACTACGTATGTTGACAAGATGCCCATGCAATGAGTCCACTTGAATGCGGGACCACTTGGATCTAATCTTATAAAGCTCGACAACCAAGCATGATCATGCAAATTGCCTCTTCTTCTAGCATGGCATACCAAGCCTCTTTAAACTCTTCCTCCGAGTCACACTTACTCATGCATTTATAAAATAGGCCTTGTACTTATCTTATTACTATTAAAGCAATGAACCTTGGAAGGAGCTTTCTTTGAAATATGCCATTGGCACAACCTATGATGAGTAGGCAATACAATTTCAATGGTTTCATAGCCGATCTTGATCGGTGAATATTGTTATAGGATGTCTATTCATCAACCGAAGAAAAGTTTGGAATAGCCATGAGAATGACTCAATTGTCTCTTCGATAAAAGGCTACTCCAAATAATACATTTTGTGATGATTCACTCCAACAAGAGGGCACAAACGAGATTATATTTATTGAGTCGATAGCTTGTATCAAAAATTATCACATCCCCAAAACAATCATATTCTATCCTAGACATGCCATTACAAAAAAAAACTTACTAAGCAATCCGACTCATCATCGACATCCCATGCAAACATCCCATCCGATGTTCTCCTTAAACAATCGTATTAATGTACCATCACCATTTGCAATCCTCGATCTTTTCTCTTTCTGAATAAAATTGAAAGCATCTCTTTTGGTGAACCCGATATTCTCTATGCCGCCAACTTCCTCAGTTAGATAGGCGAATGTTGTTTCTAATAGCCTTTGTCATTGTCTTCAACACGGACGCCTTTTCATCGCTAATGCATCATGTGATCCGAGAAGATGTAGGTCGAGCTCAAAGAATGATTATGACTTTCAGTATATTTTTAATCGTCCCTCCAAATCAACAGAGAATCTAATCATTGGACATCCGGTTCTTGTATCAACTTTACGGAATTTTGTCGTTATTTAGACTGGACTTGCACACATAAAAATCTTTTGATTTCAATTTCTTTGTGTTTGGCCAATAACTAGTATGGTCCTTCCGAACACCAATTTGATGTGCATAGTCAAGTTAGGGTGCAACCGAAGTCAAGCTCGCCATGGCTTCGAGCGACTTGAAATCCGGCTCATTTACTGGTCATTTCGAGTATCGAGCTCGAGCTCGAGCTCAAAGGCGTGCTCGAATATTAAACGTTCGAGCTCGAAGTTCGGTTGTTTGTTCGTCGAGCCGCCGGGGATATGGCGATCACGATTAGCGTTCTCTAATCCATATGATCGCTGACGCCGCTTTCCGCCGAGGTGCTTTTGAGTGCTGAGTGTCGCTTCTCGCCTCGCTCTAATCGCTTTGACACTCATGACTATCGATTCTCGACTCTCCGTCTCTCCTACCGCTCAGCCCCTCGCTTCTCTGTTCGGTTTGAGACTTTGAGTTCCCTCATCTTCCTGGCTTCAAATTTTTTCTCACTCGATAGCAAGATTGACTTGATCTTGGTTGGCCAGGTTCATTTTCTTTATGCTCACAATCTCACATATGGTATTTCGTTTTGATGATGCTTCCGATTAGGTGTGTGAAGCCATTCGAAATTAGGTTTTGCTGTTCTTTGGTTTTGATGTTCGGTTGTGAATCAACTTGAGATGTTCTTTTGGATTATGTGTTTAATGAGTAACGGCTATGTTCGGTAACTTCGGTTGTGTAACTTGTGTTGATTATCCGCACTTGTTTAGGGTGCAGTAACTTCGGTTCAATGTGCAGCACTGCAGCTTATCCTTTATTGTTTATGGTTTTTCTGATAGTTTATGGTTCAATTGTTGTTCGGATGATGGTAAATGTGTGTGAACTTTCAGATTAGTGGAAAGGGTTCTACTAATTAGAGTTGTGTTTTAATTATCCGCACTTGTTTAGCACATCATCCCTTTTTCTATATATTAGAGTTGTGTTTTATTGGAAAGGGTTCTACTAATTAGAGTTGTGTTTTATTGGTATAATAACAAATCTAAAAAATCCTAAAACTACCATGCACCTATCGTTATATGCCTACCTTTGCAACTATTTTCGCCATTCCTAATGGATCAAATGTTTAAGTTCGAAAGAACACTAATGAGCAAAGAATGGAGAACGCAATAACTTTGCTTATAAATGTGCTCTGGTTCTCCAAACCCATTGATTTTCTCTTTTTTTGCCTAATGTCCACCAAGGAGATTAGACAATGTTGATTCACAAAGTCAGTAGAAAAAAACCTTACGGTTTGAAAAAAAATCGAGAGAAAGATTACAAAAAAATATTTCTTTCTTGTTTCCCTGCCACAATTGGAATTGAAGCCATTCAACATTGAAGGACACGAGTGTCCTATGCTGTGAGGGTGAATCGGGAGGTATGGGAAGGAGAGGGACGGGTTACAAGTTACAACTAAGGCTGCATGAGTAGAGTTAACATGTATATAACATGTGGGATGTGGGTTGGGTGCAAAATTGAGATTGTGAAACTTATCATTGTAAGACGCTTTTTGAGCCCCCTTTTGTAATACGCTTGTTATCTTGCAAAGTTGAATTTAATTTTAAAAAAAAAACATGTAGGTAGGTTGTGCATCATCCTTTTATAATACATACATGTTATTATGGAGTTCATTATTCTTTTGTTAATTCATTATGCTTTATGTCCGGCAATGAAATGATTTTCTATGTTGGTAATTAGTTTCTATTTTGCAGTGAATTACAGAATTAGAAATAAATCAGGAGGGATTAACTTCGACAACTTTTAAGTTTGATCAAACAAAAGTTAGAGAGATGGTTGCTCATTATATTCTGATTAATGAAAACCCTTCGATTGTGGAAGAATTTGGATTTAATCTTGTTTTGAAGTCCATGTCACCATACTTCTCTAAATTCTCAGAACAAGCCGTGGAGATGTGATGCTAGTATATGAAAAGGAAAAAGAAAATTAAAGCATTCATTGAGTAGTATAAATAGAGTGAGTTTTACTACGACATTTGGAAATCAAAGAATCAACGGATATCTTATATGGTACATACATTATGTAGACACAACTGAAATTGCAAAAAAGAGTTCTCTTTTTTACATTTACCTCCACATCGCCTCAAATTGTTGACACATTCTATAAGGCCCTAAGCGAGTGGGGTCTTGAAAATAAAATATTTACCATATCGGTTGATAATGCATCAAATAATGATAAGGCTATCAAGTTATTAAAAGATGGTTTACTGGATAAGGAAAAAATTATTCTTTGGGGAAGACTTCCATGTACGTGTTGTGCACATATTTTGAATTTAATGGTGAAAGATGGGGTCAAATATATAGAATTTATTGTTGAGAAAATGTGACACGCTTAATTTTATCAATGCTCAAGGTAGACTAATGAAATTTGCGATGTTGTTCAGCTACAACTACCAACAAGAAAGCTTATCATGGATTGCCCAACACGTTGGAATTCTACATATAATATGTAGTTGCACTTCAACTAAAAGAAGCTTTCTTTTCATACAGTGAGAGGGAGATTACATATTGTAATTGCCCTACAGAAGAAGAATGGAATAAAATAGAAAAAGTTTGTGATATTCTTGCTAATGATTTTGAAATCAAAAATTTATAAAGTTGCTCATACATTCCTTGGATGTTGGTAGCTGTTTTATAGTAGTTGCTCATCTATTGGATGTGATGGTTTTAAGTCGATACTTTTACGAGTTGCTCATATATTCTAGGATGTTGGTATGCTTTAACATAGTTGCTCATCTCTTGGATGTGTCGGTAGCTACTTTTGAACATTTTCCGAGCTTGAATCAATGCCCTCTAGTTGTCTTCTTTGTCTCCAGGCCTTATGGTTGGCTGATTATATGTTTTGTTGGAGTAGGTGGAATTGAAGCACTTGTTGAGCAAGCATTAGTGGACTCTAACTAACTTCTTTATCTCGGATTTTCCCTTATGGTGGCTGGATGCTACCTGCTGTCTACTATTTTTCTTGTAATTATGTTGGGTGCAACTGCTTTGTCTCGGTTTGGGTGTTAATTTTTCTACTGCTCGGTTTTCTCTTGTTGCTCTTCCTGTTGGCGTCTTCTGTTCGCGGTGTTAATTTACCGCTTTTTTTTGCAGCTTGAGGGTTTTATATGGCTACTATCTTGCCTAGGATGCTTGTGTTGTGGCGTGGTGTTTCAGGATGTGAGTAAACTGTTGGCATTGACTCCCTCTGGTTTATTTGGCTCTCCTTGTTTCCTGATATTTTCCTCTTTGTTGTTGGTGGTGGATTTGCTATTCTTTTGGCTGCCTTGGTGATAGTTTTGATGATAATTTCTAGATGCCCTCTTGGCCTCTCTATGGTATGGCTTTCCTCTATTTGGTGCTGCTTATCCCAAGTAAATGAGTTTATGGTGGCTGGATGCTACCTGCTGTCTACTGTTTTTCCTGTAATTATGTTGGGTGCAACTGCTTTGTCTCGATTTGGGTGTTAATTTTCTTGCTTCGGTTTTGTTGTTGCTCTTCGCTATCGCTCTTCCGCTATCGCTTTCGGTTTGGGTGTTAATTTGTCACCGCTCAGCTTACTCTTCGTATCGCCTTGATTTGGGTTCTAGTTCTGAGATACCATGGCCTCATGGGTTGTTATTTTTCCTATGGTTTAAAAAATTCACCCTTTAGTATAGTATTTGTTGTTTCCTCTATCTTCTTTTAGTAATAATTCACCCTTCCTTATCGATGATGGACTTGGATGATGGGCTACACGAGGTATATGTGATGGCAATGATGTTTCCTATCTATCTTCTTTTAGCTGGTAGCACTATATGTAATTGTAACCCTTCTTCTGAAGTTTGGATGCTTACATATAATGTTGCTCTTTAAGATGATTATAATTTATAACTGAGCCTTTTTCTTAACTTTATCCATTTTATTTTCTCTTATTCTTTATGCTTACTTAATTATGCTCTTCCTTCCATTGGTATGTTATAATATTTTATGATTGGGTAATTGCCTCGTTTAAGATGCTTATAATTTTATTTTCTCTTAGCCTTTATTTTTTGATTAGGTGGTTGGATGCTCAAGAGTACAAGTAGAGCTTTGGATTACTTCCATTAAAGACTCTAACATATCTGCATGGATCAATAAGATGTTGATTTTAATTTAATTCTATGTTTTTCTTTTTTTGTGTAACAATTTGAGAGATTGAATTTTTAATTCTGTAATTTATATGTACCTCTCTTGTTTGAGGCTTTGAGCATTTAATTTTTTCTTTCAATATTTTTGTAAATTTTTTGTAATTTCTTTTCATTAAAAAAAAAATTTACAAAACCTCTTGTAATAAAATAGATACATTTTTCTGCATTTAATTTTTTGTGGTTTATATTTTTTTTTTGTAATTTAGAATTTCATATATTTGTAATAAAAAATATCTCAAAAGATTCAAATTAATTTAATAAATATTCTAAATTTTTTTTAATTACTCTTTAAAATTTTTTGCTGCTCTTTTTTAATGAAATTATTTCCTAAACGAGCCTAAATTGAGCTACTCAATGAGCCAAGCTCGAGCTTTAAACGCCAAGCTCGAGCTTTAAACGAGCCCACTAATTTTAAGCCAAGCTCGAATGTACACGAAATGAGTTTTAGTTTATGTGTTCGAACTCGAGCTCACAGTGTCAAGTCAAGCTCAAGCTCAATACCGGCTCGAATTCGACTTTCGGTTGACCCCTAAGTACAGGTATGCCTCCGTTTCATTCGATGGTGCAGGAGTTTCTCCAAATATGGGTCATAATTATATTTACGCGAAGTGATACAAAAAATATGTTACAAAAATATGGATGGAAAATTAACCACCCAGAAACCACCCAAACTGCCATCAAATGCTTCCATTATAATGCTCTATACATAATCATAAGGAGTTGGCCAGAAAAAACTATCAAAAGGTCAAATTGTACCTCCAAAGAGAGTGGTACATGCACTAAACCACCCGAAACCACCAAGCCATCAAATGCTTCCTTTGATGCCCTATACATAATCATAAGGAGTTGAAAAAAAGCGGAAAAGAAGATCAAAAGTACCTCCAAAGAGGTATACATGGTACGATGCAAAATACCCACCCAAAATCACCCAAACCGACATCAAATGCTTCTAATGTTCTAAATATAATCGGAGTAAAAAAATGGAAAAAAAGGTCAAATTGATCTGACTCCAAAGAGGTTACAGGTCATGCACTAAGCCACCCGAAACCACCCAACCGCCATCAAATGCTTCCATTATAATGCCCTAAACATAATCATAAAGAGTTGAAAAAAAACCGGAAAAAAGGTCAAAATGGTCTGAATTCTCCAAAGAGTACCGAGTAATGCGATGCACTAAACCACCCAGAAACCACCCAAAATTGCCATCAAATGCTTCCATTATAATGCCCTAAACATAATCATAAGGAGTTGGCAAAAAAATCTGGAAAAGAAGATCAAAAGGTCAAAATGGTATCTCCAAAGAGGTACATGTACACTAACTAAACCACCCTAAACCACCCAAACCGCCATCAAATGCTTCCTTTGAATGCACTATACATAATCATAAGGAGTTGGCAAAAAATTTGGAAAAAAAAGGTCAAAATGGTGACCTCCAAAGAGGTACAGTGGGTGATGCACTAAACCACAAAACCACCCAAATCCATCAAATGCTTCCTGTAATGCCCTATACATAATCATAAGGAGTTGGCAAAAAAATGGGAAAAAAAGGTCAAAATTGATCAGACCTCCAAAGAGTATAGATGCACTAAACCACCCAAACCGCCATCAAATGCTTTCATTATAATGCCCTAAATATAATCATAAGGAGTTAAAAAAAAAAACTGGAAAAGGTCAAAAGTACCTCCAAAGAAAGTACTGAATGCACTAAACCACCCGTAAAACCACCCAAATGCATCAAATGCTTCCTTTGCAATGTTCTAAACATAATCATAAGGAGTTGGCAAAAAAATTGGGAAAAAAGGTCAAAAAATGGTCTGTAATTCTCCAAAGCCATAGTGCCCTATATATAATCATAAGGAGTTGGCAAAAAATTGGGAAAAAAAGGTCAAAAATGGTTTGGCCTCCAAAGAGGTATGGTACGATGCACTAAACCACCCGTAAATCACCCAACCGCCATCAAATGCTTCCTTTGCAATGCCCTATACATAATCATAAGGAAAAAAAAGCGGAAAAGAAGATCAAAAGGTCTCAGACTCCAAAGAGATACTGCTGAACTAAAACCCATCCAAAATCACAAATAATCTCCAAATGCTTCCTGCAATGTTAAACATAATGTAAGAAGTTGGCAAAAAACATGTGAAAAATGTCAAAATTGATATGTACCTCCAAAGAGTACAGGAATGCAAAATAACACTCAAAATTAAATATTCAACAAAAAAAACATCCAAATTGCTTTAATTGGAAGTAATGAACATATTCTCTTGGATAGAAAGAATATCACTAATAAACTGTAGAAAAAAATGCACGAGAAGCATTACCGATGGATTTGTATTTAATACATCCTCAGCTAAAATGGTTGTTATTTTCTCAACGTTCTTCATCTTCATGGTTCTTTTGTAAAAAGGAAATTAGATTTTCTGTATCTCTTCTCAGCTCATTTCGCTTGGAAAAAACTAACCCTGAACCCTAAATTAGTCTATATATTTCTTTTAAATTCCTCCCGCTTTTTGAACGACGCTAACGGGGCGGGTCGGGCGGAAATGTATACGCCGTAATACGCCATCGACGTTCGGGTCGTGAAAGCCGTCTCGATCTCACCGCTCAGGAATCGGTAAAGCAAAAAAATCGAGACACATCGTCAGATTGGAGTCCGCACGTAAAGCTACGTGCGGACTCCGGACGTAATATTTTCTCGTTTCATTATATCCATTGTTATAGCATATACTGATGAATATTTTTTTTCCCTTTCAAGAACTTCGACGATAAGATTAAATCAGAGCTCAAGAATACCATGAGAAACAGTACCAGAAGATGAGAAAGACACGGCAGGAAGAAAGCTCGCAGAAAAAAAAAAAACAGAAGATCGATGGACGGCAGCGGGAAGAGGGAGAAGAGCTGGCCGCGTGTTAGCTTAGGATGGCTGGTCGACGTGCAGAGGCATGGACGGTTGCGGTTCAGGTTTCCATTCGAGTAATAGGAAGACAAATACGCCGGATGCGATCGTAAGCCATCTTCCGGCAGCACATTGTCGTCGTCAAGGCGGCTGATTTCCGAGCGGTGGAACAAGCTTTCGAGCTTTCGATGGCGTTCCTCGATCCTTCAACGGTCGGGGGAGCACGAGAGAGAGAAGAAATGCCCAGAGGAAAAGAGGGAGCCGTTGGGGCCTCGTTCGGACAGCAGGAGAAGGAACGGGAGTAAGAGTGGAGTCGCGAGAGAGAGAGAGGGAGACGAGACCCGTTCGGCTGAGATGAGGGAGGAGGCTTGCGGCTGTGCGCGTGGGTTTGTTTCCAGGGACGGGAAGGGAGCTCGTTTTCTTGGCTTGCGCGTGTGACGACGGGATAAAGCCTATGGAGGGATGACGTGAATGATCGGAGATCTCGTTTGGTTGACAAAAATAATTCAAAATTATATGTTATCGCTTCTGATCTGGTCGCCCGATACTCACACACATTGAGCGTGAACAATTTCATATGTTAAGTTTTGACGTTCCAAGGTCATTTGGGCCTCATCACAATCTCCCAACTTCGATCCGATATACGCATTTATATATTCATAGCTTGATCTCTTGATTGACTAACCGTCAAATTGTGCAATATGTGTATTTCAATCAATTTTGATGTTCTGAACCCGGTAGCAAAATCCATTCATCGATCGGAAGTCATTTCGACTAATTTCGGTGACATCCGGTACATTTCAACATCAATTTACGTATTGTTACATTCGAAATCCATCGACTTTGTCGAATTTATCTTGTGAACTCAACTGATGTAATATACATGAAGATCAACACGCACCCCCTTAAAAGTAAATTCAACTCAGAATCAAATTATATTCAGTGGAGTTGGCTCTAATTGACATAATTTTGATTTTTGAGACATGTTTAAATTACAATTTTGTATTTCAGTTCAGTCAAACTCCTTCAAAACTTCTTATCAACCTGTGAATTTACCATCATATACAAACCAACTAGGAATATCTATGGGATGGGATCAACCGAACCTTATTAATAGGCGAATACAGAAGACTTCCACAATCAAGATAAGCAAAAGTAATATTCAGTTTCCATTGATTATGACATTTAAAATTATTGATATATTCCAAAATCAGTGAACAAGAAGGATTCCATGCAATATCAAAGAGCTCTTTGAATTTGATAGAGTTAGAACAACCCTCAATCCAATATTACACAACTTTTAACAAAATTTATCTTTCAATCAGAACGATTACAGAAAACTGGCTAAACTGGCATAATTCCAATTCTGTAACTATTATCAAAAGTTACAGCGTTGGATCACCGAAAAGCTGATATATTCCGAGCTGTATAAATAAAAATAAAAATAAAAAAAATCTAATGGTTCATTTAGTTTAGCAAGGATAGAAAATGTTTTAAAATTATTAATTTTATTTTCACTCGTTTTTAGAATGAAAATAAAATCATCATTTAAAGAGATTTTGAGGATATTTGTAGGAGTTAATGCCCATTTTATTCCGTTACCACATCCAACAAAATGACGGAATCTAATAAACTACTCCCCTTTTTTTTTCAAAAAAATGTTATCTAACATCAGCCAACCAAATATGCCAAAAGAGGTACAGCAGTCACTCCTTTCAAGCAGAAAGAAGCCTTCTTCAACACAAAGATGATCCTGTACTCACCATTCAAACAGCTTTTAAATGCTAGGCCAATCAAACATATAAGCCAAGTGCAATCTAATCATAATCACAATATTCCCTGACACTCTTATTCCGAGCTTCTGCTTTCCAATTTCTTCGGCCACCTGAATTTAAGCAGCTTTTAAGTGCCAGGCCAATCAAACATATAAGCCAAGTGCAATCTAATCATATCACGAAATTCCCTGAGACTCTTATTCCTAGCTTCTGCCTTCCAATTTCTTCTGCCACCTGAATTTATAGTGTTTTTTATGACTGTTTCAACTTGGGTTTGTTGCTTTTCACATGAATCCCTAGCTTCTGCCTTCCAATTTCTTCTGCCACCTGAATTTAAGCAGCTTTTAAGTGCCAGGCCATTCAAACATATAAGCCAAGTGCAATATAATCATACTCACAAGATTTCCTGGCACTCTTTTTCCTAGCTTCTGCCTTCCAATTTCTTCTGCCGCCTGAATTTTTAGTGTTTTTTATGACTGCTTCAACTTGGGTTGGTTGTTGTTCACATGAAGGACTTTCAACCGTTGTTGAGAATTTTACTTGTCTGGCTTCCTTCTTCCATTTCTTGCCACTACACACACGGGGTCTGGCTTCCTTCTTCCACTTCTTGCCACTATACACGCGGAATCCATATGCAGCAGAAGCCATGATACTTGCTTGCTCTTCTAATGGAGATTTGCTTCCATTAGACTTGACGCTAAAGGTTGTACCATCTAATGCTGATGCAGTAGGCCAAAACATTTGCTGCCCTTTTGTATAGGATCTCTGCATATCTGTTTCAAGGCGCTTCCTCGCCCTGTACCTTCTTTGTCTGTCTCTGTCCCTTATACGGCGCACCAGAATCTCATCCGTTATTTCTTGTCTCTCACCCTCTGATTGAGCAATCTCATGGATATTATCTTCCATAAGCACCTTTGCCCAAAGCAAGATTGTTAATTAGAATGAAAGCAATGATTACCAGATATTTGCAAGGATGAGAATTTACATTGGGAGATACTACAAGAAGTTGTCTTTATCATATATTTACAGCTGTTGGTTCATGTAATCGTACTCAAGTACACTATAGTAGGAGTGAGAAGTTGAACAAATCTAGCCCTGGCTCAAATTAGGTTCAAAAATATATTTTCCAGTTCAAAATTGGCTCAAATCTTGAATCGCTTCTATCCATTCTCTAACTTGGCACAGTGGTCAGAGTAATCATGCTCACATTCACATAAATCTCAAAGCATTTTCATGTCTAGTACATAATTCAGTGCAATACCATATTTGAAGGAATTTTTGTACAACCGTGCCTTGGATCAAATTTTTTTGTCAGCCATCCCTAATGCCAGAGCATGAATGTCAATCCAAGCCTATTGAAAAGCATCCATATTTTCAGTCATTCATGTATTATTCTAATATTCAAGGAATAAAATGGACAGTATGGATCGAGTTGGATGATTGCTAGACACCTCTGATAACTACTGGTGTTCGAACTGAAGGCTATGTTACACTCCAGTTGGGACTACAACGGCCATACCTTGATAACCCAATGGTGATGCATTGAAGGTTGTCTGATGTGGGCCACCAAAAAAAGAAATATTAGAGTAATCAAGCGTCCCGGCTTCATAAAAAAGCCTAGCCTTAGATCCTTGTCCAATTAGGACACGAAAAAGTCTTGTATTTAGTGGTTATTTGGTTGGTTGAAAAAAGAATATAATTGTAAAAGAAATTCAATGTAAAAATAATATAGTATATTTGAAATACTTTGTATTTATTCGATTGGATGTAAATCAAATTCAAGAAATTACATTTGGTGTTTGGTTTGAGCAAAAATAAATTAATGTAATACTTAAAAGTAATTGTTGATAGTGGTGATAAGCGGCTGCCGACGGTGGCTCCTGGTGGTGCTGAGCGGCAGCAGGAGGCAATGGAGGTCGGTTGCCAAAGGCGGCAATGGCGGCGGCGGAGGTTGGCGAGCTGCAACAACTAGTTGCGACTAATGATGTTCAGTGGCGGAGGTGATCAGCGACGGTAGCTCACTTTGCATTAATTGGTATAAAATAAAATCGTCAAAAACAGGTGAAATTATTTTTCACCAGATTTGAAGTAAAGACTGAAAAAAATGCATTAGAATTTACATTGTATTCCTTTTTTAACTAACAAACATAAAAATTTATTTTAACTGAAAAGGATTGCAATCCTTTTCAGCCAACTAAACAACCTCTTATCTCATATTAGATATTACAATAATACAGTGGTATAAGCCCTAACTTATATGCTTAAGCTTTAATATTAAAAATAGGTTTAATCAATTGTATTTCTAGCCCAACTTTGATGTCCTTTTGGCTCACAGTCCATAACAAATAGTATGAGCCAATAGTTTGATACAATTTTTGGTTCCCATGAGTATTGTCTCTTGCACTATAGTTGCATGGTTCAAAAAATCAAACTAGACCAATTTGATCCAATCAATTCAATCATGAACCGATCCTCCAACTAGTTCAACCCAAGCTCAAAACTACTTCTGTATTTGTGGGCTCCGAAAATTTGTCACCGACCTCTCACATTGAAGAGAGTATGATTTAATGTGTCAGTGTAATTTTCAAAAGACAGATGGAATAGTAGATAAGACACTACCCAGAGATTTCTCCCTTATTTTATAAGAACTTTAGATCTAGTTCCAGGTTTCCTATAGGCGCAAGCACCTATAGTTAATTACCTCTTTCAATACTGAGAGAGAATTTTCGATTAAGGCTAGTAATTAGATTGTTAAATACGTAGAGTATAGTAGAAGCATGTAGAGTTTTGATTTCTCGTTCATAATTTATGAAATTCACCATTTTAGCTTAAAGCGGATGTTAGGGGAATGATGACGCCCCATCTAGATCCCATGGTTCCGTATCACTGTCGCGGTCCCTACCACGTAGTCGTGGAGATAGTCAACCCAACCCCGAAGGATCTTATCATCATATGGGTTGCATCGCCCAAGAAATCCTCAGACAGGGGTGGTGTTTGGGCGAGAAGGAGCTTATCTGAGAGAATTTTTTGTCCTCAGTATACCCATGATTCACATCTCGAGTGAGTTGGGAACATACTGCCAACCATGATTGTAATATAATGGTGTATTTAAATACCCATCGAAGACTCCGAACTACATTATATGAGCTTAGGCCAAGCTACGCGTGAGAAGCCACGCTCTTAATGGCGAGATTAATTGAAACATAAGTAGCACTTGATTTACTTCTTGTGAACTAGAGTTTTCTTAATCACAACAGAAAGGTTGAATTTTAACTTTAAATTTTTTAAATTGATGATTTTCATTTAATCATTTATAACTTAGTGATTTGTCTGATTTTACATTTGGTTGACACTTGATTTAAGTTAATTTGATCGAGATTGTAATCACATTTTGATGGAAGTATCTCCTCCGGATGAAATTTTTATTCAACACAACCATCATCAGGGTGAATGTACTGTTTGATCATTTAATTTATTATTTTGAATCCTATCGAATTCTAGTTTAATAATAAAGGATCATCATGTGTACTTAATTAAACTTCTATATTTTAGAAGTTGAAATTCTTATAATAATTGGATTTTAGGTTTTGTTAACCTGACGGCCAAGACCAGCCAGAAGAACCCACGCAAAGATCCTGCATTACCAAGTTTAAGCATTGAGGAGTATGGTATTTATTAATTTAGATAATTTTATTTCTAAATTATGAGATTAATTTTATATTTATTTAATCTCAACTTAACCTACGTAGCTTTTTTTAGATACTAAAGTTTGCACTTTAAATCTCTATGTCCAAGCACATGCAGATATTTATAGCTTAGATAATTTCACCCAATTAATGAAATCATTGATTTTAAAAATCATAATTAGAATAAACTCTTTAATTTTTATATTGAAAGAAGCTTCATAATTCATGGGGAATTTAATTAGCATCTTCTATCTACTGTACGAAAAATTGCAGATCCGGTAGCATATAATTTACCATTCGATTCTATTTAATCATATTAAAAAAGTATGTTCATCATTTATACTTCATGTGTGATTGTTAAAATCTTATCCTTCAATAATAATTGACTCATTCATATTAATGCGCTTTTTAGCTCATCACAAATCTAATTTAAATTATATGTATTGCTTTTAATTCACTCAATATATTATGTAGTGCAACTTGAGTAACTATTAAAAGAGTTTGTATATAGTCATTAACAAGCTAGTTAATTACATTGTAAATCCTTTTATGAATTTCATTTGAATACCATTACTTTTGGAGCTAAGCACTTAGATATGTCATAATTCTCATGTGCTTTAAATCTAACTTCAAATACAAGATCCAAATGATCTTTTTAAAGGCCACATTCTTGATTGTTCATGAGTTGCCTAATTGAACTTGTGTTTATAATAAAGCTACCAAATTTTATATTCCTCAATTTATAAATAGATCATTAGATTTGTCATCAATCATTTGTTATTTTATATTTAATTGAGGTTCTTACTTCATTTGACATCAAATATGATTTGTTTACATAAAAAGACTTCAAATCCAATATGAATTTATCCTTAACTCCAAATCAAATTTTATATTTATTTAATAACTGGACTTCAAATTTATCATGAGTCTTGTGAGTTTAGTATTAGTCTCCCCAAATTTTAATTAAAGCTTGTTTAATTTTGAGGAATTTGAAAGAAAGCGAACTCAGTTTATACCATGAAATTAAGTTTTAGCAAGAATGGGTCTCACATTGATTCTTTCCATTTCTATAAATAAAGCTAAAGGAGGGTCTTTCATTTCATATTGTTTGCTTGAGAGGTTGGACTGTTTTGGAGTTTGAGAGGGTAGAAAGATTTGATTGCATTCCAAGCCAGATTTTCAAGTCTTTTTTGAAGTTCGTTGTAAACTCTTTTCTCATTTTAGTTTGATATTCATCTGTATGTTTGTTTTTGTTAGAATTTTCAATTAATTATATTCAAATTTCATTTTTTAGATTATCATATTATTGGTCTTTTAGATGAATCCTTTTTTTTAAGTCCAAAATTCACCCAAATTCAAAGATTCGACATAGTCGATCAATAATTTTGGGCATATCCGTCATGTCACGACGTGACGGTGTTTGAAACACGATTTTCATCTCGTCATGCCCTTATGAGCATTACAAGGCCTTCAAACCTATAAAAAGTTTGTAATGGGATCTATACAATATGGAAGTTCCATCAATGAACATCACACAATTGTTTAAAGAGTTGGTTTTCATGCTATGCTTCCCCTGTTTTGCTGAATTAGTGGATGTGCATTTCAATAACTTTCTTCCATCAACAAGAAATACCATGATCGCAGCATGACAATAAGCATTCAAGGACAGACCAATTGAATCACGCCAATAGTGGACCTTTGATCGCTTGAGCCTTAACTTTCTTCTAGCCCCCCGACTTCACACGAAATACTCCTTCAGTCCATAAACACTTCTCCAAAATGGCAGTGTACTATGATGCAACAACTAATGGCACGCCATGGCTATCACTTCATTCTGAAATGTTGTAACAATGGGCCAAATACACAGATCTACTGAGCTTCGACATGGGGATCAAGATTTGAGAAAAAATTAGGATTTTAAAGAGCATGCTGGGTAGGTGGAGAAAGGGAGCGAACGGGAAAGAAAGAGAGAGAGCCTTTGTTTGCTTCGGTTCCCCTTGTCGTTCTTGCGATTGAGGGGAAACGAGAGGTAGAAGAGGGAGAGCGGGCCTTTGCGGTTCAAGGAAGTCGGATCGTGATGTGAATAGCGGAATAGAGGGATTAGGAACAGTTAAGGCTAAATAAGGGTATAACATTGTTAATTAAAATTTTTCTTAATGTTTAATCAATCTTAATATGAATTTTACGCCGACGTCATTATACGGTTAATATATATATTCAAGGTTATTCCGATATTTTGAACGCAACAGCGCAGTCGATCGGAGGTCATTTGTTCAAGTCGGCGTCGAATCGAGCCAATTTCAGCTCAAAATGTGCATTATTACTTTTGACTCGATTTTCACGTAGATTCGTCTGAATCGATCGCAGACGGTCTCATTTAATATGTTTCGATGTTTCGAAACTAACGGCGCAATCAATTTTAAGAACGGAGGTCATTTAGACATCGTCGCAGCCTCCCGACTGGCCGGCGCATTGATAATTTGATCGCTGATCGGTTGATCTGATTAGATATTTATACACCGATGTTCACGCGATGATAAGTCCGCTCGTCGATCGAGGTCAGGGTGACTTTTGACGATGTCTTGTATATTTCAGCTCAATTTGTGTTGAGAATCAAGTCGATCAAATTCATCTTATAGACTCGATTCGACTTGTATAGCATATGTGAAAGTCAACAGTATTTTACTGATCAGAACCGACAATTGAGCTAACAAACTAGTGAACCAAACTAGCATTTTGATGAACCACTCTATTCTAATATTAACCAATATTTTAAATTTTTTATTTTCATCATATGACTAGGTATGAAATGATTAGATTAAAATAAAAAATAAATAAAATGTTAAGTCCTATATATATTTTAATATAAAATCATATTCAAAGTATTCAATGTAAAGTGTTATATATTAAAATATTATATTGCATCATTTTTATATTATTTAATTATATTAAATAATTTTAATATTTATTATATCATCCAATTTAGTCAGCAATCATGGTTGAATATAATACCTCTTCTTATTTATGTTCAATGCTTAGTCCAATTTTCAAAATCTTGCAAAGTTGAGCAAGACTTAATGGCAAGTAATTCTTATAATGAATCCATATAATTGAGTAGGGTCTTCATGTATTATACTTGATGATGCTTACATTGAAGGAGAATCTTAGCCAATGTGTAGAGCTTTCTCATGAGGAGAATTTGTCATTACACTAAGACTTTAGATTTAATCCCATATTAGATAGTTTAAAAAAAGTTGATTTAAAAATAAAAAGTGATTGATCATCACTCAAAGACCTAAGCTTATAGGCTGAAAATGAATTTGATCACAAGTGTATCTCGCTAAACTTAAGTTCCCCATTTAGTTTACACTCCCTAGCATATTTATATGGATTCCAATCATGTTACCAACTGCAAGTAATGGGTAGCTGCTTTATTGCCAATAATCTTACTCTCTTTACTCTTCCACTGTGTTATTGTCCATTCTTATTATTGACCTGATTCAAGATCTCGAATGGCTTCAAAGCAGCAAACTAGGAGCCATGAACCAGCTCCAGTTTCGTCAGTTTATATTGGTATATGATAGTCGTAACTATAATCATCAATAAAAAATCAAATCAAGATGGGAAATGATCCATAAGGCAATCAATTTGTGCTCCATAAGTGTGCTCGCTAAATTGGTAATAAAATGGAGGGCCACTTGGTAGTCGCCATGCATCAACTAAATGGCAACATTAGCTTATTTATTATTGGTTCACTCTTCTTTTCATTTTTGTATGGCATGTGTCTTTTGGGTTTTGAATGAAAATCAACTGACATAATTTTAGCATGCATATTTAAGTTGATTTGTTTCGCTCAAAACATATAAGCTACAAATGAAGCGTGCACAATGAAAGAACTTCCATTTGTCCTTTCCTAAATCCCAAGGGTTTAATTGGGATCACTTTTGCTTTTTGATTTTTTTTAAAATTTGTTGTTGAGTTTTTTAACTTTTTTTTGTTTTTTAAATTAAATCAAGTTATTTTTAAAAACATTCAAAATAACTAAAATATATTTTGAATATATTTTTTTACCATCAACTGCCGTCATCGATACCATTAACAAGCACTAATACCATCATCACTTTGCTAGCTATCGCCGCTTGATGGTGACAAATGCTACCACCATTTAAATCATCTTATTCAATATTCAATAAAAGAAAATTAACATATTTAAGATATCAAACATGTTTTATTTCATATCAAAATATAAATAAAATAACATAAAATTAAAGAAAATAAAAAGTGATCTCAAATGGCCCATTAGGATACCCACTCACAATAAAGAAAAAGCATAAATGAAACTTTCAAACATTACTTCTCACTAAGATATCAGCCTCCCAAAAGAAAGCTGGCCAAAACCATAACAAATGTTATAATCCTACAACCATAAACCAAATAGTGAGATACATTTTGACAAATGCACATGGCACCCTCATCCCACTCCTAAAGAAACTCTTAAATATCATTCTAATAATCGATGACCTCTGACATGCAAATTGAAATGAAAAGTCGCAAACAAATAGATCCCAAGAATCATCTTTACTTCACATGGATCAATGTGTGACCATTGATATCAAAAAAGATATTCTAAAAAATCTTATATAATTAATATTAGGTTGTATTTAATATTTCTCCCTCTTAACTCAATATTATATAAAAACTAGATCTCCTACATATTTCATCTCTAAGCTTGAAATCTCAAAAGAGCTTAGCAACACACATCTAAACACTCATGAAAGACCTCCAAAGCACATCTATTGCACACAAAGGTAAATTTATCAACACAAGTGTATCTACCACAAAATTTTTGTACTTCCAAAAATGGTCATCTTCTCACCCTGAATTCTGCAATAATATGATCGAATATCTAGATAGTGTACAATGAAAATCTTATCCATCTAATTATTTAAAGTCATCACCATGTGACTAAATTTATTCTAAAACTTTTATGCAACCAAGAAGCTAAATCTTTCACATTTCCCATGACAATCACTCTTAAGTTGAATCTATAAATATTTCTACCAAACATAACTAGATTGTTAAGAAAAAAAACTTCATTATATAAAGTCTGAATCCATTGACTCTCATCTCAAACTTCATGACTACTTATCCTTGAAATTGTGCTCTAATACTTTTTATGAGGGAGTAAACTAATAGGAGACTAAAATTGGGCCATATACACTAATGGTCAAACCAGTTTTTAACCCAAAAGTTTAAGCCTGTGAGCAAAAACTAATAACATGGTATGTTTATGCCAATAAACTTTTTAATTATCCAAAATGAAGCTAAGCACAATACTCTCATATCTTAATAGTCTAACTATTATATGAGAACTCTTCTTATCGGCCAACACTACACCTAAAATAAAAGCTTTTCAACATCACTAAGTGTGATGAAGAGCTCACTCAACCATATGGATTTGTCTTGTAATTCACCCAATCTTAAACCTTGCTCAATCATGGTTGATTGCACAAAAGTCCCATGAGAGTCATCAATCGCATGAAACAGTTAAATCATTGGCTTTGATACCACTTAGTAAGAATGGGTGAACCAAACTAAGACTAGAGATAGGCCATATACAATAATGGCCAAATAAACTTTCAACCCAAAATCATAAGCCCATAGGTGAGGGCCATTGTTGCATCGGAACTATCTCTACTACAACTTATTTTTCAATCACCCAATGTAGGACAAAATTAATACTCTCATGTGCCTTAACAATAAGCTTATTGTTTGAAACCCCAAAAGCATTGCTTGAGAAATCCTAGGAGGAAAATCCTTTTTATAGCCGAAGGCCTCTTGCATGCCTGGGATGGAAAGTCTCACATGCGTGAAATCTCAAGATCCATTTTTATTTCATATTAACTAATGTGTTGGCATCAATTTAATATGTTTGATCATTCATCTGACCAAATTGGAATATTTTAAGGACTATCATATGATTAAATTAAGTCTATTTTATGATCAAAAGTTCAACATGAAAAGTTTTAAAAAGAAAATAGGCTTAAATCTACCACGAAAACCAACTACAAGGCAGAAAAATGATTACCCAAAAGTGTTGTTGGATGATAACAGAATAGCTGCAGCACATGCTCCCTAAATGCAAAATCTTACACGTGTCCTATCCTGTAACAAATTCTGATATTTATGTTATCAGCAGTATTGATAAATACTGTTGTAGCTGTAATGAACGTGTGCATGATATACAATATACAAAATACTTTTCCCTTTCACTCAGGTTCTCCAGGCGTAGCTGAAGATCAATTTTTTCATCATGGTGTCAGAGCTCACTGCTTGATCGTGCCTTCATCTTCTCCAGTCATTGTTTTCATTATCAACGATTTACCATGGAAAACGCTTCCTCATCAATCACACCAAAATCGCTTCAGAGCAAAGAAAACTGTATTCAAGTTCATGATGTATGCATTCCACCACAATTAAAGTTTATAATCTTCATCATTAAAAACATCATTCCAATTCAACTGACGGTAGATAACCATCAAATTTGGAAGTCTCAAGTTGTGAAGTTGTTTTGGGCAAATGGATTTGAAGGGTACTTGACTGGAAATACCGTATGTCCAACTACAATTATCATCTCAGAGGAAAGAAGAGAAGTTGAAAACCCACATTATCAATTATGGTATCTCATTGATCAAAATCTAGCATCTACGTTGTATGTTATAATAACACCATCTATTTTGCCTTATGTTTTGAACTCAGAAACAAGTGCAGAATTCTAGAGTATCTTGGAATGACATCAGTAACCAACAAACAGAGCCAAGATCATCCAACTTAAGAATGAACTACATAATGTGTCCATCGGAACTAAAACTATGGGCCAATACTTGTTTGAAATTAAGTCAAAGGTGAATCTTATTGCTGCATCTGGGTCTCATGTTGATACAGAAGACATAATTCTGTATACACTTAACAAACTCCCTTCCTCATACCAAGTTTTTAAAACAGCAATTCGAACAAGTCTTCAACCTATAAGTCTCGATGATCTCTACTTATTGATGTGTAGTAAAGAAACTTTTCAGTAACATGAAGCAGCTCACAACTCATCAAACGTCTCCCTTCAATCAACATTACTCACGAACAGAACCACCAAAGGACGAGGCAGTCAGTCCTTTCAAACGGCCTATCAAGGTCAAAGCAATGCCAGTTGAGGAAGAACAAGAAATTACAACATTGAATGTCAGATCTATGGAAAACTAGGACATTCAACAATTAAGTATTGGCACCGATTGAATTTTCAGTACACTCCACCAGCTCATGATTAGCCACATGCTCTTCAAGCTATAGCTCCATCTCCAATGATTGATTGGATTCTTGATATGGGTGTAACATCTCATCTCACACCTGATCCTAACCTCCTCTCTAGCATTACTCCATACAGAATAGTCAGGAACAAATCACTATCAGAAATAGCTAGAATGTACCAATATCCAACACTAGCCAAAAATTCACCCTACTCCACCCGTAAGCTCTATCTATCTCTATCTTTCATTCTCCAAAACTCTCTCATAATCTAATATATATTCATAAGCTCACATCTGAGAATAATTGCTCTATATTATTCAATAATAATAGCTACTTTATTAAGGACAAGCAGAACAACAAAGTCATGTTGCTCCAAGGACCAGCTCTAATGATCTTTACACCCTTCGGCCATCTCCTGAACCACCGCCTCCACCCAATATTCCTGACTTCATCACTAAATGCAACCTGAATTTCCTCTAGCATCAATACCCCATCTGCTTTTATTCTACCTAAACTGTGAAAATATATACCTCAGCTCACAGTTTTACTGAATTTTCAACATGTACTATGTGTAACATGGCCAAGAGCCATCGTTTACCTTTCTGTGCTTCTGCTACACAAAGTTGTACTCCTTTACAACTTATCCATTCTCATGTATGGGGGCCTTCCCCTTTTAGATCACATCAATGGTTTAAATATTATCTTATTTTTATCAATAATTACTCTCAGTACTCATGATTATTTCCTATGTGTAATGATCTAATGTTTCAAACATCTTTCGGACCTTTAAAAATCATTTTGAAAATCAATACAATCTTCGCATTAAAACACTCCAAACCAATGGCGGGAAAGAATAGTGTAATTCTACACTTCAAACTCCTCAGCACCTCTAGCATTATCCACCAAACCTACTGTCCTTATACACCCCAACAAAATAAATTTGCTGAGCATAAACATTGGCATATCCTTGACACTACTAGAGCCTTACCACAACATCAAGTGTTATACCATCTGTTTTATGGGTTGATACTATGCTTACTACAGTATACCTCATCAACAAACTTCCCTCCCAAATATTAAATGGAAATCTCCATAAGAGTTACTTCACAACACAGCCATCAATTATAGGCATACAGTGATGCTAATTAGGCCGGTGATGCTACGAACAGAAAATCTACCAATGGTTATTGTATTCTCCTTGGTTATGTTCCTATTTCTTGGTCTGCTAAGAAACAACCTACTGTCGTTAGATCCTCTACTGGAGCCGAGTATCATGCACTTACCTCAACTACTGCTATCCTGTGGACTCATCATCTCCTCTCTAACTTTAGCATTCCCCATTTCTTCCCCCACTCAATTGTTTCTTGACAATGCCTCAGCAATTGCTCCATCCCATAGCCCAGTATTTCACTCTCACACCAAGCACATCGATATCGATTATCACTTTTTACGGGAGTGTACTCAAAAACATCATATCACTATGCAACATATTGCCACTCAACACCAACTAGCTGACATTTTCACTAAGTCTCTTCCCAACAACAGGTTCCAACAATTAAGAGACAAATTGACGACTCCATTAGGACTCCTCAATTTGAGGGATGATGATAACAAAATAGCTACAGCTTATGCTCCTTGAATGCAGAATCTAACATGTGTCCTGTCCGATACCTAATTTTTACATTTTTGTTATCACCAGCACTGATAAATACTGTTGTAGTTGTAATGAATGCATACGTGATATACAATATACAGAATCCTTTTCCTTTTCACTCTGGAAAACAACTTCTCAAAATTCCAAGCATTTAATACTAAAACCTAGCAAAACATATTAACCCATGGCCCCCTTTTTTGTAAATCCCAGCCATCCAACGCTTCATAAGAAACAACAACAATAATAAGTTCATGTTGTTTAATTTTTCCAAATTATCAAATAGTTTTTCATAATAATGAATGGCTGAGAATGTCCTCTAATAAGCAAAATCATAGTTTTTATAATTAAATAATAATAATAATAATAAGGATGAGAATGATATTTAGCAAAAGTGTGCAACCAAATAGTAATTTTACCTAACAAAATAATTTACTTATCATCCAAACAGATCATCTCCCATAAAAGTGTTCACAGAAAGGCCAACCTACATTAATAATAGCAGCTTCCAATGATAATTTTTTTTAAAGCAACTACTCAGCCTACTTAATCGATGACAACAACACAAACAAACAGGATATAAATTCAAACCCTCTCTCACTCCCTCTGTTTTATAAGTCCCACTTTATAGTGTGAGAAATATTGAAAGTACCATATTTATTTGTTGAAGATGCTTCATTCTACAGCAAGAATAGCACCATTCCATGAACAGTTATTTAGAGGGTCACATAAATGTTGAGAATGAGTAGTTATATTTGAACCTTACATGGGCTAGGTTGAACCAAACCCATAAAATAGGCTTAACGGTCAAATGAGTAGAATAAGACAATCCTAAATATTCAAATAGAACCACTTGTACTATCTGAAGATTTTTCTCAGCCTATAAATAAATCTTGCTCTTTTATTAAAAATGATAATTTGCTAGCCAGAATTCCCTTCAAAAACATTATATTCAAGATGATTATGGGTGGATGTACAAATTTAGACCCACTATCTGATTTTTCACATGTACTTGCCTAGAAATCATTTGTTCATCACGCATTTGTACTACATATGAACTTAATAGTAAGACATATACCAGCTAGTTAAAGAAAAACAAGGTTTACCTGGGTTGGAGATCAATGATAATCACTAGGGAAATACTCTGTTTTTCCAAAGTCAGTTGGTGGCCATGCACCTGACAGCTTTGAGGCCTTGACAACAACTTGATCTATAGAGAAATCTACGCCATAAAACAGAAGTAACAAAAAAGGTATTGGGATAATCTACAGTGTATAATACATTAAATAAGGTAAATAAAAAAGATAATCTTTTCGAACTAACTTCATGATACTCTTTAAAAATATGGTTAACAGAATTCAGACTTTTGTTCTCAAGTTAATCTTTGATATATGAAGACCAATGATACACCTCATATTTTGTTTATTAGATTTCCAGCATATTTGAAGAGAAGAATCATTTTTCTACTAAGACAGAGACATGGATGCTGATGTTAGAATGATCTACTGAACAGCTTAACTTCTCCAACACAGAGCATAAGTGTAGCTTGTCATTTCACATATATGTTTCATGAGCATCTTTAGTCCATTTTGATTTCATAAGCTCTAAATCCATATTTAAATATGTAACAGCAAGTTTCTAGACTAGCAAAGGTGCTAACCATATGACATAGGATGTTTGACAACCTAATATTTAAGAAAGGGCAGATAATTTAATTTTTGTTTTCTTAGTAGATGATTTTGCAACGAATTTTATGATAAAAAATGTAGTATGATCATTTATGAAATTTTGATTATGATCATTGTTGCAAGGCAATATCATTCCAAGACTCCCAACGGTTACTGTCGTATTGTTCATAATATCCTCCTACAAAAAGAGGTTTGATGACTCTATTTTGTTAGCATGTGATTTTCTTTCTCCAACAACAATGACTATCCTTTGCCATCTCTGGTTATTGCGATAGCTGTGGCTTCTTTATGATTTTATGTGGTTGGTCTTTCCACGGATGGGGTGTGATAACTATGATCTTCCTCTGCTATCTAGATTTCTTCATTTTCTAAAACATATGCATATGATATTTGTGAACAATTTTGATCAATGTATAAAGAATTTTATTTTGTAATTATAAATAAAGATTTTAAGCATGTCTAAACAAAATTAATTTAATTTTAAATAAAATTCTAGCTGAATATGATATTCCTTTTACTTCTAGAGAACTCAACAATAATTTTTATTGGCAGCAAAAGTGTTATAAATCAAAGAATAAAGACAAAGGTTATCAAAAGAGGACGAACTTGACAATCATTACAACATTAATTATTGGGATTAATGACAAGATTAACTTTTATCCAAATAAGGTTGACAAGGGCATGATGTTAGATGTGTGTGTGTGTGTGTGTGTGTGTGTCTAATTAAGTCATGAGGGGGGCAAGGGGGGGCAAAGGGGGGTTCTTGGATCCAAAATCCTCAAGCACATATGACTAGAACAAGATAATTCATTATACTAAATGGCTATGAGATTAGAGAGATGTCATTGAATACTTCTTCTCTCATTACTAGAGAATCCTCTCACACCATTTTACAATTAACATGAGTTTATAAGATCAAACTACTTAAATCATTACTTTTTTGTGTTCCTTGTTCTCTTTCGTGTTGCCACTTTATTTTCTTAATAAAGCAACCCAAATTTAGTTTATTCTTGTCCTTGCAATATGTGAAACTCAAAAGATATAATTCCTCTCATCCTAGGAAAAGGTGAATGTATACTTTCATACCAATAATCAAAACACATTTTCAACCTAGAGGCTTGAGTCAATGGGTGAGGCTGAACCACATGGTATTGCCATACCAATATATTTGACAAAAATCCAGTGTAGGATTAAACCCAATATTCTAACATTTTTTTAACAATCTCCACCTCACATGAAAACTTTCCATATCAACAGTTACTCTTCTTTAAATAGAAACTTTTCAAAATCATTAAGAACCATACATTAAGAGCCCATTCAAACTTGTGAGAAGTTGCTTACTCTTTAAGACTTTAACCTTTCTCAACTATAGTAGAAGCCAACCAAAGCTCATAGCCATAGGAATCACAAATTGCATTAATTGGTCGATTCCAATCAAATCATAGAAAATCTGAACAAAGAACTACAACTTAGAGATAAATATCAAATCAATGAAAATATCTATTATTAAATGATACACTCTAGAGTGATGGTCCACCAATCAACCTAGTGCGATCTGCTAAGAAAAAAGCTAACTATAATTGAGTTTGCCATGTAAACTCAATGCAAATCTTCTATCTCTTAAAATATAAATGTCAAGATACAGAGCATGCAATATGAATAATAAAAGAGAGATGATTTACAATACACAATTAACATAATAAATATCATTATAATATTAGATTAAGATAATATTACATGGCACGAATGGTAAAAAATATCAATTATTCTATGATAATTATGGGCTCCGAAAATTTGTCACCGACCTCTCACATCCACGTTGAAGAGAGTAAGATTAAGTGTCAGTGAAATTTTTATAAGGCAGGTGGAATAATTATTAAAACACTACCCAGAGATTTCATCCTCATTTTGTGAGGACTTTAAATCTGGTTCCAGGTTTCCTATAGGCGCAAGCACCTATAATTAATTACCCCTCCCAATACTGAGAGAGAACTTTCGATTAAGGCTAGTCATTAGAACGTTAAATACATAGCGTCTAATAGTAACATCTGAAGTTTAAAATTTAAGATTATGAAATTCATCATTTTAACTTAAAGCGGATGGTTGGGGAATGATGACGTGCCTGTCATCCCATCCCGCATCCCGTTGTTGTCCCTACTTAATCAATGAGATAATCAACCCAACCTAACCCGGATCCTGCCGATTGCGCCGTCCAAGAAATTCTTGTAGACCTGGGTGGTGTTTGTCTAAAGAGAAAATCTTAAATCTACCTTAGCTAACACAAGGCTTTTGCTCTATCAGGTGTATCCTATGATTCATATCTCACATATGCTACAGCCGGTGATCATAATATAATAGTGTCATTTTGGTAGAACCACCATCAAGAATCGGTGAATCGCATCATACGTGGAGTCACCCAAACCACGCAGAGCGGGTCACGCCTGCGGCATTGATTGAGAGTGAATATAAAAAATATACTTGATATGGCTCATGATGATTTTCTTAATTTGTTATCTTCAACAAACTATTACGGAAGATGGATTGAATTTTAACTTTAAGTTCTTAAATATTGAATTTCATTTAAGCATTTAACTCTTAGTAATTTATCCGATTTTATATTTGTATTAATACTTGATTTTGATTAATTCAATTTGAACTTTACTTTTGATGATAAATATTCTCCGGTTGAAATCTACATTCAACAACCATCATCGATATATTATTTTGCTATTTTATATAATGTCAATTTCTATTAATTTAATGATAAAGATCCCTACCATATGTAATCACTCAAATATTTTAGAGTTGAGATTATTATAATATCATTATTGAATTTTTAGATTTTGTTAACTTTCTGCCCGGAGCACTCCAACGAAGAACCTCGTACAAATAATCTATTCAAAGGCGTCACGGTATTTAATAATTCAAATAATTTTATGTTTAAATTATGAAATTAATTTTGTATTTTCATTTAATTCCAACCAAATGCGATCTTTTATTAAAAATTACTTTAAATCTATGTCCAAGCGTATTTATAACTTAAATAATTTCATCTAATTAATGAAATCATTGATTTTGAAAATCATAATTACAATGAAATTCTTTAATTTTTGGATTGAAAGAAGCTTCATAATTCATGGAGAATTTAATTTAGCATCATCTTCTGTCTGATTGTACGAACAATTGCAGATCCGGTGACGTAGATTTCAACTTTACATTTTTGATTCAAAGTAGTAACTTTACTTATACTTAACTTGATAGCAAAAATAGAACGACTATTTATCTTATGCATATTGATAGGATTTTACATCTTTGCTAATCATCATATTCAACTTTCATTCTCACCCATAGATAAACTATTATACCTCTTTCAACTTAGCTTATTAAATATAAGCCTTGTTGCTTAAGTCATGCTTGAATTGCATTTATATTTGAATGCTAGCTTTCAAGCTTACAATAAGCATCTTGTGATTTTGATTATGAATCAAATTAGATTTTCTCTTAGATCATTTAAAGTAGCACATTGTAAGAATTATATTCATAATTATTGACTATGTATCAAATTCTTTGTCTTTTTTAAATTTTCTCAACACTTTTCAACTACCTCAGAAGTAAACTATCAAGCTTCGTATAAGTTTTTCATATTTAATTGTGTTCAATTGAAATCATTTTTAATTCGCTGAATAAGTTATAATAACTTCAATGTTTATTGTGTGAGCCATATGCATATTTATTGGCCGACATTCTAGTCATGTTTTTGCTCGCATAAAAGACATCAAACTCAATTTGAGTTTATTTCTTAATTCCATTTTAAGTCTTATTTTATTCAAAATTAAGTTTAAATTTATCAAGCCATTATGAGCCTAATACTAATCTCAAATTTTGCTTACACTTCACTTGGGTATTTTTGTTTGTTTTAATATATGAAGCAACAAAATTGTCACATTCATTTAGTGACGTGGTAAATGAATGAACCCATTTTCACATAGTATAATCTTACATAATAAAAATACTTATGATGCTCATTTAAATTCAATATTTGTGAATATTTTTTATATTTTAGGATCTCATATTTCATATTTAATTTAATATCAAATTAAATTTTAAATTTAAATCCCAAAAATTTGACAAAATTTTGACAACATTTCGACAATATTCTAGCGTCATCCCCGCATAAGGGTTTATATCAAAACTGTTTTGGTATATCCATCACACCCTAATGAGCGTGACGGTTGGTGTTTTGAAGCACATCGGCCGAATTTCAATCCCGTTACGCCCTGATGAGCATAACGATGCCTTCAATCACCTACATAAAAGCAAATATATATGCAATTTCTACACATTCAAACATTCTCCTTTTTTTTTCTAAGTTTCAGATTTAGTCAAAATTTCGACAACATTTCGATATAAAGGTTGCATCTAACAATTTTGGCTTACTTGATACCTATTGAAGGTAATGAATGGTGTCTTCATGACACCACGTACCTCTTCACAAACTACTCTATCGGGCATTAACAGTCTTGAAACCTGCAAAAAGAATCACATATACATATATACTTCCACATTCACATTTCTTTACACATCCACAACCAACCACAACAATAAACAATTTGACTCATAATTTTAGATCGTATGGGAGGTTGGTGTTGCGGGTATTGCAAACGGGATAGAAAAGGGAGAAAGAAAAGAAAAATAAAAATAAAAAAATTTCTTATCTCAGGTTCTGCTACAAGTATCACTACAAGATCTGAGTAATCGAACTAATAGAGAGGATTTTGGTTCTCTCACGCAGACGAGGGAGGGAGAGAGAGAAACGAGTGAATTACCTTCGGCAAGAGAGAGAGAGATGGAGAGAGAGACGAATGAGAGAGAGAGACCAGTTAATTACCTTTGGCAAGAGAGAGAGACAGAGAAAGAGGCCGAGAGCCTTGCTTGCGGGATGGGAGGGAGACAGAGGGAGAACGAGCTCTGAAAACTGCATCGGGAGTAACAACTAATAGAGAGGATTTTGGTTCACACTGAGGACGAGGGAGGAGAGAGAGAACGAGTGAATTACCTTCTGGCAAGAGATGGAGAGAGAGACGAATGAGAGAGAGAGACCAGTTAATTACCTTTGGCAAGAGAGAGAGACAGAGAAAGAGGCCGAGAGCCTTGCTTGCGGGATGGGAGGGAGACAGAGGGAGAACGAGCCAACGAGATGGAGAACCAGCGAACGGGAGGAGTTTCGGCTTGCGTGCAGTTGGAGGAGTTGGAATGAGAGAATCAAACGACTTTCGGTTTTAAGGAGGATAGGCAAATGAGATGAGAGGGTACGGGTGAGTGTTCAAATGAGAGCGGAAGTGGTTTTAGGGATGAAGCAACCGAGGGTCAACAATAACTTAAAGGTGTATGGTATTCATAATCATTCCTATGAAAAATAATAATCATACATCTACATGCTAACATTTTCATATGTGACCATTTCAGGCATTCATCTATATATATATATATATATAAAGAGAGAGAGAGAGATGATTCCTTAACCATTTATCATAATACTTTATATACATAGTAGCACTATGAGGATACCCTAAGCAACATGAAATTTTCCAATGACCTCCAAAAGAGTCATCACTCTTGATATGACACTTAAAATACTATTAGTCAAAGCACGAATCTTGATGTTAAAAGCAAGCTGATCCGAAGTTGAAACTGGTCGAGATCAAGCTCTTAAAATATCCTCGAAAACTTTGGGATATCGTTAAATTCTAAATAGCTCTCAAATATGAAGTGTTTATACAAATCGAATTTGACGAGGTTCTAACAAGCCAAAGATCTTACAATTAATTTCATTTTGAGCATTCAAATGCACAAAATACATCATATGATCAAGAAGATCATTTTGAGTTGTCCGAAGTGGAGTGGTACGGGTTTTACATGTATTGAGACGCCATTCCTCCACCTATAAATACTCTCATTCCTCATAATGAGGAGAGTGAAGGAGAAAGAAGCAAGAGAGAGGAGAGAGCTCTAAAGATCCTCCAAGCACAATCGTCGCCACTGAGCCAACCACCGCCGCCATCACCGCCACCGCTGATCTCGCCTTATTGTTGTCCATAACATCGCCGAACTTCATCGTTAACATCGCCGCAACATCGCCGCCAACATCGTGCCAACATCCATCAACTTCGTTGCCAACATCGTGCCAACTTCGCTGCCAACTTCGTTGCCAACATCGCCGCCAACATCGTGCCAACATCGCCGTTAACGTCGCCAACATCGCCGCTAACATCGCTGCCAACTGCCGCCAACATCATCGCCAACATCGCCGCGTCATCGTCCAATATCGTTTACCAAGAACCGTTGTCCACTCACATACACGTAATCCCAGACGGAAGATCTTGTACTCAAATGATATATAGAAGATTTTATTACAGCGTGGTTTTCCCTCTTTTGAGGTTTTCCACGTAAAAAATTCGAGTTTTATTGCTTTTAAATATGTGTGTCTTTGGACTCCCCAAAGAAGCTAAGGCGTAAACTTTTACTCTACCGCAACTGGTTTTCTAGCACGCAACAACTCTATAGAACTATCAAACTAGCCAATTTATTATATCAACAAAAGGGTACAATTGACATTTAGTTACATCACACACAATCATTCCATTTTTCTATATATGTCCACCTTGAACACGTGATGTAATAAATCTTCTAGCAATAGAATAATCAAGCTTTCTTTAATCAACATAATGTACATTGTATAAACAGAATTTATTTCACATAAACTAAGAAATATTTTAAGAGATTTGAATTTACGCATCAATTAACATAGCAAATCTATATGCACATTGTATTTCAATATAAACATTAAATATTCTATAATGTGTAAGGCAAATTGAACATGAAAAGCATAAATAAATGTACAAGGCATGATTGGCAATCTATTAAATTTGTAAGTAAATATAATATAAGCATGTAACACCCCTAATAAAAAAAAGTTACACTTATCCTCTAGCAAATAAATATTACATACCTCATAATATAGTATGAAGGTTCGTTGCTTAATGAAATTCAGAGAGATAAATATCTATTTTGGACCAACTTGAAGGTTTTGAGTAATAAAAACTCTCAATCATTCACACCTACACACAAATAGATATCAAACTACGATAGTAATTGATTTAATTGCACCATATAAAATCTTAATTATATCATAATTTCTATATAGACTTCTACTATTATTTGAAGTTAAAACCATAAATATGAACTTGGTTATATAAATTATCGATGAAATCCATTTAATAGAAGCCTAGATTTGTGTTTATAAAAAATCAAATCACTTAGTATACCTAATAACAAACAAGTAAAATAAAACAAGGTTTAAAAATGAACTTCTTGCCATGAATAAATTAGAATCATAAGATGAGATAAGATAAGATACAATGATTATCAAGAGATAAGGGATCCAATTATGATGTTACTAATCCTAAAAATTCATAATAGAAATTAATATGGAAGAATATAAGGTTACTAGTATGCCAGTGACAATTTGAAAATTATAATAGCATCGAACTTTCAATGAATGTATTGAGTAGAGATTCTTAAGTGTAGAGAAGGAGAGACTTATTGAAGAAGGAATAACTAATGGAGAGAGGGCTTGGACATTCTACATTAGGTGGGAAAGAAGATTAAAAAAACATATGGGAATAGGTCTTGAATTGGAGGCTTTGCATAAATAGTGTGTGTAAGTTTGAGATTAAATTCATTCAAAGTCCTAAAATAGAATATGCGAGAAAAAGTGCAACATCTTGAGACTGATATCCAATTAAGGAATTTGTTCTGCATAAAAATGTTTAAGCACATATAAGCATATTTCATAGAATAAAAAATAGAAGAAAATGCCATGTACTTTTCGAATATGGAATCCGTAGTAGATTTATCTAGCGCTTACTTAAACTTTGAATTTTTTATGATACTGCTTGATTGGTTACTTGACTTTTGATGCTATACTGAACACCTTTCTATCATTTTTTTTTGGGCCATTTGAGCCATTTTATGGCAAACTCACACACCCATGCATTCCTCAAGATTCTATCAAATATTTGTTGCACTCATATTCTCAAAATATCAGCAAAAATAATTGATGAATTTGTAAAATCCCAGGATTATTAACTGCCATGCTGTTGCCGAGTCACTGGGATTCCAATAAAAGATCGAAACATTCATTTAAGGGTTTAGGCTACGAGTAGGATTTAGTAAAATCGGCAAACCAAGACAAAAATGTTTGGAGTGATAGATGTTAAATCTGATTAAATCATAAAAAAAAATTTGGTAGACATTTCCGATACTTAGAATCTAAATGAAGGAGAAGAATATATGGAGTGCAAAAAGTGGTGTGAAAAAGATAGTAAGATTTATGTGGCTGAAAAACTGTTTGGCACGATTTTGCTTAAATCATGGCTAAATCTTGCAACCCAACAGACCCTGTAATGTATATAGATTGAAGCACGTTATAAAAAATTCCCGCCCCCCACCTAACTTTCATTGCCACCAGGGGTAGAAATTATAACATGGAGAACGAAACATTTTTATGTCATTTACAATGCAACATTAGTTTAAAAATAAGCCCACCATCTGCCAAATCACGGGAGTAAACGAATCAATAGTTCTTCTTTGAATTTAAATAAACAATGCATTCGGTCTAGAATCATCAAGAAAAAAACATGGATCGATATAATACCAAAAAAATTCGAGCTTCAAAGGAAAACGAATGACTAACTTGATAAAGACGATACAGTACGAAAGATAAATAGACAAAAGAGAACGGAGAAGATAAGCGAGATGCCGGTATTCATTGTCCGTTACAAAAACAAGGTGGAAATTAAACGGCAAAGAGAACGAGGGGAAGCTGAGCCAAGTTATCATTTGCCGCTTCAAAACAAGATGAGACAAATGCGCGTATAAAATAGAAAAAAAAATAATTTAGGAGGGATGCTAGTACCTTTTGGCGCGCTTTGTAGACTGGTAAAGGGTTTTGAGTCGAATGTCGCGGCAGGAAGATCGACTTTGAGAGAAAGAGAGAGAGGGGGCTGTGGGGATGCAGAGGAAGTGGTAAAATATGCGAAAGTACAGGCCTGGAGCACGAGGTGGCTAAGACCGCGTCATGGATTAGTGCGTGATAAAAAAACAGAAGAAAAACGTTGCGAGAGATTTCTAGTAATATATCACCAGCAATATTTGCATTTCTTGATATTTTATTTAATATTTATAATTATTAATATACCTTGTTATTTTTGTTGTAGTTATTAATATATCATCTTACTTAATTTATGTTTAACTTAACTGAATATTTTATTGATTTAGAAGAAGATTGTATGTAAATGATTTCAATTTAATAAGATTGTGTGGAAAATATAAAAACTTTATATTTAAGATTGAATCAAAAATATTTTTTTTGCGTCACCTTCTTTCTTCTCTTCACCGCAATCAATACTTATTCTCTTCATTTCTCTCTTTATGTTCTTATTTTATTCTTTATATGTACTTATAATTATGGGATGCTCTATAAATGAGAGATATGGATTTTACAGCAAAATGTTCTTCTACCAATATTATTAATCAAATCATTGAAGATTTTTAGTCTTGATATATCATACATAAAATTTTAAAATAATATATATATATATATATATATATATAATTTTATACAATTGTTGCATGCTAGAAAATCAGTTGCGGTAGAATAAAAGTTTTCGCCTTACCATTGGAATCCAAGACACAAGGTATTTAAAGAGTGAACAATAAAACTAATTTTAATGGAAAAAGAGGAAAACCGGGAAACCGAAAAGCTTCCACTATGTATGCTTGAGTACAAGATCTTCCGATACCGGATTACGTATATGAGAAATGGACAACAGCAGTGACAACGATCGTTATATGCTAGTAGTAGCGAGATGATGGTGAACTGTGGAGCAATCATCTGGAAATGCGAACAATTACCGCGAAATGCAGGAACAATCGAGAAATGTAACAATCACCGGAAGTAGTCATCATGATGGAGACCAGTGAATATTGACGCAGGATGAACGGCGATTGGCGATGGTTGGCACCGTTGAGTGGCGACGATTGTGCTTGGAGGATCTTTAGAGCTCTCTCCTCTCTCTTGCTTGGCCTCTCTCATATAATAAGGGCTATTTATTGGAGGAGTGGCTCAGAATACATGCAAAACCCGTCCACTTCATCGGACGCTCACAATGATCCTTTTGATCATTTGATGTATTTTAAACATTTGAATGCTCAAATGAAGTGAATTGTAAGATCTTTGGCTTGTTGGAACTCGTCGAGACGCCGATTTGACTATAAACACTCCATATTTGAGAGTTTTTAGGAATCTAACGATGTCTCAAAGTTTTCAATGATATTTTAAGTGGTTGATCTCACCGCCAATTTCTTCGATCGCTTGCGATCAAGATTTGTGCTTCACTAGAGGAATTTTCGTGGTCATATCGTTGAATTTTGGATGATATTATCTCAATCATCAAAAAATATATGTCAAGTACTTCAAAATAGCAAATTCTTCAACGAAATCTGCAGGTTCATTAACCACACATTTTGAGAGAACAGATCTTCATGTAAGCACAAGGTTACGACTACGGAAGAAGACGCACAGCCACAAATATGTATAGGTATGTGTAAGCGCGAAATTTCAAGATTACGAACCCATCCCGGTCGAACTGGCGCGAAGCGTTTCGGGTTGATTACGCAGAATCCGCTACAAGAAATTCTAGAAGCAGCTTTATAGTCAAGAAAGGTGTTATGGGCCTTTGCATGGGTCAAAATAGACGAACGGCGCTTACATAATGGCCGAACGGTCGAAACAATGGTCGCACGACCATGAACTGGCGGGGAAGCGAACGGCGGATCATGGGCAGCGTGGAAACGGACGATGGCCGTCGAATGGTCAGCTGACGGCAGACGCTGGGGCTGCTGGTCGACGGTCACGAGGCGAACCGTTGAACGTCGGCGGACGGTCGCTGGCGGTTTCGCTGAACGCCAGGTCGCGGCGAACTACGGAGCGCGGTCGCTGAACAATGACGGCGGGCGGTGACGGCCGAGGACCAGGCGCTGCGCGGCGCCATGCTATCGTTCTGCCAGTAAACGTCCGTCTGCCACCCGTTTTGGCCCGTTTTGAGCGGTTTTGAACGATTTTGGTGGTTTAGCGATTTTGGATGTTTTTTTATCCTTTTGCCCCTAAAGGATCTATAAAAAGCCCCATAGGGCAAAGGGAGAAGACACATTCTCTTCTTGAGAAGGTCGTTGAGAAATCATGCATAAGACTCGTTTTCCTCGAAAGAGGTGTTAACTTCGCCGGACCGACGGATGAGGCGATCAAGACCAGTTCATCTGGCGAGTTCGGTTTTACCTCGAAAGAGGTGTCAACCGACCGTCGGACCGACCGCTCGGAGGCGATCAAGACGTAGTCATACCGAGGCTCCGCTTTTCCTCAAAAGAGGTGTTAAATAACCTCGTTGGACCACCGGATTGGAGGTGATCAAGACGTAGTTCATACGCAAGGCTGAAAGAGGTGTTAACGACCTCCGGACCGACCGGTTGAGCGATCGAGACGAGCAACGGAGATCGGGGTTAATGCTCACGATGATGCACCGGCGACGGACTGCGACGGTGGTCGGCGGATAACCGCCGACGATTGGTGACCGGCGGCGGTCGGCGGTGACGGCCGACCAGAGTCTGCGGACGGTTGGCCGACGGGTGTCGCAACAACCCGGACGGTAATGCGCGGCACCAGCGTCGTAGTGAAGATTGCCGATGGTCGGTGGTAGTACCGCTATAGTGGTTGGCCGACGAGCGAGAACGCAACAATGTAGTGACGCGCAAAGCGTATGGCGATGACCGCGGCACAATGGTGACGGATAATGAAGATGCCACGATGGTCGGGCGGAAGGCGACCAGCGGCGATGACCGGCTGCAGGGGTTGGTGGTCGACGGGGTGGTCAGGCATCAGCGACGCATCGCAGACGGAGCGGGCGTCGTCAGTGCGAATAACGGGTGACGATGGTGGTGACCGGCGATGGTCGGCGGCGGTGACTGACGACGATGAGGATTTTTGACCTATCCGAGGTTGTTTGTCAGAGTGTTACCCAATGACTTTAACCTGTGTGGAAGAGGTTGAATTAAATCCGAGATTTTGACCCATCCGAGGTTTGAGCCGAGTGTTAGATTTATGTAACCTAGGAAGAGGTTGAATTGAATCCGAGATTTTGACCCATCCGAGGTTGTTAGTCATAGTGTTACCCAATGATGTTAACCTGTGTGGAAGAGGTTGAATTGAATCCGCTGAGGATTTTGACCCATCCGAGGTTGTTTATCAGAGTGTTACCCAATGACGTTAACCCGTGGAAGAGGTTGAATTGAATCCGAGAATTTTGACCCATCCGAGGTTTGTCGAGTGTTACCCAATGACGCTAACTGTATGGAAGAGGTCGAATTGAATCCGAGGATTTTGACCTATCGAGGTTGTTTGTCGGTGTTACGGATGTTAACTGTATGGAAGAGGAAGTCCACCGGGACCTATCTTGTTTGTCGAGTGTTTGCTCAGTGATGTTAACATGATGACGTTAACCTGTATGGAAGATGTCGTAGGAAGTCCACTAAGGACTTTTTGACTTATCCTAGGTTGTTTGTCAGAGTGTTACCCGATGACGTTAACCTGTATGGAAGAGGTCGAATTGAATCCGCTGAGGATTTTTGACCTATCAGGGTTGTTTATCGGTGTTACCCACGACGTTAACTCAGTAAAAAGAGGTCGGGAAGTCCACCAAGGACCTTTTGACCTATCTAGGTTGTTAGTCGAGTCTTTGCTCGATGACATTAACGTATGGAAGAGGTCAAATTAAAACATCCGCCAGATTGTAGCCAAAGTTGCTCCTTAACTCGGTCTCCATGAGTATGAGTGGAAAAATATAATGCTATATCTCTTCTCAATGTTGAAATATCCTCCAACTTTGACTTATTTCTTGGGATGGTAATCGATTAGATGCTTAACATGGGTGATCTTCTGAGATTAAGAGTTGCCCCCCAATTTTCGACAGAATCTGAAGGAACTAAGTTTGATGAATCTTTATTCTTTGCTCAAAGCTTGAAATGCTCCACCTCGATTGTGGTTTTGATCTTGTTGAAAAACTTGGTCCATACAAGATGAAATAATGGGAATCAACTTCCCACGAGCCAAACCGCTAGAAAACCAGGTAGAATAAAAGTTTTCGCCTTCAAGTTGAAATCCAAAGACACACATAGGTATTTAAAGAGTGAACAATAAAACTTAATTTTACGTGGAAAATCTCAAAAGAGGGAAAACCACGGACCCAGCCCAAGAAAAGCTTCCACTATGTATCTGTTTGTGAGTATAAGATCTTCCATCACGGGATTACAATTGTATATGAGAAATGGACAACGTGTGACAACGAGTTGTAACAATAAAGTAGTAGATGATGAATGTGGAGCAATCGGTGGAAATGCGGAACAATCGGCAAATGCAGGAACAATTACGTAAATGTGAACAATCACTGGCGAGTCATCATGATGGAGACCAAGTGATATTGACGACGGCAGGATGAACCAGCGTTGACGGTGGTGGTTGACGGTCAGTGGCACGACGATTGTGCTTGGAGGATCTTTAGAGCTCTCTCCTCTCTCTGCCTCTCCTCATATAAGAAATGGGCTATTTATAGATTGGAGGAGTGACATCTCTGTAAATACATGCAAAACCCGTACCACTCCACTTCATCGGACGGCTCACAATGATCCCTTTGATCATTTGATGTATCTTAAACATTTGAATGCTCAAATGAAGTCGGAATTGTAAGATATTTGGCTTGTTGGAACCGACTCGTCGAGACGCTCGATTTGACTATAAAAACTCCATATTTGAGAGCTTTTTAGGAATTTAACTGATGTCTCAAAGTTTCCAATGATATTTTAAGTGCTTGATCTCACCGGTTCAATTCGATCAACTTGCTGCATCAAGATTCGCTTTACTATAGGAATTTTCAAGGTCATATCAACAATCAAATTAAACGACTCGGTGAGACGAGTTCAATGACACTTAAATCGAGTCAAATCAAGCTCGAATCAAGTCCATAAGCTATACATGAAATTTTCGAAACACTAATTGCATAATCAAATGACTTCTAAATTTGACATGTTTATACTCGAATCGAGCAGCTCAATAAGACAAATCCAATAAACCTATAATCACTCAAATTGAAGGTTGTTTGAATAGTCAAATCACAAAAAAAAACTATTTGCGATCAAATGAATCGATATGAACCATCCGATGAAGGGTTTTGGGAATTTGGCTACAATGATCAAAATGAACTTTTTAGAATCATATAAATAATATCTCATTCTTTTCATGAAAAGGAGTAGGGAGCTAAAAGCGAACTTGGGAGAAAGCTGAAAGTGAACTATAAATTCGAAGTTCGTCATCACCACCGTTATTGTCGATTGCCGCCTATTATCGTCGTCGACTGCCACCAATAGCTATTACAGCCTAACTAACATAACATAGTTGTTGTAACCTGATTCTAGAATCTTCATTGTCAGGATTTCTTCTCATATATCTTGTAATCTAGTTATCGGAAAGATTAAAACTTTATACTCCAAAACAGATATATAGTGGAGCATTTTTATTAAAGGCTCGTGATTTTTTCCCCACCTTCATGAGTTTTTTCGCGTAAAAATTATAGAGTTTCTTATTTTATTTTCAACTGTCTCTATGTGCTAGATTTTCCAACAAAATTAAAACACAAAGTTTTATTTTATAGCTACTTTTTTTTTTCACAGGCAACAAGTCTCAATTATATATATATATATATTTGTAGATTTTATAATAACTTTTATTTAGAATTTTTATATTATTAAAGTGAATAGCTATTTTTAATGATTAAAAGTTAAAACCATCTATTCAATATAATTGTTAAAATTTTTACTCCACATTAAATAATTTTTTATTTAGAGTCTAAATTTCTAATATACTAACTTAATGATGGTGTTTGAACACTTTTTAATATAGCACTACTATGTCATCATTTACAAAGCTAAACAAAGGCCCAGTAAAACTAAAATTTTTGGTTGAGTGTCACTTATATGAGTATAACAATAAGATTCATTGCTCATTTAAATTTGATTAGTTATAGGGCATTAGCTTCAATGAAGTCGTGTATGTAATAGTGTCTACTTTGTATGTATTTTATCAAAAGTAAAGATATTGTTATTTGCTAAAGACATTTTGAAGACTATAAAAGAAAGTGATGTCTTCTTGAGATTAATTTAATTATTCTAAAAGGATATTTAGCCAAATTATTACCTTGCTAGCTTCATAGATTATCACATATATGACTTATGTGACTAATATTGAGACAATCTTTTAAATTTATGACTCCCAATTGATAGTAGTACTATTCAATATGTCAATTTATCCAATACTTTCAAATATAAATCAATTTAGCCCTATAATTTTAAATATTTTAAATTATTAAATAATGATTAATCATACTTTTTAAATAATACAATAGTCACTTCACAGCTTTTTAATATTATTTTCCTAAATTTAACATGTATTTGCCTACTTGTATAATAGTTGATATTATGCAAATTATTACATACAAAAAAATTCCAATGGTTGACACAAAATGGAATTTAGCCATGTTTATTTTTTCGTTAATATCTAGCACATATTTCTTAAATAATATAAAATGGCTAATTAGTGATATCTTCCATTAAGTTACTATAAAGAAAAGCAATATTATCATTTATTTATCCAATAAATAGATCTTGCATTGTTATAATGCTCGATACTAAATGAATGGTTATTAGTTTAACTATTTTAGAAAAATATTTTCATAAATTATTATGTCTTTTTCTTTGTTAAAAGTCTTAATAATAAGCTTTATTTTATATCTTTTAATTTATTTTCACTTTTTCCTCGCTCTATACATCTATCTATTTTGCAATGTTTTTTTATCATTTGGCAACTTGGTTAATGTTCAAATAGTATTCTTGTAAAGATATTCCATTTTTTCTTTCATGATATGCTTCTATTTGACATAATCTTTAACTTATATGACTTTATTGTAACACTTAGTTTCTCATGTATATGTAAGCAGCAGATAATAAAGTGAAAGGGAATAAATTTATTCAATCCGTGTGTTCTTAATTTCATAACTTCAAAAATAGGTCATAAATATATATAGGGTTATGTTGCTCTTAAATTTGTTGTGATGTTTATTATAATTACTTTTATAATTTTGGATTAAATTATTCAAACTTCAAAGTGATAAAAAGTCATTCACTCAGATCCACCATCAAATTCATTTTCAACTTTAGTTCAATAAGAATCTGCAAATAAAAATTGATATCAAGCATGTCAGGAACCAAATTCAAAAAATAAAACTACAACAGATAATTTCAAGATGCATTATTGTGATTGAATTTCATAAAAACTACAAATATTACTTTTTGAAGTTTATTCTACACATTAATCCGAAATATATATTTTGGCCATTTTTTTAATGAATCATTATGTTTTTGTAGACCCTTTTATAGACCTTTGTGTTTTTGTAGACCTTTTGTATGGTGTCTCTTACCTCAAAATAAACAGACAATCACAGACCTTACTTTCATTACAGCAAATAAATGTTAATCTTAAATCCTCTATCAATGTAATGACATGTTTACCAATAATAACTGGAATTAGAATTTGCTCAAATTACTCAAGGTTAGGGTTGCAAACGAACCGAGCCGAGCCGAGTAGAAGCTTGTTTGAGTTCAAGTTCGTTTGTCATATTGAGCTCGAGCTCGATTCGAGCTTTTAGGATGGTGTTCAAGCTCGAGCTCGTTCAAAAAAATCATATTCGAGCTCGGCTTGAGCTTATGCGCGGCTCTTGAATTTATTGAGCGTTAACAAGCGAGTAGTTTAATAAACCAGCTAATCGCCTATACGATCATTAATAATCTTAATCGATATGAGTCTTAATCGGCTTTTATCGAAGCTTTAATGAGCTTGTTAACTTTAAATAATCTTTAACATAAATGAACTGAATAACAACTTATTCAAGCTTATTCATTTATCAATATAAGTATTTACAAAAATGTCTAAGCTCATTCGATTAGTTAAATGAATGAACATAAATGAATTCTAATTTAGCCAAGTCACGAATAATTTGTTGAACGTTCAGTTCATTTGTAACCTTACTCAAGATCGAAACACAAGCTAGCTGAAGTCGGCTTTTTAATTTTTATTTTGAGACAGCTGAGCGAATTTAATAACAAATTCGTACATAGAATACATATACATGTTAAGACAAGAATCCAAAATCCCTTGGGTGAAACCTAAGCTTAAGGTGCTTCGAACACAAGCAAACCGAACCAGCTGATGCCGGCTTATTCAGTTTCGCCCCACACGAAGCAACCAAAGGCGGTTTATTTCTCCTACAATCTCGAAAGCCTCTTGGCGTGGCCGGAGAGCAGAAACAAGTGAGGCTTTCGAGGCTTGAAGAAGAGTAATCATTGGAAAAGTATAATTATCATGTGGGTTGAAATTCTCTGTGGGCTGGTGGTATACAAGATTTTTCGGCGATTCTTTTTTGGAGATGTTGAAGTCCCCGACATCGACGCCGGCAGCTCCAGCCTCTTCTTCGCCGTTGCGGACAGGTTCTTGAAACCTATTCCCATTGTTGTTTCCGACTGATTGTGAAGCTAACTTCCTGAATCGACCCGATTTTTTTAGGCTAGAGAAGATTTATGGCGGTAAAGCTTATGTCGGGCTCAGGATTCCCGATCCGGAGACCAGTTCTCGGCAGCACATAGACGTTGTTCTGGTTACCAGGAGGTTGGTGCTGCTTCGTTTTGAAAAGCCTTTAGATCCCGTTCAACCTTTTTTATTTTAGGTCAAAATCAAAGAAGGGATACTCCTGTTCCAGGGAAGTGATGGTGGCGGCGGTTAGGAACTTCTCTGGGTTTGTGGTGGTCGGAGATGGTGGAAACTGGGTTTGCACCAAAGACAAGAAACATAAGCCCGAGACTTTTCCCGATCCGGTGAGGTCTCCATGTAGTGGAATGCGTTATCTCGGGATTTCCAAATCTCCGTTCTTTTCAGCACGACGATGGGTTCATTTTGATAGATTGTTGTTAATTCTCCATATTAGTTGGATTTATATTATGGTTTTTTTTTTCCAAGCGTGATAAAGACTGCAAATTGATAGGTTTCAGTTAGTAATGCATACTTATCTGTCCGCACCTTTTGTTCATCTGGATTTGTGTCTTGATTTTGCCGATTTATCTTCCCCGTGGTTCCTAGATTTTGTTGATTTACCTGTTCTATGGTTTTGATTGAGTACTTAGTAGAAACTTTTTTGTAGACATGTTAGGACTCTTTTTTCTATGTATTCTTGATATAATGCTACTGCTATCAAATTCCTTTCTAAATTCAAATGCCTATAACAGTATGATTTGCACCTGTTATCGCTTATTTTGTATTGAAGCTGATACTAAAATCTGCAATTTGGCTTTTGGCACTTGGAACTGTTTCCGCTTTAAAAAGAAAATTAATTTTATTTGTTAGAAAGCATGAGTACAGTCAGCTTTTCTCATATTGTGAGCTCAAGCGTTTATGCCTAGCTGATGATTTATTTTTCTGAAATGAAATTATATTTTAAATTTTAATTATCTTGCTTCTCCTTCATAATGGATGCTTGCACACTTATTGATCCTGAGAAAATTGCTTTTGAAATATTTGTATTAATATGACTGAGATGAGGTTGTCAAATGGATTTTCATGGCATCACCACATGGCTTCAACATTTCATTGACTGTATTTTGAGTCAAGGTAATTTTTATGATTTTGAAATTGACTTCTTGTTGGATAATGAAATTTTGCAGAATTAAATTTTCTATAGAAGTGGAGTTGATAATAAATGGATGTTTTTACTCATTGATGTGCATTTCTCTCATTTTTCTATAATCTTGATATATTTTGGCTGCATTCATTATCATTTCTTTGTGTTTTTAAGAGTAGATTGTTGATGTGGTTCTAATGCTAGGTTTTGGAAACTGCAAGACAAGTTGAAATTCTTCAGTCTTATTTGGAGCTACGTGGAGCATCTTTACCCAAAGGGAGTTTGGTTGGCAAAGTTATTCTCCCAAATCCAAATTGCAGGTAAAGCTAGCAAACGCAAGTTTGTATTTTTCACCCAAAAGGGATTATAGCTCATACATTGAGCTTTATAGTATCTTTTCTACTGGTGAACTCTACCAGGATTTATTTTTTCCTTAGATTTTCATTGAAAATGAAGTTACAACTGACAACTCAATGTTTATACAATTTACAATACACAGCATCTGTTGTAATGTGCTAACTATTTTTTCTAATAAGTCCCGTGACAATATTTTGCCATGCATTTCATACTTTAAAGAGTTTGAAATTGCTGCACCCATTTCATTGGTGTTGATGTTTAATCTGTAACCAATAGGTAAATGTTAAATAAGTGGAATGTCAGTTTGATTCGGGAGGTTTTAAAGTTAATGCATTTGCCATCTGACCTTTTTATCTAAGAAAACTTTTTTTCCTTATTTACCATACTTCTGTTGCTCTTAAAAAATATGCCTTCTACTCACTACAATTGCAGGCATTGGTAACTTTCATGTATCTTCCTGTCATATTTGTAATGACTCTGTAGAATAGAAAAAACTATAATAGAATAGAATCAATAGATTATACCGCCCATAGTATATGCTATTCTTCTTCTTCTTCTTCTCAACAATAGTATTATGCTACATAATACAAGTGTTTCATTTGGTAATTTTGTATATTGATGTTACTTAAACAAAACTTTTTCTGAGATATGTTTTCCATTCTTCAGGCCAGCATATTCTATTACTTTTCAGCCGGAGGTTGTTTCTTTTGACAAATGGGTGGGGCTAAAATCAGAAGTAAAACCTGGAATTTCTTCTTGGATCAAAGATGTTTTCCATGGGAGCAAAGGCGAAGCACAGGATAACTGTTTCCAAAAGCTTCACTTTATTCTTAACACAGCTCCAAAGTGGGACAGGTATTAGATCTACACCTATCTCCATTTTTAGAAAGTATAACATCAAGCTTCTGCCGTGGAAGGTTTTGGAAAGTTGTATAGTAAGTTATGTCTGTGTTTCTGATTTAAAGCCTTTTCTTGGATAACATATTTGGCAATATTTTTTTGTTTTGGCTTTTGTTTGCTTGTCCTTTCACTTCAAAACTAAGAAATTGTTGTAAACTTTGTTGCATGGCCAATGTCTATGAGAAGTTTTACGAATTCTTTATTGCATGGAACAAAATCGGTTGAAATGATATTAGAGGTTTAGATGGTGGTTGTCATTTAGAGCTTATTTTTGGCGTTGGTGTGGTGCTGTGGCACTGTGTGAAAGATTTTGTTGGTTGTTTCCTTTAATTGCTTGTGTTGTTGCGTCAGTTATCTGTTAAGCAATTTTGTAAGATTGCAGATTAAGGAAGGATCCCTAGGGTTTCTGAATCAACTACTTATAAGGAAGAGTTTGTTTCAAAGACTGCTGAGGTGTTGGCTTATGTTTATAATTATTGGACTATCCAAATTTTGGAATCTAACTTGAAAGAAATTTTTGGAACTTGTGATTGAGCCAGTTATATTTATTTGTTATCTTTAGAGCTTCTATATCAACGACTTATATGGAAGAGTTTGTTTTAGTTGCATGACTGGTTGGGTGCTGGATTATGTTTAGAATTGTTGGATTATCCAAATTTTGGTATTTAAATTAAATGAAATTGATTTAAGAATGAGATGTCTATAAATATGTTGTCCAGTGCCAGTAATTATTTCAATTTTGATTGAATAAAAGTTATTCCAATTTTGAAAATTGTGTGATCAAGTTGGATGTTTGGTTCTTTTGATGCAATACAAGTGCAACTGTTTGACCCTAGTGGAAGTCATCTTCTTGTCCCAATAGGAAGGCTTGATTTTTTTTCTTATTTTGTTATTTTTGCTCCATATTTTTATTTCATCTATATAATTTATTATTAGCCCGTAAGTGCTCTCAATTTTGTTCAAATCTAGCACAACTAAAATTCTAATTGAGAGAATTAAATTACAATTACTCGCTGATTTTATCTTATGCAAAATTATTTCTAATTCCTTTGAATTTATTCAAGCATTATATTCTATTTAGGTTCTATTTTTGGTATTATTTACATTTAAAGAAATCAAGTTGCTATAGGATTTGGTTGTTTGTGGTGCACAAATTCTTTGGCTTCCTTGGATGATTCCACACAATGCATCCTAATAGTTGCATTAGAGAACTCCAACTCTACGTCATCTTGCTTCAAATCGGTATTAAAGGTTACGATTGCATTATTATGTCTACTAAATACATGACATATTAATTAGTCCAATAGAAATATTTAATCAATAATGAAGTTGATATAAAATCGGGTAGGTTATCATTTTAGAGAAGTCAACATAGTTATTTTGAGGTTCAAAATTACATTTCTACATTTGATAGATGGTATAATTTTAGAAAATTCTTAGGGTGAATCATTGATTTGGAAGATTTTTTTAAAAATAAAAAAATATCTACTTTTGAAAGAGTTGAATATTTCAAATCAAATTTAATGGGACATTTTGAAAGAGTTGCTACTAAATTCTCACAGGCTAATATGAAACATAGACTTAAAAATACTCGTCTTCATTTTGTGAATATAAGGATCAACTAACCGATTTATTTAAGAACTGTAAACAGATGGCTATTTTGTGAGTATTATGTAAGGTTCACAAGTCTTATAATTAAATATTAAGTCTTTAGGTTATTTTCTTAGTATTTTTATTTTTTATCACTTGAAGTTTTAAATCCAATTGTGTGTGTCAGGTTCAAAAATGATTCCAACAAGTTCTTCTCTAAGAAATTATATTTTGTTCACTATTCTGCCTGCTCAAGCTTTTCTGATATAAAATATTTGTAAAAGTTGTGTTATAGCCTACCGGAGCATGCTCATCAGTGATAGCTTAAGATGGTTTAGGACGTGGTTAACTTTGTTCAGCTTTTACCTCAGTTTTTTCCACTCACACACATGCATTTTCAACACGTAATTTTGGTCTGCAACCATTCTTCATTGTATTTGACAAGTTTTAAAGCAATTTTCTTACCTACAAACATTTGTGTTGTATTCACAAATTTAATCTATCTATTGGCATATACTTCTGGCTAATGTGCATATACTCGATAGGATGTTTTAACGTGTTTTCCCTTTCTCTTTTCTTGCAGGTTAGAGTTTGTTGGTGATAAGAATCTTCTTGGTGAGTTCATTGAATTCAAGGGAAACCCAGAAGATATCCAAGCTTTGAGACATGTGAACAGATCAGAAGTTGGTCGGTTCATTGTCCAAAAGCCAAGCTTGTTTGGCTTAGGTATTTGTCCATGCTCATGACTTTACTTTAGCGATATATGAGCCTTTATTGGTGAGACTTATTTTTTTATGAGACTTATTTTGAGGTGATTGATGTTGTTCAAAAGATTTTACTGACTTGAATGGATGATAAGGAAGGCATGATCCGTAAAGCTAACCTCTAGTAGTTTGAATAACTTTGATACAGCATTGAAGTCATCAAGACATGAAATGGACACTGAGAAGGCAATACCTTGCAAAATAGAACACAAGCCTAGTGAAAGATGATGTTTTTAATTTATTTGATTAAAGCATTGAAATATCTAATATATATATATATATATATAAGTCTAAAACCTATTATCATAGGGAGCCTACATTGTAACATTTATCAAATTAAAAGAATGTAATGATCAAGATACATTTGTTTGTATTGTTCAACAAAATAGAAAGAATATAATCAATAACATGGTTCAAAATTAGCGCTCATCCCTTCACAAATAATATAATACATCTTATCTATATGGCAATTCTCAAGCTTACCCAATTACTGCCCAATATTAGCGTCATGATTATAAAAGCCGTTGCTTTGTGAGGTGAGTACCGACAATAGAGACAGGAGTCTTGTAGAAGTTCCAGTGTCTTACAGTCCCATATAATGATGGGATGGAACTAACAAATGCTTTCCGTATTAACATAAAGATTTTTATTTTGGGGCATTTACATACATAGCACACAATTCATATATGTTTACCTGTTTAGCACCAAAATTTTAATATTTATATAAATAACATCTAATATTTAATATTACATCAAAAATATCACCATCATTAATTTTTTAAAACGAAATATATTTTTTTATTCATAAAAAAATGTTATATTTGTAAGTATCAAACTTTAGGTATTAAATATATAAATGTATAAGAGTTGTGTACTATGTATGTAATTATCCCTTCTATTAATCTTAGTTACGCCACTTTGATTTTAGCAAAATTATACCACTATGGCTCTTTTAAAAGCAAATCGTGCAATGAACAATTTTCACTTGAGGAATAAATGGTTTCCTTCCATGCGAACCTCAAGGTGAGTGTATGAATGTCTATAAATGGGTCAGGTTTAAATTCTCATCTGGATTGAGTAGCCACTTGAGTTGAGGTTGATTCGATAAAGTTTGATTTGATTGAATCAGTTATTTGGCTAATGTTTTTAATTGACTTGAATCTGATGGGGCATCATTTCACTCTGCTGGGATGGGTGCGTGTGAGTCAGACCAGGACCCAGTTCTGTTGCTAGAGCTGGTCCACAAGTTCCCAGCTCTAGTGGCTGGAATGAAAATTCTATTTCTTTATTTATTTATTTCCACTAGTATTAATGTTATTTGCTGAAAGTACTATATATTTGTTTACTTTATGATAGGCTGAGGACTTTTGCTTATGTTTTTAATTAGAGAGTTGTCTCTAGGGTTTCTGGATTGACACTTGTATTTTTCAACATTGAGTGGTGAATCTATATCCCAATTGTTGTTGGTGGTGATTCTATATCTTCCCTTGATTATTATTACCTTGTGCTATTTTGATTTGATCAATTACTACTGGTTCCAATCTAGAAATTCTTCGAGAGACTGATTCCTACGTGCCAGGCTACCGTTCAGCACCTTTTAGCTGCTGTCTTCAGCATCCCTGCTACAGGAATCTATCCAGCAGTTGGTAATCCCACAATACGCGTGCTACTGGACATAGAGACGGTGTGATCCAGCAATTACTTTCGTCATTCTACAGCAACCAGACCTTCTGAGTGCAGCAATTCCCCTTTCAGGTTGTTTTCCAGCACCAAGACCTATTGTTTTCACCTAACTATTGTTCTAACTGTTGGATGCCCGTTTCCTCCCTAAACATCTATCGGCTTGATCTAGAACCCCTCTTGTTTGGCTGCTGGGTACCATTCTGCAGTTTGGAATATCAATATCTCAGCCCTGCACTTTGAACCAGTCTCAACCAATATACCTGCAGTCCAGCAAAATGACATTTCTTTTCTCAGGTTCCCATATTTTCCTACCTCATATTCTTACATCGGTACACCTATCACTTGAACCACAATGAAATCCCAAGTCTCTTTTCTATTCTCTAAACAATTATTGTTAGCTGATGATCATCAGCTGGATCTCTTCGTTACTTTTGGCATCAACATTGTGAAAAAATAGACATCGGCATGGTTGGGCTGCTTTATTGATTTGTCCCAAAAAGTGCACAATTATACTAAGGAGGTCAGTGAATGAGCTCAAACTTGTTTTTTTTGATTTAGAGTTGAAAAGTAAGCATAATTGGAGAGGCAAGTGCAAAGAAAATTGGAAAATCCAGTTGTGGAACCCAAACAACCAAGCCACCTAGCTATGTTCACTAACGTCAGGCCAACCTGAACTAGCCTAAATTCCTATCTGATTATTATTTACAAATTCAAGCCAGAGTTCTAAATTGCTTGTCAACTTGACCCAATAAATTGAGAGAGTGAGGGAGGGGAGTGAGGGAGGGGAGGGGAGGGAGATGGAGAGAGTGAGATAGAGAATATGATATAGTGGGTATGGTGATGTTTGAGATGGAGTTTATTTGTGAATATTTTTATGTATTGGGAGGAGACGTAGGGGAATGTATTTTGAGTTATGAGGGGTATGGGTACTCTTTAGAAATCTTAGGATGTTAGGAATAAGGACCCAGATTATTTAGATTGATATTGTGGAAGGTTTGATGTGGAGAATGAGAGGAAGGTCGAATGACATAAGTTTAGATAGATTTTGGATAATTTGAGTTACAATGTGAATAACTTGGTGGAGAGCGGGTGTTGAGTGGATGGCTTCCCAATCAATAGGTGGGAAAGTGAAGAAGATATCAAGCTCTCAGCAAAGAGGGAAGTTTTGCAAACAAACTGAGAGCATTAAGATTTTTCACCAAATAAATCACTGAGGAGAAGAATACATCACAGCATTTTGATTTCAATTCACAATGGTATATTTCGTTACTACATTGTTGATATTTATGAGTATTACAAGTCTTAAGAAGTCAAAGCATTAGATGAAAGAGGAAGCAGTGTTGACCATGAACGCTTTCATGGAAAGTTACTTTTAATTGTAATGCTTCCCTTTAAAAACTTAAGGGTTGTTGACCATTTGATGGATATTACGTAGGAGATGAAAAATAACTTCTAGAATCATTCTAGAATCCCAATGGGTCCAGTTAAATCATGTTGGCTTGAATTTTAATGAAGTGGCAAGGTGATGTAGCAAGGCTTGGTTTCTACATGGATTAAGAATTCAGCTTACATGACATTTTATAATTTTATATATTCTTTCATTACAAATACATCCACCTCACTACAAATGAAAATCAACATAAGAGAAGTAATAAAATACATTAAAATTCAGAAAAAAAAATTAATGGTCATTATTCCTAATCATGGATCTTCTAATTGAAATGTGTTGAAAATATGATAAGTTGATATATTGATATTTGGAGGAGGCTAACCTTCCAACCATAGCATTTTTTTACTTCATTATATTTGACAAATGTATCATTTTTCACTACATCAACTCCCTTTGATTTAGAAAAACTCTTTTTGAAGAGTTGAAGTCTTTGTAAGTATCATTGGAGGTGGAAGAGATTTAACCTACACAAGAAATATTTTCTCTTGTAAGGTGGTCACTGCAAATTTTTTTGCCAATATCAATTATTTTTATAGAGTTAACAGTGTTATTAGGATTTTGAAGAGTGATTTAAATAGTAAACGTTTCACAAACTTTTTATGATAGAGTGGAAAGCAATAATACAATAGAGCTAGTGATATAGGAGACGCTAGAATTTGTATCTGTGGAGGAACAATGGTCTGTGATATATGTGCTTGCAATTGTGAAGATGTGTTGATAAGAGAAGTTTCTTCAATAGAGGTTTTTATTTAATGAGGCATATTTGTCTCTATTCAATTGCATTTGAAAAGTTTAGTTTTCTTATTTCCCTCTTGCCATAAAAGTCTTTCTATTATGTCATAAAATTTATGAGGTGGGCATGGTGGTGTTTCTTTGTTTGAGGTGGAGTTTGGTGCTGAATATGTATTTGGTGGTAGGAGATGTAGAGGAATATATAAGGTGTGATTTGAGAGCTTGTGGACTACGGGAGGTGGAATATCTAAGGGTGTCCAAAACCTATAAGGACGAGGCTTGGATTTGGGTTTTGTTGGTTGATTTTGTGAAGAGATTAACGGGTGTTAGGTTGGTAGTTATGCAGGGCACAAGTACTCTTTGTTAGAAATAAGATTTGGCATTTTTTAGGGTGTTTATATGAAAGGTTTGGTCTAGAGAGTGAGAGGAAGATTGATTGGCTGAGTTTGGATAGATTTTGAGTGTTTTGATTATATTGCAAATAACTTGGTATATGAGTGTGTGGGTTGAATGGGCAACTCCATATCAATTGGGGGAAAGCGAAGAAGATATTAAAGCAAGAAAATTTAAGGTAAGGAAATTAAAATAAAAATGCGATCTCTCACTAAAGAGGGAAACTATAGCCACCAAATTAAGAGCTTTGGGTCTTGTTACCAAACAAACCACCATGGAGAAGTACTTCACCAAATTTTGATTTCGAAGAAATGCTTCATCATGGTTGATGTTTGTAAGTATTGCCAAGTCTCAAGAAGTGAAAGCATCACATGTAAAAGAGGTGGTTGATTATGAATGCTTTCACGGAAATCTATTTCAAATTTTAGTACTTCTCTTTGGAAAGGATTGTTGTCCTTTGTAAAATTCTACTTAGGAGATTAAAAATCACTTCTAGAATCTTCATAGACCCACAAAGAGGCTGGCTATACCATGACTTTGAATGAAGTGGCAAGGCGATGTAGAAGCAGTTCACCAAATTTTGATTTCAAAGATATGTTTCATCATTTTGATGTTTATATGTATTACAAGCCTCAAGAAGTGAAAGCATCACTGAAAAAGAGGTGGTTGATTACGAATGCTTTCATGGAAATTTATTTCAAATTTTAATACTTCTTTTTGGGAAATAACTGTTGACCTTTGTAAAATTCTACTTGGAAGATTAAATCACTTTTAGAATCTTCATAGAACCGTAAAGAGGCTGGCTATACCATGGCTTTACTTTGAATGAAGTGACAAGGTGATTTAGAAGGGTTACAATCCTAGTCATGAACCTTTTTACTCTTCATTATATTCCACATGATTACAAATGAAAATCGATATAAAAGTTCTAACAAAATACATTAAAGTTAATGGATCTTGTGATTGGCATGTTGAACCTGTCAAAAATTGATAATGTTGACATTTAGAGGAGGTCAACCATCTAACATTAGCATTTATTTATTTTTCAGTATCTTTTACAAATATGGCATTATTGTTTTGCATCAGAATACTATCATTTCATAGAGAGAGAGAGAGAGTATTTGTCTATGTGCGTGTTAGTTGAAGTTAGGCATCTAATGCTCGTCTTCCCAGTGGCTCTTATATCAAGAGAATTCAATTTTTTATGAACCCTAGATTGTCGCTTAACATTTGCCAATGATTAATATATGATGTCTGGCTATGTTCATTATAATGATTATGATGTCTCCTTTGCTATTAGGAGATGATTGAGATGGCCGTCTTACTTCCATCATTTTCTATTATTCGGCTTTGATTCTTGCAAATGATTGACATATGTTAGTCATCTGCTGACATCTGACAATGGTATTTTGGATCAGTTAGTCTGCACTTATGTTAGGAGAAAGATCAATTACACTATCTACCATCAAATGACTTCTAAAGTTCTTTGCTAACCATCACTGAACTTATATTTCTCCTTGAACTTAACTTACGCTTTCCAATTATTGATGTTTGCCAACTACCGAAGGTCATGCATTTCTTTCCAATTGTTTAGTCTTCTATCTTTACCATAACTCTCTACTGCTCAAAATTCAACCTTTTTATCAATCATGACCCGAAGACTATCAATGAGCGATGTTTACGTCTGTCAAATACTTATATTTGACACCGATTCTTCAAGTTGCTTAATCTCTCCATTTCTATTACGAGAAATGTCCAAGTCATGTGTAACTCAGATTTCCGATATTTCCCATCAATTCTCGAAGCCTATCAACCAGTGACTTAGACTGTTGCCAACCCCAAGAGCATTTGACACTCATTTTCTAGGTCGCATAGGCTTGCCTTCCATCTAGAGAACAAATAAGCCAATCGCCTTTTATTGCTTCACTTCAAATCTCCACTATCAATCATTGTTTGACACTTATTGTCTGATGATAATTTTGACACTTCAAGACTCTTATTGTTATCATCTTCCATGATTTAAGGTTATTAAATTATATTAAGAACTTTCCCAGTTATGAAGAAGGATATTTTTTGTAGTCTTTGATTCACATTTGTAGAATTATTTCATTTGGCAAATCCTCATAATTTTTCACTTTTTAAATTTATGTAAAAATATTGTGTTTTGTTTGTTACTCTCAACTTATCTTTATGTGTGCAGGTCTCTATTGCTATGAAGTTTCCACAACAAACCTGTTTAAAGGGCTAGAAGTACTCTATTAATATGAATTGTTTTAAGCATGTATAATATGCCATCCAGAATAATTTTATTTTTTCTTTTTTAAAAAATTATAGGGGAATGCTTGTGTAGTGAAGGGAATTACAAGCCACCCATTTTATCATATTTGATCAAGAATCAAATATTCTTAAATTGTTAAAAAATTAGATCAACAAGTGTTCTTATCTTTATTATATAATTGAAGATAATAATATCAAAATTTGATTGTGCGGATTTTTTTTCTTTATCATTTACTTGCAAAGACACTATCCCTATGTATGCGGACATGCTATATATTCAAGTTCTTGTTGCCATCAATGATCCTTTTATGGTCAGAATACAGTAGTTCGTGTCAATCCCTTCAACTGTTTGCTGCTGGTTGATTTTGTTATTTGTGCACAAATATAAAATAGAATCAAGGTGCATGATCATTACTCTTATATTTTCATTTTTGAGTCTATAAATAAATAAAAAAATTATGAACAGATGTATTCTTCATGCAGCTACTTCTTTGCTATATAGTTACTTTTTACCTGGCTGCCTATCTAGCTGCCGTATCTAATTTTTATCATCTTGCTCTTTTTAAGAAGACCTCAAGCATGGATATAATGCAATTGTTTTTACAAGTACCAGAACAGAAGACCTGTTAATCATCCGTTGTAGCTTGTCATTTCATTGTGTGCCTACGTTTCCACTCTTACATATATATGCATACAATAACTGAGCTAATTTTATAATCTTCGAAATGGTGCTATGTTCTCTTTTGATTGTTACCCATTCCCATTTATCCAGCATCTCTTCTCTTCTTACTTTTTCTATTTTTCACTTTTAAAGGCAAACTTCTGTTAGTAAATCAATGAGGTCAAAATGCTCGAACGCTGCCCATGTAGAGGAAAAGATCTCCACCAACTGAGTTGACAATTTATTCAGCACTATTTTTCACTAGACCTTTCTAAGAGCTCATTTGATTGCTTGTAGATAGAAAATTTATTCTAAAATGATGAGATAGATTTTGCTTCATATATTTTGTGTGAAAAAAAATCATATTCCAATATTCTAACTATTTTAATCAAATTACAGAATGTAATAACTTTCATCGTGTTTTCTCGTTTCAAGCAATAAAATGGGCCCTAAGCAGACTCCAACCAATGACTTCCATACTATTTTTTACTTCGTTTTTTTTCTTTACAATCTGTTAGCAAGCGTGTATTATTTATGTTACCAGGTAGAAGAATTCATGTTACAGTGATTTTTTTTTTCTCCATTCTTTCAACTGAAATAAATGTTCTAATGCAGGTAGATCAAGGCTCAATGTTCTGTATTCTCCTCGAGATGTTCGAGACGATGCAGCTTCAGCTCTTGAATGGAGGGATGTTGCCGTGAAGCCCAGCACTGAGGTTCTCTTTCAGCCGCTTAATTCCAAGAAACCTCGCAAGTTTAAGCTGTCAGACGTTGTCTCTGTTTCCCTCAGTGCATGATATAAATCTCCATTATACTTGAGTTCAAACCTTAAGGAGGTCAGATTGTAAAGTCTTGTATATGAAGTCTTTCTAAGTTTCACTATATTCATGCTTTAAATATACGAAAATTAAATCCTGAAATTTAAATAAAAACACCTTTCAGGATTTAATTTTTCTAAAGTTGTGTAGTTTTTATGCTTTTTTTTATTTCTAGGAAAATTTTTATATCTACAATATATTGTAATATAACACTCTTTTCCGGCCGGACTATAAAATATGCATGTTGAGGGCGGATTGATAATCAGTAATTATTATTATTTTCCTAATTATGCACACATTATTAAATATGTTTATGCAATAAAGCTTGTAAGTCCTAGAATAACAAGTTAAGATCTATTATTGTATTTTATTAATACAATGATTATATGTGATCATAATATTATAATTGATAATTATTTATTAAATTAAATTAAATTTAAGGAACTGTTGAAAACTTAATTACCAATGGCACACTATTAATAACATAAAAGTCCTATTAAGAAATGGTGGCATCAGTGTAGAAAAAGCGAAAGAATTTACTGTTCAAATATTTAATTTTATAAATTATAAAAAAGAAATTAATAATTAGTGTGCTAGGTACTCATCTTTATAATGATGCAAAGGCACCAAGCAGTCATAAAACATTGCCAATAAGCGATTATTTTAACAAACACTTACGAACCTCTTATACTGCAGTCATCCATCAAAATTTTATCAATTTAATTATTGCAAGATACCAACACATGAACGCATGCTTGGCAACCAAAATTCTTTGCGCGGCTTTTCTTCTTCTGTATGGAAATCAACAGGGGTCAAACGCAAGTTAAAAGCTGACCTCAAATTTAATAATAATAAAATAAATAGATGTGTAAAGACATTCACCTGAATTATAGGTTATTTTAAATGCTTGATAATTGAGACAATATTTGCAATCTGTCATTAGGATAGATCGTAAATATCCAATAAATCAATCGACTATGCTCTAACCCTCAGATCTTTCTTATTTGTGATTCTTATTTGGTCGCACGTGCAATCCATCTCACTTTTCACTTTAATAGTAAATGTGGTAGATGATAAATATGATGATGAGAAGATAGGGCTAGGATCTTGTACTTAATTTTGTTATGAAGATAAGGTTAAACTATTTATGTTCTTTTATAGTATCTTAATTTGCTTGAAATTTTTCGGTTGATAAATAATGATTCTAAATTTTATTTATTGCTTCAACTAATTTCTTATTATTCCACAGTGAGATACTTCTTGAATACATAGAAGATGCAAGCATTTATTTGCATGAATATGATGATTGCACGCTCAGAAGATATCCTCAAACTACTATTAAAACTCATTATCTAGATTGTATATGGGTATTAAATATGAAAGGTGAGTTGCATTGCTTTGAAGACTAGGAAGATAATTATGTTGATTGATATTTTTTTTAATTATAATCTTGTTCGGATTGGAATAAATATTATAACTAATCTCTTAAACATTTTGGATCTCTTAAATTAGAGTATAATGATGTTGGATTCATGTGATCATCATATTACCTATGATATTTGGATCAATATTCTTGAGTTTGATGATTTACAATCTCCTTTGACTCGTTCGAATCAACATTATCAATATCAATTATTTTTACTTATATTAATAATTTTGCATTTTACATAATTTAATTATAAAAGAAGTGACAAATATCTCTACAACTCCATGAACAAAAATTAATCCTAAAATAATCAAATATATGCTTTTTCAAGATCATTAAAAACTCGATGATGATCTTTTTAAATTATCTCCCAATAATTATTTTTTTAATCTTCTTTCCCAGCAAAGCTTCCTAGTATCCATAAATTGATTCTTGATATCTACATTATTTTTTTTTCTTCATCATTCACCTCAAAATTTTGTTATGACATATTATAAGTTTAAATTTCTTGTTAGTATTACATTCTTGAATTCATCTCCACTAGTTTTTTCGTTTATTTAATTATTATAGAAGATATCAATATTCATTGTGAATGAGTGTTATCATTTTTTAGATAATAATATTGCATATGATTTTATTAGTAGTATAAAATAGTTCATCGATTTTTTATTCCCATGAAGTGAAAATGCACCGCTGAATAAGATCAAATATCTTTTGTTATGGTAATAAAAAACTTTGTATGCATGATAATATCATTGTTCATCTCTCATAGAAAGGATTAAAAGAAACTATGCAATTTGGTATGACTAATGAGAATCACGATGAAGAAGCTACTTTTATTTTGAGTCCTTGTAAAGTGTAATTGCACCTGATTCATATATTAGTATGGTGATTGATTCACAGGATCCATAAGTTTTTTGTAGAAGATATGATTGAGATGTATAAATTTAAAGTTGAAGAAGTAATGAATGAACAAGTTATAAAATTTATATATTGATAGTTGATGTTGATGAGCTTTTATGGGAAGGTTGCATGAGACATTTAAAATTATTTATAATTGCATAGTTGATAAATTATACGGCTAAATTCAATATATTTAATACTCATAATGATGAGTACTTGATGTTGACAGATGCAAAGTTGCGATAAGAAGTTAGCATGTGATATGTATTAGATTAAAAAATGATAAAGAAACTCAATTTAAAGATTGAGAAGATTGATCTTTGTGCGAATAATTATTTATTATTTTATAAAAATAATATTCATATATTAGATTATAGTGTATATTGACACTCTCACCATATGCTCGAAAAAGATTTAGGTCGTTGATATAAGAATATTCTATCCAAGGTGCTCCATTATTTGTCTTTAACTCGGGGACTTAAAGATTTGCATATGTTAAAGATGATCATATATCGATATTTGTGTGGGATGTCCTCATCTTCCATTGGGCTACTGAAGACTAGTAGCAAACCTTGAGATTGGCCTCTAAAAGTACATTATTTTGTAGAAAGGAGTTATCATAGAACATTCACAATTTCATTTATTGTGCAATATTACTTCCTATTTTAATCTAAATTATTAAATATATTAATATATTAATATAAATATCTTATTAGACTAATCAATGAATTATTTATTATAATAAAAGAATTTAAGAGAACTCCAATAAAATTTGAACTTAATAAAAAAGAAACATCAGAAAAAAAAGAGGATGGAGAGCAACGTCCACACTCATTCCCCTACTATTTTTTATAAAATTATAATAAAAAAAAATTTGTTGCTAACATGAATGAAAAAAACTATAACACATACATATTTTTGTAGTAAAAAAAAATATAAGCCACCAATGACAACAAAATTTGATGTAAAGGGTGTTACTCCTTTTAAATGCAAACCTATTTCATTGCTGGAAGGGCTTTATGTATGACTTTGGAGGTTGATTTAATGATAGAAGTTGATATACATTCACCTCGCACAAATTAGAAGGGAGCCATTATCAAGAGCAACTAACTATGTGGCAAGAGTTCAAGGGAATTGTGCAATCCATTTTGAAAGAGCTACGTATAACAAGTGCTATAGAGGCTGATGATAATGATGACGACGACAATGACGATAATTAGTAGCTTTATTTACATCATCTAAGTTTTTTTTGTATTTATTGTTGATGCATATTATTTTGGACTAAACTATTTTAATCATTTGTTGCAGAGTATCTTGCACTAAAATACTTAATTTGGTTTGTTTGTTGACCTCCATGCATGCACCATAAGTCGAGTCGAGCTCACGAGTCGAATTCGATGGGCATCGAATGTAATATCGCTTAAATCAAAGTTGAAATACACTGGATGTCGCCGAAATTGGTCGAAATGATCTCCGATCAATAAACGGACTTTGCCATCACGTCCAAAAGGTTAGAATTGATCAGAATATACATATTGCATAATACAATGGTCGACAGATCCAGAGATCGAGCCATCAATGCGCCAACGTGTCTATCGGAGTCGGGAGGCTGCGACGATACTCAAACAACCTCTGTTCACGAAATTGATTGCGCCGTTAGCGTCGAAACATCGAAACTTATCAAACGAGACTGTCCGCGCTCGATTCGGACGAGTCTATGCGAATATCGAGTAGTCAGAAGTGATAATGTATATTTTTGAACTTAAATCGACTCGATTAGACGCCGACTTGAACCAAACGACCTTCGATCGTGAAACGGACCACTCCATTGTATTCAGAACATCCAAATTACTTACAATAGATACCTATATTGCACTAAACTATTGCATGAGAAAATTCACATGCACTCCCAAATGATGATGCATAATTTGAGAAAGTAAATAAAATGATAAATAAATAAATGTAATTTTAAGATATAGAATTATGCTAATTATATCACTCATCTAAAATTATTATATACATATATAATTTAATTTAATATCAAAGAAAATTACATAAAAATAAGAATTGATATGACCCTGAAAATTCCTCTAATCTAAGCACGAATCTTGATGTCAAAAGCAAGCTAATCAAATCACAACCGAGATCAGCGTTTATTATCAATCAACTTTTAAACATGGAGTGTTTATAGTCAAATCGGCGCCTGACGAAATAATCTAACAAGCCCAAGATATCATAATTCGACATCATTTGAGCATTCACAAATACATCATATGATCAAGGGAATCATTATGAGCCGTCGATGGAGGGAGTGGTTGGATTTTGCATGTATCTACGAGACGCCACCTCCAATCTATAAATAGCTCTCATTCTTCATGGGGAGGCCAAGTGAAGGAGAAGGCAAGAGAGGAGAGAGCTCTAAAGATCCTCCAAGCATAATCGTCGCCACTGACGGTCGTCAACCACCGCCACCGCCGATCGCCGTTGCCGACCATTGTTGCCGATCATCACCATCGACCACTATCGCGGTCATTATCAACGCCAACTTCATCACAACATCGTCGCCAACATCGCAACATTGTCTATTACAAGAATCGCTATTTCTCATATAATTGTAATCCCGATCGGAAGATCTTGTACTCAAAACAGATACATAGTGGAAGCTTTTTACAGCCCGTGGTTTCCTTCTTTTCAAGGTTTTCCGTGTTGGTTTTCTCCTCTTCGAGGTTTTCCACGTAAAATTTGGAGTTTTATTATTCGCTCTTTAAATACGTATGTGTGTGGACTCAAAGAAGCTAAGTAAACTTTACTCTGAACCGGTTTTCTAGCACGCAGCATGCCCGCTGGAAGTTCGATTCCCATTATTTCATCTTGTATGACCACCAAGTTTCCAACAAGATCAAAACCACCATCGAGGTGGAGCATTTCAAGCTTTTAAAGAGCGCAAAGAATGAAGATTCATCAAACTTTGTTCCTTGATTGTCGAACTGGGGCAACTCTTAATCTCATAAGATCACCCATGTTAAGCATCTAATCGATTTCCATCCCAAGAAACAAGTCAAAGTTGAAGGATATTTCAACATTGAGAAGAGATATAGCTTTGCAAATTATATCTTTCCACTCATACTCATAGAAAAATGAGACCAAGGTTAAGGAGCAACTTTGGCTACAACCACAAATGGATGTTTTAATTCGACCTCTTCCATACAGGTTAATGTCATCGGGTAACACCCTGACAAACAACCTCGGATAGGTCAAAAATCCTCAGCGGATTCAATTTGACCTCTTTTATACAGGTTAACATCATCGGGTAACACTCTGACAAACAACCTAGGATGGGTTAAAAGGTCCTTGGTGGACTTCCTTCGGCCTCTTCCACACAGGTTAACGTCATCGAGCAAAGACTCTGACAAACAACCTAAGATAGGTCAAAAGGTCCTTGGTGGACTTCCTAATGACCTCTTCCATACGTGTTAATATCATCGAGCAAAGACTCCGACAAACAACCTGATGGGTCAAAATCTCTGATTCAATTCAACCTCTTCCATACGTGTTAACGCCATCGTAAGACTCGACAAACAACCTCGATAGGTCAAAATCCTCGTGGACTTCCCAACCTCTTCCATACAAGTTAACGCCATCTAAAAGACTCGACAAACAACCTGATGGGTCAAAATCCGCCGATTCAATTCAACCTCTTCCACATGTGTTAACGCCATCTGTAACACTCGACAAACAACCTCGATGGGTCAAAATCTCGCCGATTCAATTCAACCTCTTCCATAGTTAACGCCATCTGCAACACTGACAAACAACCTCGATAGGTCAAAATCTCGTGGATCTAATCAACCTCTTCCATGTTAACGCCATCGTAACACTCGACAAACAACCTGATGTCAAAAATCTCGCCGATTTAATTCAACCTCTTCCATATAACGCCATCGCAACACTCGACAAACAACTTCAAAAAATCTCAGGATTCAATTCAACCTCTTCTACGTGTTAACGCCATCGAACACTCGACAAACAACTTGAAGTCAAAAATCCTCGGATTCAATTCAACCTCTTCCATACGTGTTAACGCCATCGTAATACACTTGACAAACAACCTCGATAGTCAAAAATCTCGATTCTAATTCAACCTCTTCCATACAAGTTAACGCCATCAAGCAAAGACTCACAAACAACCTAGATAGTCCTCGGATTCACCAACTCTTCCATATAAGCAATATCATCGAAAGCACACTCGACAAACAACCTGATAGTCAAAATAAATCTAATCTAATTCTTTCCACATGTTAACGCTATCGAATCGAAGTCACACTCGACAAATAACCTCGGATAGGTTAAAATCTCGGTGATTCAATTCGACCTCTTCCATGAGGTTGCGTCGGCAAAGACTCGACAAACAACCTAGGATGGGTCAAAAGGTCCTTGATGGACTTCCTACGACCTCTTCCATACATGTTAACGTCATCGAGCAAAGACTCTGACAAATAACCTCGGATGGGTCAAAATCCTCAGCGGATTCAATTCAATCCCTTCCACACAGGTTAACGTCATCGGGTAACACTCTGACAAACAACCTCGGATGGGTCAAAATCCTCGGCAGATTGATTCAACCCCTTCCACGAGTTGCGTCATCCGGGTAACACTCGACAAACAACCTCGGATGGATCAAAATCACCAGTTGATCAACCTCTTCCACGAGTTAGCGTCATGCCGGATAACACGACCCAACCTCGGATGGGTCAAAATCCTCGGCGAATTCAATTCCACCTCTTCCATACGTTGCGTCGCCGGGTAACACCCACAAACAACCTTGAATATGTCAAAATCCTCGGAGTTCAATTCGACCTCTTCCATGCGAGTTGCGTCGCCGGGTAACACTCGACAAACAACCTCGGATGGGTCAAAATCCTCCGGATTCAATTCACCTCTTCCATACAGTTGCGTCGGGTAACACCACGACAAACAACCTCGGATGGGTCAAAATCCTCGGCCGGATTCAATTCAACCTCTTCCGCAATTCAGCGTCGCCGGGTAACACTCGACAAACAACCTCGGATGGGTCAAAATCTCGATTCAATTCAACCTCTTCCATACGTTGCGTCCGGGTAACACTCGACAAACAACCTCGGATGGGTCAAAATCTCGGCCAGTTCAATTCAACCTCTTCCATATAGGTTGCGTCATCGGTAACACTCGACAAACAACCCCGGATGGGTCAAAATATTCAGCGGATTTAATTGACCTCTTACATCAGGTTAACATCGCCGGGTAACACTCGACAAATAACCCGGATGGGTCAAAATCCTCCAGATTCAATGCAACCTCTTCCACATGTTGCGTCGTCACACTACAAACAACCTCGGATGGGTCAAAATCTCGGCCGGTTCAATTCAACCTCTTCCACAGGTTAGCGTCGAGTCGCTCGATAAACAACCTCGGATATGTCAAAGATCTCAGTAGGCCGCCGTCGCGTCGGTTACCCATCATTGCTGCCCGATTCGTTCGCCGCCACCCCGTCGGTACCATCGTAGGTCACCACCATTCACGTCGGTCCGCGTGGTCGTCGTTGCGGTCCATACCGATCGCCGGCAATCTTGCCGGTCATTCCGCCCATTCGGCCATCACCATCGGTCGGTGCCACGCGCAGACCACCCGTCGGCCGTAACCACCATCGCAGCCACCAACCATCGGCGGCAATTTTTCGCGGTCACCACCATCGTCGCGGTCATCCGCCATCACGGCGTCGATTGCCATACTCGTTGCCGGTTCTTCTTCTGGCCACCCTCGTCGGCCACCAACCATTGTCGTCGATCGCATTCGTAGTCGATCCCTTTGCCGTCATGGTCACCGCACCATCACGCGGAAATTTTCGTAGGTCACAAGCGTCGCCGGTCCTGCCGCCATCCGAAAATCTCCAGGTCACCACCATCGTCGTCGGTCATCCCGTCACTACGTCGCCGTTGTCCTGCAGAACCACCTGTAGCCGACCACTATAGGCGGTCCGCCGACTACCCTCGGGTCCGCGTAGACCATCGCGGCAATCTCCGTAGGTACCACCATCGTCGTGGTTATCTCTGACCCTCCTGGTCCGTCTGACCAATGTCGGCCACCATCGTCGAGCATCTTGACCTCAGGTCTCCGGTGATCGCCTCGGCGGTCCGATGGTGAGGCGGTCGCTCTTTCGAGGGAAAAACCTCCTTTATGAACTGGTCTTGATCGCTCCAAACCCGGTCGGTCCAAAGGATAGTCAATGCCTCTTCGAGAAAGCCTTGGTATGACTACGGCCTTGACCCCTCAACGACCTTCTCTCGAGAAGAAGAAGGTGCCTTCTCCTAAGGGGTTTTATAGACCCTTTATGGGGCAAAAAGTAAAGCCAAAACCTGAAACCGCTCAATCGTCAAAACCATCGTTCGGACCCGTGGGCCAGACATCCATATCGTGCCGCTCGACGCGTAGCCATCCGTCACATGCTTCGCGGCCGGCCATGCAGGTAAGCCATCGGTGTGTGCGCCAATGACGCCAGCGTTCAGCCTGCCCATGACCGGCGGCCGTCTCAAACCAGCTCAGACTTCAGCGCTCGACCCTCCGTAGCGTTCGTTCATATCGGCCAACCCACGACCCATCGTTCCGACCGTAGGGCAGCGTCAGCGACCGCCAGATCCGTCCGTAGCCGGCATGCATGACCGCCAGCCAATCAGCGGCCCGATAGATCCGGCCCATTATCCGGTATCGCCATGCGCCTGTGAGCACCATGACTCAGTTCCTTACCGGATGGGTCGTAACCTCGAAATCTGCACCACGCATACTGCGCATTTTGCGTACCGTCGACTTAGTAGTCATAATCTTTGCTTACGTAAAGATATGTTCTCTCAAAATGTGTGGTTAATGGACTTGCAGTTTACGTTGAAGAATTTATTATTTTGAAGTACTTGACACATATTTTTTGGATGATTGAGATAATATCATCCAAAATAGAGCGTGATATGACCGCGAAAATTCTCTAATCTAACGAATCTTGATGCCAAAATTGTCAATCAAGACTAGAGATCAAGCGTTTATTATCAATTGACTCTTAAACATGGAGTGTTTATAGTCAAATCGGTCTTAATGAATCTAACAAGCCCAAGATATCATAATTCAGACATCATTTGACATTCAAATGCACGAAATACATCATATGATCAAGGAATCATTATGGTCAGATGGAGTGGAGTGGTTTTGCGTGTATCTGAGAGGCAGCTTCTTTCGCCGATCATAAATAGTCCATCGTTCGCCTATGAGGGAAGATGAAGGAGAAGGGGGGCAAGCAAGAGGAGATAGCTACAAGATCCTCAAAACCTGTCGTCTTATCGCTCGACGGTCGTCGATGCATAGCCGTACGCCGATCCTCTCGTCGTCGACCATTGTTCGCCGTCATCGCATAATACGTCGGTCATCAGCGTCAACTGTAAGTGATCGTGGTCAGCGTTTAATTACATTACAAGCGTTGTTGTCACTCTCGTATCTGATTTGTAATCCGATGCTCGGGAAGATCTTTGTACTCTGACGGATACATAGTGGAAGCTTTTCTTGGGCTAGGTGGTTTTCCCTCTTTTCGAGGTTTTACGTAAAATTCGGGAGTTTTATTATTATTTCTTTAAATACGCTTATGTCTTTGAACTCAAAGAAAGGCGTAAACTTTACTCTACCATGGTGATTTTCTACGTAGAATTAATCTATATTAATAAGATAAGGATTTATATTAAGATAAACAAATTTATAATCATTATCATCATATACTAAGATTAGTATTAATCTTAATATATGTATTAAGATATCCACTTAATTTTACGGCTAATTACTCCTCATTCAAGCATGTATGGAGTTTATAAAATATTATCTCTGTAATTCTATGAATATGCATTTGTCAAACTTTCATTTTTGCCCAATAGCAAATCATCTTGCCTCTTTTTCATGCCTTGAGAAAGTGAAATAAAAAAGATGAATAATATTATTAATTGAGGCATGAAAGTAGCCCATTTTTTAATCTCCTTTTTACTCATAGCAGTGCAGCAGCCAAAGGATTCCAGCAATCATCCCTCCCTGCAAACGCTGCAGCGCCTTCTTCGCCTTTTAACTTCATCCACGTCCCTGCAAAAGCGGCGGCCGCACGGAGTTCTTCCCTCTCTCGTACTCCCTCCCGATCGAGTCGACGGCCGCAAGTTCACGTCAGCCACCGCCGCCCCTCGTCATCGTGTTCGCTCTCCCTTCTCCGGCACTTCTTTCGCCACATCAGTAACTGTGGACAGCGAAGAGACTGGTCTATATGGCTTCCAGGTCCTGAAAACAGCCAAGGGTTTTCGGAAGTTCGTGGATGAGGCCATCGAAAGTGTCGGGGAGCTCGTCTCCCGTATTTCTCAGATACCTCCCTCGGAAGAAGTCATCAAGGCCATGGATGAGATCTCTAACACTATATGCTCCGTCATTGACTCCGCGGAACTTTGCAGGAACACGCATCCGGATAGGGAGTTTGTTGAGGAAGCAAACAAGGCACTTATGAGGATTTTAGACTATTTGCATTTTCTGAACACAAATCATTGTTTATAAATGCCGTCTTAATGGCCGAGCGAGTTGGATCAATATAGTCAGAAGAAGCTCCAAGGGCAGCCCATAGCTTACGAATCGACCCGGAGAGAGGCGGCGCTCTAGAAAGTGGTGGTGAATTCGGAGATCATGGCGCCATTTAGCGAGAGGCTGGAGATTGTGAAACTCTACAGCTAGTATAACTGATCCAAAGCCATCCGCATACTTGATACACTCCTCTCCCGATCGTGCTCCATTCAGAATCTCTGCAATCGCGCCTTTTGCTACAGCAAGTTGGAACTGCACAATCACATCATCTAGGATTGTGATAGGACTCTTGAGTTCGATCCTACTCTTCTTCATGCTTATGTACTTTAAGATATAAAGCTGCTGTTGAAACTGGAAGAATTATTGAAATCTTTTAAGCAAAATTCAGCCCTTTCCTTTAAAATTGATTCCAATGAATTTTCTAATGCCGTGACAATAAAGCCGGAGACTGAAGTAGTACCTATTGGCTGTAAAAGTGATGCCATTGATTGCTCTGATGCAGTAACTTGCATGTCTGTTCCTGAAGTTGTTGTAAGTGGAGACTCTGCCTTAGACTTTTTAAACACCGTTATGTTCTCTATTGATATTAAATCTAAAAGTCCGAGTAAAGCAAGTGATTCATCTAATGTCTGTATCCAACCTACTGATGCTACTGAGAAATATGGCAGATTAGATGACACCGTTAAATTTAGCAAGAAAGTGCTTGTTGCTAGTAATATAATAAACTTGGATATTCTGTTGTCTCAAGGAATAGCGCTGGTCGAGGATCAGCTTATGCTTTTCCAAAGAGAGCTTGAAGCTGCCATTGATGATTTTACTATGGCTATCAAGTACAATTCATCTATTGGAGAAGCTTGGAAGTGGCAGAGACAGGCTCGTGCTGCACTAGGCTATTGAGGACTCGACCCAAATGTGTTTGAAGACCTTGTTATACTCAGTAGAGTTAACATGTAGAAGATCACGACCGTAGTGTCATAAGTCATTGATCGTTATGCTCAGTAGAGCTAATGGAAATGTTGAATAGACTCCCGATGCAGTCCCCAATGTGGGGAAGGTGAAATCTGAATTTAAATGAACTATATGCTCAAAATTAAAATATGAATTTAAATCACAGATACTGAAGGCCTATGCACGCTTTTTAAAGTGTGGTGGGTTTAGAAGATTGCTCGTGCCGTAGTGTCGTAAGATACTGACTATGCACACTTTTTTAAGCGTGGTAGGAAGGCTCTAGCACTCTAGCGACCTTATCAGGATACTGGGAGAATTTAGATTGATAGAGGACTTAATTAACTAAACGTAAAATGAACTATAAGCTCAAAATTAAAATCTAAATTGAAATCGCAAGTACTGAAGGTCTATGCATGTTTTTTTAAGCGTGGTGGAATTAGAAGATCTCGGGCCATAGTGTCGTAAGACTCTGACTATGAATGCTTTTTTAAGCATGGTAGAAAGACTCAGCTCCACTACATGGAAGACATCGGAAGGTTGTCAAAATTCAGATTGACATATGACTTAATTATTTTAATGTAAAATGAACTCTAAACTCAAAATTAAAATCTGAATTGAAATTACAGGTGTTGAAGGCTTATGCATGCTTTTTAAGTATGGTGGGTTTAGAAGATTGTCTAAGCCGCAATGTCACAAGACATTGACTATGCAGTCTTTCTTAAGCATGGTAGGAAGGCTCTAGCACTCTCGAAATTGCACCCTATGCAGGATGACGCCGAGAGGTTACCGAAATATCATCGGATTGAACAATAACAAATGACTTGAATGAAAATAAATAAGAGAATGATTGTACTTAAAAGCTTATCCCTTAACAAGAACAAAATTCAAGCAAAACATTCATGAAACTTCTGGTGAATTTAATAGTTGCTTATGAGAACAAATAGAATCTACATTGGATTTGGAAGCTTGTCTCTCAATAAGAGCAGAGCTTAGACAAAACTCTTCTAGAACTTATAAAGAATTCAACGTTTACTTACGGGCATCAACATTATCTTTCAATAAATATTCAACAATATTATATCTTGCGCCAAAAGAACTAAAGGTTCGATTTTACACAAGCAAGCTTGAAGGAGATTTAGTGGCTATTCTACAAACAAGAATAAATATCAGACATGATGAATTTATGAAGGCTTGAAAGCTCTTCAACATCTATGAATCAAATTTTATTGAAAGTTAAGAATTGAATGAATTCATGATAAATACAAGTTCGGAATTCACACTAGACTTACAAGAAACTGGAAGATTTACTTCCAAATGAAAGTTAAACTCAAGCCAGACTTAATGGTGAACTTACATGAGAGCTAGATAACTCGTCCACATGTAAGAACTTTACTCGATAACTTGCTCTCAAGTAAATATAAGATAGAGTAACCTACAAATGAGCATAAGAAAGGCTTCCCAATGAACTATTAGACTACACTATAATCAACATCAAGTGTATTGAAAAGAATTATATGAAATTGAATGAGATTATAAACTTACAATAAACTTTTGAACATAAGAAAGGCTTCCTAGCAATAAACTTGCTCTCATCAACGACCAAGAAAGTCGACTTGGAATTAGAGATTCAATGAATTCAAAACTAAATGCTAAGAAAACAAACATTATTTGATTGATTGAATAAGAAATAACAAACGCTTCAATCAATCCACATATACAAGCGCAGAAAGCTTCAAATTAAATATTGCATGTACTACAAGACTAATATTCTCTCAAATATTATGTCTAAAAGTCTATATGAATACTTAAGTGGAATAGAATAGATATTTTGAAGTAATATTATACTTGATTCAAATACTTCAAAATATGTGCAAATGCATGAATGAATTAAATTCACCGCACAAATCACAAAGCGGACTCTCACTCAAATCAAGTGTTTTAGATTTTGTGCTAGCACTCAAATTAGATAATCTATGCATATATTATATGATAATTAAAATATGCACATGTACTTCAAAAGATACTAAATTCTTTGAAGGTTTATCTGGACACTTGAATAAGCACCCACATAGGCCCCGACACTACGTTGAATGTTTAAACTTAGTGTCTGAGGATGCTTGGGTTGATTCCCTGGGTCTTAGGATCGAGTCCGAGTTAACAAAACTTAAACATCCTATCATTATAAGAATTTCAGCTTATTAAAATATCTGAGAAGATAATTCTATCATAGACAGTAGATCTGATTCTCTGTTATTAAATTAATAGAGTCAATATTATTTGAAATAATAAACTAAATGATTAAGCAAACTTATATACCCTGATGATGACTGCGTTGAATAGAGATTTCGACCGGAGGGGATACTATCATCAACATATGTTCAAAATTTTAAGTCAAGTTAATATAAGTTAAATATCAAACTAAATGAAAAGTTTGATACGTTGTTAAGCTATAAATGACTAATTGAAAATCATCAACCTAAAAACTTAAAGCCAAACTTAATCTATCCACCTTCTACAATTGTTTATCGGAGGTGACAAATTAAGAAAACTCTAGCTCACAAAGGAGTTAATGTCAAGTCAAGTGTATTTCTTTATTCACTCTCAATCAATCTCATGCCAATAAGGACGTGGCCCGTATCCTCTGACTGTGTGGCTTGGCAAGTAGGCTCCACATATGATGCGGTTATGACCAGAGTTCTCTTATTTGGTGGTCGCCAAATGACACCATTATATTATGATCATGAGTGTAGTCCGTATTTTCTCCAATGACTCTGTACATTGAGGTGTTAACCATAGGGTTCACTTGATAGGGTAAAAAGCCCTTTGTTAGGTAAGGTAGACTTAAGCACATCTTCTTAGATAAACACCACCTTAGGTCTACAAAGTTTTCTTGGACGGCGCAACTCATGGCTACTGATAAGGATCCTTCGGTCAGGTTGGGTCGACTACCTCCTTTGACTAAGTAGACTAGGGACCACAATAGCCTGGGATGATGGAACCATGGGATCTTGATCGGGCGCGTCATCGTTCCCCCAACCATCCTCTTTAAGCTAATGATGAATTTCATAAATCTAAATTTTAAAACTTCACATGCTACTACTATGCACTATGTATTTAGCGATCTAACAACCATACTTAATCGCAAGTTCTCTCTCAGCATTGAGAGGGGTAAATAACTACAAGTGCTTGCGTCTATAGAAAACCTGGAACTAAATCTAAAGTAATCATAAAATGATGGTGAAACCTCTAGGTAGTGTCTTATCTACTATTCTATCTGCCTTCTGAAAATTTAACCAACATTAATCAAATTCTGTTCATCGAGAGGTCAGTGGCAAATTTTTCAAGAAATTAGCGGGCTCCGAAAATTCACACAGCAAGGCCTCTACCCGATCCCTCCTTCTCTGTTGGACACAAAGCTCCATTCGAACCCCCATTCACTCATTTGTCGCTGCTACATGCCGAACGAGCATTTCCCCCACCTGCATCTCCTCTAGCAGTCGAGCAAATCAGCACCACAAGCCTCCTCCATTATTCCTCCCCTTCTCTGTACATTCTTTCCCTCATCGGATCTCCATAGTGTGATTTCTATTTGGCAGGAATTTATCCCCCGCCACTCTCTCGACTTCCCTTTGCCACCACTATATGGGGCTGCCTTAATGCTACTTATCCTTGTTTGGCAACCACGTATTCAAATACTATCTATATCGACATTATTAAGATGCAAATACAAGCTCACTAATTTGCCAATATAAGTACTCGTGCGCATTATTTCAATGTGATGGGAAAACTTGTACCTCTTGTGTGCAGGCATTTGAAGACCCACTGTGCTTAGAAGAGCATGGTGGGATTAAAGACTATGATCGCGGTGTCGCAATGCACCGATCGCTGCGCTTAGAAGAGCGTGGCAGGTAGGTTAAAGCAGTCCCCGATGCAGCCCCCTATACGGTGACGATGCGAGAAGGCTGCCAAAATTCAGATTGACAGAGTGTTTAATTAATTTAATACAAAATAAACTCTAAGCTCAAAATTAAAATTTGAATTGAAATTGCAGGTGTTTGAAGACCTCATTATGCTTAGTAGATCTAACGAGTTTGAAGACCCCTTTGTGCTTAGAAGAGCATGGTGGGATTGAAGACTACGACCGTGATGTCGCAAGACACTGACTACTTCGCTTTGAAGAGCATGGCAGTGTTGACCTTCACATATGCTACACAAGCCGAATCACGTATATAAGGTGAATTCGATCGACTTTAGATATTTCAGAATGCAAATCGAGTTGAATTGCACTAGAAATTATCATAAGTAAACCCAAATGATCTCTGATTGACAAACAGACATTACCATTGCATTCAGAACATCAAAATTAATCAGAATATAAATATCGTACAATCGAACGATCAACCGATCAAGTGATTGAGTTGTCAATGTGTCGATGCACATATCAGAGTTGAGAAGCTACGATGATATCCAAATGACCTCCGTTCATAAAATTGATTGCACCGTTAGCTTTGAAATATCAAAATATATCAAATGAGACTATTCATGATCGATTCAGACAAGTCTATATGAATGTCGAGTGGTTGGAAGAGATAATTGGCATTTTGGGCTGAAATTGGTCTAATTTAAGGCGTGAACCAAACGACCTCCGTTTGTGAAATTGACTTGGTTGTTGCATCCGAAATATTAGAATAACCTTAAATTAGTATATATATTGACTATATAATGATATCGTCATTAAAATTTGAACTAGGGATTGATTTAATCATTTGAATAAATTTTTTTATATTAAATTGCTAATAACCCTTAATTTACCCTAAAAGCTCAATCCCTCTTCACGTTCAGCCTCCCCTTTCGTACGACTTAAGCCTTACTCGCACGATCCCGCTCAGTTTCTCCCCATCCTCGTGCTCTTTCCCATAACTGAGCCCCTGTGTGTTCGAATTCCCTCAACTAATCCCACTTATCTTCGTTCGTTCTCCTTGAAAATTGATCCGTCTACCACTCTCAAGGGCGGATTGGCTTTTCTAAAAATCACAAACTCCCTCCTCTCTTGGTTCCTTCTTTTTGAATGCAACCGCACAAAGCATCTACTCTCTCTCAACCAAAGGTAACTCCTTCTCTCAATCCAAACACCTTCTTCTCTTCGTTCGATTCTACCATCCGACTCCATCAACCACAAGCCACGCTCAACCTTCCTTCTCCCAATTTCTCCAAAATAGTCATCACTCTCCTCCGTTCAATTCCATGAGCTCACTCCTCTCCTTGTTTCTCCCTATTGTCCGAATAGTTTTCCCTCATTCTCTCGTAGAAATGAGGCCTCTCTTCCTCCCTGCTCTCGGTTCACACACAAGCATTCGAACCTCCCTAGCCAAATTTCTCCTTAGCCAATCCTTCCTAACCAAATTCCTCCCTAGCCAAATACCTCCCTAGTCGTCCTCCTAGCCGAACCCTCCTTGTCGATCATTACAAGTGTGTAGGAAAATAAGTTTGAATACGTGTGAAATGTATATGTGTATACTGTTTTCATTTTCTGCAGGTTTCAAGACACCGTTAATGCCCAATAGGGTATAGTGAGTGTGAAGACGACTGTGATGTCGCAAGATATCACTCGCTATGCTCAATAGGACATATCGAGTAAGCCAAAAGAATTATTAAATATTGCACTCCTATGCCAAAATGTTGTCAACATTTGGACTAAAATCTGGGACTTAAAATAGATTTAAATAGAAATCACCTAAACTTAAAATTAAATAAGAGATGCATAGTAAATACAACGATAAACACTAAATCAAAGAAAATAGATGCGGAATACTTAAAGAAACTTTGAAAGAATAAAATACTTACTTGGAATGTAATCAAATCTTTCTCCCCTCTCAACGTCATCAGATCTACAACTTTTCGTACAAGTAGACAGAAGGCAAATTATATAAATGAGATACTAGAATTGAGTGAAATTATCTAATCTATAAATACCTGCATGTGCTCATATATAGAAATTTAGAGTGCAAATTTTAATATCTAAAAAGGCTGCATAGGCTAAGTTTGAATTAAATAAAAATATGAAATTAATCTCATAATTTAGAAATAAAATTACATGAATTATTAAATACCCATATGAGCCCCGACACAACACTAAATGCTTAAACTTAGTGTTTGAAGATGCTGCACGGTTACTTGGGTCTTAAGATCAGGTCTGGGTTAACAAAACCTAAAAGTCCAATCATAATATTATATGAATCTTCACTTAATAAAATATCTGATAAGCTAATTCTATCATATGATAGTAGATCTGATCACCTATTATTAAACTAATAGAGTCGATAAAATCTGAAACAATAAATTAAATGATCAAGTAATATATCCACCCTGATGATTGCTGTGTTGAATGGAGATTTCAACCAGAGGGAATACTTCTATCAAAGTATGATTGTAATTTCAGATCAAACTAACTCAAATTAAATATCAATCCAAATGCAAAATCTAATAAATTACTAAGTGTTAAATGCTTAAATGAAATTCAATCTCTAAAAAACTTAAAGTTAAAACCCAATCCATGTTCCGCAATAGTTTGTTGAAGGTAACAAATTAAGAAAACTCTAGCTCACAAAAGAGTCAAAATCAAATCAAGTATTCTACTATGTTCACTCTTAATCAATCTGTCAAGATGACGCCTGTTCTCTAACTATGTGGCCGAGACTCCACATATGATGCAGTTATGATCAGAGTCCTCTGATCAGGTGGTTACCACCAAATGACACCATTATATTACAATCACGATTGTAGCTCATATGCTCCCTAATGGCTCTGCCCTTTGAGTTGTGAATCATAGGGTATACTCGATAGGAAAAAAGCCCTTTGTCAGCTAAGGTAGACTTAAGTCATCTCCTTGGACAAACACCACTCCAGGTCTACAAGGATTTCTTGGACGATGCAACCCATAGCCGCGTGGGATCCTTTGTCGATTACACCGGATAAGTAGACTAGGGACCATGATGACCGTGATGAAGAAACCATGAGATCTAGATCAGACACGCCATCATTCCCCCAACCATCCACTTTAAGCTAATGATGATGAATTTCATAAAAATAGATTCCAAAACTCCATATGCTACTACTATACGCTACACATTTAGCATCTAACGACTAGCCTTAATCAAAAGTTCTCTCTGCATTGAGAAGGGTAATTAACTATAGGTGCTTGCGCCTATAGAAAACTTGGAACCAGATCAAAATCCTCACAAAATAAGGATGAAATCTCTGGGTAGTGACTTATCTACTATTCCATCTGCCTTCTGAAATTACATTGATATTCAATCATACTCTCTTTCATTGTTAGAGATCGGTGGCAAATTTTTGAAGCCTATAATAATATACAAAATACTTTCCCTTTTCACTCAGGTTCTCCAGGTGCAGCTGAAGCTCAATTTTTTCATCATGGTATAAGAGTTCACTGCTTGATCGCGCCTTCATCTTCTCTAATCATTGTTTTCATTATCAACGATTTACCATGGAAAATGATTCCTCATCAATCACACCAAAATTGCTTCAAGCAAAGAAAATTATATTCAAGTTCATGATGTATGCATTCCACCACAATTAAAGTTTATAATATTCATCATTAAAAACATCATTCCAATTCAACTGATGGTAGATAACCATCAACTTTGGATGTCTCAAGTTATGAAGTTGTTTTGGGCAAATGGATTTGAAGGGTACTTGACTAGAAATACCGTACGTCTAACTACAATTATCATCTTAGAGGAAAGAAGAGAAGTTGAAAACCCACATTATCAATTATGGTATCTCATTGATCAAAATCTAGCATCTACATTGTATGTTATAATATCCCCATCTATTTTTCCTTATGTTTTGAACTTAGATACAAGTGCAGAATTCTAGAGTATCTTGGAATGACATCGGTAACCAACAAACAAAGCCAAGATCATCCAATTTATGAATGAACTACATAATGTGTCCACCAGAACTAAACTATGGGCCAATACTTGTTTGAAATTAAGTCAAAGGTGGATCTTATTGCTGCATCTGGGTCTCATGTTGATATAGAATACATAATTTAGTATACACTTAAAAAACTCCCTTCCTCATACCAAGTTTTTAAAATAGCAATTCGAACAAGTCTTCAACCTATAAGCCTCGATGATCTCTACTTATTGATGTGTAGTAAAGAAACTATTCAGTAACATGAAGCAACTCACAACTCATCAAACGTCTCCCTTCAATCAGCATTACTCACAAATCGAACCACCAAAGGATGAGGCAGACACTCCTTTCAAATGGCCTATCAAGGTCAAAGCAATTCCAATTGATGAAGAACAAGAAATTACAACATTGAATGTTCGATCTATGAAAAACTAGGAAATTCAATAATTAAGTATTGGCACCGATTGCATTTTTAGTACCCTCCACCAGCTCATGATTGTCCACATGCTCTTCAAGCTATAGCTCCATCTCCAATGATTGATTGGATTCTTGATATAGGTGCAACATCTCATCTCACACCTGATCCTAACCTCTTCTCTAGCATTACTCCATAAAATAGTTAGGAACAAATCACTATCAGAAATAGCTAGAATGTACCAATATCCAACACTAGCCAAGGAATTCTCCGTGCTCCACCCGTAAGCTCTATCTATCCTTTATCTTTCATTCTCCAAAACTCTCTCATAATCTGATATATATATTCATAAGCTCACATCTGAGAATAATTGTTATATATTATTCAATAATAATAGCTACTTTATTAAGGACAAGCAGAACAACATTCCTGTTGCTCCAAGGACCTAACTCTAATGGCCTTTACACCCTTAGGTTGTCTCCTAAACCACCGCCTCCACCCAATATTCCTAACTTCATCACTAAATGGAACCTAAATTTAGTAGTGTAGATTTCCTAGCCATTTTAGTTGCAATTCCTGAAGCACCTTCCCGTGGTGCACTCGTCTGAGGTCATGCTGGAAGGCCTCAGTTTACTGAAGTTCCTACTCATCATGCTCGCCGAATGACTCAACAACCAACAGCTATTAAGGAGTTCTCCTAAGATAGAACTTCAATTTTTGAAAGATTAGGCTAGTCTGTATCCTCTGTGATGAAGAGGACTATCACTGGGCATAGTGTATCTCTAAGGCCTCATGGTATAACTGCTCTGCCAAATGAAGCATTTGCACTAGGAAAGCATGATCATGAAGCTTTCTCATCAGGCAGTAAATTAACTAGAAAATAAAGAAGAAGAAAAATCCGAGTTGCGAGCTCAGTAGATCCCATTTAAACATCCCAGTGAACAAGCACTACTACCACTAGAAGCGAGTATTCCTACCAATAATAACTTTGATAATCTAAAATGGGTAAAAAGGAATAGCTCTACTGGTGAAGTGATACAGTCTTTCTGGACTTAACAACATCAAGCTCCACCACCGTAGAGGAGGCAACTTGAAACACTGTCCATCAGAATAAACAACGTTCTTAAAGTAGCCAATGAAAGAGGCTCAATGAAAAGAAAATTTTAGAGGCCTACGATAATAAAAAATACTGAGGTTCCACCAAGAAGGTTGCCATCTCTTATAGTAACTAATCATCAAGCCAAGTATACTTTGCGTGGTGAGCATCGAAGTGTGACACTTGGACAACGTGTCCAAGAATCCATTATTGAAAGGTCCCGATGAAAGGGTAAGCATATATGGAGTCCAAGGCCCCATGATGAAATCCTAAAGAATGAAAGAGGTATAACATCTGATGCATATATTTAAAAATTCACCTCAAAAATAACTCATTAGAAGTGGATACCCAAAAGAAGGAATGTCACTAATAAAGCTTATAATGGTCAACACCCTTGAGAATCCTCTAGGGAATCCCATCATTGATCATATTCACCCCACACAAGAGAAGGTTGACTTTGATCGCAGTCCCTTAATGAAAGAAGTGTTTATTTCACACACTGAACCAGAGATCCATTGGAAGCACCGATCAAAAATTCATGTGCAAGAAGAAGATGATGAATAGAATACTATGGAAGTAGAAGTTGTTTATATGGTCAGAGATACATATGAACTTTCTGTTCAGTATCATCAGCAATATGAATCCAGGGGGCTTGAACTTGAATCGATGTTTATGAAGGAGAGTCTTCACAAAGAAAGTAGAAGATGGATCTTCAATCTCTACTGAAGAGGAAGTAGAAGAAGATCAAAATGAGAATGAGATCATGGGTGTTGAAGCTGTTTATATGGTTAAACCGAGAAATGATCAGCCTAGTACACGCTTTTATAATCAGCTTCATCATTCAGCCCAAGCAACAACTGTCTCTGCAAATGCACAAGGAGAAGGGCAGTTAAGTTCTTCCCCTAAAGATGAGCAGGGAGCAAAACAACAATAAGAAATAGAGAAAGAAGAAGAGCCTGTATTGGTTGACGTAGTGGTGCTAGCTAAAGAGCAGAGACAAATGCAGCGTCAAATGGAAGTCAAAGATAAGAAAATTTTACAGCTTGTGCCAAAATGAATGACATGTTAACACAGATGAATATCATGATGGATATGTTACAGAAGAATATCACATCAACTGTAGCACCTATTTTGTCTGCTAATCAATAAGTAGCTAATAATACAAGTTATATACCACCAGTTGCTCTGGTACCTCAAGCTCTCATAGTACATGCTACACCTGAAGCAATGAATGACGTTAACCAACTATCTCTTCAGCTGATAATTCAAAATATGACTAGCACACCTAGAACAGTAACAATTGCTCAACTAGAAATAATAATTAATAAAAAGATAAAGACAATTATAGCTTCAGAGTAAGCTGAAAAGTTGTTGAATAAGGGTCGCCCTTACCTAGCTGAATATAATCAAGTGTCGTACCTGAAAGGTTACTGATGAAACTTAATATTTTCAATGGGATGGGTAATCCAAAGCAACATCTAACCCAATTTAAGGCTACTTGGTAACATAGGAGAGAATGATGTGCTATTTTTTTCAGTTTGTTAGCCGCCTGACCTCAGCTTCTTTCGAGTGGTATGTAGAATTGCCTAATGATTTGGTTAAAACTTTTGTTGAGTTAGAGGCAATATTCGTGAAGAGGTTCACTAGCGCAACCGAGAAAATAACAATCGCTAACCTTGCCTTGCTAAAAATGAGAAAAGATGAGTCAGTGATAAAATGCATAACTCGTTGGCGTAACCTAAGCATGAAATGTGAATAATAATTGGAGGAAGAATATGAGATCCAACTGTTAATGGCCAGTATGGATGATAAAATGACACCATTTTATGTATGACGTCAATTACAATAATATTCCATGACTTGCTCGATAGGGTGGCCAAATTTGAAAAGCAGAATCGCCATAAATCTAAAATTTATACAAATAAATCAAAGAGAAATAAACCTTCAGACTCAAGAAGAAATGAAACTCATGTCACTTATTATAGCTCAAGTGGTGAAAAATGAGTAATATATAATGTAGATAAAGGAAAATAGCCAATGTACAATGATGATAAGGAAAATAAGCTTGTCCATTCTAACTCACAATCAAAATTAGTATTGGAAGGCAATGATAAACCTCAAACTTTTTCAGGTGGTGGAGAGCATCCAAAACAAGCAACAAGAGATGATGAGTGAATGCAGCCATCTCTTAAAGAAAAGGTGAACAAAGAATATTCTTTAGAAGGGACAGTGTGGTTAAATTATTTCGACAAGCAATCAAAATTGATCTACAATTATAAGAAATTAAAAGACCTGAAAAGCTAATCAGGTCAATAATTCAAATTATTGTCCCTATCATCGGATGATCAGTCATCCTATTGAAGATTTTTATGTCTTAAAAGATTGGCTAAAAAGAAAGTATCGGCGAGGTAAATTTACATTATCCGATAGTGTTCTAGTTAACCAGAAAAGAGAGTCTACAAAGATGATTACATCCTCTTCTATATCATCCATTAAAGACAAAAAGAAGGAAAAATCAGTTCAGATTGGAGAATGGGAAACATTAGTCTCTAAGAAGACCGTGAAAATGTTAAAGAAGCTAAAAGATGCTAATGTTAAGTGGAAGTCACCACTTGAACCTATATTGGAATTAAAAGAGATGCCTAAACCAAGTATTTGGGCTTCTCAATGGCATTTTAATAAGGCTACCTCATCACAACATGAGGAGAAGTCTACTAAATGTATTTCTTATAAATCAAAGAAGCCATTTAAGAAAAGAAGAGTAAGAAGAAGACTATAACTCAAAAGATTATTAATAATTTAGAGGAGTATCACCAGCTAACAAGATAACCATTTAGGCTTGCAGACTTTATGCCTAAACTTCATATTGTTGAATTGGATGAAGAAGATAATGGTAAATCTTATCTAGTAGAGACATGCTGAATCATTTATATGATATCAGATGTTCTTCAACATCCGTTACTCCAAAATTATAAAGATAGTCTGACAGTCTCGACCAACCCATCAAAATTCTTATCAGGAAAGCAAGAAGAGCCTGAGGAGTTAACATCTAAATTTTGTTTAATGACTCAACAAAAAGATAATAGTTCAGATGAAGACTTTTGTTTTCCTGACGGAGAGGAGTCAGTCTCATCAACAACATTGCATATGAAATGTATGAGGTTGAATAGCGAGTTTAACTCTTTTGGTCAATCCTCTAGAATAAGAAGTGAATTTGAAAAAAGTACTTCTTCAGAGGAATCTGAGCACGACAAGGTGATTCAAGTTCAATTGAGAAGTGGTAAAGTCTTACCACCATCAAAGAAGGGGAATTCAAATAAAGACAAAGGCAAACAAATTGAAGTCAATGAATATATCATTCCAAAAATCCCTAGAATAAAGCCTAAATCAAGTAAAAAGATAAATTATAATATTCTATCACATCTGAGAAAGATCCTTGCACAACTGAGTGTGTACGAGACTCTCTTAATGTCAAAAGACCTCAGAAAAACTTTGATACAGGCCCTCAAAGATCCGAAGAGTTATGAAGCTTACTTTATTGAAAAATGTATGATTGAATCATTACAAACTCAAGATCTCTCAATAATCATATTTTTTGAAGAAGATCTTATGTTAGGAACAGCGGACCATAACCGTCTGCGGTGAAAATATTATAATACATTTCTTGCCTTCATCTATCCCCCTCCTTTCGGAAAAGAGGATAAATGAAAACATAAATGTATAAAAATATATGGCTTTTTTGGGATGCTACATAGATCCACAGATGTTCTTATTAAGGTGATTGGGTACGACATTGAGGAGAGGTGTACTACCACGAGAGATAGAAGTCACCACCCTATAAAGGACCTAATCACCCGAATAAGGACTCCTAAGTACAATGGGTCTGCATATGTACCAGAGATTCTTCCCCTACTTTACATGAAAAAGTAAAGTAAGGTTTATTTTAGATCGGGTTCATTAAGTTTTCTATAGGGGCAAGCTCCCATAATTAATTACATCCTAAGGGATGGGATCCCTTAGGAATACCCTCGATTAAGGTAAATGATCGTTGTCTCCAAAGATTTCAATAGGCGGGACTATCAATCGATTAGTTTATTTTGGAAGATCAAATGGGATTGATCAAAGAGAGGGAGTTATTATCGAAGCCAAAGAAAGATAAGTAGAAGATGCCCACGATGCTGGAAAACCTAGCGAGCATCTCAAACTATCCTATGGTTGGGCTTTACATTTTTGAAATTGATTTAATTTATTTGAGTAAAATTTTTCATTAGAAATTTAGGGCTTATGATTCCACAACACAAGATTATAGAAATGCCTAAGAGGTGAGGATTTATGATTATGGCCCATGTAAGGGAAAAGCAATCTCAGAACCTAAATCTAAGGAGCTTTGGTGAGGGTCAAAAGCACAACCTAAATCTAAGATAAAAATGAGTATTTGATTTACCTCCACAAGAGAGGACAAATCACTCGACTGTTTGGACTTACAATCGCCTGGGGGTGGCAGCTAACTAACTCCTCCAATGATTTTAAATTCATGTAGGAAAGTCATATGCTTTATGCAAGATAGCTAGGCTGTTATTTATTTAGAAAGAGACTTAGTCTTTAAACTCACACCCTAAAGAGACTTGATCATGTAAGAACATGCTTCAAATGACCTAAATCTAGTACAATTCTGATTTCATTTTAATTTCATTTTTGGACAATCATTTTGAGTCAGGCTAATAGGATTCATATGCCTAATGCATGAGAAATGAGATTATTGACCAAAATCAGTGAGAAGGGAGGATGTGTGTTTCTACCATGGCTCTCAAAGGTCAAGTCAAGTTTCTATGACAATGGTGAAAGCCCTCCAATCAAGAGTGAATATAATATGCATTTGTGCATGATGTTATAAAAGAAGTACTCATCTAACTAAGGGATTGCTAATTCTTTTAACTTGATTTTTAACCTAAGCATTAGATGAGGTTATGTGTTCTTTATTTTTAGTTTTGAGTTATTAAGTTTGGTAAAAGATTTATTTTTTTCTAAGAGCCTAATCCACAACCAGGCCATACATAAAGCAAGAAAGAAACTAGGAAAAATATTTCACTTAATGCATAAGATAAACAAATCATCAATCAATTTATAAAACTAATCATAAAAGAATAAGAGGCCATTATGGTCGGGTACCATCGTACAAACCTGAAAACAAATTGGGTAGTTGAGTTCTACCTTTATTCAACCCAGGTTACAAATGAATTAAATACAATTAAGCAAGGTACTCATTGTTATGGGGGTCTTCAAGCTTCATTTCTTCATTCTTCTTTTCTTCTTTGGTTCCTTCTTTTGCATGGTTGGAAGGTGGATTCCAAAGGCTTTACATGGTGCATAAGATAAGATCTTATGACTAATATTCATCCTAATCCCCATAACAATCATTCCAAAATCCTAATTGAAAATTTTACAAGAAAAGGAAAAGTAAATCTAACACCTACAAAACAAAGGTTAACTAAACAAACCATCAAATCCCAAGCATGTATATTGGACTTATCACCCCACACATGAGTGACTAAGTCCACCTGGCCTATTGGATTATGCTTGGGGTATAAGCACTGTAAAAAATATTTTTTATTTACAACACTTAAGTATAATCCCTATAGAAGATAATGGTTAGACTAAGATTACCATTCATTTTATGCACATACATCTAACATCCAGTCTAAAATATATATCACAAAATAAAAGTAAGCATCAAACCATGCACTACCCTAACTAAAGCTAAAAGTGATGACTTAGTCTAATGTTTGTGCTTTGGAGATTTGTGTGGTATGCTTAGCTATGGTTTTAAGTTAGAATTTTCTAAGTATGAAGCATGTTCAACTTAGAGGAGGGTTTCATTTAAGTGATTTAGTTATTTTGGGCTGATTTTATTTCATATTTTGATTAGGTTCAAGTGGATCCTACAATTAATTACTAAGTTATAGAGAGAGAGAAAGAGAAGAAAACTTCTCTTTTCTTCTCAAACTTAAGTAATTTCTAAAGTGGATTCATATTTTAGTTTTATTTGGTGAATATTTTGATTAAGTGTTTTAATTAATCCTAAGTTTATATGAACTCTAAATAAACCTATTCAAAAAGAAAGACATGTTAAGATTAAGTAAAATGAACTAAATTCACAAAACATACATCACTTCATTTCTTTCCCGACATATATAACATGCATATGAATGAGTCCTAAGCATATCTATATACACAAATAAAAATGTTTAACACACTTTATGATGCATGCTAAGTGATTCATTTAAGGAAATTTGAAAGTTTATGATACATGATTTTCATTAAGTAGAAAAAGGATTTATTATCCAACTTTCACATGCACATATGGATGTATGAAAGGCATAAGTGAGTACGAAGCCATTGTTAACTAGAGGTATAAGATACAATACCTACTTAGGGCTACTTAAAGCCTCGCAGCCTTGGGGTTGTCCAGACTAATATACCACTTTCCTTAAATACAAACATGTGTATAAAAGAAATGAATGGAAAAGAAAGAATGCAAAAATTTGTATTGGTTGATTTATTTTGTTTGTACAATTTATATGTGCAAGCATAGGTATTATCCTTAAAGTGATAGTATAGGAATGAATAGGATATGGAATTAGGCAAGTGTTATGTTCTTTTCAAATGAACCATACATCTTGCCAAATCCTATTCAAAACTATACTAAAAGAGAAGAGAAGGAAAACCTACACTAAGCATATCCTTATATTTTACTCACATGCAAGCTTATAATGAAGATATAAGTAACACACTTTTAGTTTTGATAATTGATTCATATATTTTGAAAATAATTTGAATTTAATAGTGATAATAGCCACTCATATTTTTTACTTTAACCAACACATGCAATTTGACATAAAAGAAATATTTTAATTTTAAATTTGATTTTTGAAAAGCATGGATGCATAAAACCACATGACATACATATTTAACATGTTGGGGGAAAGAACTAAAGCAATGAAAGTATGTAAAAATAACATTCAATTCAATTAAATCCTAAAGACAATCTTATGAAATAAGAAAGCTTAAAGTAAATCAAAGTTTATTTAGTATGATTTTTTTTGAATTTGATTTAATTTTCAAAATATAAATTGAGTTTGTTGTTCCTAAGCCATTTCACATATGTTTGATTTTTTTTAATTTTTGGATGATTAGATTCATTTTAGATTTTGATTAGGTTAATATATGAATTAAATATGTTAATTAACCATTACCTACACCTCCTTAGCATAGTTAACCAAATAATTATGAGCCAATGAGATGACATAAAACCTCACAAGAAATTTAAATTTACAATGCACCTAGGAAGAAAGAGTCCTAAACTCATGATTAATGGTTAATTAAGCTAAGGTGTTTAACTTAAGTAATTTAAAAACACCCCTCACACATATGAGTTGAGTTTTGATTTCTTAATTGAACTTAGGCTCTTGAACACCTAAGAATCTACCCAAAGTAGATTAATTAAGTTTTTGGAAAGTTTTAGAAATTTTAAGAATCTAATTAAGAGGGAAATTGGTGAATTAGCCCTTAATTAATAGACGATTAAGAAAGAAAAATGGGTTTAAGGAATAACTTAGAAGAAATGCCCCAAAATTATTTCCCAAGTCTCCTATTCATTGGATCAAACTTATTTAACTTCAATAAGATATTAAAACACTAATCAAACTCTTAATTATTCTTAATTACATAAAGGGGTAATTAGAAATGAATTAGTAATTCCCCCAATTAAGCCACCAATAAATCTTAAGAAAAATAGGGGAGGCAGAAGTCATCCCCCAAAATATACCCAAGAAGTTTGAGGTTAATCAGTGATTAATTAGGGAGTAATTAACAAATTAAGATTTTTAATAAAAGCTAAAATCAGAGAAATACACAATTCAAAATCCATTAAAACTAATTTTAGAATATTCTAGATTAAATTATCTTTCAGTGGAAATTTACCTCATATTTTTTTTTATTTTTCTTTAGAGAGATATGAATTTTTAAAGTTTAGAGGATTAATTAGAATTAAATAAACATTAATTAATCTCTTAATCTAATCCATACATGGTGAGAGTCGGTCGCTTTTATGCATTGAGCAGTGGTGACTTAAACATCACATCGTAGCATGGTACGTGTGCTGTAACCTCGACCATCGATCAAGGATCAACGGAGATTAAAGCCATTCCAATGGGATTAAATCAGATCTAAGCGTGTGTTTAATCTCATCCATCCAAAATGCGCGGATGGATGGCCATAGATTATCCCTATTCTTCCTTGAGGAATAATGGAGACCACTTTCAAAGGGAAGATTCGAGCTTGATCGAGCTTGGATTGGGATGAAACTTTGCACACACCATCTAACCCTAATGAAATCATATCTAATGGTTGAAATTTCATGCCATTAACATTTATTTCACAAAGGACCAACACACATGGAGTTTAGTGGTTGAAAAATGTCTAACCTCGATGGAGGTGATCACCGGTGCTCGATTCCCTTGGAGGAGCTTCGTCTGGTTGAGAAAAAGCTATGGTGAAAGTATTAGCTATCGATTTTAAGTAGATTGCTCTATGGACCAACCTCTCCTTAGCTCCTTTGCTTCTTTGATGGAATTAGACCTCCCCTTGCCTTTGGAACTTGAGAGAGAGCTTAGGCAAGCTTGATTTTGCCCTTTGGTGGAGTGTGCAAAGAGAATTTGGTGGAGTTTGAGTGTAGAGGAAGTTTTCCAATCAATGGAGGTCCCCTATTTTTGCTTAAGGGAAAATCGAGAATGGCAATTTCAAATCCTTCTAGAGAGCTTAGGATCACTCAAGAATGGTTCCTAACACTCTCCCTTACTCAATCGATAGTGAGGAAATGAGAATTGAAGTGAATTAAGGGGAGTATATCTCCCCCTATGACAATCCGATGGTATAAGCTTTTTTTTTGTTTTGATCCAATTTCCAAGATTGAAAGGGCTGTTTGAGCTATTAGAAGTTTGCACATGGTCGGTTTGGGCTAGGGAGTTGAGTGGTAACCTCCCATGTGCTTCAAATTGAGTGGAGGGAGGTTTTCCATATGGCCAATTTGAGTCATGTGCTCGGTTTGGCCTTGGGTCAAGTTGGGCTGACCCAAACCCATTGGGTTGGGTGCACCACCCTCCATAGGGTCTACTTGACCTATTGGGAAGGTATCAAGTTGGTATGAAGAGGACTTGACCAAATTCCCCATGGATTTGACCAAAATTTGTTCTATGGCCTAGGGTTAGAATGGTCATTTGGCTAATTTTGAATTTGGATATGTTGGGTATATTGAGAAAATAGGTTTGGCCAAGTTTCATTGGATTTGGAGTTCATTTGGTATGGTTTGGCTCATGTTGACCCATTTAGGTCAAAATGGGCCAACTTGGGTCAAGTTGACAAATTGGGTCAAACCAAGGGTTGGGTCAAGCTCATATGACCATATGAAATATTTAGGTGGCTTTGGTTTGATTCAATTTGGTTTAGTTTTGAGTTTGGCTCATATGACTTCATTTAGGTCAAATGGGTCTAGTTGACCAATTTGACCCATTTGACCTATTTGAGCTAGGTCATGACTAGGTTTAGGTTAGGTTAGTTATATGAAGTGGATTGGTATCTTTGTTTACAATGAATTTTGATTAAGTTTGAATTTGACTCAACATGACCCTTTAGGTCATGTTGGGTTCAAGGTAAATTGGGCTAAGTTAGGTCTAATTGGCCAATTGAGGCTTTCGTCAAGTTCAACAAGTGATTTGGAATGAACTTGATCCATTCATTTCAATCAATTTGGCTTAGATCAAGTTTTGACATATTTGACTTTTAGGTCAAATTGGGTCAACTTGGGTGGCCAATTGGCTAGTTAGGCTCAAATGTTGACTTGGTCAAGTTCAAACAGATCATTTGATCAATCAATGGCCTATGGTGGATTTTGGCTATGTTACATTTCATTTTGGCTGGTGTTGACTTGGTCAACCCTTAGGTTTGACTTGGTTTGACCCAATTTGGTGATTGATCATCTCCATGATGATTGTTGATCATGATGAGAGGCATAGGTGAGTTTGATTCAATCCAATTTGGTTAGGATTAGAATTTGGCTCATAAGGGTACTTTAGGTCACTTTGTGAGCCTAAGTGAGTCAAATGGCTTGGTGAAAGCTTGATTTGAGTTTGATTGAACTTGTATATGGACTTATGATTGAAATATAAATCCATTTGCAAGTGGTTTGAAGTCAAATGGGTTTTGATTCATTTGACAATTTTATATTCAAAGGAAGAACATGAATGAATTTTAGGTTTGATTTTTGAATTGAGTTTTGATTTAGTGATTGAAGTTTGTATTTATATTTAGATTCATGATTGTAGGGTTGATTGAATGAAGGAAAATCAAGAGCTTGGCTTGATTTGAAGTTGATTTAGCTAAGTTCAAGATTTTGACTTGAAAGGCTTAGGTTGGATTTTGAGGATTTGAGTTTGATTTTGGAATTGGTTTTGATTGTTTGAATTTATATTTTTATATATGTGAATATAAATGAGAATATAAATGGTTATGAGAAAATTTCAAGGATTTGAAGTGATTTGATCATGATATAGGCTAAGTATTTTAAGAGGGAATTTAAAGAACTAAAGAAATTTTGGAGTTTGGAGCTTGAATTTTGGATTTAGATTTGATTGATTTATATTTATATTTCATTTATATATGAGAATATAAATGATTTATGAGAAAATCCCATGAATTTGAATTGATTTGAAAATGATTTAGGCTAAGTCCTTAAGAGGGAAATTAAGGACTTAAGAAGAATTTTAAATTTAGAATTTAATTTTTGGATTTGAATTAATTGATTTATATTTATATTTCATTTATAAATTTGAATATAAATGAGAATATAAATGAATTATGAGAAAATACCATGAATTTTATTTTATTTGATCATGGTTTTGGCTAAGTGTGTGAAGGAAAATTTAAAGGACTTAGGAAATTTTATGAATTAATTTTGAATTTTGAGTTTAGTTTGATTGGTTTGAATTTATATCTCATTTATATATGTGAATATAAATGAGAATATAAATGAATTATGAAAAAATCTCATGAGTTTGAATTGGTTTGATCATGATTTAGGTAAGTCCCAAAAAAAGAAGATTAAGGACTTAAGAAAGATTTGGACTTAGGAATTTCATCCATGGGTTTCAATCATGGATTTCAATTATGGATTTCAATCACATGGAGTTGATTTGAGTTTGGAGAAAATCAAATAAGATTGATTTGGAGTTTGACTTAAAGGAAGGAAGGTGAGGAGTGGTTCAAGCTGGGGTAAATTTTCTTAACACCCCTAAGGCATGACCTATTCCTATGGCTAACTCTTCTAAGTCTCTGGCTAAGAGTCCACCTAATCACTAGATCTATCTTAAGACTAAGGAACTCTTAAAGTATAAGAGAAATCCTATGTCTAAGATGGATGGGTTGAGAGCTCATTCTAAAAAATGAGGTCAACAAAGGGCCCAATAGGTGTGGTGACCGACAAGGAACACCATGTATTGGTGTTGACCAAATGATAAACAACACCAAGATCACAAGCACTAATAGAAATCTATTCCTACCCAAGGTGTGAAAGAATCTAGAATTTAGTGATGTGGCTCTTATGTCCAAGACATAAGAGAGAGGAGGACTCCACTAAGGGATAGTGAACCTTCCACTGTGGAAGTAGTAAGTCATCCACAAGGGATGAGAGGTTTGATTTGATTTAAGTATCACTGAGGAGAAATTTCCAATGGGGAAGAGAGTTGAATTTATTTTAATTTTTAGATTTGGATTTTGTTATGGTCCTTTTTGGTTTATGATGGACTGCACTGAGTAGGAGTCATGGAGGCCTAAACCTAACTCATATTCACCAACCCAAAGGGGTAGTCTACTAGACACATAATAAGGCTAGCCAACCAAAGGGATACCTTTGATGGAATTGTACTGAAAGAAAGAAGTAGACTTACATCCTCCAAAGTAGAGACAGCTTGTTAGATAATTTATTGGGCAACAAATTAAACCCAAACTGGTCAACTATGAATGCCACTGAGACTTAGATTAACTCAAAGATAATCAAGATTAATTTCATTTTAGATTTGTTTGTTTGACCCATCATGGATTATGAAAATAGGGTGGGACCTAATTCACCAATCAAAGGGAGTAGTCTACTAGGGACTCCAACCAAAGGGATGCCTTTCGTTGCAATGGTCAAGTCTAAGAAAAAGGGGACACACATCTTAGAAACAATAGGGATGCTATGATCAATCACCTAGGGCTCACTATTGAGTGGATGCCATTAGGGGACTTAAATCAGCTCAATGATAGTCAAAGATTAATTTACTTTTTAGATTTGTTTATTTTGGTGGATTTTGTTGGTTTGCGATGGATCACACTTAGAAGAAGCTTATATTAGCCTAGACCTATCTTAGAATAACCAAAAGGAGTTCTCGATTGGGAGAACTATCCACCAAAGGAGTGTCTTTCGATTTACAATGATCAAATGAAGGGAAGAAAGTTTAGGGACTCACATCTTTCACCATAAAAGACCATTAGGGTGATGGGTTTGCTTTGGAAAACAAATTGAACTCGACTTAGGGCTATGTCTGACATCATGCTAGAAAGAATATGTCATACTTTACATCTTTCAAAGTAGAATGATTGTGGTAACGCTTATGGAAAAATAGATTGAACCCGCTTGGGTGACTATAGAGTGAGTACACTGGGACTTATCTCAACTCGTAATCAGTGCAATTCCTATAGGAGTTCTCACGACACCTAAAGATAGGATGCCTACTTTGGGAAAAGGCCCTTTGGGGCTTGAGTTCTTAATCCAAAAGTGAATTAATTTTATTTATTTTGTTTAGTTTGTTTTATCGTGGACCTTAGTTTATGAGGGATCAAACTAAGAAGGAGCTTATATCTCCTTAGACCTATCTTAGATTTACTAAATCAAAGGAGAATTTACATCCGAACAAATTCTCCAACCACGGTGGCTACTGGAAAGGGGAATAATCCAAAAGTAACCTGTGTCTAAATGGGGTCGAAAAGAATGATCCAAATAATACCATAGTATGGGGCTTAATTAAAAACCCCGAGAAGATGACATGAAGACATATATCCTATTCAAAGTCCAACTCAAGGAGAAAGCGGACTCACATCCCGCCAAGAGTGGTATCCACCAGTGAGTCACACGCGATAATCAACATCAACCAACCCAAGATAACGAACATCAACCAACCTAAGGTGCCGCTTTGCAATAACGAAAGCTTGGGGACTCACATCCTCCTACAGAACCGACCATCGTGATAGTCTATTTTCACCGATAAAAGCTATCCCACCTAGGGCTACCAGGGTGAATGCCACTAGGGGACTTACATTGGTTCAAAAGTAGTCAAGAATAAAGGAGCCTCTAGAGGACTTATCCTAAACCTCAAATATACTCAACCTAGTTAAATCATGATGATTAGTTCAAGAAGAAAGCACGGACTCACATCTTCTTAAATAATATAAACACGAAGTAGCTTACTAGCTGGCAGCAAAGTCTACCATACTAATAAGGCACTCATTGGTTTGCAATGATCAAGTTAGGAAGAAAGTGTAGGGACTCACATCCTCCAGCAAGTGATCACTGGGGTGACATACTAGTGAGGTATCATGTAGACCCGACCTAGAACAGCTAATGAGTGAGTGCCACAGGGGGCTTGCTCCCACATCAAATAGCTCGAGACAAAAGATTTGTTTTTATTTTGTGCATGTGTCAAAAAGAATAGGATGTCTCTGGGGGACTCTTACACCTACCTTAAACATGCTAGGGGATTCTGATGAAATGATGCCACGGATGGCAAATAGGATTCCCACTAAGAAAGGATGCCGCTTGGGTTCTCTCACACCTAACTTAATTGTGCTAAATGAAATAGGATGCCTCTCAGGTTCTCTTACACCTATTCTAATAGCATCAAGAGATTGTGTTTGTGTTGTGAAAGAGGGATAGGATGCCATTGAGGGACTCTTACACTTACCCTAGACACACCACGGTGGATTCACAAGATAAGCAAACAGCGCTTCGAAAGAAGAGAATATTTGATGAATGGAATTAGATTTTATTTTATTTATTAATAATTATTTTCAAACATGATTTATTTCATGGGTAATATTTCTTTAGATAGAGCCCATTAATTGGAAGCATCAGGTGTTCCCCTTTACAATCAATTCGATAAGATCCTCCTTGGTAGGCCTTCTCTATGACATAGGGCCTTCCCAAGTGGGTTCAAACTTCCCATCTTTCAACAATTGGTCTCCTTAGGACTAACACAAGTTCTCCTACCGAAAGACCTAGGGGCAAACTTTATTGTGAGCTTAAATCATTTTGGCCTTATACAACTTGAGGTTCTAGCACACCCATAGACAACTTTCCTCCAAACCTTCGAGCTCTTGTAACTGCAACTTTGTATTATGCCCTGTAGTGATCTTACTACCCAATGCTATCCTTAGTGATGGGAGTTGAACTTCTAAAGGTAGAACAGCTTCGGACCCATATAATAAGGAAAATGGGGTAGATTGAGTTGGAGTCTGGTATGTAGTGCGGTAGGCCCACAAAGCTTCAACCAACTGCTCGTTTCACTATCGTTTATTATCATCAAGAGTCTCTTCAATATTTGGATGAGAGTTTTGTTGAATGCTTTCACTAAGCCATTTGCTCTAGGGTAATGGATGGTGGAGTATTTCCAATCGATACCATGTCTTGGCTGTTGATCTTTGCTTTTGAATGCACGTACCATTTAGATATAATTCATCGAGGCACCCCGAACCTATATATGATATGGTTCTATGAAAAGAAGCACATGCTGTGACCTCTCTAAGTGGGATGGCTTCCGCTTGGAAAAGTAGTCGGTGATGGCTAAGATGAAATGACCCTTGGAAGAAGGAGGATTAATCAGACCCACAATTTCGGTACCCCAACACTCAAATGGTCATGAGGCAAGGTAGGGTGTAGAATGTTAGGTGGTTGGTGGAGGACCACATCGTGCACCTGACACTGATGGCTTCTTCTAGCTACATCCGTGCAGTCTGTAATCATCGAAGGCCAGTAGTATCCAAGTCGATTGATCTTTGTCTTCATCTTTAGACCAGATTGATGTGCTTTGCATAAACCTGAATGTATCTCGGCTATAATGCCACAGGCTTTGTGTTTATCTAAATAGCGTAACCACATTTGGTCAAAGGACTGCCGATACAGGGTGCCATCAATAAGAGCATAAAAGAGAGCTCTCTGTTTCACCTGATGGGCTTGTGACTTTTCTTGAGGTAGTTTTTCGGTGTTCAAGTATGCTATGAACGGTTGCCTCCAATTCCACTCCTTGTCCATTTTGACAATGGTAACCTCCCCTTCAAGAGAAAGTCTCTCGATGAGTTTCACATCAATAAGGGATATGACTTGTCTATTTTGGACCCTTATTGAAATAGACTCATCTTCAGGACATGCCAATTCTTTGGCAAGTTTGGTTAAAGCATCTGATACTGCGTTCTCTACTCAGGGAGCCTTGTAGATGGTAACTTCAGGTATTTGGGACAACAACTTCATGGTATACTTATAGTAATGACGATGCTTGAGTTTGAGAACCTTGTAGGACCTGATAATCTGATTTATAACTAACTGAGAATCTCCAAAAATATTGATACTCTTGACACTAATTGTGATGGCTAACTCCAGATCGATAATCAAAGACTCATACTCGATTTTGTTGTTGGTGCAGGGGTTGGAAAGATAGTATGACCCTACCTTTCCTGGGAGAATAGATCATGGTGCTTCCCCTTTGTGAAAAGAAGCTGCACCATCAAAATATATCTCCCATTGGCAGTTCCTGGCCTCCCCTAAGTTCATGATTTATTCATCGAGGAGATTATCACTAAGCGGAGAATTAGCAGGAAGTGGGTGTGCTGCTAAGAAATCTAGTGCCCTCTTTACTACGGAGGGTACAAATGTGATATCAAATCTGAGAATCATGGACCATCATGCCAAACATCGATAGTGTTGTGTCATGAGATCTTAGTGGATTCATTAGAGATCAAGTTCACCTTATGAGAATATAATGTAGCTTTTGGGAGGCAAAGATCAAAGCTAGGCAATGTTTCTCAATAGGTGGATAGTTCACTTTGATCATAGGATGGGAGGTAGTAGAGAGCGTTCTCCTTCCCTTTCATCATTGGCTTGGGCCAACAAAGCATCGAGAGTCATCCAATGCTGCATGTAAGGAGTGGTGCTGCCGGATAGGGCTAGAAGGCTCCAAATCCTTGATGTCTTCAAGGCACCATCATCCCACTTGAACTTGGCATCCTTTTGACAAGTGTTGAAAATGGCTTGCATCTCTAATGGGTTGGAGATAAAGCATCTTAGATATGCCCATCCTTGGAAGGATCTAAGTTGAGTTAAACTCTTAGAGGTGGCATTTCTTTGATCTTTTAGATCTATTTCTATTCCCTAGTGTCAAACAACAAACCCAAGGAATTTCCAAGCTACTCAATGCACACTTGATTCATTTTGAGGTTATATTATCTTAACCATTCAAAACTACTCAAGTCAAAAGATGGTTGTTCTTTTCTCTACTCTTGACTATTAGATCATCAACATAACACTCAACCTCATGATGGATGAGTTCATTAAAAATCTAAGTCATAGCCCATTGGTTTGTAGCACCAGCATTTTAAGGCTGAAAGGCATGACCCTATAATGAAGATTCTAATGGGTTAAAGTGTTCTTTTATCTTGAGACATCTTGATTTGGTTATAGCGGATGACCCATCCATGAAAGAAGGCGCATGAGATGAGGTGATGTCCACCATTAATTCTAGTATAGGAAGAGAAACTCATCCTTAGGACATGCCTTATTTAAGTCCCAAAATCGATGCATATAAATTTGGCCATTCTTCTTAACTAAAATAGCTAACTAGGTAGATATGTTTCTTCCCTGATGAAACCAACATCGATCAATTTCTTGACTTCAAAAATAACTTGTTGTTCAATTTCTAATCACATGCGTCTAGAAGCTTACTTAATAGGAGTAGCGTTAGGATCTATTGCTATCTTGGACTACTACGTCAGGACATAATCCAGGCATCTCTTCATAACTCCATGTGAAGCAGTCTTTAAACTTAGTCAATAGCCTAACTAAGTCATTGGTTTCTTATTCATTCAGCAATGAACTGATGTACGTCGAATGTAAATTATCTTCTATCCCGAGGTTGATTTCTTTAAGCTTGTCAATTGTTGAATGAATCTCCTCTTCAAACTCATGTGGTGCGTCTTTGATTTGGAGATCATCTGAATCATTTGAGGCTTCTAAACACACATTCTCATAAGAGTTGATGTTGTGTGAGAAGAACCTATCGACTCAAATGATTGGTAACAACTGCAATAAGCGTCATCATCGGACCCAACCTTTGTCAATCTAGTCCTATTCTTGATTGTGCTTCCCTACTATATTGTTCCATACTTTTCAAAGTACTCAACCATGCTTGGACCATGTATGAGGAACTAAATTTTAAGATTATGAACAAGAGTAAAAGTCAAATGGTAATTCCATTAATTCTTTAAATGTCCTCAAGTTCTACATCAACTTGACTTGAGGATGATGATCCCAAAAAGAATCTCTTACTTCATGTCTGGAAGACTTAGGGACTTCCTTAATTAAAACCTTCAACTTTTTTGAGATGTAAGTGAGGTTAGGTTAAGGTTCCAACTGCTAATAGTTTCACATAAACTGATTTGAATACTTTGCTTCATTTGGAGGCTGGTCTTCATCTCACTGGATCAAGTCACCTCCAATGGAACGCTAAGAGGTTGGCTAGTATACTAATCACATTAGATTCCTTTGGCTGGATTCCAAGTCTTTGTGAATAGTAGGGGTACTATGGTGAACATGACCTCATTGGGATGGCCAAGTCTCCACCTCTGAAATTGCCTGTTTCTCTTGCCTCTTGCTGTGGAGGTTGAGCCTACCCACATGTCCATATGATGGATGAAAAGTGTGGTGATATACAGATCTATTTTTTCCTCATTTTTCCTTTCTGGTTCACTTGGATTTTTATTTCTTTTATTTTTCTTTTGTCCTTTTCTTTTTCTTCATTTTCTTTTTCTTTTTCTTTTGAATTTGAATTTTGTCCAAGTTCATGAGAAAGGGTGCTTTGAGGAAGGTAGTAGGTCAAATCCTCATAAATCTCAACCTCTCTAACTGAAAATGGCTTTTCATCTCCATTGATTCAATCCCATCTTTTGAACTTGATGCATGATGGAGGGAGGATGGAATTATCTTGTTTGATGTATCCAAGGCCTGTCCAGCAAAGCAAAATGAAGTATTATCAATGATGTAAAACTTGGCTTTTCACCTATCTCCAAAGGTAACACTATATCAGCTCACCTTGTTCATTGAATCCTCTCAACATCATCATCTTCGAGTGTGGAGATGATCCTTAAATAGGCAAGGGTCTTTAGACTCATAATGTTCACCAATGCACGATTGAGACTAGTTTGAACATGTCCATGTCAACTGTGATGTAGAGGGGACGATTGTGCTCCAAGTCCCCCAAAAGAAGGTCTTCATCTGTGAAGGTGATCCCTTGAGCTTTTTTTGTATATTGTGTCTCCTCACCTATGGCTGGTGCTAAGCATATTTTAGGATCAAGGAGCCTTGATTAATGATTCCTCATCTCTTTGGATAAGACAAGGCATCATATATGCTTAGCTTAGATGCAACTTTCTTAGATGAGAGAGGACATATAGTCCACCTTGGTGATCCTCCACAAGCATATCCAAGGTGGAGCATCGTGGAGGGCTTCTTGATCCTCTACCAATGACTTGTTTCCTCATCTTGAGGTGTTACCTAGGAGGTAGAACCTTGCCACTACAGGTTGACGTGATCTCTTATGGAAGGTAATGGAAGGTTCTACTTGCACCAAGCTCACCTGCTTCTCTAGACCCTTGGAATGGATGATTCCAAGTCTATCTCAAAGAGGAAGTGAGTAGGAAAGTCAACTCAATCAGAAGAGGAAGGTCTAATTTATTATAGTTATTTTGACTTGAAGAGTTATCATTATAATAGAAGGAGACAACCCATCAGAAGTGATACATATGTAATTCAAACTAGCTTTATTCTTCAATTTCTTAGATTTGTTTGGAGGTACAAAGTAAAAATCAAGTAAAGAGAGTGGGGTAAGGGATTCGATGCCCTTATATGATGATACAAGAGCTCTACTAGTAGAAGAATAAGAACTACCAAGTGAAGAAGTCCATGTGGAAGTTATAGCTAGGAGGCTAGACTCGGTCGTGGTTTGCTAATGGGCTATCGGGCGACACATGCTCGCTTCTTTGAGCTCCCCCTTGAGTTAGCACTGGCAACTTGAAAACCTTCTTTGATGTTGGAGGTTTGAGCTGACTCAAGCACCTACAAGAAAAGCTTCTTGATCTTCTGGATGATCTTCTTAGATGTTTTGGATAAAGAAATATCCCAACCGTCTTTAGTTTTGGAAGGATCATATGTATCCCCAAGGATTACACTAATGGAACTAGATGGTTGTTCCACAAGGTATTCCTCTAGGATAACTATAGCACTGGTCTTGAAGCTATGTTCAAGCCAGTCTTTGAATGTGAAGAAATTCTCCAAAACATGGCCTAACATACAATGGTAGGGGTAAAAGTTTAGATCATGACTTTTACCTACTTTCTCCGGTCTCCTAGGCTTGGGTAGCTGAAGATCAGGACTCTTTAAGAGATACTTAAAGATCTTTCTGATTACCTCCCTCTTAAATAAATAAGGTTTGTTAAGCTTATTTAAAAGAGTAAGTGGACCATAGCTACACGGCGGGGTATGTGTATGCTGGTGGTGGTATGGAGGAGGCGGCGATCGGCCATGGAGGTTCTTGTGGAGGTCGGTAGGGTGCCTCGAGTGGTGGCAAAGGAGGTGGAGGCTCGAGGTTGTGGTCTCTTGATCTCTACTTCCCAATCTACTACTGTCCGCTCACTTCTTCTCATGAACCTGGCTTTTTCTTTGGGCAATTGGTCTTGAAGGTAAGCTTGGCCTCCTTATAGACTAGTTGCCTTGTTGATTAGCTTCTCAAATATCTTGATAGTGAAGCCCTTAAGCATGAAGGCGAAATGGATATTCTTTAAAAGAATCTGGCATGTTGCTGCAATGCTTGCATTTCATACTCGGTTATGCCATCGAAGAATATAATCAATCGGTGTGTGTACTACGAGATCTCGTAACCCTTTGTTGAGCTCCATCAAACCTCTTGATAAAGAGTTGCTCTAACTCAGTAAATATCTTTCTTGAACCATTAGAGTTGAAATATCAATCAAAGCAATCCAGCTACTAACGAAGAGGCGAATAGCAAAGCATCAGCCACCCATTGTAACAACTGCCCACGAAGTGCTATATATGCCTTGGGTTTCCATTGCCATCAACACTTTTAGGAAGGTGGCACAAAACCCTTGGGATATTGATTGAATCATTCCTCTCAGCCCTCCAGAAGTGTTCCCACCTTTGAGGGGATGATAGATCTCGATAAATTGAGCTCCACTCAAGTTAGCTACCAACTGGCTTGAGGATTTGAGGGCACTGCTCCCTCCTCAAGTACGATGGGCGATCTTTGGACCATGGAGGTGATGTACGAATCCTTCTAGTATCCTCTCATGACCCAAGAGATGGCGGTTTGTTGTAACTAGTGGGGTCAAACGAAACTCCTCACAATTGAGCAGGTATGCCTCCATCTCCAAAATCTAGTGTGATGTGCTTGATCATGCATTTTTATTCCTTATGTTTCGTGGGATGGGAGGAGTGAGAGCTAGACCATACTCAAAAGTGAGGCAATCACGAGATCAGGGAGCCTTACCCTTAGAGGATCATGAGAGGTGCTATCCCTCACAGCACAGAAACCACAGGCTGCAAACCAAGGCTAGTGGTACTGCTAGTGGGACTGTCATTGCTTTCCTCTTCAATGAGGAGATATCAAAATCAAAAGGTAGATCGATCTGGATGACCGTCTTCTACTCGACCACCGTGGTCCTACTGACAGTCATGAGGGGAGTGCCCTCACATGTAATCTTCACTCCCTCAAATCCCCTATCAAAATGGATAAGGTGTGTATGATCCAATCGGGGAAAGTTGGCCTGGTCCAAGGCCAAATCCATGCCATGAGAAAAGTGAAAATAAATTTATGTGAGTTTGCCATTTCAAATCAACTATAAAGACTAAAAAATTGAACTGTAGCTATAATGGTGCTGAGAATCTACAATATATGAAACGAGCTTGGATCAGATTTTTGTCTTTATTGATTGTTTGAATTTGAATTGAAAATTTGAACCGACATCCAACATCTTGGAAGTGTTAAGTGGGATTCAAATGGATTGAAGAGGATTTAGAAATTTGATTGAAAAGAGGAATTTTGAATGTGAATCCAACTTCAACAAATTTGAGTATGTTGAAAAGTGGATTCAAATATTTTTAGAAGGATGCTTCCATAGGTTCATGTTTGTTTTAATTTAGATTTTTGATTTGAGGACCTTTTCCTTTAACAAATTTGGGTATGTCAAAGTAAGGGCCATTTGATTTTGTTTTTTGATATGGTGTTCTACTTAGGCAAATTTGGGTATGCTAAGTGAAATGTTTGAAAATAATTGTTTCTTTTTTGGTGAATTATTGTTTGATTTTGTAAATTGGAATTCCTACTTAGCAAATTTAGGTATGCTAAGTGAAGAACCCAAGTGTGTTTTGTTTGATTTTTGAAAATAGGATTCTTAGCAAATTTGAGTATGCTGAAACAAATCCTAAGTGTTTTATTTATCTTGGATGTTTTGATTTTTTTTTTTGAAAAAGTAGGATCCTTAGCAAATTTGGGTATGCTAAGGAAATCCTAATGTGTTTCTTTTTTGTTTTGATTTATTTTTTTGATTGAAAGTGGAGACTTTACTTTAGCAAATATGGTATGCTAAAGATAAAGTTCCATAATTTTATGAAATGGAAATTTCACTTAGCAAATTTGAGTATGCTAAATGAGATTCCAAAAGATGTGTTCAAAATTTTTGATTTGGTTTTGAAAATGGAAACTTCTCTTTAGCAAATTTGGTATGCTAAAGAATGAAGTTCCAAAGGTGCTTGAAAATTTTTTGATTTTTAATTTGGAGACTTCACTTAACAAATTTGAGTATTCTAAATGAAGTTCCAAATGTGTTCGAAAATTTTTGGTTTCAAATTTGGAAACTTCACTTAGCAAATTTGATTATGTTAAATGAAATTCCAATTATGTTTGAAAATTTCTTTTGATTTTGAATTTGGAGACTTAGCCAATTTGATTATGCTAAATGAAGTTTCCAATGTGTTTGAAAATTTTTTATTTTGAATTTGGAGACTTCACTTAGCAAATTTGAGTATGCTAAATGAAGTTCCAAAATGTGTTTGAATTGTTTTGGTTTTGGAAAATATGATTATTAAATTTTAATTTTTGGAAAAGAGGACTTCCATTCAACAAATTTGGGTATGTAGGAATGGAGGTCAATCTTATTTTTGAAATGTAAAAATTTTATTTTTGAGTGTGATTATTTCTTTTTGAAAGAGGGAATTTGAACTTAATCATATGTGGGATATGTTTAAGTGGGATTTAAAAATGATATTATTTTTATTTGGGAATGAAATCTTCATTCAATAAATTTGGGTATACTGAATGGAGATGTTCATATGTGCTTTTGAAAAAATTTAGTTTTGTTTGAATATGAAACTTCATTTAATAGGTGTATACATTGAATGGAAAGGTTCATATGTGCTTTTTAATTTTATTTTTTAGTTGTAATTTTGGAAAGATGATTGTTCATTTTATTTTGAAAATGAAATCTTCATCAAAATGAATTGAAGGAAGATGTTCATTTGTGCTTTTGGAAAAGATTGTTAGTTTTATTTTTGAAGATTCCTACATGTAACAATTATGAGAATTGTTAAATGAGGGTGATTTAAGAAATTGTTTGTGGAAAATACTTTATTATGTACATTTTTTGAAAGAGTGCTTTTTGAAAAGCAAGATTTTTATAAAAATTTATTTTGTCTTTATTATTTTAGAATGAACCTTTCCTTATCATGAAAAAAATGATAAGGAAGAAGTCTTTAAATGTTTTCTTCTTATTTAGATCTTTTTATTTTTACCCATTGGAGAACCCAACGGGGGGTTTTAAGACCAACATGGGGTGAGGTCCTAAAACCTAAAGATGTTGGTTAACTCAACTTAAGAATGAAATAAGATAAGTGCCAACTGAAAGAAAGATAGTCTCAGATTCATACCAAAGTATAAACTCACTATCGATACTCGAAGATAATGATCATTTACCAAAGATGAAGAGAGGAACCGTCCCCAGTGGAGTCTCCAGAAAAATTTGTGGTGAAAATATTCTTATACATTTCTTGCTTTCATCTATCCCCCTCCTTTTGGAAAAGAGGATAAATTAAAATAGAAATATATAAAATATCCTTTTTTGGGATATAGATCAGATGTTCTTATTAAGGTGATTGACATTGAGGAGATGTGTACTATCTCGAGATAGAAAGTCACCACCTACAATGGACCTAATCACCAAATAAGGACTCTAAGGACAATGGGTCTACATATGTACCAGAGATTCTTCCCTACTTTACATGGAAAAGTAAAGTAAGTTTATTTTAAATGGGTTCATTAAGTTCCTAGGCAAGCCCCCATAGTTAATTACATCCTAGGGGGGATCCTTAGAATACTCTTGATTAAGGTAAATGATCATTGTCTCAAAGATTTCAATAGGGACTATCAATCGATTAGTTTATTTTGGAAGATCAAATGGATTGATCAAAGAGAGTTATCATCGAATCCTATTCAAAAGAAAGGCATTTTAATATTAAGTAAAATGAACTAAATTCACAAAACATACATCACTTCATTTCTTTCCCAACATGTATAAGATGCATATGAATGAGTCCTAAGCATATCTATATACAAAAATAAAAATATTTAACACACTTTATGATGCATGCTAAGTGATTCATTTAAGAAAATTTTAAAGTTTATGTTGCATGATTTTCATTAAGTAGAAAAGGGTTTCTTATCCAACTTTCACATGCACATACATGAATGTATGAAAGCATAAGTGAGCACTCCATTGTTAACTGAGGTGTAAGTACAAGACCTTAGGGTTACTTAAAGCCTCAGCAACCTCGTGGTTGTCCAGACTAATATACCACTTTCCTTAAATACAAACATGTGTATAAAGAAATGAATGGAAAAGAAAGAATGCAAAAATTTGTATTAGTTGATTTAGTTTGTTTATGCAATTTATATGTGCAAGCATAGGTATCCTCCTTAAGTGATAGTATAGGAATGAATAGGATATGGAATTAGGCAAAAGTTAGATTCTTTTCAAATGAACCATACATCTTGCCAAATCCTATTCAAAACTATACTAAAAGAGAAGAGAAGGAAAACTTACACTAAGCATATCCTTATATTTTACTCACATGTAAGCTTATAATTAAGATATAAGTAACATACTTTCAGTTTTGATAATTGATTCATATATTTTAAAAATAATTTGAATTTAATAGTGATAATAGCCACTCATATTTTTTAGTTTAGCAAACGCATGCAATTTGACATAAAGGAAACTTTTTCATTTTAAATTTAATTTTTGAAAAGCATGGATGCATGAAACCACATGACATACATATTTAACATGTTGGGGAAAGAACTAAAGCAATGAAAGTATGTAAACACATTCACTTAATTAAATCCTAAGAAACAATCTTATGAAATAAGAAAGCTTAAAGTAAATCAAAGTTTATTTAGTATGATTTTTGTTTTATTTTGAATTTGATTTAATTTTGAAAATATGAATTGAGTTTACTGTTTCTAACACATTCCCACATGTGTTTTATATTTTTATTTAGTTTTTAGATGATTATATTCATTTTAGATTTTGATTAGGTTAAGGTATGAATTAAACATGTTAATTAACCCTTACCACAATTAGCATAGTTAACTAAATAATTATGAGCCAATGAGATGACATAAAACTCACAAGGAATTTAAATTTTAATGCACCTAGGAAGAAAGGGGCCTAATGCAATTTGGCTCATGATTAATGGTTAATTGCTAAGGGTTTAACTTAAGTAATTTCAAACACCCCTCACATATATAAGTTGAGTTTTGATTTCTTTAATTAAACTTAGGCTCTTGAACACCTAAGCATCTATCCAAAGTAGATTAATTAAGTTTTTGAAAGTTTTAAAATTTTAAGAAATTAATTAATAGGGTAATTAGTGAATTAGCCCTTAATTAAGAGAGGATTAAAAAGAATAAGGGAGTTTAAGGAATAGCTTAGGGGAAATACCCCAAAATTATTCCCTAAATCTCCTATTCACTGGATCAAACCTTAATCAACTTCAGCAAGGTATTAAAACACTAATTAAAGCCTTAATTATCCTTAATTACATAAAGGGGATAATTAGGAAATGAATTAACAATTCCCAAATTAAGCCACCAATAAATCCCAAGAAAATTAGGGGAGACATAAGTCATTCCCCAAAATATACCCAAGAAGTTTGAGATTAATCAGTGGATTAATTAGGGAGTAATTATCAAATTAAGATTTCTAATAAAAGCCAAAATTAGAGAAAGATACAATTAAAAATCCAATAAAATAAATTTTAGAATATTCTAGATTGAATTATATTTTAGTGGTAATTTATCTCATATTTTCTAATTTTTATTGAGAGAGATATTAATTTTTGAGGTTTAGAGGATTAATTAAAATTAAATAAATATTAATTAATCTCTTAATCCAATTCACATAGAGTCGAGCGCGCCATGCATTGAGTCGGTGACTTAAACATCACATCATAGCACCGCATGGTGGTGATGCTTCGCGCTTTAGCCTCAACCATCCAATCAAGGATCGAACGACTAAGATTAAAGTCGCCATTAAAGGGATTAAATCAGATCTGAGCGTGTGTTTAATCTTGGCCGTCCATCCAAAATGCATGGATGGATGGCTAGAGATTATCCCTGTTCTTTCGTGAGGAATAATGGGGACTGTCTACTTTCAAAGGGAAGATCTAAGCTCAATCGAGCTTAGATTGGGATGAAACTTTGCACACACCATCTAACCCTAATGAAAATCACATCTAACAGTTGAAATTTCATGCCATTAACATTTCTTTCATAAAGGACCAATACAGGAGTTTAGTGGTTGAAAAATGTCATACCTCACGAGGTGATCACCGTGCGATTCTGAGGAGCTTCATCTGGTTGAGACGAAGCTATAGTGAAAGTATTAGCTCTTGAGGTTAAGTAGATTTGCTCTATGGACCAACCCCTCCTTAGCTCCCTTATGACTTTAATGGAATTATACCTCCCCTTGCCTTTGGAACTTGAGAGAGAGCTTAGGCAAGCTCGACTTGGCCCTTTGGTGGAGTGTGCAAAGAGAATTTGGTGGAGTTTGAGTGTAGAGGAAGTTTGTTAATCAATGGAGGTCCCCTATTTTTGCTTAAGGGAAAACTGAGAATGGCAACTTCAAATTCCTTCTAGAGAGCTTACGATCACTCAAGAATGGTTCCTAACACTCTCCCTTACTCAATTGACTGTGAGGAAGTGAGAATTGAAGTGAATTAGGAGAAGTATATCTTCCGCTATGGCAATCAAATGGTCGAAACTTTTTTTTTTCCATTTTGATCCAATTGCCAAGATTGAAAGGGCTCTTTGAGCTATTAGAAGTTTGCACATGGTCGGGTTTAAAGAGTGGATGGTAACCTCCCATGTGCTTCAAATTGAGTGGAGGTTTTCCATATGGCCAATTTGAGCCATATGCTTTGCCTCGGTCATTTGACCCAAACCCATTGGGTTGGTGCACCATCCATAGGGTCTACTTGACCTATTAGGAAGGTATCAAGTTGATATGAAGAGGACTTGACCAAATTCCCATGGATTTGACCAAATTTGTTCTATGGCCTAGGGTAGAATGGTCATTTGGCTGATTTTTGAATTTGGATATGTTGGGTATGTGAGAAAATAGGTTTGGCCAAGTTTCGTTGGATTTGGAGTTCATTTGGCATGGTTTGGCTCAAGTTGACCCATTTAGGTTAAAATGGGTCAACTTGGGTCAAGTTGACCAATTTGTCAAATTGGGTCAAACCAAGCATTTTGTCAAGTTCATATGACCATTTAAAATGTTTTGGTGGCTTTGGTTTGATTCAATTTGAGTTTGAATTTGGCTCATATGACTTCATTTAGTCAAATGGGTCAAGTCAATTTGATATGATTTGACCTATTTGAGCTAGGTCATGGGTAGGTTTAGGTTTCTTTAGTCATATGAAGTGGATTTCTATCTTTGTTTCCAATCAATTTTGATTAAATTTGAATTTGACTCAACATGACCCAGTCAAGTTGTTCAAGGCTAATTAGCTAGTTAATTGAGAGGCTTTGGTCAAGTTCAACAAGTGATTTGGAATGAACTTGACCCATTGGTTTCAATCAATTTGGCTTAGATCAAGTTTTGACACATTTTGACTTTTAGGTCAAATTCAACTTGGGTCAAGTGGCCAATTGGCTAGGTTAGGCTCAAATGTTGACTTGGTCAAGTTTAAACATAGGTCATGAATGAACTTAGATAAATGGTTTCATTCAATTTGGCCTATGGTGGATTTTGCTATGTTAGTTTCATTTTGGCTAAGTGTTGACTTGGTCAACCCTTAGGTTTGACTTGGTTGAATTTGATGATTGATCATCTCATGATGAGATGCATAGGTGAGTTTGATTCAATCCAATTTGGTTAGGATTAGAATTTGGCTCATAAGGGTACTTTAGGTCACTTTGGGTCAAGTGAGCCTAAGTGGGTCAAATGGCTTGGTCAAAGCTTGATTTGAGTTTGATTGAACTTGTGTATTGGACTTATGATTGAAATATAAATCCATTTGCAAGTGGTTTGAAGTCAAATGGTTCAAAGGAAGAACATGAATGGGTTTGGAGTTTGATTTTTGAATTGAGTTTTGATTTGGTGATTGAAGTTTGTACTTATATTTGGATTCATGATTGTGGATTGATTGAATCGTGAAGGAAAATCAAGAGTTTGGCTTGATTTGAAGTTGATTTGGCTAAGTTCAAGATTTTGACTTGAAAGGCTTAGGTTGGATTTTGAGTGAATTTGAGTTTGATATCTGGAATTGATTTTGATTGTTGAATTTATATTTCATTTATATATGTGAATATAAATGAGAATATAAATGCGCCATGATAAAATTTCAAGGATTTGAAGTGATTTGATCATGATCTAGGCTAAGTCTTTTAAGAGGGAATTTAAAGAACTTGAGGAAATTTTGGAGTGATTTGAGATTTGAATTTGGATTGAATTTTGATTTGATTTATTTATATTTATATTTCATCTATATATGAGAATAAAAATAATTTTTGAGAAAATCCTTTGAATTTGAATTGATTTGAACATGATTTAGTCTAAGTCCTTAAGAGAGAAATTAAGGACTTAAGAAGGATTTTAAATTTGGGATTTAATTTTGGATTTGATTGATTGATTTGAATTTATATTTCATTTATATATGTGAATATAAATGAGAATATAAATGAGTTATGAGAAAATCTATGAATTTGAATTGATTTGATCATGATTTTGCTAAGTCCATGAAGGAAAATTTAAAGGACTTAGGAAATTTTATGAATTGATTTTTAATTTTGAGTTTAGTTTGATTGGTTTGAATTTATATCTCATTTATATATGTGAATATAAAAAAGAATATAAATGAATTATGAAAAAAATCTCATGAGTTTGAATTGGTTTGATCATGATTTAAGATAAGTCCTTAAAAGAAGATTAAAGACTTAAGAAAGATTTGGACTTAGGAATTTCATTCATGGATTTCAATCATGGATTTCAATTATGGATTTCAATCACATGGGGTTGATTTGAGTTTGGAGAAAATCAAATAAGATTGATTTAGAGTTTTACTTGAAGGAAGGAAGGTGAGGAGTGGCTCAAACTAAGGGGCATGACCTATTCCTATGGCTAACTCTTTTGAGTTTCTAGGGCTAGGTTGAGTGTCCATCTAATCACTAGATGTGTCTTAAGACTAAGGAACTCTTAAAGTCTAAGAGAAATATTATATGTCTAAGATGGAGGGGTTGAGAGCTCATTCTAAAATGAGGTCAACAAAGGCGTAATAGGTGTGGTGTGAAGGAGGAACATCAAGCATGTATTGGTGTTGACCGAAATGACCAACAATAAAGAGATCACAAGCACTAACAGAAATAATCTATACCTAACCTAAGGTGTAGAAAGAATCCAGAGCTTAGTGCAATGTGGCTCTACTTATGTCCAAGACATAAGTGAGAGGGAAGAATCCACTAAGGGATAGAGTGTTGTCCTTCCACTAGGAGAAGCATGTTCAAATCATCCACAAGGGGATGAGAGGTTTGATTTGATTCTCACTGAGGAGAAAAAGATTTGATTTCTTTCGCTAGGGAAGAGAGTTGAATTTATTTCAATTTTGTTAGGTTTGAATTTTTGAACAAATCCTGTTGGTTTGTAATGGATTGCACTAAGTAGAACCCATGAAGGCCAAGTCTTAACTTAGATTTACCAATCCAAAGGGGTAGTCTATCAACCACAAGGTAGGACTATCCAACCAAAGGAAAATGCCTTCGGTATACAATGGTCAAGTTAGGAAGAAAGCATAGGACTCACATCTTCTAAATAAAGGAACCATTGGGTGCTGGTCGCGAGAACAATAATTGAACCCTAATAGTCGACTATTGAGTGAATATCATTAGGAGACTTATATCAACTCAAAGATAGTCAAAGATTAACTTCATTTTTTTAGATTGTTTATTTTGATGGATTCTGTTGGTTTGTGATGGATCAAATTGAGAAGGAGCTTATAGAAGCCTAGACCTATCTCGATTTAAACCAAAGGGAGTAGCCACCAATGGGAGAACTATCCAAAGGTGAGTGCCTTTGATTTGCAATGATCAATTCAAGGGAAGAAAGCTCTGGACTCACATCTTCCACTAAAAAGACCATTAGGTGATCTGTTTTGGGCAACAAATCAAACCACCTTAGTCGCCTGTCGGTTTGACAATCATGCTAGAAAGAATGCGTCTTAGTCTTACATCTTCCAAAGCAATAGATTGAACTCGACCTAAGGGCGATTACGGAGTGAGTACCAACCCGAGGATTTATCTCAATTCAGGTAATCAGGCAATTCCTAAAGGGAGTTTTGCCGACACGCCTAAAGATGATGCCTTCTTGGGAAAAGGGGCCTTTGGGGCTTGAATTCTAATCCACAAGAAAAAATTAATTTTATTTTTTATTTATTTTATCATGGACCTGTAGTTTACAGAGGGATCAAATTGAGAAGGAGCTTATATGCCTAGACCTATCTCTGATTTATGAACCAAGGAGAATCTGTGCATCCACGAACAAATTCTCCAACCACAGGTGGCTACTAAAAAGGGGATTTCCAATCCAAAAGTAACCCGGGTAGTGTCTAAATGGGGCAAAAGGATGATCCAAATAGAGTGCCCCAGGGATGGGGCCACTAAGGGCTTAATCCAACACCTTAGAGAAGATGACATGGCTAGTCATATATCCAATAGGTATTCGGTGTCCAACTCAAGGAGAAAGCATGAGGACTCATATATGCCAAGAGTGGTGTATCCACTAGGTGAGTTGTCGCGATAGTGAACATCAACCAACCTAAGGTGTCCATCAGTTTGCAATAATCAATCTAGGAAGAAAGCTCGGGGATTCATATCCTCTTATAGCGGAACTAACTAATGGGATAGTCTATCTTCAGCTCGACAGGTGCTATCCGACCTAGGGCGACTATTGAGTGAATGCCACTAGGAAATTTATATCAACTCAAAAGTAGTCAAAAGGAAAGGAGCCTCTGGGGGACTTATCCTAAGCCTGAAACATACCCAACCTAGTTAGAGCATGATGGCTAGTTCAAGAAGAAAGCAAGGGGACTCATATCTTCTTAAAAGAAGTTAATCATGAGGTAGCTTATTGGCTGGGATGTGAAGCTTACCATACTAACAAGGTGCTCATTGGTTTACAATGGTTAAGTTAGGAAGAAAGCTCAGGGACTCACGTCCTCCAAAAAATGATCATTGGGGTGACATACTAGCGAGGTAGCATGTTGACCTGACCTTGAGCAGCTAATGAGTGAGTGCCACAGAGGGCTTACTCTCACATCAAATAGCTCGAGACAAAATATTTGTGTTTATTCTATGCATGTGTTAAAAGGAATAGGATGCCTCTAGGGGACTTTTACACCTACCTTAAACATACCCGGGGTTTGACGGAATGGTGCCACAGATGGAAAAAAGGAATTCCCACTAAGAAAGGATGCTGCTTGGGTTCTCTCACACATATCTTAGTTATGCTAATCAAAATAGATGCCTCAGTTCTCACACCTATTCTAAAAGTATCAGGAGAGATTGTGTTTTGTGAAAGAGGGATAGGATGCCACTAGGGGACTCTTACACCTACCCTAAACACGTCACAACAGATTTGCAAAACAAGCAAACAATGCTTCGAAAGAAGAGAAGATTTGATGAATGGAATTAGATTTTTGTTCTTTTTTTAATAATTGTTTTCAAACATGATTTATTTCATGGGTAATATTTCTTTAGATAGAGCCCATTAATTGGAAGCATCGGTGTTCCCTTTACAATCAATAAGCGATAAGATCCTCCTTGGTAGGCCTTCTCTATGACATGGGCCTTCCCAAGTGGGTTCAAACTTGCCTCCATATTTTGACGGAAACAATTGGTCTCCTTAGACTAACACAAGTTCTCTTCAAAGACCTAGGGTAGACCATTTGTTGTGAGCTTGAATCATTTTGGCCTTGTACAACTTGAGGTTCTGCACGCCCAGAGGTGACTCTCCTCCAAACCTTCGAGCTCTCTAAGAACTTTACTCTATGTAGTGATCTTGTTACCCAATGCTATCCTTAGTGATGGAGTTGAACTTCTAAAGGTAGGACCCATACACTAAGGAAAAGAAAATTGAGTTGGTATGTGGTGGTAGGCCCATAAAGGCTTCAACCAACTGCTCATTCCACTATCATTTGTTGTCATTAAGAGTCTTCTTCAGTATCTGGATGAGAGTTTTGTTGAATGCTTCTGCTAAGCCATTTTCTCTTGGTTAGTAGATGATGGAGTATCTCCAATCTAAACCATTTCTTCTGGCGAAGTTATTGATCTTCGTGCTTTTGAATATAATATCATTATCGAATATAATTCATTGAGGCACCCCGAACCTATATACAATATGATTCCTGAAAAATTGAAGCACATGCTGAGCTGTGACCTCTCTGAGTGGGATGGCTTATGCCCACTTGGAAAAGTAGTCATGGTAACTAAGATGAACCAAACCCCTTGGAAGAAGGAGGATCGATCGACCTACAATGTGGTACCAACACTCAATGGCCATGAAGCCAATGTAGGGTGTAGAATGTTGGTGGTTGGAGGAGGACCACCATGCACCGACACGATGGCATCTCCTAGCTACATCCATGCAGGTAATCATCAAGGCCGAGTATCCAAGTCTTTGATCTTCATCTTCATCTTGGATCGATTGATGCTCACATATAAGAGTGTACCTCACATAATGCCATGGGCTTCATTTTTGTCTAAATAATGTGATCACATTTGCTCAAAGGATGGACTGTGGTGCCATCAACAAGAGCTAGAGAGAGCTCTATTTCACCTAATGGGCTTGTGACTTTCTTGAGGTAGTTTTCTGTTCAAGTAATCTATGAATGTTGCCTCCAATCCAGCTCCTTGTCCATTTTGGCTGATAACCTCCTCTTCAAGAGAAAGTCTCGATGAGTTCATCAATGGATAAGACTTGTCTATTTTGGACCCTTATTGAAATGGACTCATCTTTCACATGCCAACTCTTTGGCAAGTTTGGCCAAAGCATCATCGCGTTCTCTCGGGAACCTTGTAGATGGTGACTTGTGAATTTGGGCCAATAGCTTTCATGGTATACAGTAATGACAAGCTTGGAGAACCCGGTAGACCCAAATTTGGTTGATGACCAAGAGAATCCCCAAAGATGTTGATGCTCTTGACACCGATAGTGATGGCTAACTCACGGCAATCAAAGCCTCATACTCCTTCATTATTTGGTGTAGTTGAAAGATAGTATGAGAATCTCATCATCACTAGGTTAGAGAACTATTCCTACCCTCGCTTTCGGGAGAATAGATCATGGTGCTTCACCTTTAAGAAAAGAAGCACAAAAATACATCTCCCATCGGTGGTTGCTGGCCTCCTAAGTTCATGATTTGTTCATCGTGGAGATCACTAAGCGGAATCAGAAGTGGGCCGCTAAGAAATGCTGCTTGTCCTTTTACCGCACGGAGGGGTATAAATTTGATATCAAACTATGAGAGAATCATGGACCAACGTGCCAAATGTTTGGATAGCATTGGCTGTGTCTAGAGATACTACAGTGGATTTGTTTTGTAGATCAAGTTCACCTTATGAGAAAGCATGTAATGCTCGTTTGAGAAGCAAAGATCAAAGCTAGGCAATGTTTCAATAGGTGGATAGTTTACTGGAGGAATCGATGATGGCGAGGTAGTAGAGAGCACTCTCCTTCCTTCATTGGCTTGGACAGAAAGAGAGTCATCAATGCGAGTGTAGAGGATGAGTGGCCTGCTAGATAGGGGCTAACTAGAGGCTTCACCACCGCTTGATGTCTTTGAAAGCATGCTACACTTATCATCCCACTTGAACTTGGCATCCTTTTGACAAGTGCTGAAATGGCTTGCATCTCTCGATAGGTTGAGATAAAGCATCTTAGATATGCCAAATCCTTGAAAGGATGAGTTGAGTTAAACTCTTAGAGGTGGCATTTCTAAGACTTTGATCTTTAAGGATCTATTTCTATTCCCTGTGAACACAAACCCAAGGAATTTCCTACTACTTTGAATGCACACTGTGGGATTCATTTTGAGGTTATATTATCTTAACCATTCAAAACTACTCAAGTCAAGTCAAAGGTGGTCTTCCTTTTCTCTGCTTGACTACTAGATCATCAACATAGCACTCAACTTGATGATGGATGAGTTCATTGAAGATCAGTCATGCTGGTATGTAGCAAAGGTTGAAAGGCATGACCCTATAATAGAAGATTCTGATCGGTTGAAAAGCGTGTTTCTTTCATCTTCGTGAGACATCTTGATTTGGTTATAGATGACCCATCCATGAAAGAAAAACGCATGAGATGAGATGTCCACCATTAATTAGTAAGAAGAAACTCATCCTTAGGACATGCCTTGTTTAAGTCCCTAAAATTGACGAAATGTGAATTTGGCCATTCTTCTTCTTAATTGGATGACACTAGCTAACCGGTAGGATATTTTTCTTCCGATGAAACCATCATCATCGTTTCTTGACTTCAAATGACATGTTGTTCAATTTCTAATCACATGCCTAGGAGCTTGCTTAATAGGGTAGCGTTAGATCTATTGCTAGCTTATGGACTACATCGAGGAGATAATCCGCATCTCTTCATAACTCCATGGAAAGTTTAAACTTCAATAACTAAGTCATTGGTTTCTTCTTGATTCAATAATGAACTGATGTGTGTCGGGCACGAATTTTCGTCTGTCCTGAGGTTGATTTCTTTAAGCTTGTCATTGTTGAATGCATCTCCTCTTCAAATTCGGTGCCTCTTTGACTTGGAGATCATCTAGATCATCTCAAGTTTCTAAACACACATTCTCATAAGAGTTGTTGTGAGAAGAAACTATCATCCAAATGATAACAACTAGCAACTTTGCATCGAACATTGTACCAATCCTAGTCCTGCCCTTGATTGTGCTTCCCTGCTTGCATTATTTCATAGCTTCTTGAAGTACTTTGACCTGTGCTTGGACATGTATGAGGAACTAAACCTTTTTGTACAAGATTTTGAACACAAGGTGAGTAAAAGTCAAGAGGTAATTCCTTTAATTCTTTAAAAGTATCCTCCTCAAGTTCTACATCAACTTCAGGACTTGAGGATGATGATCCCAAAAAGAACTTCTTATGCCTCATGTCACTCGAAAACTTAGGGACTTCCTTAACTACTAAACATTCAACTTTCTAAAATATAAGTGAGGTAAGAGCTAAGGTTCCCAACTATTGCCTAATAGTTTCACATAAACCATATTCGAATACTTTGCTTTGCTTGGAGGCCTGGTCTTCATCTCTGTCTGGATTGAAAGTCACCTCTAATGGAACCCGCTAAGAGGGGTTGGCTGGTATATTAATCACATTACACTCATCCTGGATTCCAAGTCTATGTGAATAGTAGGGTACTCCTATGAACTGAATATGACCTTTGATGGCCAACTAGGGGTCTCCCACCTCAAACGCCTCTTTTTTGCCTCGAGTGGAGGTTGATCCATCCACCCACATCCATATGATGGAATGAATGGGTGGAATGTGATATGATCATTTTCTTCTATTCCCTTTCTTGTTCACTTGGACTTTTATTTTTCTTTCTTTTCTTTTATCTTTTCTTTTCTTCATTTTCTTTTTTTTTGGTTTTGCATTTGAATTTTGTCCAAGTTCATGAGAAAGGGTGTTTTGAGGAAGATAGTATCCTCATAAATCTCAACCTCTAATTGAAAATGGCTTTTCATCTCCTTGACATGATTCAATCCCATCTTTTGAACTTGATGCATGATGAAGGGAGGATGGAATGATCTTATTCGATGTATCCAAGGCCTCCAAGCAAAGTAAAAGTGAATGAAGTATTCAATCAATGATGTAGAACTTAGCTTCTTCCACATATCTCCAAAGGTAACACTATAGAACCTAAAGCTCGCCACCTTGGTCATTGAATCCTCTCAACATCATCCGATCTCCTGAGTGTAGATGTCGATCTTCAAATAGGCAAGGGTCTTTAGACTCATAATCATCGATGCACCTAATCCATGAGAACCAAGCAAGTCTGAACTTATCCATGTGATCATGATGTGAGGGATGGTTGTGCTCTAAGTCCCCCAGGAGATGGTCTTCATCTGTGAAGGTGATCCCTTAGGCTTCTTTTGCATAATGTGCTTCCTGACCTATATTGATCTTCCATAAGCATATCCAAGGGTGAAGCATCTTGTGGAAGGGCTTCTTGAACTTCAGTACCAATGATTGTTTCTCTCTATCTTGAGGTGCTGGAGGTAGAACCTTGCCACTGGAGGTTGACTTGTGATCTCTTGAGGTAATGGAAGGTTCTACCGCAAAGCTCCTACGCCTTCTATGGGACCTTAGAATGATGATTCCAAGTCTATCTCAAGAGGTGAACCTGTAGTATTTGAGAGTCTAACTCAATCAAAGAGGAAGATCAAAATTATAGTTATTTTGACTTGAAGAGTTATCATTAGGAATAGAAGAAGACAACCCATCGAAGTGACACGATGTAATTCAAACTAGCTTTATTCTTAATTTCTTGGAATTGTTTGGAGGTACAAAGTAGAAATCAAGTAAAGTGAGTAAGGGATTTGATGCCCTTATTCACCAATACAAGAGTTCTACTAGTAGAAGAAATAGAGCTAAATGGAAGAAGTACAACTATAGGTTGAGGCTGGACACTATCAATGGTTGTGCTAAAGGGCTATCCTGTTGACACATGCTGTCAGCCGCCCCCCTTTCCTAGAGTTGGCATTGGAAACTTTCAAACCTTCCTTAATGTTGGAGGTTTGCTGACTTAGCACGGAAGAAAGCTTCTTGATCTTCTATGATCTTCAAAGGTTTTGGATAGAGAAATATCCCAACCTTTTTTTGAGGATCACATGTATCCCAAGGATTACCCTAATGGAACTGAAGGTTGTTCCACAAGGTATTCCTTTGGGATAACTACACCGGTCTTGAAATTATGTTCAAGCAATCCTTGAATGTGAAGCAATCCTCCAAAATGTGGCCTAGCATACAGGGAAAAGTTTGATCATGACTTTGCTACTTCTCCTCCTAGCTCAGTGAAAATCGTTTCTTTAAGAGATTCTTAAAGATTTTCGATTACCTCCTCTTAAAAGAATAAGGTTTGTTTAACTTATCTAAAAGAGTAGGTGGACCATAGCTACCGGTGTATGCATGCCACCACTGGTGGTGGATGAGGTGGCGGTTAGTCGGCTGGAGGCGGTAGGGCTGCCTCGGTGGTGGCAAAGGAGGTGGAGGCCGAGGTCATGGTCTCTGACGATCTCTAGTCGCTTCCCCTTATCAACTGCGCTTCCCCTAGCTTCTTCTAGACCTTCGGCTTCTTCTAGGCAATTGATCTTGAAAAGGTAACTATCCTCCTTGTAGACTAGTTGCCTTATTGATTAGCTTCTCAAATGTCTTGATAGTGAAGCCCTTAAGCATGAAGACCGAGCCATGGATATTCTTCAAGAGAATCTCAATGGCATGTCTTCAATAGGTTCACACTTCACTCGTTATGCCATCAAGAATATAATATAATGGGACTCACCGGGGTGCTGTTGTGCTACAACGAGATCACCTATAGTAACCTTTGTTGAGCTCCAACAAACCTCTTGATGAAGAGTTGCTCTAACTCAGAAATGTCTTTACCGAACAGTTGGGCAAGCATACCAATCTAAAGCAATACCCGCTAGGCTACTAACGAAGAGTAAAAGCAAAGTGCCCCACTGCATTGCAACAACTGCCCCAATGCTATTGCCTTGGTTTCACTACCATCAAAGCTTTTGAAGGAAGAAGCAAAACCCTTGGGATATTGGATAGCATCAATTCCACCGGTAGGGTCTACCCTTTGAACCGATGATCCTCCCGCTTGAGCCAAAGCTTCCTTCACTTGCTCAACCATGGATTTTATGTCTTTTCTTGTATGGAGGTACTTTCCACTACCTTCTATACATGCTAGTGCTACCTTGCTCAACGGAGGTGAGTCTTGACGTCCAAGACATGCACTAACCCGACCGATAGGATGAACCAACTTGTTTTTTAAAGCACCAACCTAAATTCCTCTAATCACCCATCCTATCATCATCCTTTTGCCTCAACCGATGTCGAGGTGTCAGATTCGCGTGTCTTGATCAACCTCATCACCTTCCATGGCTTGTTGTTCCTTAAGAAGAGATCCTCTAGTGTCAACCATGCAGACTCCAACTGAGTCTCCCAACAAGTCATCTTCATTGGGATTGAAGCTAACTTTCTCTTCATCTAACCAATCATACCCCAAAATCTCCTTCTTTTCCATGAAATAATGTGCCACTATCTCATCTAAAGAATGATCCATCTGAGCAAGTACAAATAATCTAGCTCGATGTGATCACTATGCACCGAGAACCACTCTCCTATCATCAAGAGTCAATCCTATGTGGACTATATACTCAGGATGAATGACACTCGACCGCTACTAGCTATGAGAGGGTAATAACTTAGGATGTTCCACTACCACTGCGCTATCATCATCTGCCATATCTGAAATGACTATCACCATCTCCACATCCTGCTATACTGGCGGAGTTGGTGAAGGGAAGACCACGATGCTTCGGGGTCGCCACTCCTTCCGCACCACCATTGGAGCAGAAGGTCGAGCAGGAGAGGTCGACCCTGCCATAATAGACAGTGTAAAAGGAGTAGGATCCCTTGGCCATGGCCGGATCACCAATGGGGAGTGCTTCTCCCTGGATATGGCCTTCATGGCCTTTGCTGAAATAGGAGATGCTGTAACCTGGACTAGTAATGGCGGATGAGGGGTAGAGTGGTGGGGCGGAGACACCACCAACTCTCTACACACAAAAACTTCCCTCTTATGGTTACTAGTCCTAGTAAGAAGGATACTATCGATCGGTGCAGCACTAGAATCAAAGAGCGGAAGCTACGAGAACCTCCGCTCTCCCTAGTGTATGTGATGGGGGCCTCTCAAGCCCTCTCCTGGTGGATATGCTTCCCCACGCTGCAGGAGATGATGGATCAGAGATCAAATTGAGTTTCAAACTTGAGCTCAGAAAGCTCCACTACTTGGCATAAGACGGACGGAGGCCAGATGACAACCTCTAACCTGAGCATACACTAGAGGAGGTGATGAGAATCCTCCTTGTCCTGACCCAGAGAGGATGGAACTAGTTTTCTACAGTGGTGAAGTAACAATGGGAACTCATAGCAAGCATCGCCTCCATCTCCCTTGTGATCCTGGTGTGATACCGCTTGATCATGCGATTCTTATTCCTATGCTGTGTTCAGGTAAGATGGGAGGAGTGAGAGCTAGACCCATACTCAGAGGTAGGGGAGGCAAACCCTGAGACTAGGGGAGCCTTACCCTTAGAGGGTACATATGAGAGGGTACTAGCCAGGGCAAACAGAAACTGGGGCATACCAAAATTGGGGTGATATTCCTGGTGCTATAATCAAGCTGACTACCACTTTCCTCTTTAGAGGAGACATCGAGTCGAGGGTAAATCAATCGATGACCGGCCAATCACCGTGGTCCTATCGACATGAGGGGAGTGCCCTCACAAGTAATCCTCAATCCCCTACCAAAGTAAATCAGATGTGTATGGTCCAGTCGGGGGAAGTTGGATTGATCCAAAGCTAGATCCATACCATGGGGGAAGCTGAAAATGAATTTCTATGAACCGTCATCTCAATAATCAGAAAAGATGAAATAATCATATCAAATGCAAGAATCTATAATGAGAAATGAGTTTGTATCAAATTTTTGTCTTTATAGATTTTTTAAATTTTGAATTTGAAATTTTAAACCCACATCCAACAACTTGGAAGTGTTAAGTGGGGTTTAAATAGATTTGAGAAGATTGATTGAAAGAGAAATTTTGAATATTAATCCAACTTCAATAAATTTGGGTATGTTGAAATATGGATTCAAATAATTTAAGAAGGATGCTTCCATAGGTTCATGTTTGTTTAAATTTGAATTTTTGATTTGAGGACCCTTTCCTTTAACAAATTTGGGTATGTTAAAGTAAGGGTTAAATTGATTTTGTTTTTTTTGGTGATTTTAGAATTTCATTTACTTCAAAAATTTGTATATGCTAAGTGAAGTATTTGAGAAAGTGATTGTTTCTTTTTGTGAATTGTTATTTTGATTTTGGAAAATTTGGAATTTCACTTAGCAAATTTAGGTATGCTAGGTGAAGAACCCAAGTGTGTTTTGTTTGATTTTTAAAAATAGGATTATTAGTAAATTTAGGTATGGTAAGAAAATCCTAAGTGTTTCATTTTTCTTTTGGATGTTTTGATTTTTGAAAGAGTAGGATCATTAGCAAATTTAGGTATGCTAAGGAAATCCTAAGTGTTTCATTTGTGTTTTGATTTGTTTTAAAAGTGGAGACTTAACTTTAGCAAATTTGTTATGCTAAGGATGAAGTCCCACTTAGTTTTGTGAAATGAAAATTTCACTTTGCAAATTTGGGTATGTTAAATGAAATTCTAAATGGTGTGTTCAAGGTTTTTGATTTATTTTAGTTTTGAAAATAAAAACTTCTCCTTAGCAAATTCGGTATGCTAAAGAAAGAAGTTCCAAAGGTGTTTGAGAATTTTGGTTTTGACTTTGGTGACTTTACTTAACAAATTTGAGTATGCTAAATGAAGTTCCAAAATATGTTTTGAAAATTTTAAAATATGATTATAGATTTTTGATTTTGGAATTGGAAACTTCACTTAGCAAATTTGAGTATGCTAAATGAAGTTCCAAATACATGTTTGAAATTTTTTGGATTTTAGATTTGGAGACTTCACTTAGCAAATTTGAGTATGTTAAATGAAGTTCCAAATGTGTTTAGAATTTTGAAAATATGATTGTTAAGTTTATTTTGAAAAGAGGATCCATTCAACAAATTTAGGTATGTAGAATGGAAATCAATTATTTTTTGAAATGAAAAATTTTATTTTGTGTGATTATGCTTTTTGAAAGAGAGGAATTCCAACTTAATCATATGTGAGATATGTTTAAGTGGGATTTCCAAAATGATATTTATTTTTTAGTTGGGAATGAAACTTTAATTTAATAAATTTGAGTATATTAAATGAGGATGTTCATATGTGCTTTTAAAAAATTTAATTTTATTTGAAAATGGAACTTTCCTTCAATATGTATGAGTGTATTGAATGGAAAGGTTCATGTGTGCTTTTTGAAAATTTTTATCTTTGATTTTGACTTTTGTAAAGATGATTGTTCATTTTATTTTAAAAATAAAATCTTCATAAAAATGAATTGAAGGAATATGCTCATTTGTGCTTTTGGAAAATAGATTGTTAGTTTTATTCTTGAAAAATTCCTACATGTAACAATTATGAGAATTGTTAAATGAGGTGATAAATTTTGTGGAAAATATTTTATTAAGTGCATTTTGAAAGAGTGCTTTTGAAAAGCAAAGTTCTTATGGAAAATTTTTATCTTTATTTTAGAATGAACCTTTTCTTATCATAAAAATGATAAGGAGGAAGTCTTTAAATATTTTATTTTAATTAAATCTTTTCATTTTTACCCATTGAGAACCCAATGGGGGCTTTAAGACCAACATGGAGTGAGGTCCTAAAACCTAAAGATGTTGGCTAACTCAACTTAAGAATGAAATAAGCTAAGTGCCAATGGAAAGAAAGATAGTCTCAGATTCATACCAAGGTACAAACCCACTATCATAATTTAAATACAATGATCATTTACCAAAGATGGAGAGAGGAACCATACCTAGGAGTAAAAAATCTGGTGAGAAAAATTTCTATGAGTCAAATCTGTGGTAAGAAGGAAAAGGCAGGATTATAAAAATTCATCTTTTAGGATGCCATGCAGATCCGTAGATTTACTTATTCAGGTAATCGAGTACATTATCAAAGAATAGTATACTATCTCGAGAGATAGAAGTCACTTCCCTTTAATGGAACTAATCACCTCAGTAAGGACTCATAAGGATGATGGATCTACATATATACCGGAGATTCTTTCCCTACTTTACATGAAAAAGTAAAGCAGGGTTTATTTTAAACTGGGTTCGTTAAGTTCCTACAGGGCAAGCCCATAAGTTATATCCTAAGAATGGATTCCTTAGAATACTCTCGATTAAGGTAAATGATCATGTCTCAAAGATTTTAATAGGAAAGGACTATCAATCGATTAGTTTATTTTTGAAGATCAAATGGGATTGATCAAAGAGAGGGAGTTATTATCGAAGCAAAAATGAAAGATAAGTAGGAGATGCCCACGATGCTAAGAAACTTGACGAGCATCTCAAACTATCCTATAGTTGGGATTTACATTTTTGAAATTGATTTAATTTGTTTGAGTTGAATTTTTTCATTAGAAATTTAGGACTTATGATTCCTTAACACAAGATTAAGGAAATGCCTAAGAGGTGAGGAATTATGCTTATGACCCACAACAGGGAAAAGCAACCTCAAAATCTAAATCTACGGAGCTTTGGCGAGTAAAAGCACAACCTAAATCTAAGGCAAAATGGTATTTGGTTTCCACAAGAGAGGACAAACACCAAGCTTGGACTTACAACCTGGGGGTGGCCAACTAACTCCTCATATGATTTTAAATACATGGCAAGTCATATGCTTATGCAAGATAGCTAGGTTGTTATTTATTTAAAGAGACTAAGTCCTTAAACTCACTCTAAAGAGACTAGATCATGTAAGGGCATGCTTCAAATGACCTAAATCTAATGCAAATTTCATTTTATTTTTATTTTGGACAATTATTTTGACTCAGGCTAATAGGATTCATATGCCTAATGCATGAGAAATAAAATTATTGGTCAAAATCAGTGAGAATGGAGGAGGTGAGTTTCTACCATAGCTCTCAAAGGTCAAGCCAAGTCTCTTTAGCAAAGGTGGAAGCCCTCCAATGAAGAGTGAAATAAGATGAATTTGTGCATGATATTATAAAATAAATACTCATCCAACTAAGAAGTTGGTAATTCTTTTATCTTGATTTTAAACCTAAGCTTTAGATGAGGTTATGAGTTCTTTATTTTTAGTTTGAGTTGTTAAGTTTGGTAAAAGATTTATTTTTCCTTAAAGAGCTAATCCACATCCCCATACATAAAGCAAGGAAGAAACTAGGAAAAGATGCCACTTAATGCAAGCTAAATAAATCATCAATCAATTTATAAAGCTAATCAAAAAAGAATAAAGATCATTGTGCACCACCGACAAACCCAAAAAAAGACAAATTGGGTAGCCAAGCTCTACCCTTATACAACCAGATTATAAAATGAATTAAATAATTAAGCAAGGAATTCATTGTTATGGGGGGTCTTCAAGCTTCTTCTTTTCTTCTTTTCTTCTTTCTTCTTCTTTCTTCTTTCTTCTTTGGTTCCTTTCTTTTGATGGTTGGAAGGTAGATGCTCCAAGGCTTCACATGGTGCATAAGATAGGATCTTATGACCAATGTTCATCCTAATCCCCATAACAATCATTCCAAAATCTAATTATAAATTTACGAAAAGGAAAAGAATGGAAATCTAACTAACACTCAAAAAAAGAGCTAAAAAAATCACACAAATCCCAAGACTATATATTAGACTTATCACCCCACATATGGGTGACTAAGTCCACCTGGCCTTATGGATTATTCTTATGGGTATAAAGCACCTGCAAGCAAAGCTTTTATATATTTATTTATGATAGCGCCCCTTAAGCACAATCCCTTGCAGAAAATAATGATTAGACTAAGAGCATCCAATCATTCATTTTATGAGCATACATCCTAACATCTAGTCTAAAATATATATCACAAAATAAAATAAACATCAAACCATGCACCATCCTAACTTAAAGCTAGAAGTGGTGACTTAGCCTAATGTGTGTGCTTTGAAGGTTTGTGTGGTATGCTTAGTGGCTTTAGTTCAAATTTTCTAAGTGTGAAAACATGTTCAACTTAGAGGAGGGTTTCATTTAAGTTGTTTAATTATTTTGGGTTGATTTTATTTCATGTTTTGATTAGGTTCAAGTGAATCCTACAATTAATTACTAAGTTAAAAAGAGAGGGAAAGAGAAGAGAACTTTTCTTTCCTTCCCTAACCTAAGTAATTTCTAAAGTAGATTCACATTTTAGTTTTGTTTAGTGAATTTTTTAATTAAGTCCTTTAATTAATCCTAAGTTTAGATGAACTCTAAATAAACTTATTCAAAAAGAAAGGCATTTTAAGATTAAATAAAATAAACCAAATTCACAAAACACACATTACTTCATTTCTTTCCCAACATGTATAACATGCATATGAATGAATCCTAAGCATATCTATACATAGATGAGAATATTCAGCATACGTTATGATGCATGCTAAGTAATTCATTTAAGAAATTTGAAGTTTAATATGCATGATTTTCTTTAAGTAGAAAAGGTATTTTATCCAATTTTCACATGCACATGAAAGTAAGAAAGGCATAAGTGAGTACAACATTGTGTTAACCAGGTGTAAGGTACAAGACCTACTTAGAGCTACTTAAAGCCTCAATCTTGGGGTTGTGACTAATATACCACTTTCCTTAAATACAAATATGTATAAAAAGAAATGAATGGAAAAGAAAGAATGCAAAAGTTGTAATTGATTCATTTTATTTATGCAATTTATGTACAAGCATAGGTAACCCCTTCTTAAGTGATAACATAGGAATGAATATGATATGGAATTAGGTAAGTGTTAGGTTCTTTTCAAATGAACCATACATCTTACCAACCTTATTCAAAACTATACTAACATAAAAGAGAAGGAAACATATAGCACATCCTTATATTCTTTCACATGCAAGCTTGTAATTAAAATATAAGTAGCACACTTTCAAATTTGATAATTGATTTATATGTTTTAAAATAATTTGAATTTAGTAGTGATAATAGCCACTCATATTTCTACTTTAGCCAACACATGCAAATTTGACATAAAGTAAACAATTTATTTTTTAAATTTGAATTTTGAAAATATGAATGCATGAAACCACATGACATACAAATTTAACATGTTGGGGAAAGAATCAAAGCAATGAAAGCATGTGAACACATTCACTTTAATTAAATCCTAAAGACATTCTTATGGAATAAGAAAGTTTAAAATAAATCAAAGTGTATTCAATGTCACTTTTGTTTGGTTTTAAGTTTGATTTAATTTTGCAAAGGTGAGTTGAGTTTACTGTTCCTAACCCATTACCACATGTGTTTGATATTTTTGTTTAATTTTTAGATGGTTAGATTCATTTTTAAGTATTAATTAGGTTAATGTATGAATTAAGCAAGTTAATTAACCCTTACCTACACCACCTTAACATAGTTAACCAAGTAATTATGAGCCAATGAGATGACATAAAAAACTCACAAGGAATTTAAATTTGTAATGCACCTAGGAAGAAAAGGCCTAATGCAATTTGCTCATGATTAAATTAAGCTAAGGGTTTGCTTAAGTAATTTAAAAATTTCACACATATGAATTTGGTTTTGATTTCTAATTGAACTTAGCTCTTAAACACCTAAGAATCTACCCAAAGTAGATTAATTAAGTTCTAGAAGTTTATAGAATTTTTAGAAATTAATGAATTAATCTTAATTAAGAGAAGATTAAGAAAATAAAAGAGGTTTAGGGAATAGCTTAAAGGAAATGCCCCAAAATTATTCTCTAAATCTCCTATCCACTAGATATAACCTCAATCAACCTTAATGGATTAAAACACTAATCAAACCCCAATTATCCTTAATTACAAGAGGGTAATTAGGAAACACATTTTCCATTCCCCCAATTAGGCCTTCAATAAATCCCAAGAAAATTAGGAACGACAGAGGTCATCCCCTAAAACATACCCAAGAAGTTTGGGATTAATCAAAAGATTAATTAAGGAGTAATTAGTAAAATGAGGTTTCTAATAAAACTCAAAATCAGAGAAAAAAATAATTTAAAATCCATTGAAATTATTTTTAAATATTCTAGGTTGAATTATATTTCCATAGAATTTTACCTCATATTTTTTTGAATTTTATTGAAGGAGATATGATTTTTAGAAGATCAAGAGATTAATTAAAATTAATTAAATTCCCTAACTAATCCCTCAGCAAAGTGCGACGCATGCGCGATTTTACACGCACACCATGAGCTATCCACTGCGTCGTCGGGTGAACCTATTACTCAAACATCAAATCTAAATGGCTAGATTTGGAGCGATCCGATCAAGATCGAGGAGGATCATCCTATGGCTTTAAAAGGTTAAATAATTTTCTAAACATGAGAATAATCTTGGTCGTCCATACGAAATGCGTGGATGGACAACCAGGATCTCCCTAGTTCTTCTCTTAGGCTCAATAGAGGTCATCCATGATCTAAGGGAAGATCCGAGATCAATTGAGCTCAGATTTGAATGAAATTGTTCCCACACCATCTAAACTAATGAGAGGCTTATCCAACAGTGGATTTCTCATGACTTAAAAATTTCTTTCACAAAAGACCAACACCCCCCTAAGCTAAGTGGTCAAAAAATTCTATACCTCGCCAGAGGTGATCACTGGCACTCAAGCTCGATGAGGAAGCTTCGTCTAGTGAGACGAAGCCTGAAATTTTTTAGCCTTGGGTTGAGATCTTTATGGACCAACACCACTTGATTCCTGCTTTGATCCAATTGAGGCTCTCCTTTCTTTGAGAACTCAAATGAGAGCTTAGGTGCACTAATGATCCTCAGAGTGCAAGAGAATTGGGATGATTTGAGTGAAGAGGAAGTTGAAGATTCAAAGGAGCTCCCTTATTTTTCAATGGAGAAAACTGAGAAGAAGCTATTTTAAATCCTCCTTAGAAAGCTTAGGATGGCTCTTTGATCTTTCCTAACACTCTCTAGGCTTCAATCGAATGAGGGAATCATCATTTCAAATTTAATTAGGGGGAGTATATCTTCCCTTATGGAAATCGGACGGTCGGCACCTCCTTTATCATTTTGATCCAATTGACCACATTGGAGGGGTTGTTTAGGCTGTTAGATCTTTGCATATGGTCGGTTTGAGGCATTGAGTGGATTGCCAACCTCCCATGTGCATCAAATTGAGTGGAGGGAGAATTTTGAATTAGCTAATTTGACCTATGGGGTCCGGTCTAACCTTGGGTCCATTTGGGCTAACCCAAACCCATTGGGTTGGGTGCACCACTCTTCATTGGGTCCACTTGAGCTATTAGGAAGGCATCAAGTTGATATGAAAAGGGCATGACCAAATTATCCATGGATTAGGCTAAAATTTATTCTATGGCCTAGGGGTAGGATGGTCATTTTACTAAATTTTCAATTTGGATATATTGAGTATGTGGAGAAACTAGGTTTGGCCAAGTTTCATGAGATTTAAAATTCTTTTGATAGGGTTTGGCTCATGTTGACCCATTTAGGTCAAAATGGGTCAATTTGACTAATTGGTCAAATTGGATCAAACCAAGGGTTGGGTCAAGTTCATATGACCATTTAAAATGTTTAGGTGGCTTTTTTTTTTTATTCAATTTGGGTTATATTTGAATTTGGCTCATATGACTTCATTTAGGTCAAATGGGTCAAGTTGACATTTGACCCATTTGACCTATTTGGGGCTAAGTCATGGGTAGGTTAGGTTTGGTTAGTCATATGAAGTGAATTGGTTGGTTTCCAATCAATTTTGGTTATGTTCAATTTGGCTCAACATGACTTTTGGTTCAAGGTCAATTGGGCTAGGTTAGGTCTATTGGCCAAGGCTTTGGTCAAGTTCAACAAGTGATTTGGAATGAACTTGACCCATTGATTTCAATCAATTTTGCTTAGATCAAGTTTTGACACATTTTGACTTTTTAGGTCAAGTTGGGTCAACTTGGGTCAAGTGGCCAATTGGGCTAGGTTAGGCTCAAATGTTGGCTTGGTCAAGTTCAAACATAGGTCATGAGTGAACTTAGATCAATGGTTTCAATCATTTTGGCCTATGGTGAATTTTGATTATGTTAGTTTCATTTTGAAGTGTTGACTTGGTCAACCCCAGTTTGACTTGGTTTGACCAATTTGATTGATTGATCATCCATGATGATTGTGATCATGATGAGAGGCATAGGTGAGTTTGGTTCAATCCAATTTGGTTAGATTAGAATTTGGCTCATAAGAGTACTTTAGGTCACTTTGGGTCAAGTGAGCCTAAGTGTGTCAAATGACTTGGTCTAAGCTTGATTGAACTTGTATATGGACTTATGATTGAAATACAAATCCATTTGCAAGTGGTTTGAAGTCAAATGGGTTTTGATTCATTTGACAATTTCATATTCAAAAGAAGAATATGAAAGGATTTTGAGTTTGATTTTTGAATTGATTTTTGATTTGGTTATTGAAGTTTGTATTTATATTTGGATTCATGATTGTGGGGTTTATTGAATCATGAAGGAAAAGTTTATGATTTGAAGTTGATTTGGCTAAGTCAAGATTTTGACTTCATGAATTTTGAGTGGATTTGAGTTTGATTTTTGGAATTGATTTTGATTGTTTGAATTTATATTTCATTTATATATGAATATAAATGAGAATATAAAAAGATTTGAAGTGATTTGATCATGATTTAGATGAAGGATTTTAAAAGACTTAGGAAAAATTGGAGTTTGGTTTGAATTTTGAATTTTTGGTTGATTTATATTTATATTTCATTTATATATGTGAATATAAATGAGAATATAAATGAGTTATGAAAATTTCATGAATTTGAATTGGTTTGATCATAATTTAGGCTAAGTCCATGAAGGAGAACTTAAAGGACTTAGAAAATTTATGAATTGATTTTGAATTTTGAGTTTAGTTTGATTGGTTTGAATTTATATTTTATTTATATATGTGAATATAAATAAGAATATAAATAAATTATGAGAAAATCTCATGAATTTGATTTGGTTTAGATTATGATTTTGGCTAAGTCCTTAAGAGGAAGATTAAGGACTTAGGAAGATTTGAACTTAGGAATTTTGATGGATTTTGATCATCGATTTCAATCATAGATTTCAATCATATGGAGTAGATTTGAGTTTGGAGAAAATAAATTAAGATTGATTTGGAGTTTGACTTGAAGGAAGGAAAGTGATGAATGGTTTAAGATAAGGTTAGGAAAATTTTCCTAACACCCCTAAGGCATGACCTATTTCTATGGTTAACTCTTCTAAGTCTTCTAGGGCTAGGTTGAGTGCCCACCTAATCACTAGATTTGTCTTAAGACTAAGGAGCTCTTAAAGTCTAAAGGAAGTCCTATGTCTAAGATGAAAGAGTTACGAGCTCATTCTAAAAATGAGGTCAATAGATAGTACCAGCAAGAATACCAATATACTATCCACAGAAATTATGAAGAATGATGCAGAAGCTTGAAATTCATATTAGAACTACTAAAAATAGAACTCAAATCTTTAACAGGATGTTGAGCCAAAGAAGTCCTCAAGCATCATGAAAAAGTGATAAGTTTATCACTAAAGGTTTTGGGTTCATCCACAAATATCATCAAAATAAAGGTTGTTATAATATAATAGAAGCTGTGATTGAAACTAATAGTGATGAAGAAGATGAACTCCATGAAATTTTTCGTACAAAAGATGAAGAAGTAGAACCCGGGCCTGCACCTGAAGAACTTGAAAATGGTGGACAAATAGCTATTATGGATGAACTCAAAGAAATCAACCTAAGAGCTGAGGAAGATCCCCATTCAACTTTTGTCAGTGCCCTTCTAGCTGATGAAAAAGTTGAAGAGTTAAAAATGCTATCTTGTGAATTCAAGGATTGCTTTGCCTAGACATATTCTGAAATGCTAGGCTTATCCCTTGATGTAGCAGTTCATAAACTTGTCATTAAACTAGATGCGATGCCTATTAAGCAAGCTTCTGGTGAGAGAGATCAAGAACAAAATCAAGAAAACTGAGCGTGCTTCATGGAGGAGAAGTTTGCAGATTGGATAGCCAACATTATCCCAATTAGGAAGAAGGATGAACAAATCCATGTTTCATTGAATTTCAAACCTAAATAAGGCGTGCCCAAAAGATGAATTTTCACTTCCAATATCAGAACTACTAGTGGACAATACTTTCAACTATGACATGTTCTCATTTATGAACGGATCATCGGGATACAATTAAATCAAGATGACTCCTAAAGATGAAAAGTACAAATCATTTAAGATACTAATTGGTATATACTGCTACACAATCATGCCCTTCGGATTGAAAAATGTTGGAGTTACATACCAAAGAGCCATGACATGTATTTTTGATGAGTTGACTCACCAGAAGGTGAAATGTTATGTTGATGATTTGGTAGTGAAGAGCTTAAATCATGAAAATCACTTTGAAGACTTGATAATTGTATTTGAGAGAATCAAAAAATATGATCTCAAGATGAATCCTCTAAAACGTGCATTTGGGATGTCATTTAAAAAATTCCTCGGGTATATTGTATGTCACAGAGAAATTGAAATTGATCCAACTAAAATCAAGGCAATTATGGAGATGTCTTCACCGAAGAGTTTGTGTCAGCTCTGTTCTTTACGAAGATAGCTTGCATTTATCTAATAATTTATATCAAACTTATCAGGATGCTGTCAACCATTTGCAAAGTTGATGAAAAAGGATGCTCCATTCAAATGGGAAAAGTGCCAAGAATCTTCAATAGCATTAAAAGCTACCTATTAAATTCACCAATTATGGTAGCGCCTACTCCTGAGAAGCCTCTTATTCTATATGCAACTGCATTAGAAGAGTCCCTTGGAACATTATTGGCACAACACAATGAAGAAAGTAAAGAGAATGCTCTTTATTATATCAGCTAGAGGTTGATATGAGCACAAATAAGATACTCTATGATAGAGAAGAATTGTTTGACATTGATCTTTGTAGTCCAAAAGCTTAGTCACTATATGTTATCTCACAAGATTACCATCATCTCAAGGATCGATCCACTGAAGTACTTGATGACATGACCAGCGTTGACAGGTCACTTGGCAAGATGGGCTGTATTGCTTTTATAATTTGATATCACATATGTTCCATAGAAAGCAGTGAAGGGACAAGTCTTAGTAGATTTTCTTGCTGCACATCCCATCCCTGTGGACTCTTCTCTTAATGACGATTTGCTTGATGCGCAAATTATGCTCATTCATGAGAAAAAATTCACAAATTTAGAAAATATACTTTGATGGAGCCTCATCGATCAAACAAGTCCAACCTCTAAATTTCCCAAGGGTAAGAGCAAGAATCGACATCATCTTCATAACAATAGAATGAGGGATAATGAGACGATCATATTGGTTAACTAAGCTAAAAATTAATAATGAAGCTAAGTATGAAGCATTGGTAGCAGGTCTCGAAGAAGTTATTTTTATAAGCATTTAAAACTTGCATATTTTTGGTGATTCTCAATTTATTATAAATCAAATACTGGGCATCTATAAAATCACAAGCTTGAGTTAGCTTTCTATCACAAGAGGGTTCTTGAGCTTATGAAGAAAATACCAAATGTCACACTAATGTGAGTCTCTCAATCTGAGAATAGCAAAGCAGATTGCTTAGCAAAATTAACTAAGGAGATGACAAGTATGAATTACGATTATGTTATGATTGGGATATTTATTCGATGAGTTTTAGAGCCAACAAAGTATCAATCCCCTCAGGTAGAGGGGTTATCAAATTTGACACAGCAGGATGTGACTCAGGTTGCTCCTCATCCTCCCAAAATCAACAAGGAGTTATACCAAGAAGAGCTAAGCGTGACATTACATCAGAAAAGTAATGTGAAGCCTTTATAGTGTAAGAGCCACATGATTGGAGGTAACCCTTCATCGATTACTTTAAAGAAGGCAAATTACCAAATAATAAATCACTCATAGCTCAAATCGAGAAGAGAATATTGTGTTATGCTTTCGTCAACAATACTTTATATCGTAGATCCTTTGAACAATTGTGGCTACGATGCCTAAATACAGATGAAGCTAGCAAAGTGATGGCTGAAGTTCATGAAGGACATTATGGTGCACATCAGTCAGGTCCCAAGATGGCAGTAAATATCAAAAGGATGGGCTATTATTGGTCATCTATGGTGAGAGACTATATCAATCATGCCAAGAGGTGCCATGAATGCCAAGTACATGAAAATATAATCCACCAACCTCCAAATCCACAACACCCAACAATAGCATCGCCATTCAATGTACATATAATTGGACCAATTGACCACAAAACTAGACACTGCTTCAATCTAGCAACAATTGATTATTTCTCTAAGTGGGCTGAAGCCACCCCATTTAAAGAAGTTACTGCCGAGTGATCAACTTCTTCACACATAATGGTCTATAGATTTGGAGTGCCGCGCTGAATAATTTTGATAATGACATAACTTTCAAAAATATAAAGATTTATAGATTTATCAATCGACACAAAATTGATTAACAATATTCTTTAATATATAATCCAAAGGCAAATGATTTGGTAGAAGCCTTCAACAAGACATTGGTCAAACTACTCAAGAAGATTCTCACTAAAAATAAGAGAGAATGGCATACCAAACTAATAGAGGCACTATGGGCATATCAAACTACCTACAAGACATCGATTAAAGCCACTCCTTATTCATTAATATTTGAATCAATCGCTTTTGCCAAGTTGAGTTGCCACTGAGTAGCCATCTAACACAATCTAACTGAAGATCAAAATGCTCGGCTCAGAATGGAGGAACTCGACATGCTTGATGAAGTTAGATTGAAAGCTCATCAAAATTTGAAAGTTTATCGAGCAAAGATGTCCAGGGCTTTTGATCATACAGTACAACCTCGAACATTCTAAGAAGGAGAATTGGTCTTGGTGCTAAGAAGACTAATTATTCCTAATCAAAAAATTGGTGGCAAATTCAAGCCTAATTGGGAAATCCCTTTTATCATTGAGAAGGTGTATCAAGGAGGGGCATATCAACTCATTGACTTCAAAAGGTGAAAGACCAATGCTGCCAATTAATGGTCGGTACTTAAAAAAATATTATACATGATAAATACATTCTCGATGTGCAATAGAAATCCTCAGTTACACAAGGGGTATTTTTTAGTATATTCATTTAGGTTAACATCAAGCTTCATCGAGATCCCTAAATAAATATACTTGCTCAAGATGATAAAGATTTTCCATGAAAATACCCCTATTTCATAGGGGGCATTTTTAGATTTTATATATAGATGAAATCAATATCATGTGGTAAGCTCTTAAGAGCAAATATATCACCTCAAATATTAATGTATTCACTTAATTTAATTTTAGAGCTCTTTCAAATGTGCTTTGGAATCTCCCCTACAAGATAGGGGGCATTCTTATTCTATGTTAAGCTTATTCGAGTTGACATCATGCTATAAGATGAGATCTTCGAATATTTTTTGATATAGGTTGACATCGAGCTTTACGCCAAAATCCTTGAGTTTATCTATAATTATTATTTTTAAAGTTGTAGAACCTTGCAGGAACACAAAGAATTTATTTCTATGCGTGAATAGATAGCCCTATATATCAAAAGTTTTTCTCCAAGATTTATCAAATGTCAGAGATCAAGTCAGAAGAACTTTCAATTTTGGAAGCTTCAATCAATTGAATTGGAAAAACATCAACCTCTATATCTTCAATTTTAGGACACACATGGGTTCTAAAAGTCAAACTCAACAAATCCATAAATGGCCAAGTTGTTGATGCTCTCCTCACTCAATAAGCCATGAGAAAAAGCCCCAGTGAAAGAGCCCCTGCTCGTCAGTCCAATGATGATAGCTGTTCAATCTCAAACCAAATTCAGCTCAATGACTACAAGCAACCAAAATTCAAGAGATCTCTCTACTTGATCGATAGACCAAGATAATCTAAGGAAACTCCTAATTCAGGGCTGACTCAAATCAATCTATATATTGCCTACAGGGTGATATTTCAATATATTTTTAAATGATCTAATCAAGCTCAAAGTACAGATCAAAGCTGATTTTCTCATCAAGCCCTCCAAAGCAAAATGCACAAAAGTAACAGTGGAATGCTGATATCCACTAATACAATAAGATAATACATAAGTGATGAAAAGAAAAAAAAAGTACATCATGGGAGCCTAAAATGTAGCACTTGAAGCTGCACTGAATAAACTGCTAAAGCATGATGCTCACTCTCAACCAACTGTAAAGCCTTCATAGCCCTGGTCAAAGAAGCCTCAGCATCCACCATAGCTCGGTGATGTATCTAGTAATGGTGCTGCTCCTGCTCTATAGCCTGAGCTCTCTTATCTTGCTCGCACTGATCCTCGGCTATCTAACTCAAAGATCTATCGATCTCGACTTGTCAGAGCCTCAAAGACTCTCCTTAAACTTATCATTTGCTAGGTCAGCCACCTCCCTAAGAAGCCTGACCTGCTCTTGAAGCTCTGCCATTAAAGTGCTAGATCGATGAAACTGAGCGACCTCATATGGTGGATCAAATACTCTACGTCTCTACAAAGAGTCTCCAAGTACCTGAGAATGCTCCTCCAAGCTAGTACGAGCTAAAAGATCCAGAATAGTGTTCACGTATAATATGAAGTTGTTTAGTGACTCTAGTGAGTCAGGAGTAAGCCTAGAAAAGCAGTAATCTCGCATGCCTCTATCGGTTGGATCTGGTATACGTGGATATTGATGGTAGATCTTGGACTCATAATCTACATCAGGCACTGTAAGAAATGAATGAAAATAATTAGCATGAGATAAAGCAGTAAATATAAAGAAGTGCAACTAACGAATAAAGGAAGGAGGTAAAGTACATGAACATGGCGAATCTGGCTGAACTGGTGTATTGTAAGCGATGTAATCTTTGAGGACCCTCATTCAGGTTTATGCGGAGTGCACCAATCTGGTCTGAATATGAAAGCAAAGATCAAGATACTAGGATAAAGTATCGATCACAGACTGCATCGAAATATGAGAGAATCATGGACCAACGTGCCAACCATCCAGATGAGAAACATTGTCTAGCTTTAATCTTTGCATCCCAAAAGCTATGACACTATATGCTTTCTCATAAGGTGAACATGATTTCAAGAATCAATCCACCGCAGTATCTCATGATCATGGATCAACATGCCAACTCTCCGGATGAGAAACATTGCCTAGCTTTAATGTTTGCATCCTAAAAGCTACGACACTATATGCTTTCTCATAATATGAATTTGATTTCAAGAATCAATCCATTGCGATCTCATGACAACAACGCATCTGACGGCTGTTGTTGGTCCATGAATGAACTCATTGAGAGACTTTCTCTTGAAGGGGAGGTTGCCCATGCTAATAAAGACGAGGAGCTAGATTGGAGGCAACCATTCATAGATTACATGAACACAGAAAAACTATCTCACAAGAAATCACAAGCCCATTAGATGAAGCATAGAGCTCTCTCCTATGCTCTTGTGGATGACACCTTGTACCGATGGTCTTTTGATCAAATGTGATTACGTTATTTAGACAAACATGAAGTCCGTAAGATCGTGACTAAGGTATATTCAGGTCTATGCGGAGCGCACCAATCCAATCTGAAGATGAAAGCAAAGATCAAGAGACTAAGATACTGTTGGCCTTCGATGATCACAGACTGCATGAACGTAGCTAGGAGATGCCATCAGTGTCGGGTGCATGGTGTGGTCCTACAAATGTGTCAATATATTAGTTCATACAAATGGTTCTATCAAACTTGTAGTTTTTGGACTAATAGTGTACTCGTGGTAGTGGTGAAGCTTATGTTTTATAACCTTATAGGATCCAACAATTTGGTTGATGTCATGATTAGGTAATTATTTTAATTATTTATTTAAAATTTAAAATTTATTTTTTAATTTAAATAATTATTTATTTTTTAATTTAAATAATTATTTATTTTAAAACTTTAATTTTAAATTTTTTTATTAAATTATTTTAAATTTTAAATTTTTTTATTAAATTATGTTAAATTTTAAATTTTTTATTATATTATTTTTAATTTTTAATTTTTAATTTTTAATTTTTAATTTTTTTTAACGGAGAGCTCTCTATCATGTTCTCGTGGATGCCACCTTATACCGACATTTTTTTATTTAGTGACCTCTCTGAGTGGGATTGCTTTTGCCTAATTAGAAAAGTAGTTGCAGCTAAGATAAATCGATGACCCTTAGAAGAAGGAAGATGTACAAGGGAAACCTCTCCTTCAAGAGAAAGTCTCTCAACGAGTTCAGCATCAATAAAGGATATGACTTGTCTGTTTTGGACCTTTATTAGAATGGACTCATCTTCCAGACATGCCAATTCCTTAACAAGTTTGGCCAAAGCAAAGAATCTCTACTCAGCCTCTCCTCGAGGAACCTTGCAGATGGTGACCCCAGTGGAATTAAAGCCAACAACTTCATATTGCATCGTGGTAATGACTAAGCCAGTTTTGTAACCTTATAGGTTGATGACCGGTGAGAATCCGTAGATGTTGATGTTTTTGACACATACTATAATAGCTAACTCTAGTAACAAATGTGAATTCCATGGCAAAGTGGGTTCGTATTCTGGTAAATTTCTCAAAGCTAAATAAGCTTTAATCAAAATGTGGGGAGTCAAATACTAAATCCACAAGGGACTTAGGACAAAGTTGAAGTCAAGTTATTAAATAAATATGAAGCCTGATGTGGAGTTACGATAAATCTATATTAGAGTTGATGTCTATATGTCAGTAGAGTTTCTCTTTGAATATTCAAAGTATTCACAAACAAGTAATCAATATGAATGAAAGTAATTGAACAATTAAAAATTAGGTCTGAATTTAAATGAAGTAAGAATCTCAATTGGACATCGAATCAAAGCATAATAGAACCATTTGGAATTAAGATATACTCTTCAAATATACCCAAATAAATTAAAGAAAATCAAAGAATTCATAAGAGATTTTTTCATGAGATCAAACGATTGGTAATAAGCATAATCAATGAATTCTTAAAATATTTGAAACATATTCTTCATCTTATTAAATACTCAAATTGGATCAAAGAGAAATTGAGTATAGTTAGTGATGAATTTGAGAATTATCATAGCGAGTCTGAATATTCAAAGATTAATCAATCAATAAAGAAAGCAATTAAATAGTAATCCAAGGGATCTAATAACATATTGGATCAATTTACAACGCCCTCAAATGCCACCGGATTCGCAACACATCATATAAGTGAACAGAAGGTGTTAATTAAGGCTTCAATTGAACTCTTGCATGCATTATAAGACATGATTAAAATTCAAATTCAATGCCTTAAAATTATTCTAGTATTCTTAAATACACCCGCATGGGCCTCGACACTATATTGAGTGCTTAAATTTAGTGTTTGAGGATCCTACGCTGGTTGCTTCCCGATTTGTCCTTAGGACCGGGTCCGGTTAACAAAACTTAAAAAATCTAATTATTATAAGAATTTCAACTTTATTAAAATATAGAAACTAATTACATGTGACGTAGATGATCCTCTCTTATTAAACTAATAGAGTCGACAGGATCAAACAAACTCATAAACCCTGATGATGGCTATGTTGAATGATGATTTCAACCGGAGGGGATAATTACCATCAAAATATGCTCACAGGTTCAAATCAAATTAATCAAATTCAAATATCAATACAAACATGAAATCATGCAAATCACTAAGTTCTAAATATCAAAGTGAAATTCAATATTCTATATTTAAAAAAAACCTCCACCCAATATAGTTTATCGGAGGTGACAAATTAAGAAAATACTAGCTCACAAAGGAGCCAATGTCAAACCAAGTTATGCTAACTCTCAATCAATCTCATGCTAGTAAGGACATGGCCCATGTTCTCTGAATGTGTGGCTTGACCAGTAGGCTCCACATATGATATAGTTACAACAAAAGTCCTCTGATCAGGTGGTTGCTTCCAAATGAAACTATTATATTACGATCATGTTTATAGCCTGTATGTTCCCCAATGGCTATACCCTTTGAGTTGTGAATCATAGGGTACACCTAATAGGGCAAAAAGAAAGCCATTTGTCAGTTAAGGTAGACTTAGGCATGACTCCTTAGATAAACACCACCCGAGATTTACAATGATTACTTGGACGATGTAACCCATGTGCTGCTGATAAGGATCTTTCGGTTAGGTTGGGTTTCCTCTAACTAAGTAGACTAGGGACCACGACAACAGGGATGACGGAACCATGGGATCTAAATTGGGCACGTCATCATTCCCCCAATCATCCACTTTAAGTTAAAATGATGAATTTCATAATCTTAAATTTTAAACTCCACATGCTGCTACTATACGCTACGCATTTAACGATCTAATGACTAGCCTTAATCGAAAGTTATTTCATAATATTGGGAGGGGTAATTAACTATAGGTCTTGCGCCTATGGGAAACCTAGAATTAGATCTAAAGTCCTCACCAAATGCGTGCAAAATCTCTGGGTAGTGTCTTATCTACTATTCCATCTGCCTTCTAAAAATTACACTGACAATTAAATCACACTCTCTTCAATGCAAGAGGTCAGTAGCGAATTTTCATAGCCTACAGGTGGGTAGGTCAAAGCAGTCCCTGATGCCGCCCCCTATGTGGGGAAGACATTGGGAGGCCAAAATTCAGACTAACATGGGACTGAATAGCTTTTTTATGAGCAATAATAATATTCAAACAAAACTTATAAAGAAAATAGTGTATAATAAATTTAAAAGACCATCTTTAAACAAAGATCAAAGGCAAAGTTGGATCACAAAGGATTTGGGAAGTCACTTACAAACAAGAACATGATCGGATAGCCAATAAGTATAACCATGACTATTAAATGTAAAATTTGACTCCCCTGCAGCCCTCATTGGATAAATCAGTGAAATCTCAAAAGAACTTGAATGAGATTTATAATAAGTTTGAATGCTTGCTAAAGTATACAAGTGAAAATGTCCAACAAATATTTGTGTTATCTTACAGGCTGAACAAAGTGGAATGAAGAATAAAATTAAGCATGAGTAGAATTTGTATAGTACATATAAAGGATTTGAAAGCTCATTATTAAACATAAGTAATATCCATAGAAGACTTTGGTATGATATGCAAAGACATGTATGAAACTCGATGAAGTCTGAATGAGTATAAATGAAACTTCAAGTGATTGCTTATGATTGCTTATGAAGATAGATATGACTTTTCAAAGAACAAGGCTCAGATAAGACTTCATAGAACTGCTAATGAATCTAATGATTGCTTATGAAGATAGATATGACTTTTCAAAGAATAGTCAAACTATCTTATATATCTGGCTTCTAGACATAAAATGATAATGTACAAAAATCTGAGATACAAAGAAATGCTAACTTCCTAACTAAAAGGGAATTAAGAAAATGAGATTCACAAAGCAATATTCAATTCAATTTAATCTTTCAAAAAGTTATACAAGTATTTTAAACTACCCGCATAGGCCCTGACACTACGTTGAATGCTTAAACTTGGTTATGCGAGGATCGTGCTGGTTGGTTGTGTCATTGGATTGAATTAACAAAATCTAATGATATTTTATAGCTTTCTCCACTTGAAAAAAATCTCTGAGAAGATAATTCTATCATACGACAATATAATAATTATTTTTTAATTTCTTAATGATTTGAGTTGAAGATATCAATTTGGAGGCTATTATCAAAATATTTAAGACATTATATTCAATATTCTCATAATATAAATCTAGATCTGATCCTCTATTATTAAATTAATAGAGTTGACATGATCTATAATAATAAACTAAATAATCAAATGACTTATATACCCCAATGATAGTTGATTTGATTGAAGATATCAACTAGAGGGGTCATTATTATCAAAATATTTAATATATTTATATTTAATAATCTCAAATTCAAAATTCTTAAAATATTAATCTAGATCTGATCCTTTATTATTAAATTAATAGAGTCGACATGATCTAAAACAACAAAGTGAATGCTCAACTCCTCAATGATGGCTGAGTTGATCGAAGATATCAACGAGAGAGATTATTATAATTAAAAGTTTTTAAAGTATAAATTTAGATCTGATCCTCTATTATTAAATTAATAGAGTCGACAGTATTTGAAACAATAAACCAAATGGTCAAACAGACTTATCTCTCAATGACGACTGAATTGATTGAAGATATCAACTAGAGGGGTCATCATTATCAAAAATATTTAAGAAATTATATTTAATATTCTCAAATTCAAAATCTTCAAAATATAAATCTAGGTCTAATATTCTATTAAATTAATAAATATATCAAAAAATAAATTAAATGATTTAGCACCCGGCCACTTTGAATGCTTAAACTTAGTGTTTGAGGATGCTGAGTGGGTTGATTCCCGGTTGCATCTTAGGACAGGATCTCGATTAACAAAACCTAAAAATCTAATAATATTATTATAAGAATTTCAACTTAATAAAATATCTAAAAAAAACTAACTCTGTCATATGATAGTAGATCTGATCCTCTATTATTAAATTAATAGAGTCGACAAGATGTGAAACAACAAAATAATACATCTACCCCAATGATGGCTGAGTTGATTGAATATATCAACCGGAGGAGTCATTTTATCAAAATATCCATAATATTTATATTTGATAATATCATATTCAAAATTCTCAAATTTAAATCTAGATCTAATCCTTTATTATTAAATTAATAAAGTTGACAGGATCTGAAACAATAAATTAAATGATTAAAGAGACTCATTTACCCTGATGATGGCCGTGTTGACAAAATATTTCAACCAAATGGGTTTTCATATTAAAAAAAATCTATTCAAATTCTAATGCCAAAATATTATATATTCAAATTCAAATCAATTATAAAACGATCAAATATTCATATATATATATATATATATATATATATATATATATATATATATATATATACATATTATATATGTATATATATATATATATATATATATATATATATATGTATGATATATATATATATATATATATGTATATATATATATATATATATATATGTATATATATATATATATATATATATATATATGTATATATATATATATATATATATATATATATATATATATATATATTAAATGAAATTAATTATTCCACTCATTCACGCTTGTCGTGACAAATTGAAAACTTTTGTCATACCATTAATCAAATTAAATATTTTGCTCAAATAATCTTAAGCCTCGTATTTTTGTCTGTTGTTTTGCAAATGGCATCATAAATTAAATTATGTCTAACTTGGGAAAAATATAACACTAAATTACGATCATAGTCGCATATTAACTTTGCTCTGAACTATATAATTATTTTGATTGACAAAAGTCCTCTAGCAAGGTGGACTTAAAACTTTTTCTTGAAAACATATACAAGGATTCTTGGATGATTAACTATGGTTCTGAAATCCCCGGTCAGTTAATTACTTCTAAGTAGATTATGGACCAATCGGGATGGCGAACCATAAGATCTAGATCGAGCAAGTCATCATTCCTCCAAACATATGCTTTAAATTGAAATAATAAATCTTATAAATATTCAAATACTTTGCTATTATCTTTTCTTTTTTAATGATTCATTATCTTAATCGAAAGTTTCGCTTTCAGATGAGTAAACTATAGGTCTTTGTGCTTATGAAACCTAGACTGATCTAAAGTCACAAAAAGAGGTGTTATTATTTACTATTCCATCTGTCTTCTGAAAATTTCACCGACATTTAAATCATACTCTCTTCATTGAGAGGTCGGTGACGAATTTTCGGAGCCCACATTGTTTAAATGTAAGTTACTAAAATATGTTCAATATTCAAATGATTTTGTCATATTATAAATTGCATGTATATTGGAATTATTCCAAATAGTATCTATGATGCTGTTATTTTGTATCGTTGAAGCTAAAATGCAGCTAAATAATTGCTTTTCTGATTGACTTTATAATCACCTAACGACTGGCATCGATCGCAATGGTTCATCTGCTTCAGGCAAACACTTGGTATCAGCCTTAAATCAGTCGCAATAATGCAGCCGTTTTACAATTTCAGCAATAAGTGTGATCGATTATTTATGATAAAATTTGATTAATAATTTATTGTGCAACTATATTAATCGGTAATAATTTATTTGTGACGAGCATATTAGTCACAAAATTAATGATGATATATATATAAACTGAAAATCTTTGATAGTAAAGATGATAATGTCACGAGCCAAATGATACACCCCACTGCTCACCTCATATGCAAGCATGTCACATAAGCACTTGATAAAAATTTATCTCAAGAAACTATTCTATTCTCCAGCAAAATTTGATGGCACATTCTCTTAAATTGATTGATCTATTTATAAAAATAATTCAATTAATGTTTTACATATATATATTTTAAAGAGTATGGCATTAGTCACCCAACAAAAAATAAATAAATAAATAAATAAGGATGCAACGCATGAGTTTTTTTATAGTATCATTTATTCGATTCCATATTCGCTTTAGATAAGTTCTCTTTTTCTTCGAAAATTAAAGGATCTTTTATGACTTCTTTTAGCTATGTTAAGTGTATGCTCGTATTTAGATATTCAGTTATATTTTTTAAAACCATATTAAAATTTTCCCTCTTTGCTTTGCCAATGAAAACCTTTTTATCGTAAGGTGATCGATTTTTTTTTCTTTGTAAAGAACAAACTGATTCTTTTTGGCTTTGGGTTTCTCTTGAAGAAGGGGCTGTTTTGCTTTTATTTTCTGTTTTTATTTTTATTTTATTTTATTTTATTTATATTTTCATTCAAAATAAAATATGTTTAATATTAATAGCTGTCTTTAAAAATATTTAAAATACTTCAAATATTTTTTTGAGTATTTTGAAAAATAATATGAATTATTTTTAAAATAAAAAATAAAAAAATCTTAAAAATATGCTAATCAAATAATTTTTGAAAAATAATATAGAAAATATAAATATAAGAAAATTTGATCTCAAATAGATCTTTAAATTATTAGATATAATTGATTTGATTTGTGAAACCAAAAATTAATTTTCGTACAAATCACTATATAACTTAAAAATAAAATATTTTTAAAGACTTCGAAAATTATTAGATATTTATCGCAGCAAAATTGTAAAATTAAATTTTTATAAAAAAGATTATTAAATTTCAAAAATAAAATTTATCTTTTTATATATAAAAATAAATATATTTTAAATATAAAATTTAGATATTTATCACCCTCTGCAGCAAAATTATAAAATTAGATTTTTTTATATATATATTTTTTATTTTAGGCCAGTCCGCCCTCACAGCAAAATTAATTTTTAGCTTTTATTTTTATTTTTATTTTTATTTTATGCCAGTCACTCGTAAATAGATGACTGACACTGACTGTACTTATACAATTAATATCAGTCACCTATTAAATAAATGACTGTGACTATTTTAAAATTTTTTTAATACTTAATCTATTAATTATATTTTTAAATATATTTATTTTAAAAATTTTACCTCATTTCGTACAACGCAACCACAGAAAGTCTAATAATTTCAGGCCATAGCTCTCTTCCTTTACCATTAAATGACAAAACAAAATCATTCAGATAAATATGAAATGAAAAAAAAAAAAAAACTGAAAAAAAACAAAGAAGGTATAACATCCAAGAGGCCAAACTACTCCCTAAGTTATGAACTCTAATTTTTATCCCCGAAAAACTTAGTCCAAGTCATCTAGGGTGTGCATTATTTGATTTTAATCAAAAAATCAAACTAAATCAAAATTTTTGACTACTTTAATTTGGTTTTGAACTTAATAATTTAGATTTTGATTTTAATTAATGAAAACTTTGATTTTTGATTTTTAGATCAATTTATTAAATAAAATTTTGAATGAAGCTAAATAAATTAAAGTAATTATATAATATATCACATTATTAATTTATATATTATATGCTTATAATAAAAATTATAAATACAAACTATTGTTTGTTCATTATACAATAAAATATTATTCAAATAATTTTTAAATATAACTAACTTCGGTTTATCCAAAACCAAACCAAAATAACCGAATCAAATTATTATTCGATCTGTTTGATTTTGCGTTTTATTTAATTTGGTTGATATTTTTAAGAATCCAAAACCAATTGATTTTAAAAATTTATCATCTAATTCATTCAAATCAATCAAACGCACATCCCTAAAGTCATCTAATATGTCAGAGTTATTTTATTACGAATATTTTAAAAATTTTATTATATTTTTCATTTTCTTAAAGAAGAAGTAGCCATTGATATTATTTTCTATATTCTGTAATTTTTAGCTCACTGTATATAAATAAAATTTGGTTTTTCTACAAACACACAACACAACCAACAGAGACAGAGACAACCTGTTGAAACATTTATTAAAGTGAATGCTATAATACTATCACAAGAATGCAAAAATACAACGATATTAAAAATCGATGCTGTATAGTTAAAAATGCACCATAAATAATTTTCAACGTAGTATGAATCCTAGATTTTTCCACATGCTCTATTCTTCAGCTTGCAGTCCATCTCCAAATTCCAACATCAGCTTGTTCAGCTTCTTGCTGTGGATCCTTTCCTGAATCACTCTCAACTCATCACTGCTTCATAAAACAGTTTAATTTAGCAGGATTAGCATATCAACAACTTGTAAATAATATGTTCTTCTTTGATGAGAAGACTAAGGGCTAGAGTACCTGGGAGGAGGGTTCGGTGCCGAGGGTGAGAGCAATTGAGCTAGTTTAACGGCATCTTCGGGGCGGCAAATGGCATGATTGAAGCACAGGTATCGTCCGAAGGCATCGGCGCTCTCAAGGATGCAGATATGAGCGTCGATTAGCTGTTTGAGTTCGACCGTCACCAGCACGCCATCCTCGTACATTTCTGGCGCGCCCTTCAGGTATGTGCTCGACGGCGAGAGCTCGGGCTCTATGAGGAGCCCTGAGTTCACCGCCACCATGTTAACCCCGCGATCCATTGCTAACGCCCAGGCCGTCTTCTCCGATAGAGTTTTTGCGAGAGCGTGCCATAACTGCAATTGACCGTTAATTCGGTTAGAGCTTGGGTTTAGACTGTTCAGTTAAACAGAATTACTAGCTGCTCTGACATATGGAAATTTGTGTGAGGAAGTGTCGCTGGATTTTGAGTTTGTCTTTAGTTCTTAATTTATATGAGCTGGGCCTGCTGCGTCTCTGTTGAGCTGGAAAGAGCTGGTTTCTTAATTGCAAGGTAACCCAAATGACAGAAATCTTTTAAGGCATTTTTTATTTATTTTAAATTTAGTGGAACAATATTATACCAAATAGACTTTGTTTCTAGATGCAATAAAATTAAAGTTTCGACTTTTATCAGTGACTTCTTCTGCCAAAAAAAAAAAAAAAAACAAATTCTTGCATGGAATTTTTTATAAGAGTTTTGTCCAAGAAATAAGAATAAATATCCATCATTTTAGTGTAAAATAAGGCGTTTACACTGTAAAATAATCTGACTCATTACATAAAACATATGAATGTATCTTTAATATTTATAACTTTAAGCATATATTTTATGATTTATCGCTCATCATTTCTCAAAAAATGCCATTAAGTAGGTATTCTTTGTGATGAGGTAATTCTAAATCCTTTTTTTTTAGAGAGAGAGAGAGAGAGAGAGAGAGTTCATGACCTTGATTTTTACAGTTGCAGAATTGTTCTTACCTAGACGAGTTAAAACATAAGCAAAAGGGATGACTAGGAAGAAAATAATAATACAAATAAACTATACATGTCACTCCTCAAAATTATAATTACCAACAATTTCATCTTATTAGGAATATATTTCGCTTTGATTGAATTAATTAACGGGGACAAATTATTTAACATCCACCACGATTTAGTATTTCAACTAGACAACATAATTCCTTATTGAATGGAATTTTCTTTCATTTCATGAAAAGTGGATCCCCCCATTTTAACAGCCACATTAAAGCATAGTATCTAACGTGACCCAATTGCGTTAATGGGGCCCACTTTCTTAAGATTGCAAGTGACTACTTTGTTTGCAAATATGCAATTGATATTGACCAAAGCAGCTTTATCTCGCTTACAATTAATTGCAAATTGGCAACGACTTAATAAATGCATTAGACACCCAATTCTGAACTCCCAACGCTAACAATTAACTACTTTGCCAAGCAATTTAGTATTATTAGAATAAATTAAATTAATTGAGGTTTTTATTGTTAGAAAATCATCACACAATTTATTTTTTTTAACATGTTTCTTTTCATGCTACAATTTTTAGATTTAAGAAAAATTAGTAAAATTGTCTGACAACTTATTGCTTAGTAATATAGAAATATTATTAGAATTTCAACTTCAAAATAGAAATTGAACACCGAAATTAATGATTAATATAAGAAGCATATCACAAGTAATTAGTTTTTTTTTTGGCCTACATGAAAATTTATAAGATGGTTGTTTATTCTTATACAGGTGAGGATTAAACTCAAGCTTTGATCATTTTTAATAGCGGTACCCACGTTTATTTTCTAGTTAATTTTTTTTAATGTAAAAAAATATAATATATATTGATAAAAACTTACTATAATTTCTGCTTCTGTGTCTTCGTGCTTTGAAATCTTTGGATGGTTATTTCATTATTGATACTATCATAAGTGATTAACTTAATTAAAGTAAATAACGATTAAATTACCTTAAACTTTCTGCAAAAATTAGGCTCGCTCCAATCTCTCTCATCAACGTCCTCAGCCAATTTTCGATTCTCCTTCCATATGACAGCAGTCACCGAAGAAGTGAACACAACCCTCTCTACTGTGTCAGTCTGCGCACAAGCTTCTAATACGTTTTGTGCAGCTCTCACCTCTACCTCCACCATGAATTCCTGCATCATAAATTAATTACTTTCAGATTAAAGGGTCAAAAAATGAAATAAAATTTGAATTTTATTTAAAGTGATGCTAAATATATTGAAATTATAATAGCTCTGTCCTTATATTCTATTCGGTTATAGGGACTACAAAGGCAAACATTATGGCAAATCAATCGCTTTTGGCATCATATTATTAGTTCAACTTGTTCGCCACTATGTTATCTATGTTGCTTAATTAATATGTAATTGACAGAAAAAATACTATAAAATTACAATATCGCACAAAGTTATTTTTTCCTTAAATCCAAATTCACGTGAAATATAACGGTGATTTTTTTTAAGGTTCAATGCAAGTAAGTGGCTATAACCCATATTATCTAGTATCTATTTTTCTATTGTATGTTGGCCAGAACTTGTTGCAGCCTGTTGGAGCTCATAATAATGTATTAGAAATAATATAATCCAAAAACGTTTACATAAATAACTTATATCACTTAATTATTTGATTCAATGGATCAATAAAAAGTTCTTTTCAGGCAAAAATGCATGCATGATGCTCTCCCTATTTTGATCGGATTAATTAAAAACAGTGAGCTTCAAAAGACCTTTATTATAAATTTAAATTACTGTAGTGAAACAACAAATATTTATCTTAAATTTTTTTTTGAAATATTTTCCATATTTTAATATTATTTAATATTATTTAAATATTTACTTGCAATCAAATAGAGCTTATTAGTCTTCTTAGTTAAAATACAAAATAAGTGTCATTCATCCTAATATTATCTCATATTTAATTATCCTAAAAATATCAATAAGTTGGTTATCAAGATAAGTCAATCACATAATTTACATTAATAAACAAATACTTGGCGGAAAATATTATGCCAAGTTTTTGTAGTTGACCGGCAATTAAATTTAACTTAATTTTTTTCCTATATAGTACCAGAGATTTCAAAATAAAAATCTAGACTAAAAAGATTCACTTTCATAAAAAAATAAATCAATGATGTTCAGAAAATATGAACCCCCGAAAAAAAACTTCGATAATAATCAACCTATCATGAGCTAAATATTTTTCAGTATATTATTTGAGATCTCAAAAAATTTAAACAAAAAATAAGGCTTCCATGATGTGATATGATGCCGGTATATAGGCCAAATTGCGTACGGGTCTGTGGCCCATACGCACGAATCTAAATGCCGATGGGTGGTAACGATAGATCACCCCGTGCACGAATGTTAAAGGGCGCAAAAATAGAGAAAAAGAGAGACGCTCACATCATAGGAATCACTGTCGAAAGTGTAGAAGACGCCGGAGCATCCCCGGACCGCATCTGCAATGCTGTGGTAATCCAAAGGGTCCGACCTGAAAACCTTGCACCCGCTTGCTCTCGCTCCAGTTCGCCGCCTTCGCCCCGTCCCCTGCACGCACGCCAGTCGTTCGATGAAATGCCACAGGCAAAACTCAACAGAAAAATCGATAAAAAAAGGAAGCAAGCAACGAATTCGAACCATGGCCGAAGGCTGCGGCGTGAATGGTATAACCCCGGCGAAGCAGTCGGTCGACGAGCCCGGCGCCGATCCGGCTGGAGGCGTCCATGACGCAGACCGTCTTCTTCGTTTGGCGTCCGATTGGGGGAGCCATGGCGAAGAGAAGTGAGGGAGATGAAGAGAAACAGAGTAGCTAAGGAATGGAGGAGGAAGACCGATCTTATATCTGCGAAGAGAGTGGGTCTAGGCCATCAAGTTGGATATTATAGAGGCGTAGTTTGATTTTTTTCCCGTCATTTAATTTATTTTAATTGATAAAGCTGTCAAACGTAGAATGCTTTTATATAACATTAAACATTCACCAGTAATTGGGGTCAATTAACATCACCTCTACAAATCTGCACCCAAATAGAATAATAACTTTAAAAGTCCAATTACTACACCACAGCTGTCCGACCATTTTAGATTACTGTTATTCAATTTTTTTAACTTTAAATTGATTAAATAATAACCGTCCAAAACAAATCAGATTGCTGAGAATCCACCGATAAAAATTGACTAGGTGGAAGGAGCTAGAAGCATTCAAAGAGCGTCGAAGAAGACAGGTGGGAGTAAGGAGGGTGGTGGTTACGAGTATAGAGAGAGAGAGAGAGCGAGAGAGATAGGAATTGATTAGGGGAAGGAGTTTGGTGGCGGGTAAGCGTGAGCGTGCGCAGCTAACCTTCCTAGTCAAGTTAGAAGAGGCGAGATTTTATGATATAGGGTCTTACTTGCACGCCTTTTTCTTAGCTCTCAAGCGCCTCAAGCTTAGTAGTTTGGCGTCTCGATAATTTATCTACTATTGAGACTACATGTGTCCGCTCAACTCGAATTAAATATTGCTTTTAATCACATGTCAATAAAAAATTACATATCGTATGTTAAAAAAAATTTTATATATTGATTTACTCATCATCATTTCTTTTTTAAAAGGATGCAAAGTGCTTTTATTTTTACATATTTAATTTCTAGTAAAATATATGCAAATGAAATTTTGAGAATTTTAAATATCACATTTAGATAATTTTTAGTGTATTCTAAATACACTCAGGGGTTGTTTGTTAGCGTGCATTTGGAATCTGCGCATTCAATCTGTAACGCATATTTAAACGCGTTTGTTCTGGTAAAGTAAAAATTTTTAATGTAATGTAATCCAAATCTACTAGATAGCCAATTTCGTGTATTTGAAATTGCGTTGGAATTTCAAATCTCCGATCAATAAAAGATGATGTGTGGTGGGGCCCTTGCCAGCTGTACCACACCCCCCCTTGGCCAGCCGATGTCAAACCTTCGTTTACTTTCATTACGTTTGTCAAAAAAAAAACAAATTAACAGATTTGTAATCTCTCAACCAAAACTATAAAGCAATCCTTTTAATTTCTTTTTATTTGTATTTCTGCGTTAAAATGCAGAACTAAACAACCCCTCAAATTGAGTGTATTTAGGATAGATCACCTCACTCAGCACTTCAGCTTCTCTTAAATTAATAAATATTTTTATAGAATAAGAATAAATATCTTCCTTTAAATCTATAAATAGATCTAATTTAAGCTTATTTTTTCAATAAAACATACTAATCATAATCTTTAAACTCATAATATTGCATTCATTGATATTTACACAGTAGCCAATGTGTCTTCTTCAAGCATTTTAATATATGATTAGAACATCACCACTAATTTCTCTTTTTTTTTAATATAATGAAACAAAATTTTGGGTAAATATAACTATCACTCTCCAAAATATGGAATGAAGTTCTATCTTAATGCTTGCAATTTATCTATAGATTTATCAAGATCTAATAAAGTAAAAATATTATTTATATATACAACATCAAAATTATGTAAAAATTAGTTATATTTCTAATAAGGGTTAATAAAAAAATATATCTTTTGTTTATCTCATACAATCATTTTGTTGTTCGATTATCATTACAGTATAAAAGATGTATATTTGATTTATGAATTACCTAAACTAATTGATATCAATTATAAAATTTAGAAAAATAAATTGACCAAGCTATTTCTAACATGAAATTACACTGAATTAAATTTCAATTTAGTTAGTTAGATATAGTTTTAAAGAAACCAAAATGCAATTAGCCTCAAAATAAATCTAATTATCTTTAATGTAAATAATGTATATTTGAAAATATTAACTAGGCTTGTTAACATTTATAATTTTGATATGTTGAATAAATAATATTCAGCATAATTACTTATTTATTTATAGGACTTTAATGATTTTACATTTGATTTTGTAAAAGTAAAAAATGAAATTAATAAAATAATTTAAATTATAAATAATAGTTGAATCGATATTTAACAACCTAACTAAACCAATTAAATAAGATCTGTTCTTTTCCGTTTTCAAAAATTTTCAAATATTTTACACCTCTTCTACAGTATAATCTCTTTTCAGTGATTTATAAATTACATGTATACCCTTTCCTAAGAACAAATTGCAACAATTTGAATTTCATCAATTAACTTAATTAGAGATAGAGACATATCTCACTTTCTAAGTCTTATCAAAATAATTTTGGTCTTATAAGCACGTGATTTGCTGGTAGCTAGCATCCTCGATCCATAATGAGATTTTTTTCTTTTTACTCTTATACATCCAACATGGGCTTTGAGATAAATCGGGTTGGCCTTAATAGTTATCCTGTGTGCTAGAACTAATCTAGCTATTAGGAATATGTGAAATCAAATGCATTTCTTTATATATTTAAAATAATTGTACATCAATTTTAATATTTGTGTTTTTAAGAGAAATATTATATAAGATTTTGGTGGTAAGACTTGAGCTAGAGTGGTTGTTGACCTCCATATATGATACATAAGTCGAGTCAAACTCAAAATCCAAATTGACGCTTTTAAATGTCTCAAATCGGCAGAGATCAAATATCTGAAATCGTAAACGACCGATCGATGAACCAAATTTGTCATCATCATAATGTCGAAATCTAATATAAATATCAGAAAATCTAACGATCAGACGATCGAGTGCCGACACATATATCAAAGTCGGAAAGCTCTAACGATGTCCAAACGACTTCCGTTCATAAAATTGATTGTTAAATAAACGTCAAAATCTATAAAATGAAATCCATACCGATTTGGACAAATCAAAAAATCGAATGTATTTGGTAAATTAATCTCATTCGATACCGACAAACCAAATGATTGACAAATTGGAAATGGACATTGACATATATATTAACCATATAATTATATCAGCATAAAATTTGTATTAAAGTTGATTTAAAAAATAAAAAAAAATGTTATTAAAAGGCCTAATAATCTAAATCCCTCAAACAGACCCCTATTATCTGTTCACGGCCGAAGGAGCATGCACGACCCGAGCCCCTCATTCATTCGACCTCGACTGGTTCGATCCTTCTTCCTCCTCCCGCTCTTCCGTTCGAATTCCTCAAACGATGATCCTTCCGCAAGCAACTGTTCCCTCCTTCGCACGGCCTTCCTGTCAAAACCGCAAGAGGCCTCCCACTCTCTCTCGTTCAAGCCCTCCTTTCTCAACCGTAAGCTTCCTCAGTTTTCCCCTCCCGATTTCTCTCATCCCTTTCGGTTTTCACCATCCCCTTCGTTCTCGTCCAACTTTCCCCACAGAAAACAGAGTAAGCCCCTTACTGATAAGCTCTAAATTCTGTAATGGATTTGATTAGACTTGATTTGTGTTCTGTTTACTGTGAGTTATTCAGTTCAGGCGAACGTCGAGTTGAGTTCTAACCGATCCGACGTGAGATCTGGACTGTTGGATGGCGTCTTTGAATCTCAGCCGTTGGATGCTAACACACTGATTGCTTTTCGCTTTTGAATCGTTGGATCTTGATGTTTCTTGAGTGGAATCCACGGTTGTTGTGGGTGGATCGACCGCCTTGATCTTTGTATCCTGGAACGAAATCTCACCGTGGTTTGTTTTTGCGCTGGCTCTGTCTTGGCCGTCTGATTAGTCTTCTGGGATAAGCTTCGCCTTTAACCTATTTTCTGTTTGTTTCTTTTTTGTTTCTTTCGGTACAGCCAAACACTCAGAAGGGGGAGGGTCTGCGGGAGCGAAGGGAGAACACCCGAGGGGGTTTCTCGCCGGAGTAATGGTTTTCTAGTGAGGGAAAACCGATAAAGATGGCAGGGAGGATGGAGCAGAGAAGGAGCCTGAAGAAGATAAGTTTCTTTTCTAAAAATCTTGATTATTCTCTCTGTTTGGCTTTGGATCTCTATTTATACTTTCTGTTTTCCTTTCTTATGCTTGGATCTAAGCTATCTATGCACCTAACTACTTTCTGTTACAGTCTAACTGATTTCTGTTAGACTGGATCGTTTTACTTCGGTTGCTTACTTCTGTTTATGGTTAACTGCTGCAGGACTTATTATCTATCTTCAGTTGTGCTCTCCTTTTGTGCTGCTACCTTGGGATTTTTATTACTGTTGCCTTTGTAGCATCGTAGTTGATCCTTTTTGTGTTATTCATTGTTGTATTTGTAGTCTGTAATAATTGTATTTGTTTTAAGTTTGGTTCAGTGATCATTGTAATTCTTATTTGGCCATTTAGAGGATTTGGATTCATATCATTACTCCCCTCCTCACACTGACCTTGCCCTCAAGGTCACCATTAAGATCTGCCCTTTTCTGATTCTGAACTCATATCTTAAGATCCTCACTTTATAGCGGATTCCTGGATTTCTCGTATTGGTAATGGTTTTCTGTTCTACTGATGTAGCTGTAGTTTCTGTTCCTTATTGTAATTCTGCTTCTACCACTCTATTACTCTTGTAATGTGCCCATATGGTTGACTGTACTCTGTGGGAATTCTTTGTGACCATTTATATGAAATTGGAAAGCTTGCTGTGCCTCAACTTTTCCTTAGAATTCTGGCATTTCTTATTTGCACTATGCTGATGGGCTTTATAGAATACGATCTTAATTTCTGTATTGGATCGGAATGATTTCAGTCACCGGTTCGGCTTTATAGAATTGGCTATATCGAATTATACTTCTGTACTCCATGGTCGAATTATTGATAACTATTTAGACTATTTTATAATTAGACAATTATATGTCCTCGCTTTAACCCGGATTGAATGGTTGATACATGAAGTTTCTTCTGCTTTCTTCTTGTACCCATTAGTTGTCGGTGACATTAGTTGATGTTGCTATCATCGATCGCTATTAATGCCAATAACTTGGACTTACAGATATGCTCTTTATGGTACTTCATTACAATTGAAGCATGTTCTCTTTTTTTCTCTATTTGAGTTCGTTAAATTCTGAATGAATATTTGTTGTTTATGTTGACTGTGTTGAGTGGCATTTGTGGGAGGCTGTAGTAAGTTAGTTGGAGCATTCTGATCTTGTTGTTGAATTACTAAAGTGTTGACATTTCTACGCTTTCACAGATCGACAATCTGCCTTCCATTACTTGGAATTGAAATGTTGCAGGAGGAAGAGGCTCTTATTTCCTTTTAATTTATTCGATTCAAAGAAGCTTTGTAGTAATTCATGTGGAATGTCCAAATTTGCTAGGTTTTCAAATTTTAAAAATGGTGGTTTTTGTTGAAGTTTAGCTTGTTCTCCTCTTAAATCAGGTAGGAAGGGCCAAATCTTTGCATTATTTGTTCTTTGAGCGTGGCCAAGAATGCAATTGTTTATTTCAGCATCCATTGATACCACCAAAGCGGTCCATCCATGTATATTGAGGATATTAAAATTTCGATCCTCGTGGAGTTGTATCTTGAAAAAAGCTCGCTTTAAAAGCCATCCTCAGGATCTTCTCCATTAAATCTGGGCATATCTATTTTAAGAGGTCTTGACATGGGTGTGTGTGTATGTGGTCTGTTTGGAGAATAGGATTCTGAAGGGGATGCATCACATAGCTGAATTTGAGGTTGTTTTTTCAATCTGTTTTCTATTGCAGTCAATCTTTTTGATATTTTAGTCAATGCCATAGTAACTGAGTTCATTTGCTCTTTTGTTTTGTTTAATCTGGTAACACATTCATCTAGGGTTTTGGATGTGTATCTTGTGCCTTCTGCCATATTTTTTGATTGAGGATGTAGTAATCGAGAGCACCAAATGATAAGCTCAGTAATGGATCTGATTTAATTTGGATTTGACTCGCTTATCGCGAGTTGACTACCGCGGTGCTGAACCCGCCTGGATTTGATTCAATTGGATCTGATGTTTCTTGAGTGGAATCACATTGTTTTGTTGATGATTTGATGAATCTGATTTTTTGGGCCTGAAACGATTTGTCTATAGCTTGCCTTTCTGTCGCTCGAAAAAACTCGAGAAGGGGGAGGGTCTCGGGAGGGGGAGAACACCCAAGGGGGTTTCTCGCCGGAGTAATGGTTTTCCAGTGAAGGAAAACCGATGAAGATGGCAGGGAGGATGGAGCAGAGAAGGAGCCTGAAGAAGATAAGTTTCCTTTCTAAAAATCTTGATTATTCTCTCTGTTTGGCTTTGGATCTCTATTTATACTTTCTGTTTTCCTTTCTTATGCTTGGATCTAAGCTATCTATGCACCTAACTATTTTCGCAGCCTAACATTGTTGGATCGATCGTTACTTGTTTTACTGCTTATGGTTAACCGGGACTTATTATCATCTTCGCCAGTGCTCTCCTTTTGTCCGCTACCTTGGGATTTTACATTGCCTTTGTAGTTCTTGTAGTTGATCCTTTGGCTCGGTGTTATTCCTTTGTTGTATTTGTATCTGTAATAATTGTATTTGTTTTAAGTTTGGTTCAGTGATCATTGTAATTCTTATTTGGCCATTTAGAGGATTTGGATTCATATCACTTTCTCTCTTGAACTTCCTCCTTGGTCGAACCTCTCTTGGCTGAACTCCCTCTCTCCCTCTCGAATTCCCTCAACCGCCAGGGTTGAAAGGCCTTCCCCGTTCGCTCGCTCAACTGCACACACGATCATCCTTAAACCCAATGGAAACTCATTCGTTCTTCCCCACGGTAGATCGAAGCTTATTTCTCCCTCATTCTCTCATAGAAATGAACCACATCCCTCTTCCTTCACTCAAACCGCAAACCATCCAAAAATCCTTCCTCTTCCCTTGCTTTTCCCCATTCGGATCGCTCTTTGCCTCAATTGAAGAGGAACATCTTCATCAGTCGTGTTCTTCTCTAGGTTTCCGACATTTTCATCATTCCTTCCACTTTACATGTGCTTGTTGATCGCAGCGTTATTCGTTAAAAAAAAAAGAGACGAAATGAGTTTGGATGTGTATGAATGAATGTGTGGAAATGATTGTATGTATATGCATATACATTTATCTTTTTGGAGGTTTGAAGACCTCGTTGCGCTCATCAAGGCGTGACGAGATGAAAATTGGCTGAGGTATTTCAAAACACCAAAGGCCTCCAAAATTGTTAGATGCGACCCCCTATGCGGGAATGCTGCCGAAATTTTGACAAATTTTTGAGGCTTAAAAAAAAGAAATGACTTAACATTAAGTTAAATATAAAATATAAAATCTTAAAATGATGAATTTATAATTAAATTTGAAGGAGTTTAATATATAATAATACCATATAAGAGTGAATCAAATAAAAATGATGCTTGAGCATATTGCATTATATGTTGAAATAAATGAGGATATTCAAGTCAAATGCAAGTAAGCTTGAGGAGGCTGATAATAAACTTACAAGAGACTCATGATAAATCTGAAGTTTAGTGTCTTTTAAATAAATATGAAATTTGATGTAGAGTTAAGAATAAATCTAAATTAGACTTAATAGTTCTTACATGAATATGAATGTGACTATGACACTAACTAATAAACATGAATATGACTAAAGCAATAAACACTGAAATTAATATAACTTATTAAAAGTGATTTAAGCTGAACACATTCAAGCTTGGAGAACGAATATGAAATTCGATAACTCACCTGTGAGCAAATGTGGATTTTGATATTTCACCAGCTAACATAGACAACATTTATCACTAATAATTCCAAATATCAGTGAACAAGAACAAACATTACAAAGCTGCTTGATTAATAAATGAATTATGGTTTAATTCAAACTAAGCAAGTTAAGAAGTGTCAAGAAAATTTAAGTGAGACACATAAAGAATTTGATACATAGTCAATTACCATGAATATAATTTTTACAATGTGTCACTTTAAATGATCTAAGTGAAAATCTAATTGGATAATTTTGAGAGCTAGAATTCAAATACAAATGCAATTCAATCATGAATTAAGCAACAAGGCTTATATTTAATAAGCTAAGTTAAAAAAAGGTATAATAGCTTATTTATGGGTGAGAATGAAAGTTGAACATGATGAATAGGAAAGATGTAAAATCTTATCAATGTGCATAAGCTAAATAGTCATTTTATTTTGCTATCAAATTAGATATAAGTTAAGTTGCAATATTTTGAATTGGAAATATAAAGTTGAAATACACGCGACCGGATTCGTAACACATCGTACAAGCAAATAGAAGACGTTAATTAATGCTTCGATTAAACCCTTGCACATATTATGAAGTAGGATTGCCTTAAAATTATGCAAGCATTTTTAATATACCCACATGGGCCCCGACATTATGCTGAATGCTTAAACTTAGTATCTGAGGATATTACGTGGGTTGCTTCCCAGTTTGTTCTTATGACCAGGTCTGGGTTAATAAAACTTAAAAATCCAATTATTATAAAAATTTCAACTTATTAAAATATATGAGAAGCTAATTCTATCATATGACAGTAGATTTGATCCTTTATTATTAAACTAATAGAGTCAACAGGATCTGAAATAATACACCTATCCCAATGACGGCTCTGTTGAATGAAAATTTAAACCAGAGGGGATAATTACCACCAAAATATGCTCACAAGCTCAAATCAAACTAATCAAATTCAAATAACAATACAAACATGAAATCATGCAAATCACCAAGTTCTAAATGTTAGTTAAATTCAATATTCAATGGTTAAAGCTAAAATCCAACCCACCTTCTGCAACTGTTTGTTAAAGGTGATAAATTAATAAAACTCTAGCTCAAAAAAGAGCTAAAGTCAAATTAAGTGTTCTACTATGCTCGCTATTAATCAATCTCACGCTAGTAAGGACGTGGCCCTGTTGACCTCCATATATGTGTCATAAGCGAGTCAAGCCCACAAGTCGAATCTGACGGACTTCGGAAGTGACAGTGCGCAAATCGGGGCTCAAAATGCACTGTATGTCACCAAAAGTAGTCGAAACAACCTTCGATCGATGAACGGACTTCACTGTCGCATTCAGAATGTCAAAATTGATTGGAATATAAATTACACAATCTAACGATCAACCGATCAAACAATCGAGCTATCAATGTGTCGACGCGTATATCAAAGTCAGGAAGCTATGGCGATGTCCGAATGACCTCTATTCAAAATACCAAAAACTACCAAATGAGACTATCCATGCTCAATTCAGATGAGTATGTGCAAATGTCGAATGGTCATAAGTGACAGTACACAAATCGAGGTTGAAATGCACTGAACGTCGCCAAAATCAACCCAAATAATCTTTGATTGATGAACGGACTTCGTCATTGCATTCAAAACATCGAAACTTATCAGAATATAAATATTGCACAACTCGATGATCAACTGATCAAGCGATCGAGTCATCAACGTGTTTGACGCATATCGAGTCGAAGCCATAAGCAAACGATCGTTTCACAAAATTGTTTATGCCGTTATTTCAAAATGTTGAATTTATAAAGTAAGACTATTCACTCATCGAGAGTCCGAAAAATTGAGTCAAAATGATAACACACATTTTGAGAAAGGACTCAATTAATCGACTTGAATCAAATGGCTCCGACGTAAACGGATCAGATTTTGAACATCGAATAATAAGCTAAGATTTATATATATATATATATATATATATATATGACTATGTAATTTTATCGGCATAAAATTCATTTTAAGTGCGATTAAGGGCTTAAAGAAATTAAATAAACTTTAAACTTAACCTAAAAACCCAAATCCCTAAATCCCTTTGCTTGGCTCGGTTCGTTTATTCTGAATCCCTCTTTGGCAAATCATCCAAACTGCATGCGAGCTCCCCCTCACGCGCGACCCGATCGGTCTTCTCTTCACGCACTGGAGCCTCTTCTTCAACCAAGCGGCCTCCCTCTCTTCCATTCGAACTCGCAACCGATCCCACGCTCCTCTAACCGTTCCTCCTCTTTCCCTTCTTCTTCTTCTCAACTGCAAGGCAAAGAGGCAAACGACAAGTCTCCTTTCTCATTTTACTTCCCTCACTCAAACTGAAATAAAAGCTTTTCCCTCTGTTTTCCTCCTTCTCCAAACTTCTTCATTTCTTTTCTCTATTTCCTTCTCCCTCTCACAAAACCAAAATTCACTCCCTTCCCTTCCTCTTCTTTATTTTTTTTTCCTTTCTTCTCTAATCTGAAATTACTTTCTCCATTTTTCTCTCATTTCCACAAAACTAAAATTTCCCTCTTTATCTTTTCTCTTCACTCTCCCTCTCTTCTCTGTTCCTGATTAATTCAAAGCCGGGTCATTGCTATCCTTCCTTCTCCCTTACTTCTTCATTTTCCGATATCGAGCCACAAAACCCAATTTATTTCAGCAAACTGGAAATCTGAAGTCAGATTTCAGTAAATGCAAGATTTGAAACTTGAATTCCTCTTGTATCAGCAATAGGCCGAACTTTCTACAGGGATGTACAAGTTCATCGTTGTGGCTAATTGTGGACGTGTAGGAATATGAATGTGGAAAAATATATACATATCTGTTTGTATCTTTCCTTGCAAGTTTCGAGATCCTGCTAATGACCCATGTAACATAAATGCGGCAGTGGTGTTCAAGACACCATTCGTTACATGGGCGTCGAAGCCAAAATATTAGATGTCGTTCCCCCTATGTCGAAATATTGCCGAAATTTTAATTGAATTTTGGACTTAGAAAAAAAAAATGAATATATATATTGTATTGTATTTCTCTTTTTGTAGATTTCAAGTCCCCACTAATGCCCAATAGGGTGTAGTGGGTGGAAGAAGAAGGTATGATGTCAGAAGACGTGCCGCTACACTCAATAGAAGATCAGTAAGCCAAAACATCTCGCACGGATGACGCCGGAGGGAAATTTATACAAATTTTGAGACTTAGGCTTCATTTGGGAGAGCTTTTTTAGTGCGTTTTGCTTTTGAGAGTGTGAATTTTTAATTTTGATACCCGTTTGAATAGTGTGCTTTTTTGAATGTTTTAGCATCTCACTAAAAGTCGTTTAGCTTTTCAAAAGCAAAAGACAAATACTTTTCGAAATACTTTTAAACCAACTTTTCGCGAATCAGAAACGAAGCCTTAATAAAAAGAAGAAGATATTTAATGTTAATTTAAATATAAAATATAAAGTCCTAAATAAATAAATAAATTGAAAATTAAATGTAAATGAACTTGAAATGAATTTGACATAAAATTGAAATGTTATGCTCTAAATAAAATTTGAACTCAAAATAAATCAATTTGATTGTAACTTCTGAGCTCAAACTTATAAATTAATGATGACATCAAATTAAATTCTGAATTGTGAGGCTTGGAGGCAAATAACCTTTATAAGATTCAAATTTAAACTTAAAAGATTGATTGAGTGAAGATGAACGATACTTTACAAACATAAATCCATTTGAATGTATGATTGAATTATCAAAAGTTTGTAATATGATTGAAGTATAGCTTTCAAATGTAAAATTCAAAAGAGACTGATAGGTGATCTCAATAGAGATCAATTGAATCTGAAAACTCAATTTCAAGCAAAGACTGAATGGAAATAACTTGCAAATAAAATTACATTAAGCTTTACAAGTTGGTTTGCAAATGAAGGCTTGATTATTTGACTTACTAGCAAATGTGAATTTTGATATTTCAGTAGCTAATATGAGCAAGGATTTTTGGTAAACCCAAATAGCTTGTTAAGAAGGATATTTCAATGAATTTGAAGTGAACTGGATATTTTGGTAATAAATATAAAGTTAGCACTTCAATATATCGTCTCAATCGATTTAGAAGATGATTTGATCGACTATCCAATGAGGGTACATAAGATATTCTTGGAATTAGAAAGTAGTTTCACAATAAATTAAAGAAAAATCAAAGAATCCATAGGAAATTCCTAATGAAATTGAAAAAGAGTGAAAGAGTTGGAGATTGTCAATAGATATAGATGAAAGTCTAATTGAAGATTCATCGACTATACAACTATGAATAGAAGAAAGAAATTAAATATTTTTTCCAAGGGATCTAACAAGCTATTAGATCAATTTAAAATGTCTTCAATTCCACCGAACCCACAATACTCAAATACAAGCAGGCAGAAGACACCATTTAAAAATTCAAAGTAAATAAGCCACCGGATCTGAAATTTTTTGTACAAGTAGATAAAAGGCAACACTAAATTTAATATTATACGAATGAAGGAACTTTCCTTCAATCCAAAAATAAAATAAATTTCATTATAATTATGATTTTTAATGTGAGTGATTTTATTAATTAGATGAAATTATCTAAGCTATAAATACCGTATGCTCAAACATAGAGATTTAAAGTGCAAATTTTAATGTCTAAAAAGGCTACGCAGGCTAAATGGGAATCAATTAAATATTAATCCAAATAATCTAATACGATATTAGATCAATTTATAATACCTTCTACGCCACCAGATTCGTAACACTTTGTACAAGCGAACAAAGACGTTAATTAAGATATTCTTAAATACACCCGCATGGGCCCCGACACTATGTTGAGTGCTTAAATTTAAGTGCCAGAGAATGCTGCATGAGCTGCTTCCTGGTTTAATCTTAGGACTGGGTCCGAGTTAACAAAACCTAAAAATCTATTTTAAAAATTTGAACTTAGATCTTCTGTTAAGAGCTAAACAGAGTTGACAGGATCTAAAGTTCTCAAATATATTTGAGTCAATCAATTAACTACCTCGATGATGGTTGTGATGAATGGTGATTTCAATCAGAGGGGATATTTCCATCAAAATGTGAATCTATTTTCAAATCAAATCCAATTGAAATTAAATATCAATATAAAAACTACTTAAATGAAATTCAAATTTTAAAAGGTTAAAGCTAAAACCCAATCCAACTTTCACAAATATTTGTTGGAGGTGATAAATTAAGAAAACTCTATCTCACAAAGAAGCTAATGTCAAATCAAGTTATTGACCTCCACATATGTGTCATATGTCGGATCAAGCCCACAAGTCAAATTTGATGGACTTCGAAATTGATAGTGTGCAAATCGTGGCTCAAAATGCACTGGACATTATCGAAAATGGTCGAAATGACCTCCGATCGATTAACGGACTCACCATGACATTCAAAACATTGAAATTGGCCAAGATATAAATATTGCACAATCTAACGAGCAACCGATCAAGCAATCGAGCTATCAATATACCAATGAGAATATAAGGGAAAGGAAGATACTACGATGTCCGAACAACCTCTGTTCATGAAATTGATCATGTCATTAGCTTTGAAATATCAAAAACTATCAAATAAGAAGTCATGTTCAATTTATAATGCATAAATGTGACCATAAAGAATTAACATCGCCAAAATCGTAAATGAACTCCGATCGACGAATGGACTTCATCATCACATTTAGAATATTGAAAATAATTAGAATATAATATTACAATTGACGAAAGCGATCGAAATATATAACGATATTTAAGAAGAGGCATCGACTCAAACCAAACTACCTACGTTCATGAAATTGATTGCACCTCTAGCTTTAAAACATCAAAATCTATCAAGTAAGACTATTCACACTCAATCTAGACAAGTCTGTGCGAAAATTGAGTGGTTAAAAATGACGACATGCATTTTGAGCTGAAATTGACTCAATTTGATGCCCACTCAAACCAAATCCGATAAATGACAACATTTATTACAAGGAACATAAAAAAAACTAAGATTGATATATATATATATATATATATATATATATATATATATATATATATATTTTTATCTATGAAAAGTTCACATTATATTAATCAACTTAAAAATCATTTAAAAAAATAAAACCTAACCTAAATTACCCTATTATTATTTCAACCCCCTTTTGTCTGTTGGCTGATGAGCCTGTTCAATCCAATCAATTTTGATGTAACAAACTAACGCTATGTTCTAATGAATTTTTATATGTTTTAGATATATTAATTGCTAATTACATATCCAAACATCTCACAAAAAAAAATTGCAGAATAAGAATGAAAGATAGATCAAAATGGATAATGGGAAATCCAAGATACAATATTTTAAGTTATATGCATTTATAACTATCTTAGAAATTCATATGAGTTCATTGGAATGAATCAATTTGCTCACAACTTAACATATTATTTTAATGAGGTTAATTTATATAAATCTCTATCTAATTAACATTCAATTATATGTTTCATACATAACATTTAAATTATCAAAATAATAAATGATTATAAATTATGACTATTAAGTATAATTATTTTATTTAGTTAATATAATTAAATATTTTAATTTAAGTTGAAGGTTATATGATAACTAACATATGTATGATTATATATAAATTATATCATAATATTTAAATATCATATTTCAAAATTAACAAAACTATGTGAAATTTTATATTTTAGCCAATGTCATTTTATAATCAAAGGAATTTATATCGGATTTCATCTTCAACGGATTCCTTGAATTTTTTTCCTTTAATTTGATAGGTTACATGGCTCAGGTTTGATTAAAATTTAATTTATTATGACTTTTCAAATATTAGCTAATTTTAATAATGAATGCATGCTACATGCTTTGAATATATTAAGAGCCATATTTGATTATTTTTGACTTGCCCATGTGAATAGCCAAATTTTGGATCCTTGAATTTAATATTTATTTAATATAAATTAAATTTTTACTGAATATTAAATTTTTATATTATAAAATAATGTTAGAATAATATATTTTTTGAAATAATTCAAATGACCTTTTGCCTATAAATAACCCTCATTCTCTTCATGAAAGCATTCCTCATTCAAATTCAAAATCCCTCCAGTAAATCTAAGAGAAAATTTCTTAGATTTTCCTCCAAAGTAATCTCCAAATATTGCAAGATCAAATCCTTGATTTGGAAGCTTTAACATCTTCAACTAAGCAAGCTTTCCCAAATTACTTGAGTTTGTTTTCTTGATCTTAACCCTTCTTAAGTTGTTCATACTATTTTTACCATCTATTTATTCTTTTCAATTTATACTTTTTGGTGGATTAGTCTTTGGACATCAAAGTCTAAAATTTTTCACATTAAGATTCTTCAATCATTTTTTTTTTGTAAAAAACTCTTATGATAGTTTGTAGGATTTATTTCAACTTTTAAAAATTTTTATCTTCCTACAAATTTGTTATGGTTTCTTGAAATATTTCTTCATTAGTCTTATTTGAAAGATCATTTATTTTTAGATCTATTTTAGGAGTATATTTTAGCATTTCAAATTAATTTATTATGTTGAAATTATTTTCATATTTGCTAGATCTCCCTTTTTAATTAAAAGCTTACTAGTTTACTTAAATCTATCATATATTGATTTTATTTAAGTATTTTGTGATCATTTGCATTAATTGAAAGCATCTTTTTGGTTAAAATAAGTTATTCCTTGCAGAAATTTATCTTATTATGCAAAAGAATATTGTGAATTTATTTTGAAATTATTTTTATATTAGTCTACAAATTATAATGATATAAACATCTTAGTAAGATTACTTTAAGATATTTATTTTATTATTTCTTATCAATATTAAGTGAGCATTTTATCTTGCCAAAATTTTTAAGTTGTAAAGTGATCATTTATAAGTTGTGAGATCACTTTTTGAATCGGATAACTTGGTATATTTGTAAGAGATTTATTTTATCAAAATTTATTATTTTGCATTTATCTTTTTCTAAAAATTTATATTGAGTCGCCTTTTATGGAGAGTATATTGTCAGTACTGTTATAGGAGAGTACTTTGTAGTATTTTGCATTTTGTGGATTCCTAGCCGGGGTGGCTGAATGAGTGGTTTGGGGTTTAATGAACCATGTAAAACTTGTGTGCATATTATCTCTTTACTTTCAGTACTTTTATTTTTCTACATTAAGAATTGTATCTATAAAATAAAAAATTAATTTTCTAAAACTTAAAATTTAAGATTTAACTTTTAAAATTTTAATACCTTCACCACCCCTTCTTGGGTGCTATAGTGACTCACATTGGTATCAAAGCCTAAGCTTTTTTATTGGCTTAACAACAAAGAGTATATCTTGTCACTATGGCGCAAGGTTTCCCAAAGGGTTCACTACTAGAGGGACAATCCATTCATAGACCTCTACTTTTAGATATTGTACCATTTAATTATTGGAAAAATAAAATTAGTATATTTTTAAAAGGTCAAGATGCACGCATGTAGTATATGTTGACACATCAATATCATATACCTATAGTAGAAGTAAATGACATTAAAATAGAAAAACCTTTTGAGAAATGGATTGTAGTTGAAAGAGAACTTGATGAATTAAATGCTAGGGCTTGTAATACTTTACATTGTGCTTTATTACATGATGATTACATGAAAATTTCTATGTTAAGTACATCAAAAGAAATATGGGATAAACTCATTATAACTTATGAAGGATCTAGTGAAGTTAAAAATGCTCACATAAAAAGATTTGTTCATAAATATGAGTTATTTCATATGTCTCCTTCTGAATCTATTTCTGATATGTATACCAGATTCATGAAAATAATTAACACATTGCATTCTCTTGGAAAAACATATAGGAATCAAGACTTAGTCTATACGATTCTTAGATGTCTTCGAAAAGAATGGGAAGCTAAAGTGACAATTATTAGTGAAGCTAAGGATTTATCTACTTATCCACTTGATCAGCTTTTGAGTTCTTTGATAGCACATGAATAGGTTATTACTCAAAGGGATAAGATGGATAACTTAGCAAAAAGTGAGAAGGAGAAAGGAAAAGCCATTGCATTACAAGTTGATGATAATGATGAGCATAACACCTCAAGCTCGAATGGTGATAGTGATGAGGTGGTCATGCTATCCAAAAGGCTTGGGAACTTGCTAAAGAAGAAGAATCAAATGTATAAAAAAAATCTAAAAATTATAAATTTCAAGCTAAAAAATTTCTTGTAGGTGAAGGGATCATTTGCTACCATTGTAAAAAGCTTGGACACATAAGAGGTGATTGTCCAGAACTTGCTGAATCAAAGAAGAAAGAGATTGATGTGGAAAGAAGAAAAATATGAAGGAGAAAAAGTACCATAAAAAGAAGAAGAAAGCTTTATGGGCCAATCCATATTCAAATGAATCAAGTCCTTTCTTATTTGTTGAAGAGGTCAACATGTGTCTTATAGCAAATGGAGAATCTGACTTAGATTCTCAAGAGGTATGCAATAATATATCTTATGATGAATTAGATGATGCTTTTAATGATTTAGTTATTGAATATAAAAAATTAAAAATAAAAAAATACAAAACCTTAGAAAAGAACATAAAATTTAGATATGCATTTTTGTGATTTAAAAAATGAATGTGATAATTTAAAAAGTAAAAAAAATACTTCTTTATTAAATTGTTCCTTACTTGTATGTAAACTTGAAAGAGGGAATATCTTGTTAAAAGAAAGATTAGAATTATGTTTGAAATCACAAGTTCATTATAATGCTTCATGAAGAAAAACATTTAATAAAAATTATTTGCATCATACACATCCCACTCATATACCTTATAATTATCGTGCTAAGCTATATGCAAACACTAATATTTGGTGCAACTATTGTGATAGAAAATGACATATTTTATTTGATTGCTATGCACATAAATTACAAAATACTAAGAAATCATCTTATGTATGGATACCAAAAGGTACAAGCACTACACAAACCACACATGCTAGATATCTTGCTTCAAATTTAGAATTTGGAACAAAACATGCTTGGGTTTCAAAAGTTAACATATGAGTTTTTCTTTTATAAGAATGCCTTCAAAGAAAAATCAAAGAAGGCATGTGGTACTTGGACAGTGGATGTTCAAGACATATGATAGGAGATAAAGATAATTTCATAACTTTAGAATCAAGTGATGGAGGATTTGTCATATATGGAGATAATGCAAAAGGAAAGATCATTGGCATTAGTTTTATTTGTAAGAATTTTATCACTTTAGATAAAGTTTTCTAGTAGAAGGATTAAAACATAATTTAATTTCTATTAGTCAATTATGTGATAAAGGTTTGATTGTAGTATTCCACGCATCATATTGCATTATAAAAAATAATGAAAATGTTTTGTTAGTAGGACAAAGATATAAAAATATTAATGTAATTGATTTAGATAGCTTTCATGTGAATTTGAATTTACTTTGTTTTAAAAGCATGCATGATGATATATGGTTATGGCATAAGAGATTATGTCATATTAACATGCACACACTCAATAAAATTGCTAAACTTGATTTAATAGTTGGATTGCTTAAGTTAAACTTTCATTCAAACTATGTTTGTGATGCATGTATTCATGGTAATCATTCTAGAAGCTCATTTAAAAGTAAAAATATTATTTATACTTCCAGACCTTTAGAATTATTGCATATGAATTTATTTGGTCCTATTAACACCACTAGATTAGGTGGAAAAAAATTATGGTTTTGTGATTGCTGATGATTTCTCTAGATATACTTGGGTTTTATTTGTAACTTACAAGGATGATGTTTTTTTGGTGAGTTTAGAAAGTTTTCTAAATATATTCAAAGAGAACAAGGCCTTTTGATTAATAGGGTTCAAATTGATCATGGTGGTGAATTTAAAAATAAATTATTTGAGGATTATTATGATGAACATTGGATTAGACATAATTTTCTGCACCTAAAACTCTCCAACAAAATGGAGTAGTAGTATAGAGAAAAAAATAGAATATTAATTTAATTAACTAGATCTATGTTTGGTGAGTATAAATTGCCAAAATATTTTAAGTGTAGAATACGCATGTTATGTGATGAATAGGATCTATTTTAGACCAATTTTGAAGAAGACACCCTATGAATTATTTTTTTGAAAGAGCCTAAGATTGAACAATTTCATGTATTTGGATGTAAATGCTTTATTTTGAATAATGGAAAATAGCATTTAGGTAAGTTTGATTGCAAATCGAGATGATGGTATTTTCTTAGGATACTCTCTTCTAGTAGAGCTTATAGAGTTTTCAATAAGATAAAATGATTGTAGAATCAATCAATACATGTTATTTTTTGATGAATTGATCCTAAAATGAAGTGATTGATGAAGAGATTGATAATTTTAAGAAAATATCTTCAGAAGATAATGTGGATGATTCATTGCCTAAAGAATGGAAATATAATAAAAATTATCCAAAGGAACTAATTATAGGAGATCTTTCAAAAGGAGTTATGACCAGAAGACATAGTAGAGAGGTTGTAGATCATTCGACATTTTTATCTGAGGTTGAACCTAAAAATTTAGAAGAAGCATTAAAAGATACTTTTAGGATTATTGCTATCGAAGAGGAATTGAATCAATTTGTAAGAAATAATGTTTGGGAATTAGTCCCAAGACCCCAAGATCAAAATGTCATTGGAACAAAATGGGTCTTTAGGAATAAGCTAGATGATTGTTGTATTGTTAGAAATAAAGCTAGGTTAGTTGCACAGGTACACAAGTTGAAGGTATAGATTTTGTAGAATCTTTTGCACCCGTAGCAAGGCTAGAAGCTATTATGTTACTCCTTACTTATGCTTGTTTTAGGAATTTTAAACTTTTTCAAATGGATGTCAAGAGTGCATTTTTGAATGGATTTATTAACCAAGATGTATTTTCAGAGCAACTACCTGGATTTGAGAGCCTTGATTGTACAAATCATGAGTATAAATTAAAGAAAGCCTTATATGGTTTAAAATAGTCTCCTCGTGCTTGGTATGATAGGTTAAGTAATTTTTTGATAGATCATGGATTTAAAAAGGGTAGAGTAGATACCACCTTATTTCTTAAGAGCATAGATGATGATTTGATTGTGATACAAGTGTATGTAGATGATATATTATTTGGAAGTACAAATGAATCTTTGTGCCATGAGTTCTCATCTTTGATGTCTAAAGAGTTTAAAATGAGTATGATGGGAGAACTTAATTTTTTCTTGGTCTTCAAGTGAAGCAACAAGAAAATGGCACATTCATCTATCAAACTAAGTACACAAATGAATTGCTTGAGAGATTTGATATGAAAAGATTTAAATCTAGTAAAACTCCTATGAACCCATCTACAAAATTTGGATTTAGATGAATTGGGAAAATGTGTTGATCAAAAACTTTATAAAAGTATGATAGATTCACTTTTATACCTTGCTGCTAGTAAGCCTGATATTATGTTTGCTATTTATTTGTGTGCTCATTTTCAAGCCAACCTGAAAGAATCTCATTTAATAGAAGTCAAGTGTATCTTTCAGTATTTGATAGGCACTACTAGGTTAGATTTATGGTATCCTAAAAATTTTTTATCATGTGATTTGGTTGCTTATTACTGCTGATTTTGTGAGATACAAAGTAGATAGAAAAAACATATCAAGCACATGTCAATTTTTAGGATCATTGCTTGTGTCTTGGTCATCTAGGAAATAAAATTTTATAGCTTTATTTACTGCTGAGGCTGAGTACATAGCTACCGATAGTTGTGTTGCTCAGGTCCTTTGGTTAAAGCAACAATTAAAAGATTTTGGTATTAAGCAAGTTCAGCAGACAATACTAGTATACTTACTTTGACCAAAAATCCTATCCAGCACTTACGAACCAAGCAAATAGAAATTAGACATCATTTTATTAGGGATCAAGTTTTGAAAAGTTATGTTAATAATAATTTCATTAGTACTGATTTACAAATTGTAGATATTTTTACAAAACCATTACCAAAAGAATGTTTATGTACTTTAAGTTGCATGCTTGGAATGTTAGATCCTAATATTTAAAATTATATGTAGTTTGTTCTCACTTTTTGATGTTGTCAAAAGGGGGAGAAGAGTAAAATGTTGGTTTGTATTAAGTCTATTTCATGCATACATTTAGGGGGAGCAACATTATTCATCTCTTGTGTATAAATTTTTTTAGAAGGGAATTTAAAAAAAAAACTATGATGAAAGGTCAATTTCCACCTTCATCAAAATCAATACCCAACATTAATTTGTCAGCATAAAAAAGGGGGAGATTGTTGGCTTGATGAGCCTCATGTTCAATCCGATGATAACAAATGAATGCTTGGATATTCTAATGAATGCTTTTATGTGTTTTAGATATATTAATTGCTAATTACATATCCAATACATCTCATAATATGTTTGAAAAAATTGCAAGAATAGAATAATGAAAGATAGATTAAAATGGATAATGTGAAGCCCAAGATACAATATTTTAGGTTATATGCATTTATAACCATCTTAGAAATTCATATGAGTTCATTGGCATGAATCAATTTTCTCACCACTTAACATATTATTTTAATGAGGTTAATTTATATAAATCTCTATCTAATTAACATTCAATTATATATTTCATACATAGCATTTGAATTATCAAAATAATAAATGATAATAAATTATGACTATTAAGTATTAATTATTTTATTTACTTAATATACTTAAATATTTTAATTTAATTTGAAGGTTATATGATAACTAATATATGTATGATTATATATAAATTATATCATAATATTTAAATGTCATATTTCAAAATTAACAAAAATATGTGAAATTTTATATTTTAGCCAATGTCATTTTATAATCAAGGAATTTATATCTGATTTCATCTCCAATGGATTCCTTAGATTTTTTTCCCTTTAATTTGATAGGTTACATGACCCACGTTTGATTAAAATTGAATTTATTATGACTTTTCAAACATTAGCTGATTTTAATAATGAATGCATGCTACATGCATTGAACATATTAAGAGCCATATTTGATTATTTTTGACTTGCCCATGTGAATAGCCAAATTTTGGCTGCTTGAATTTAATATTTATTTAATATAAGTTATATTTTTATTGAATATTAAATTATTATATGATAAAATAATATTAGAATACTATATTTTTTGAAATAATTCAAAATGACCTTCTTGCCTATAAATAACCCTCATTCTCTTCATGAAAGCATTCCTCATTCAAATTCAAAATCCCTCTAGCAAATCTAAGAGAAAATTTCTTAGATTTTCCTTCCAAGTATTTTTCAAATATTGCAAAATCAAATCCTTGATTTGAAAGCTTCAACATCTTCAACTAAGCAAGCTTTCCCAAATTACTTGAGTTTATTTTATTGATCTTAATCCCTTTTAAGTTGTTCATACTATTTTCACCATCTATTTATTTTTTTCAATTTATACTTTTTGGTAGATTAGTCTTTGGATATCAAAGTCTAAAGTTTTTCACATCAAAGTTTTTTCAATCATTTTTTGGTGAAAAGCTCAGGTGATAGTTTGTAGGATTTATTTCAACTTGTTGAAATTTTTATCTTCCTACAAATTTCTTATGATTTCTTGAAATATTTATTCATTAGTCTTATTTAAAAGATCATTTATTCTTAGAAATATTTTAGAAGTATATTTTAGCATTTTAAATTAATTTATTATGCTGAAATTATTTTCATATTTACTAGATCACCCTTTTAATTAAAAGCTTACTATTTTACTTAAATCTATCATATATTGATTTTATTTAAGTATTTTGTGATCATTTGCATTAATTGAAAGCATCTTTTTGGTTAAAATAAATTATTCCTTGTTGAAATTTATTTTATTGTTCAAAAGAATATTGTGAATTTATTTTGAAATCATTTTTATATTAGTCTACAAATTATAATAACAAAAACATCTTAATAATATTACTTTAAGATATTTATTTTATTATTTCTTATCAATATTAAGTGAGCATTTTATCTTGCCAAAATTTTAAGTTGTAAAGTGATCATTTATTAGTGAGATCACTTTTGAATTAGATAAATTGGTATATTTGTGAAAGATTTATTTTATCAAAATTTATTATTTTATATTTTTCTTTTGTACTATAAAATTTATATTGGGGTTATACTTTTGAGAATATATATATTTGTAGGGTTTTCTACCACAGTGAGAGTACTATTTCTAAGCTATTTTTGCATTTAGTGGATTCCTAGCCAGGGTGGCTAGCGTGGACGTAGGATTTTGGTTAGCCTAACCACGTAAAATCTGTCTCTTTACTTTATCAGTTTTTATTTTTGTTGCATTAAGAATCTTGTTATTATAAAATCAAAATTAATTTTCTACTAAAACTTGAAATTTAATATTTAACTTTAAATTTTTATATTGCCCAATTCATGCCCCCTCTTGGGTGCTATAGTGACTCGGGCGCCCTCTCCCTCACGTTGTCGCATGAAACCCTTGACCCGAGCCTGAGTCCTTCTCCCTCATGGGAAGATCAGCCTCACACGACCTCGCTCTCTCTCCTCATGACCAGTGCCCCTCGTCCGTTCAAATGCCAACCATTCCCTCCTCTCCTTCCAAACTACAAAACCACTTCGTTCTTCCCCCTTTTTCTCAAAATCACAAAGGATCCCTTTCCATTTTTCTCTAATCGGAAACCACTCTTCCTCCTCTCTTCAAACCACAAGAAAGGTAGGCCGAATTTCTTCTTCTTCATCTTCCTTCTTCTTCTTCCTCTTCCTCCTTATTCTTTTCTTTCTCTCAAAGCCAAAATCGAAAATCCCATTTCCTTCAACTTCCTTTAAAAATTCATTTCCTTCCTCCTTCATGATAATCCTTCCACTTCCCTCACTTTCCCACAACCAAAATCCCAATTTTCCAAAATAAAATCCCTCATTTTCCCCAATCCATCTCCAAATTAAAGAATCAAGAAGAACATCATTTATGTTCTTCTTTGATTTTTGGCTTCACCTCTTTCCACTGCCCTTTCCAATTTTATTTTTCCGCAACCAAAGAGGAACACCATCATTAAGAGGGCTCCTCTCCTGGTTCTCGGCATTACCCATTTCTATCTCCCTTTTTTACCTTTCCCTTCATCATAATCTGAGAGGAACATCATCATTAGGTGGGTTCTTCTCTTGGTTTTCAGCATCTCCAACTCCATCTCTTTGTTGAACATTGCAACGCGCAAAAAAATAAGTCAAAACATGTGGGATCAATGTGTGATGTGGATGTATATGCTTGTGTTTCTTTGTAGGTTTGAAGGCCTCATCATGCTTATTAGAGTGCGATGAGATGAAAAATCAATTGCGATGTCAGAAGACACTGCTCACTACGCTCATTAGGGTATATCGAGTAAGCCAACATCCACTAGATGTCGCTCCCCTAGCCAAAATGCTACTGAAATTTTGCCAAAATCTTTTGACTTAAAAAAAGGAAAATAAAAGAATTGGCTTAAGAATGTTAAGCAAGGAAACATAAAGCTAAAATTCAAATTTAAAAACTCCAAATAAAAAAAGGGGAGAGAAAATAATATACAACAAACACAAAAGTAAAATAAAAAAAGATAGGTAAAAAGCACTTACAAAATTTATCTAAGCAGAGTTTAAAGCCCACTAAAATTTTTAACCCTTCTCTTTCAAATACTCTAACTCTTCAAACAAATGCAACGAAATGTAAGACCCCCTCTTGGTCTTATTTATAGAAATTAGAAGGAGTAGTGAAAGACCCACTTTCAAAAAATAAAGGGGAGGAGAGTTTGAATAAGTCTCCATGGCCATAGCATAACTAACTTTAATGCAATCACTTAAAATTTTTGGCATTTAAAGTTTTGGCTATAATACTTAAATTGAAAGAAAACATTTGCGTGGAGGAATCCTATGAAGATGAAGGTTGAATTGAAAAGAGAAAAGATATCTTTGTTCATAATATGAGTTGATCTATTTGAAAGCTTGAAATATCTAAAGATGTTTTCATTAAAAAAAAAATACAGAAACCCATAATCTTATCTATGGAAATAAGAAATAAGTCAAATAAGGAATCCTCAAAAAGAGGAGGAATCAACTTAAATATTACACTCTATTGATTCATAGAAGTAACTCCGATGGGTAAATCTTCTTTTAAAATAACAAATTAAACTGTCTTTTTGAATTTATAGCTTCAAAACATGAAACGCCACCAGATCTGCAACTCTTCATACAAGCAGATATAAGGCGACACTAAATCAAATTCTACAAAAATCATAGGGCTTCCTTCAATAAAAAATTAAAAGATTTCATTATAATTATGATTTTTAAAGTCAATAACATCATTAATTAAATAAAATTATCTATGGTATAAATACCTGCATGTGCTCAGACATAGAGATTTAAAGTGTAAATTTTAATGTCTGAAAGGCTGCACGGGCTAAATTAGAATCTATTAAATATTAATCTGAAAAATCTATTAAGATATTATATCAATTTACAGTGTCTTCTATGCCACCGGATTCGTAACACATCGTACAAGCAAATAGAAGGCATTAATTAAGGCATTCTTAAATACACCCGCATGGGCCCTGACATTATGTTGAGTGCTTAAATTCAAGTGTCTGAGGATGCTACGTGGGTTGTTACCCGGTTTAGTCTTAGGACTGGGTCTGAGTTAACAAAACCTAAAAACCTATTATATGAATTTTAACTTAGTGAAATATTTAAGAGGCTAATTCTATCATGTGATAGTAGATCTGATCCTCTATTAGGAGCTAAAGAGAGTTGGCTGGATCTAAAGTTCTCAAGTATATTCGAGTCAATCAATTAACTGCCCTGATGATGCCTATGTTGAATGGTGATTTCAACTAGAGGGGATATTTATATCAAAATGTGATTCTATTTTCAAATTAAATTAATTCAAATTAAATATCAATCTAAAAATGCTTGAATAAAATTCTATCATTTGAAGCTTAAAGCAAAACTCAATCAATCCACCTTCCACAACTATTTTTTGGTGGTGACAAATTAAGAAAACTCTACCTCACAAAGGAGCAAATGTCAAATCAAGTGTTCTGGTATGTTCACTCTCAATCAATCTCTTACCGATGGACGTGCCAATATATCCTCAGTGTGGCTTGGCAGGCTCCACGAGATGAAGCTACACTGGGTCCTGACGTGCTTGGCCTAAGGCTTATATTATATATCGATAGCTGTATGTTCCCCCAATGGCTCGCCCGAGTTGTTAATCATAGGTATACGATAGCAAAAGTCCTCTATCGCCTCTTAAGCATGTCACCTTAGACAAATATCACCCCAAGTCTACAAGGATTTCTTGGATGACATAACCCATGTGTTATTGATAAAGATCCTTCGGTAAGGTTGGATCGACTACCTCCTCTGGCTAAGTAGGCTAGGGACCATGATGGCCTGGGATGATGGAACCATGGGATCTAGATCGGGCATGTCATCATTCCCCCAACCATCCAGTTTAAGCTAAAATGATGAATTTCATAACCTAAATTCTGAAACTCTATATGATGCTATTATATGCTACACATTAAGCGATCGAACGACTAGCCTTATTCAAAAGTTCTCTCTCCCTTATTGAGAGGGGTAATTAACTATAGGGGCTTGCGTCTATATGAAACTTGAAACCAAATCTGAAGTCCTCACCAAATGAGGATGAAATCTCCGGGTATTATCTTATTTACTATTTCATCTGCCTTCTGAAAACTACACTGATACTTCAAATCGTACTCTCTTCAGTTTAATATTTGTCAAGAGGTTGGTGGCGAATTTTTAGAGCCCCAGATTTTTGGCGACTTCGTTGGGGACATGTTTCTCTTTTCATCTTTATCTAGTCATATATATGCTATAGTAGCAATGAAATTTTTGAATATTCAAAATAAAAAAATGGTGATTTAAGTGTGTAATAAATTTAATATGAGGCTCTATGTAGAATGAATTATTCAGTAGAGTATATCTTTATTACACTATTATTTATTTTGTAGTGCCTCTGCATCTTGAAAGTATGGGGTAAAATAATAATTAATAATTACTAATCCCCATCTTTCATTTTTGCGGAATGGATCTACAAAGTACTCCTTTCACTGTGTGTGCAACCATCCGCCTACTGGCCATCAACACAAGAGATGTTGGGGCTACCATTCAATTTGGTAGCTTGAATTTCTGGGCTATCATAAGTGCAACTCCTGAAGTACCCACCCTTGGTACATTCATCTGAGGCCATGATGGAAGGCCTCAAGTTACTGAAGCTCTAATTATCCATGCTCGTCAACCAGTTCCGTAGCCAACCGCTGTCAAGGAGTTCTCTTTGACAAAAAACTTTAATTTTTAAAAGGCTAGGTCAATCTGAAGCCCCGTGACAAAAAGAAACGTTAGTGGGAAAATTGTGTCTTTAATGCGTCATGGTACAATTGCTTCATCGATTGAATATTTTGTACCTAGAAAGCATGATCATGAAGCTTCCTAATCAGGAAGCAAATTAACTAGAAGGTAGAGAAGAAGGAGAAATGCTGAGCTGAGGGCTCAACAGATCCCCTTTGAACGGCCTAGTGAACAAGTGATATTGTCGCCAGAAGTGGGTATTCCTACCCATAATAACTTTAACAACCTAAAGTGGGTAAAGAGGAATAGATCTACTAGTAAAGTAAAGCAGTCATTTTGGACTCAACCACATCAAGGTCCACCACCACAGAGAAGACAACCTGAAACACTGTCTGCTAGAATACACAATGTTCTCAAAGTAGCAAAGAATAGAGGTTTGATGAAAAGAAAATTTCAGAGACTTGTGGTGATTGAAAATACTGAAGTGTCACCAAGGAGGTTGCCATCTCTCTTGGTAACTAGTCATCGAGCCCAGTATGCTTCGCACTGTAAGCACCAGAGTGTGACACTCAAACTGTATGCCTAAGAATCCACTATCGAAAGGTCCCGGTGAAAGAATAAGCATATATGGAGGCCAAGGCCCCATAATGAAACTTTAAAGAATGGAAGAGGCATGACATCTGATACATATACTCAGAAATCCACCTCAAAAATAACTCATCAGAAGTGGATACCCAAAAGAAGGGATATCATTGATGAAGGACATGGTGGTCGACACCCTGGAGAATCCTCTAGAGGATCCCATCATAGATCAGTTCACTGTCACAAGAGAAAGTTGACTTTGATCACAGTCCTTTAATGGAAGAAGTGTTTGTTCTGCACATTGAAGTAGAGATCCACTGGAAACATCAATTAAAAATTAATGTGCAAAAATAAGGTGATGAAGAGGACACTATGGAAGTAGAAGTCGTCTATATGATTAGAGATATAGATGAACTCTGCACACTACGGCGAACATGAACTCGGGAACGAACTAAATTTGACATTTATGAAGAAGAGTCTTCACAGAAGCGAATAGAAGATTGAATCTCCAGTCTGTGCTCAAGAAGAAGAAGAAGAAGATGATGATAATGAAACAAAGATCATGGGCGTTGAAGCTATTTATATGGTTAAACCAAGAAATGATTAGCCAGGTTTGATTTTATAATCAGCATCATCATCCAGCCCTATCAATAGCTGCCCCTGTTAATGCATAAGGAGAAGGACAATCAAGCTCTTCCCCTGAAGATGAGCAAGGAGCAGAACAATAAGAAGAAGTATATGAAAAAGAAGAGCCTGTACTTATTGACACTGAGAGCAAAGAGAAATGCAGCATCAAATGGAAGTCAAAGACAAGGGAATTGCACAGCTTGGTACCAAGATGAATGACATAATGGTACAAATGAACATCATGATGGAGATATTGTAGAGGAATATCACATCAAATGCAGCACCTATCTTATCTTCTAATCAATAGATAGCTAATAATGCAACTTTTATACCACTAGTTGCTCTAATACCTCAAGGTTCTATGGTACATGTTACACCTGAAGTGAGGAATGAAGTTAATCAACTACCTCTTCAGCCAATAATTCAAAATATAGCTAGCACACCAAGAACGGTAACAGCTGTATGGCTAGAAATAATAATTAATAAAAAGATAAAGGCAGTTATAGCTTCAGAGCAAGTCAGAAAGTGGGTGAGTAAGGGTCGCCCTTATCCAGCTGAATATGATCAAGTGTCATTCTCAAAAGGTTACTCAGTGCCGAGATTTAATACTTTTAGTGGGATTGGTAATCCAAAGTAACATCTAGCCAAATTTAAGGCTACTTGTGGTAACACAAGAGGGAATGATGCACTACTCTTCCATCAATTATTCAGTAGCCTGACCTTAGCTTCTTTCGAGTGGTATGCAAAATTACCAAATAATTCGGTTAAAATATTTGCTAAGTTAGAGACAATATTTATGAAGAGGTTCACCAGTGCAACTGAGAAAATAACAATCGCTGACCTTGCCTTGTTGAAAAGGAGAAAAGATGAGTTAGTGACAAAATTCATAAGTCATTGGTGTAACCTAAGTATGAAGTGTGAGCAAGAATTAGAAGAAGAACATGCGATCCAGTTGCTAATGGGAAATATAGGTGATAAGATGGCACCATTTTTATGTTTGGAGTCAATTGCAACATTCCAAGACTTACTCGATAGGGTGGCTAAATTTGAAAAGCTGAATCACCCTAAGTTTGAAGTCTATGCAGATAAAATAAAGAGGAACAAACCTTTAGACTCAAGAAGAAATGAAACTCATGCTGCTTCCTATGGTTCAAATGGTGAAAAAGGGGTGATATATAATGTGGATAAAGGAAAACAATCAATATATAATGATGATAAGGGAAAGATATCTATTCTAATCCACACCTAAAATTGATATTAGGAGGTAATGACAAACCTCAAACTTTTTCAAGTGGTGGGGAGCATCCGAAACAAGTAACAAGAGATTAAAATGAGCAAATGCGACCATCTCTTAAGGGAAAGATGAATAAAGATTATTCCTTTAGAAGGGACAGTGTGACTAAATTATTTCGGTAAGCAGTCAAAGCTGGCCTACAATTACCAAAAATAAATGGCCCGAAGAAGCTGATCAAGTCAACAATCTAAATTAATGTCCCTATCATTGGATGATCAGTCATCCTATTGAAGATTATTATGTCTTCAAAGATTGGATAGAAAGAAAGTATCGGTGAGGTGAATTTATGTTACCTGTTAGTGTTCTAGTCAACTATGGTGTTTATTTTTGAGGATATAGGACACCACACAGATCTTAGGGGGTACTTATTGAAGTGATCGGGTACGACATTAAGGAATGATGTACTATCTCAAAAGATAGAAATCAACACCTTATAATGAACCTAATCACCTAATAAGGACTCCTAAGGCATGACGAGTCTTCAAATATACCAGAGATCTTTTCCCTAGTTTACATGAAAAAATAAAGTAGAGTTTATTTTAGTGGGTTTATTGTTCTATGGAGGCAAGCCTCCGTAGTTAATTACATCCTAAGGAATGAGAATTCCTTAAGAATACTCTCGATTAAAGTAAAAATTAGGGTCTCCAAAGATTTCAAGGTTAAGACTATCAAAGGATTGACTATTTTAGAAAATAAAATGGGACAGATCAAGGAGAATACTTATTTTTGGAATCCAAAGGGAGAAAGTAGGGAATGCTCATGATACTAGGAAGCCTAGTGAGCATTCCAATCTACCCTATAATTGGGCTTTATATTTTTGAAATTGAAGAGAGTTAATTATTTGAGTTGACATTTTATTAGATTGCTAGGGCTTATAATTCCATAACATAATATTATGGAAATGCCTAAGAGGTGAGAGTTTATGCTTGTAGCCCGCGAAGGGAAACATCAACCTTAGATCCTGAATCTAGGGAGTTTTGATGAGGGCCAAAGCACGACCTAAATCTAAGGTGAAAATGGGTATATGGTTTACACAAGAGAATAAATCCATTGCTAGACTTATTACTAGAGTGGCGTAGTTGACTCCTCCTACACTTTAAATCCATGTAGGTAAGTCACATGTTTTGCAAGATGGCCAGGCTGTTATTTATTTAGAGAGGAAATTAAGTCCGTAAACTCACTTCCTAAGAGACTAGACCATGAGGGGTATGAAATCATGACTTAATCTAATGCAAATTCTATCAAATTTATTTCATTTTTTTTTGGACTCTTTGTTTTGACATAGGCTATGGGATTTTGTATACCTAAATGCATGAGAACTTGATTATGGGCCAAATCAAAAGAGAAAGGGGTGTTCTTCCATTAAAGGCTCTCACAAGTTAATCCTTCATTCTCTAACACAGATGGAAGCCCTCTCTTAGCAAGAGTGGAAGAATATGGCATGCATGATGTTATACATACAATCATCCAGCTAAGGGGTTGCGAAAAATTTTAATATCTTGATTTAATTCCTATACTTTTATGTGAGGTTATGAAATGTTTTAAAATTTTAATTATGAGTTATTAATTGGGGTAGAAAAATTAATTTCATCCTAAGAGCTTGTCGCATCCAACCAACACATTCAAGCATCAAACATGAAGAAACTAGGAAAAGCATGCAATTCTAGTGCGCAATCTAAACACAACATCAAACAATTTTATAGACTACCATAAAAGAATAAAAGGCTAGTGTGGTTGGGTTCTGCCATACACCCTTAAAAGAGAAAAAAAAGGGTAGCCGAGCTATACCCTTATACAACCCAAATTAGAAAAATAATACATGCTATGGGGTTCTTCTTTTATTCATTTCTTCCTTTTCTTCCTTTTGATTTGATTTGCTCCAAAGGCATCACAGGGCACCCCAAGGATTAATCCTTCTGGCTAGTGTTCATCCTAATCCCCCATAATACTAATCCTAATTCTTAATACAAAATTACATTAAAAATAGGAAAAAGTAAATCTAGCTACGCCTATAAAACAAATGTTAGCTAAACACACCATACAACTCAAGTAATTATATGAATAATTTGGACTTAGCACCCCATGCATGGGTAAAGAAGCCCACCTGTCCTAATGTGAGTTATGCTTAGGGGCTAAGCAACCTGCACATCAAACACATTTATATTTTTATTACAGTGGCCTTTTAAGCATAACAACTTGCAAAAAATATGATTAGGCTAATCACATCCTATCATCTAGTCTACGAGGCATACACCCTAACTTCTAGTCTAAAATATTACATCACAAAATAAAACACAACATCATACATACAACGCTATAACTTAGCACTAGAAGTGGTGACTTAGTATTTTAATGTGTGTGCTTAAGTCTTGTGTGGCAAGACTTTACTAGGCTTCTTTAGTTTAAGTTTCAATTTGGAGTTTGAATTTGTTTAAATTTTACCTTTGGTTGATTTCAATTTAAATAATTTAATGATTTATTCTTCATTTTTATTTCGCTTTTATTTGGTTAAAATCATGTTTAGATTTTCAAGAATAAAGAGTAGAATGAATTCTATTTGTATACATAACTCACCTTATTCTACATCCTAACTCCTAAATAATCTATTTGAATTTGTGTAATTCATTTGATTTGATTTATTTGATTTGATTTAGAGTTTAGATTTTGAGTTTGTTTAAGTATTTGACTGATTGATTTTGGATTTGATGTTTTGGTTTAATTACATCTTGATAATTCAATATCCTTAATATCTAATGAAGTTTAAGTTTGTTTAAATTCATGTGTTTTTGATTAATTAATTTTAGATTAGATGTTTAGTTTAATTAAATCTTGATAATTCAATATCCTTGATCTCTAATGAAGTTTAAGTTTATTTAAATTCATTTTTTTATTTAATTTTATATTAGATGTTTTAATTTAATTAAAGCTTGACAATTAAATATCCTTGATCTCTGATGAAATTAAAGTTTGTTTAAATTCATGTGTTTTTGATTGATTAATTTTAGATTAGATATTTTGGGTTTAATTAAATCTTGATAATTCAACATCCTTTTAAATTAATATCTAATTCTTCTCTTTGATTATGGTTATGTGACTTAACTTTATGCTTATTTGATTTGATTATGATTTTGTTGATCTCATTTTTAGAATGAGCTCGCAACACCTCCATCTTATACATAGGACTTCTCTTAGACTTTAAGAGTTTTGTAGTCTTAAGAAACATCTAGTGATTAGAAGGACACTCCAACCTAGGCCTAGAAGACTTAAAAAAGTTAGCCATAGGAATAGGTCATGCCTTACGGGTGTTAAGAAAACCTCCTACCCTTAGCTTAAACCTTTCCTCACTTTCCCTCCTGCAAGTCAAACTCCAAATCAATTCTATTTGATTTTCTCCAAACTCAAATCAATTCCATGAATGAGATTCATGATTGAAACCCATGATCAAAATCCATCAAAAATTCCTAAGTTCAAATTTCCTAAGTCCTTAACCCTTTCTTAAGGACTTAGCCAAAATCATGATTCAAATATTCAAAGCTTTGAGATTTTTACAGAATCCATTTATATTCTCATTTATATTCACATTTATAAATGAAAAATAAATTCAAACCCATCAAATCAAATTCAAAATTCCAAATCAATTCATGAAAAGTTTCTTAAGTTCCTTTAATTTTCCATTAAAGGACTTAGCCAAAATCAACTCTAAATCATGATTCAAACCTATTCAAATCCATGGGATTTTCTCAAAACTTATTGATATTCCCATATATAAATGAAATATAAATATAAACCAATCAAATCAATGACACAAATTAAATTTCAAATTTAAAATCCTTGGAATTCCCTTAAATCCCTTTATTTTCAATTAATGGATTTAACCTAAACTTTGATCAAACATATTCAAATTCATGGGATTTCCTCAAAACTTATTTATATCCTCATTTATATTCTCATATATAAATGAACTATAAATATAAATCAATCAAATCAAACCCTCAAATTAAATTCTAAATTTAAAATGCTTGAAATTCCCTTAAATCCCTTAATTTTTCATTAATGGATTTAACCTAAACTTTGATCAAACCTATTCAAATTCAAGGGATTTTCTCAAAACTTATTTGTATTCTCATTTATATTCTCATATATAATTGAAATATAAGTATAAATCAATCAAATCCAAGTTAAAAATTTAATTTCAAATTAAAATTTCTTTAAATCCTTTAAATTCCCTTTAGTGGATTTAACTCAAATCATGATTAAAATCTTTCAAATTCTTGAAATTTTCTCATGATCAATTTATATTGTCATTTATGTTCACATATATAAATGAAATATAAATTCAAACAATCAAAACCAACTCCAAAACTCAAAGTCAAATCCACTCAAATCAAATCTAAGCCTTTCAAGCCAAAATCTTCAACTTAGCCAAATCTCTTTCAAATCAAGCCAAACTCTTGATTTTCTCTCATGGTTCAATCAATCGTACAATCATGAGCTCATATATAAATCCAAACCTCAATCAAACAATCAAAACCCAAATAAAAAAATCAAACCTAAGACCCCTTCATATTCTTCCTTTGAATATGAAATTTTCCATTTGACTTCAAACCACTTGTAAATAGATTTATATTTCAATCATAAGTCCATATACAAGATCAATCAACTTTAAATCAAGCTTTAACCAAGTCATTTGACCCACTTAGGCTCACTTGACCCAAAATGATCTAAAGTACCCTTATGAGCCAAGTTTTGATCCTAACCAAATTGGATTGAACCAAACCCATATACCCCTCTCATCATGATCAACAATCATGATGGGATGATCAATCAATCAAATTGGGTCAAACTAAGTCAAACCTAAGGGTTGACCAAGTCAACACTTAACCTAAAATGAAACCTTACATAACAAAATTCCACCATAGGCCAAATTGATTGAAATCATTGATCTAAGTTCACTCATGACCTTTGTTTGAATTTTACTAAGCCAACAATTGAGCCTAACCTAGCCCAATTGGTCCACTTGACCCAAGTTGACCCATTTTGACTAAAGGGCCAAAATGTGTCAAAACTTGATCTAAGCCAAATTGATCCAAACCAATGGGTCAAGTTCATTCCAAATCACTTGTTGAACTTGACCAAAGCCTCAATTGGCTAACTAGACCCAACCTAGCCCAATTGACCTTAGACCCAACATGACCTAAAGGGTCATGTTGAGCCAAAATTGAACTTAACCCAAAATGATTGGAAACAAAGATACCAATCCACTCCATATGACTAACCAAACCTAAACCTACCCTTGAGCTAACCCAAATAGGTCAAATGGGTCAAATAGGTCAACTTGACCCATTTGGCCTAAATGAAGTCATATGAGCCAAAACCAAATATATACCAAATTGAATCAAACCAAAGCCACCAAAATATTTCAATTGTTCATATGAACTTGACCCAACCTTTGGTTTGACCCAATTTGACCTATTGGTCAACTTGACCCAAGTTGACCCATTTTGACCTATATGGGTTAACATGAGCCAAACTCTATCAAATGGATTCTAAATCCAGTGAAACTTGGCCAAACCTAGTTTCTACACATACCTAACATGTCCAAAGTGAAAAAAATAGCAAAATGACTATGTTACCCCTAGGCCATAGAACAAATTTTGGCCTAACCCATGTGTATTTTGGTCATACCCTCTTGACAATCACTTGAGGCTTTCCTAAAAGCTGAAGGAGACTTAGTGATGAGTGGCACAATCAATCCAATGGGTTTGGGTCAGCCCATTTGATCCATGGACCAAACCCGACCACATAGCTTGAAATTGAGTTTTCAAATTCCTTCTTAAGCTCAATTTTAGCACATGGGAGGTTGGCATTCCACTCAAGGGAACAAACCGATCATGTGCACACTCAAAACCATCAAAACAACCTCTCCAATCTTAGTAATTGGATCAAAATGAAAAAGAATGGTTTGGTCGCCCGATTGCCATATGGAGAGATATACTCCCCCTAATTCAATGAAATTTAAAGTCACTCACTGTCAATTGGAGCCTAGGAACCCAAAGCAACCACCTCAGAGCATTCCTAAGCTTTTCAGATAGGATTTGAATTCCCTAATTCTCAATTTTGCATAGTAAAAAAATAGGGGAGCTCAATCCATTTGCTAACTTCCTCTACACTTGATTTCCTCCAAATTCCTTCTACACTCTCCATCTAAGGACCAATCCGAGCTCACTCAAGCTCACATTGAAATTCCTATAGCAAGGAGTGGATCAATTCAATCAAAGCTGAAGCTCAAGTGAAGTGGTGTTGGTCTACCCATTGACCCATTCAACCCTAAGGCCTAGGAATTTCAACAGGGCTTCGTCTCCACTAGACGAAGCTACCTCTTCAAGCTCGAGCACCGGTGATCACCTCCGGCAAGGTGTGTAATTTTTTGACCACTTAGCTTGATAGGTATTGGTACTTTGTGAAAGAAATGTTCATGGCATGAGAAACCAACCATTGGATAGGTTGGTAATTATGCTTATATGGTGTGGGTTGATTTTTGTATGATTCCATGCTAGATCACACTCGGATCTCCCATTGGATCATGGATGGTCTCCATTGATCCTCAGGGAAGAACTTGGCTCACCTCAGGCGTCCATCCGGGCATTTTAGATGGATGACTGAGATTATTTAGCATGTTTAGTAAATCCATTATCCTTTCAAAATTGCGAGTGAATCCTTAGTTGTTCGATCTTTGATCGAATGATCGAGGATATTAGTATGTGCGCCGCCGCCTCCATGTGGGATGTGACGTTTAAGCCACACCCTCACAATGCGACACGTGTAAAGCGCGCTGACCGCCACCGTCACATGTTGTGCCATGAGCAAAGGATTAAGTAGGGATTAGTTAAGCCATTAATTAAATCCTAATTAATTCATAGAACTTCTAAAATTTGTAACACTTTATAGAAAAATCAAAAAAATATAAGGAAAAATGCTATGAAAAGATAATTTCATCAAGAATATTTTAAAAATAGTTTTAATGGATTTTAAATTACCCTTTTCTCTAAATTTGGGTTTCTTTAGGAATTTTAATTAGCTAATTATCCTTTAATTATGTCATCAATTAATCTCAAATTTTTATGGTTCATTTTAGGAGATGGCCTCTACCTCTCCTAATTTTCTTAAGATTTATTGAGGGCTCAATTAGGAAAATTGCTAGCTCATTCCCTAATTACCCCTTTCATATAATTAAGGGTAATTAAAGTGTGATTAGTGGATTTACCCAGTGATTAAGTTTGATTAAGGTCAGATCTAGTGAGTAGGGTTTTATGGAATAATTTTGGGCATTTTTCCTAAATTATTCTCTAAACCCCCTTTTCTCTTCTTAAACCTCTCTTAATTAAGAGTTAGCTCATTAATCACCCCTTTAATCAATTTTTAAAAATATCTAAAAAGTTCTAGAACTTAATTAATCTACCTTGGGTAGATGCATAAGTGTTTAATAGCTTAAGTTTAATTAAGAAAATTAAAACCCCCTTCATAAGTATGAAAGGGTGTTTTTTGAAAGTACTTAAGCTACCCCTTTGCTTAATTAACTTGTAATTGTGAGCCAAATTGCATTAGGCCTTTTCATTATTAGGTGCATTACAAATTTAAATACCTTGTAGGTTTTATGTCATCTCATTGGCTCATAATTACTTAGTAAATTTTTCTAAGGTGGTATAAGTAAGGGTTAATTAAGCCATTTAATGTGTATCGTAACCCAATCAATGTTTAAAAATGGATTTAAATATTTAAAAATAAACAAAAATATAAAACACATGTGGGAATGGGTTAGGAAAAGCAAACTCATCGTACCTTTTCAAAATTAAATAAAACTCCAAACTAAACAAAAATCATTTTGAAATTCACATTGATTTATTCTAAATTTTCTTATTCTATAAGAATGTATTTAGGATTCAAGTAAAGTGAGTTTGTTTAGAAGATTTCATTGCTTTGGATCTTTCTCAACATGTTAAGTTATATGCCATATGATTTATGCATTCATAATTTCATGTTTCAAACTTTAAAATGAAAATTGTTTACTTTATGTCAAATATGTATGCGTTGGCTAAAGTAAAATATGAATGGCTATTATCACTATTAAATCCAAATTATTTTCAAAACTTAAGAATAAAATATCAAATATAAAAGTATGTTACTTATACTTTAATTATAAGCTTGCATGTGATGGATTATAAAGCAATATTTAGTGTAGTCTTTCCTTCCTTTCTTATGTTAGCATAGCTTTGAATAGGAGTTGGTAAGATATAGGGTTCATTTGAAAAGAGCCCAACAATTACTTAATTCTATAACCTTTTCATCTCTATGCTATCATCTAAGAAGGATTGCATACACTTGCATGCATAAATTGCATAAACAAAATAAATCTATTAAATAAATTTTGCATATTCCTTCTCCATTTCATTTCTTTTATATACATGTTTGTACTTAAGGAAAGTGGTATATTAGTCTGGACAATCCCGAGGTTATGAGGCTTTAAGTATCCCTAAATAGATCTTGTACCTAACACCTTTGGTTAATAATGGCGCTGAACTCACTTATGCCTTTCTTACTTTCATGTATTAATGTGAAGTTTTGGATAAGGAAAACCTTTTCTACTTAAGAAAAATCATGCATATTCAATTTCTAAATTTTCTTAAATGGATTACTTAGCATGCATCATAAAGTGTGATAACTACTCTCATTTGCATGTATAGATATGCTTAGGGTCCATCCATATGCTTGTTATATATGTTGGGGAAGAAATGAATATGTGTTATGTAAATTTTGATTTATTTTATTTAATCTTAAAATACCTTTCTTTTTGAATAGGTTTGTTTAGAGCTTGTCTAAACTTAGGATTGATTAAAATATGTAATCAAAACATTTACCTAAATGAAACTAAAACATGAACCTACTTTAAAAAATTACTTAAGGTTGGGGAAGGAAAGAGAAGTTCTCTTATATTTCTCTCTCTTCATAACTTAGTAATTAATTGTAGGTTTTACTTAAGACAAATTAAAACATGAATTAAAAATAATCCAAAATACTTAAACAACTTAAATGAAACCCTCCTCTAAGTTGAACATGTTCTTCACACTTAAAAAATTCAAACCTAAAGACATAGCTAAGCATACCGTATAAACCTTCAAAGCACACACGTTAGCCTAAGTCACCACTTATAGCCTTATGTTAGGTTGGTGTATGGTTTAATGTTATGTTTTATTTTGTGATATATATTTTAGACTGGATGTTAGGGTGTATGCTCGTAGAATGAATGGTAAGACGTGCTTAGTCTAACTATTCTTTTCTGTAGAGGATTATGCTTAAGGGACGCAATCTTAAATAAAAATATAAATGCTCTTTGCTTATAGGTGCTTACACCCTTAAGCATAATCTGTAGGCCAGGAGGACTTAGTCACCCATGTGCGGGGTGATAAGTCTAATATACATGCTTGGGATTTGTGTGGTGTGATTTATCTAACCTTTATTTTGCAGGTGTTAGTTAGATTTCTACTTTTCCTTTTCATGTAAAAATTTGTATAAGTAGGATTTTGGAATGATTTGTTATGGGGATTAAGATGAGCATTGGTCATAAGATCCCATCTTATGCATCATGTGAAGCCTTGGAGCATCTACCTTCCAAACCATCCAAAGGAAGAACCAAAGAAGAAAAAAAGAAAAGAAGAAAGAAAGAAGAAAGAAGAAAGAAGAAAGAATAATAAAGCTTGAGGACCCCCATAACAATGAATTCCTTTGCTTAATTATAATATTCATTTGTAATCTGGGTTGTATAACGGTAGAGCTCAGCTACCCACATGTTATATTTTCGGGTTTGCGGTGGTGCTTGGCCACAAACGACCATTTATTCTTTTTGCGATTAGCTTTATAAAATAATTGATGATTTGTTTAGCTTTTGCATTAAGTGGCATGCCTTTCCTAGTTTCTTTCTTACTTTATGTATGGCCTAGATGTGGATTAGGCTTTTTAGATAAAAATAAATCTTTTATCCAACTTAACAACTCAAATTAAAACTAAATAACTCATAACCTTACATAAAGCTTAGGATTAAAATCAAGATAAAAGAATTAGCAACCCCTTAGCTGGATGAGCATTTCTTTATAATATCATGCATAAATGCATCTTATTTCACTCTTGATTGAAGGGCTTCCACCTTGCTGAGAACTGCTTGACCTTTGAGGTCATGGAAACTCACCTCTTACCTTCTCGCTGATTTTGGCCAACAATCTGATTTCTCATGCATTAGTCATAGAAATCATATTAGTCTAAGTCAAAATGATTATCCAAAAATGAAAATAAAAGAAAATTTAAATTGTATTAGATTTAGGTCATTTGAAGCATGTCCCTTTACATGATCTTGTCTCTTTAGGGAGTGAGTTTAAGGATTTAGCTTCTTTTCTAAATAAAAATAGCTTAGCTATCTTGCATAAGCATAAATACTTGCCTACATGTATTTAAAATCGTAGGAGGAGTTAGTTGGCAGCCACCCCTAGGCAGTTGTAAGTCCAAGCTGTCGAGTGATTTGTCCTCTCTTGTGGAGGCAAACTAATTACCTATTTTTACCTTAGATTTAGGTTGTGCTTCCGACCCTTGTCGAAGCTCCCTAGATTTAGGTTATGAGGTTATGAGGTTGCTTTTCCCCTTTGTGCGTCTTAAGCTTAATTACTTACCTCTTTGGCATTTCCTTAATCTTATGTTAAGGAATCTGAAGTCCTAGAATTCTAATGAAAAATACAGATCAAATAAACGAAATCATTTTTAAAAATGTAAAGCCTAACTATAGGATAGTTTGAGATGCTTGCTAGGTTTCCTAGCATCGTGAACATCTCCTACTTATTTCCCATTTTGGCTTTCAATAATAATTCCCTCTTTTGATCAATTCCATTTGATCCCTTAAAAATAAACCAATCGATTGATAGTCCTTCCTATTGAAATCTTCAAAGATGATGATCATTTACCTTAATTGAGAGTTTTCCTATGGGATCACATCTCTTAGGATGTAATTAACTATGGGGGCTTGCCCCTGTAGGGAACTTAATGAACCTAGTTTAAAATAAACCCTACCTTACTTTTCCATGTAAAGAAGAGGAAGAATCTCTAGTACATATGTAGACCCATCGTCCTTAGAAGTCCTTATTAAAGTGATTGGTTCCATTAAAGGGTAGTGGCTTCTGTCTTTCGAGATAGTACATTATTTCCTTGATGACGTATCTGATCACTTAAATAAGTTAAATTACGGATCTGTGTGGCATCTTGCCAAGATGAATTTCTATATAGGTGAAGCCTCCTTTCATTTCTCACCAATAGATTTGGAAGGCGACTCCCCCTCCTATAGGAAATTTTCTCCACGGGTTCATTTATTTGTAGCTTGATCATATTAGATTAATTGAGATTTTATTTTAATTTTAATTGAGTTTGATTCTTCGTAATTAGAATTTTATTTTTAATCTCATCCATTTATCATGTTTATCAAAGTTTGGTTTGTATTTTGATTTCATACATTGGATAGTTAATTAGTTTATCTTATTTAAATAGGTTGATTGAAATTTGATTTGAATGCATATTAAATTGATGAGTCTTTCTAAATATAATTTAATTTTATTTGATTATCTTTATTAGTCTATGGGTTTGCTTAGGTCCAAAGTGATTGTTAGTTTAATTAAAAAGTGTGTTTAAGTTATTATTAAATTAAATAAGAATTTGTTTAATTTTTAATTTGGTTTCATATTTGTTTAGGTTGATGATGTAATAAATGACTTATTTAGGATTTGATTAGCATTTAATTGCATTTTGATTATGTTCAAATTTATGTTTAATTAAGCTTAAATTTAATATGATTAATTTTATTAACTTAATTAGCTTGTTTAATAGGTGTGATCAATTATTAAATTAAATAAAGATTTGTTTAATTTATTTAAATTTGATTTCATATTTATTCAGGTTAATTATGTAATTAATGACTTAATGATTTAGGTTTAAATTAGGAATTGATTGGTATTTAATTACATTTATGTTTGATTACGTTTAAGTTTAATATGATTAATTTGATTGACTTAATTAGTTTACTTAAGATGTGTGATCAAAATTAATTATTGATTGTGTTTGATTTGAGCAATACGTAAAATTTTCTAATTTATAAAGTTAATTTGGTTTATTAAAATCATGGATTAATTATTTAAGTTTGCTTTAATTAGGTGTTTATTCAATTGGATTAGCTTAAGGGTAATTAGTTTAATTAAGAAGTGTGTTTAAGTTAATTATTAAATTAAATAAATATTTATTTGATTCTTAATGATGTAATTAATGACTTAATGATTTAGGTTTCATTTAGGTTTTGATTAGTATTTAATTGCATTTATGTTTGATTAAGCTTAGGTTTAATATGATTAATTTGATTAACTTAATTAGTTTACATGAGGGGTGTGATTAATTATTAAATTTAATTAGAGGTTTGATTTAAGCTTAATTTAAGAGTTAATTTAATGTAATTTAATTAATTTGATTCATTAAGATGATGGATTAATTCATTAAGTTTGCATTATTTAGATGTTTGATTAATTAAGTTTGTTTAAGGGTAATTAAACTTTTAAATCATTAGATTAATTAAAAGTTTGTTTAATTAGATATTAATGACTTAGTTTCCCACATGTGAGTGATTTGATTTAGTTAAGTGTTTTACTTAAGTTTGATTTGATTAAAGGATTATTGTTATTACTATCATTATCGTTAAGTGAATTAACTATTTATTTTATTTCAATTAAGTTTGATTATTTATGATTAGAGTTTTATTTGATTTGATTCATTTCTTATGTTAGTTCGATTTCAATAGCTTGTTTGATTTAGTTATTAGGTTGAAATATTTAATGGTTAATTAATTATCTTATTCCAAATGGATGTAATTTAAATCATACGTTAATTAAGTTTACTTTAACATTATTTGGTTTAATTTGATTAATATCAACTGATTATGTTGAATTGGTTTGTTAATCAATTTAATTTTTAATTTCTTTAGCGATTAATTAATATTTAATTTATTTTACTTTGTTAAGTAGTTTTATATAGTTAAGATTCAATACTTGGTGTTGGTTTAACAAGATTAGTTTGATTTTACATTAAATTTTCATTGATTTATTTAATTATGAGTTTAATTTAAAAATATAATCATTTAATTGAATTTCATTAACTCAATTAGGTTCAATTATGTTTAAATTCAATTTTATTTAGGGGCACATGATACTTTTCTGACTTAAGGTTTGATTGCCAATCATTCGGGTATTACATCATTTCTGATTTTGATTTGATATTTAAATTATTTTTAGATTATGTTTTAATTAATTTATTAATTGATTAAACTTTAGTCTTAAGTGTTTGTTTAGGGTTTATTAGGATTCAAAAAACTATATTATTTTCTTAAGAGTCCTAGATGTTAACTGAAGTGATTTAAGCTATTTTGAAGATATTTTTGTAACTTTCTGGATTTTTATTTGATTTATTTTATTAAAATAGACAATCTAAATTTAAAATTTTAATTTCTCCCAATCCATAATTCCTTTTTACTTTAAATTTTTATGATATGTGTGATTTAATTTTAATTTTAATCTCTAAAAATTTCAACTCAATCTCACTTATATTTTTAGAGTAATTAATGAAACCTTATTTTTACTAAAACCTAAATTAAGCTTAAACCATTCAGTGAAATTTAGAATTTTTTAGTTCTTGGGTTTCCCCTCGAAAAGGAGAATCCAACAAGCCCTTATTTGTAATTTTTTGCAAAGAATATTATTTTTTATAAATTTTCAAATTTTCAGGACACTTAAATCATTTTTAAAATAAAAAAGGCATTTTCCCATACGGTAGGGACCACGTGTTAATGGTGCCATGTGGTAACACAGTGCCATGCAGCCACATGGTTGGACCACATGGCACGCTGGGGAAAATGCAAGATCTGGGAAAAATGATGTGATGTGCTCGATCGATCGTGGATCGAGATCGATTTGCGGATTAGAGCAGTGTGTTCCGAGGGTCGGAAGGACATGGGGTCTGACGTGATCTAAGTTTTCGATCCAGCAAACGTGGGATTGGATGGAAGCTCCTCACCGACAGGCAAAATCGATGGAAAAAATGCAAAAATAATGTGAAATGAAGTCTAATTGAGCTCATTTCCGCATTAATTTTCTCCAAAATAGTATACTTCATATTGGGATCAAATAAAATAAAAAATTTGACATTTATCTAAGGGAAATTCTTAAAATCGCAAGAAAATTAATATAAAAAGCGAGAAATCCTAAGACCAGCTAAAGTTTGGCTAAATTTATCTCATCGGGGATGATTTTCTGTGGCGTTGAAGATCCTAGCGAACTCCTAGGTATGTGAGGAAGCTTTGGAATAATTTTTAATCTTTGCTTCCTTTTGGAACATCATCTTCTCCAATGTTCACCATCGCCTTGCCGGAAAAGCTTCTATTTGTGTTTTTGAGCTCAAAATTGGCTGAAAGAGGTGGGGGATGGATTCCTTTTTTGCTTTGAGGAGTTCTTGGGGGATGAATGGTGGTAGGAGGAATAGGAATGAATTTCATTTCTCCCTCCTTTAATAGTGGTCAAAAATCCATTCTTTTTTGAGTTTTTTGGCTCCAAAGTGTTGTAATCTTGCTTGAGATGGATGATGGATTGATTGAGATTTTTTGCTCTAAAGTCCTGTTGAATGATCAAATGTTGGGGAGGAGTTAAATGCATGTGATGGGGAAAATAAAATGAGGTTGGGTGGAATCCTATGTGGGGGAGGATCCATGAGGGATTTAATTGGGTTGGGTTGATTTTGGGCTGATCCCAAATGGGTTTGGGTCGGGTGTAATCAGGCCCCAATGGATCATGGCTTGGTTTCAAAGGATTTGGCTCAATTTGGGTCATATGGGTCATATTAGGTCATATCGGGTTAGATTGACCAATTGGTCAAATTAGGTCAAACCAAGGTTCAAATAATAATTTGAAGTATTTTGGTATGATCAATTTGATTTAATTTGGCTTAGAATTGATTTTTTCTCATTTGGAATCAAATGGGTCAAATGGGTCAAGTTGACCAATTTGACCAAAATTGGCTAAATTGGTTTGGGTTATAGGTTGATTCATGTTCAATTTGCTAATTGAAGATGAATGTGGTCTTTAGTTTGAATCAATTTGGATTTAATTTGAATTTTGGCTAATTCGACCCTTTAGGTCAATTTGGGCTAGGTTGGGTCAAGTTGACCAATTGGTCAAATATGGCTTTGGTCAAGTTCAATAATCAATTTGGAATGAACTTGAACCATTGGTTGCAATCAATTTGGGTTAAATTATGATTTGACCCAATTGGGTCATTTAGGCCAATTTGGGTCAACTTAGATCGAATGGCTAATTAGGCTTGGTTTGGCTCAATTAGTGGTCAAGTCATATTTAAATATTAATTTTGGGTTGATTCAAATCATTGGTTTCAATCAATTTCATGTAGGATTAGTTTTGGTTAGTTTTGGTTCATTTAGGGTAAGGGTTGACTTGGTCAAGTGACTAAGTTGACTTGGTTTGACCTAATTGATTGTAATTGATCATCCTCGGGTGATCAACAATCATGGTGGAAGGTTTTGGTGAGCTTGGTTCAATCCAATTTGGATTGGATTGGAAGTTGGCTCAAATGGATATTTTAGGTCACTTTGAATCAAGTGGACCTAAGTGGGTCAATTCATTTAGTTTTGGTTTGATTTTAGTTTAGTTGAACATATATATGAGCCCTGGATTGAAATATAAATTCAACGATAATTAATTTAGAGTCCAATAAGTTTTGGCTCAATTGAAAGTTTTAAGTCAAAAGGGCTAAGTTAGGCTTGACTTGGGTTGACTTGAATTTGGTTTGATGATTGTAGGTTTTATTTATATTTGGATAAATGATTGAATGAATGATTGATTCGAGAGAAAATTCATTGGTTTTGACTTGATTTGGATAAAATTTGGCTAAGTCCGAAGAAGTGGTTTAAAGGGCTTAGATTGAGTTTGAATTTAATTTTCGATATAGTTTTGGTCATTTGAATTTAGATTTCATTTATATTTGTGAATATAAATGAAGAAATAATTGATTCATAAAGAGATCAACTGAGTTTGATTTGATTTAAAGGGAGTTTTGGCTAAGCTTATGAATGTGGTTCATATGGCTTAGGAAGGGTCTTAGAATTTGAATTTGATTTTGGGTTTCAGTCATTTGGAGTTAAATTTAAAATTAGATTTAGAATTTAAATTTGAATTTGATATTTGGTTTGAGATTTGAATCTGGGTTTGATTTGAGAAAGTGTATTTAGATTGGGTTTAGGCTATAGGATAGGTAATTTTCATAAGCCCTAAGGTATAGCCTAATCTTATGATTAACACTTCTGAGTCTCTAGGCTTAAGTTAAGTGTTCACCTAATCGCTAGATGTGTCTTATGACTAAGGAAATCTTAGTGTCTAGAAGATTCTTTAGTCTAAGAGGATGGGGTTGAGAGCATACTCTAAAAGTGAGGTCAACATCAACCCAAAAAAGAAAGTTTACAAAAATGATTATGTCCTCTTCCATATCATCCATCAAAGACAAAAGAAGGAGCAATCAGTTCAAATTGAAGAATATAAAATTTGTAATCTACAAGAAGACCATGAAAATGCTAAAATAGTTAAAAGATGTCCCTAGTGTTAAGTGGAAATCTCCACTTGAACCTATATTGGACTTAAGAGAGATGCCTAAACTAAATATTTGGGCTTCTCAGCACATTCTGATAAGGCTACTTCATCACAACGTGATGAGTAATCTACTAAACACAGGCCTCAAATGTCAAAGAAGTCAACTAAGAAAAAGAAGATCAAGAAGAAAACTACACTCAAAGAGTATCATCAACAAGATAACCATTTAGGTTTGCTGACTTTATGCCTAAACTTCACATTGTTGAATCAGATGAAGAAGATAATGGTGAATCTTATCCAGTAGAGACATGCAAAATCATTTATGTGATATCAGATGTTCTTCAACATCAGTTACTCTAAAATGACAAGGGTAGTCAGACAGATTTGACCGACTCATGGAAAGCAAGAAGAGCCTGAAGAGTTAACATCTGAATTTTACTCAACAAGATGATAATAGTTTAGATGAAGATCTATTTTTTCTGATGGAGATGAGTCAGACTCATCGATATCATCACGCATGAAATGTATGAAGTTGAAAAATGAGTCTAGCCCTTTTGGCCAATCCTCCAGAATAAGAAGGGGATTTGAAGAAACTACCTCTTCAGAAGAATCTGAGCAAGAGAAAGTGATTCAAGTTCAGTTGAGAAATGGTAAAGTCTTACCACCTTCATCAAAGAAGGGAAATACAAATAAAGATGAAGGAAAATAAATTGAAGTCAACAAAGATATCATTCCCAAAAATCCTAGGATAAAGCCTAAATCAAGTGAAAAGATAGATTATAATATCCTATCATATTTGAGAAAGATCCCTCCACAATTGAGTGTGTATGAGGCTCTCTTGATGTCAAAAGACCTCTGAGAAACTTTGATGCAGGCTCTGAAAGATTTAAAAAGTTATGAAGCTTACTTTGCTGAAAAATATATGACTGAAGCATTGCAAACTCAAGATCTCCCAATAATCACATTTTTTGAAGAAGATCATATGTTGGGTGTAGTAGATCATAATCGTCCTCTATATGTTATTGTGGAGAGTGATGGCAACTTGATCAGTCAAATATTGATTGATCCAGGTTCTTCTATCAATCTTATGAGTCTAAAGGTATTAAAAGGATTATCACTTGATATCCAACATCTTGGGAGAGATAAGTTGATAGTTCATGGTTTCAATGATAAAAGACAAAAAAACTCTGGGATCTTTTATTCTTCCGCTCAAGTTTTGGGATTTATATATAGAAGCCAAATTTCATGTAATCGATGTTGATACATCATTTAGAGCTCTTTTGGGTCGGCCATGGCTGCATGAGTATGGCATGGTTCCATCAACTATGCATCAGTGTATGAAGTACCTAAAAGATGGAGAAGAGTTCAGAATTCCTTGCAACATACAACCATTCTCCGTCCATGAAGCAAAGATCAATGAAGATGCAAAATATTTTAGCCTTAAAGCACCTAAGCCAACAGAGCCTCTTGAGGTGATAGCATCCACTTCAGGAACTAAAAAGCAACTTCACAAAGTGAAATAGCAGAAGTAAAGAGGAAGAAAGAAGGCAATGTTGACTCTCCTTAAAGCACTTGATTCTGCACCTAAATAAAAAAAATAGTTCCTCATTTGGGAAGTGACATACATGAAGAAGAAGATATTCTTGTCAAACGTAAAGGAACTTATAAGCTTTCAATAAAGGCAAAATATGAAATAAGTGATTTGAATTCAGACTATGATTTTGAATCTGCTTATGAAAATAGAGTTCAGATGGTCACATCAAGAAGGATAGCTCATTTGATAATATCAGAGGACTCCTTCAAGATTATACACATCGTTCAAGACTTCAAAGATATCACTCCACCGGAGGTTCATAATATTGAAGAGTTGATAACATTCTATGTGGCATCACTGAGCCTGAGTGACGGAATAGGAACTCTATTTTATAAATTTGAAGAGTCTCATCCTCACAATTTTGATCAGCCTGCTCAACATAAAAATTCTGATGAGATAGTGCCAACAAGAATATCAATATACTATCCATAGAAATTATGAAGAATGATGAAGCTTGGAATTCAAATAGGAATTAATAAACATAAAACTCAAATCTTTAACAGGACGTGGAGCCAAAGAAGTCCTCAAGCATCATGAATAAGTGAAGTTTATCACTAAAGGTCTTGGGTTCATTGAGAAGTCTCATCAAAATAAAGCTTGTTATACTATAATAGAAGCTGAGATCAAAGCTAATAATGATGAATGAGCTCCATGAAATTCTTCTTATAAATGATGAAGAAGTAGAAGCCAAGCCTGCACCTGAAGAACTCAAAGATGGTGGACAAATAGCTACTAATGATGAACTCAAAGAAATCAACCTAGGAGCTGAGGATGATTCCCATCCAACTTTCGTTAGTACCTTTCTACCTAATTAGAAAGTTGAAAAGCTAAAAATGCTACTTTGTGAATTCAGGGACTGCTTTTCCTGGACATATTCTGAAATGCTAGGCTTATCTCCTAATATAGCAGTTCATAAACTTGTTATTAAATGAGATGCGATGCCTGTTAAGCAAGCTCTCAGGTGAATGAGATTGGAGATTGAAGAACAGGTAATTACAAAAACTAAGAATCTGATCAAAGCAGGCTTCATCTAGGAGGAGAAGTGCGCAAATTTGATAGCCAACATTGTCCCAGTTAGGAAGAAGAATGGTCAAATCCGTCTCTACATTGACTTTCAAGACCTAAATAAGGCATTCCCAAAAGATGACTTTTCACTTCCAATATCAGAACTACTAGTGGACAACGCTTCCAACTATGACATGTTCTCATTCATGAATGGATCATCGGGATACAACCAAATCAAAATGGCACATGAAGATGAAAGAGATACATCATTCAGAACACCTATTGACATTTATTGCTTTATAGTCATGCATTTTGGTTTGAGGAATATTAGAGCTACATACCAAAGAGCCATGACGCGTATTTTGGATGAGTTGATTCACCAAAAAGTGGAGTGTTATGTTAACAATTTGGTGGTGAAGAGCTTAAATTGTGAAGATCACTTGGAAGACTTGAGAATTATATTGGAGAGAAATAGAAAATTTAATCTCAAGATGAACCCTATAAAATGTGCATTCGGTGTATTAAATTTCTCCATTTTGTGCATCATAGAGGAAATTGATCCTGTTAAGATCAAGGCAATTATGGAGATGCTTCCTCCGAAGAGTTTGTGCTAGCTTCATTCTTTACAAGGATAACTTGCATTTATCCATCGATTCATATCAAACCTATCAGGATGCTGTGAACCATTTAAAAAGTTGTTGAAGAAGGATGCTCTATTCAAATGGGATAAGGAGTGCCAAGAAGTCTTCAATAACATTAAAAGCTACCTATTAAATCCACCAATCATTACAACACTTACTCTTGGGAAGCCACTCATTCTATGCACAACTGCATTAGAAGAGTCCCTTGGAGAATTATTGGCATAACACAATGAAGAAAATAAAGTGAATGCTCTTTATTATATCAATTGAAGATTAATAGACGCAAAAATGAGATACTCCCCGATAGAGAAGCACTATTTAGCATTAATCTTTGCAGCCCAAAAGCTCTATCATTATAAGTTATCTAACAAGATTACTCTCATCTCAAAGATTAATCTGCTGAAGTACTTGATGATAAGACCAGCATTGATAGGTCACTTGGCAACATAGGCAATATTGCTTCTATAATTTAATATCACATACATTCTGCAGAAAGTAGTGAAGGGACAAGTCTTAGCAGATTTTCTAGCTACACATCCCATCCCTGCAGACGCTTCCCTTAATGATAATTTGCCGGATGAACAAATTATGCCCATTCACAAAAGAGAAAAATCACAAATTTTGGAAATGTACTTTGATGGAGCCTCATCGATCAAATAAGTCAAACCTCAAAATTTCCTAATGGCAAGAGTAGGAATCAGCATTATCTTTATAACACCAAAAGGAGGGATAATAAGACAATCATATGGGCTGACTGAGCCAATAACTAATAATGAAGCTGAATATGAAGCATTAGTGGTAGGTTTTGAAGAAGCTATTTTTATAAGCATTCAAAACTTGCATATTTTTGGCATCTCAGCTTATTATAAATCAAGTACTTGGCATCTATAAAATCAACAAGCTTGAGTTAGCTTTCTATGATAAGCGAGCTCTCGAACTTATGAAGCAAATACCAAATATCACACTAACTTGAATCTCTCGATCTGAGAATAGAAGTTGATTACTTAGCAAAATTAGCTAAAGAAATGATAAGTATGAATGCTGATTATGTCATGATCGGGATATTTACTTAATGAGTTCTAAAGCCAACAAAGTATCAATACCTATAGGCAGAGGGGTTATCAAATCTAGCCCAGCAGGATGCAACTCAAGTTGCTCCTCATACTCCCCAAAATCAACAAAGAGTTATGCCAAGAAGAGCTAAGAATGACATTGCCTCAGAAAAGTAGTATGAAGCCTTTATTGTAGAAGAGCCACATGATTGGAGGCAACCCTTGATTGACTACTTTAAAGAAGGAAAATTATAAAACAATAAATCACTGACAACTCAAATTGAGAAGAGAATGTTGTGTTATGCTTTCATCAACAACACTTTATATTATCGATCCTTTGAACAAATGTGGCTATGATGCCTAAATATATGTGAAGCTAGCAAAGTGATAGTTGAAGTTCATGACAGACTTTATGGTACACACCAGTCGAGTCCTAAGATGGCAGCAAATATCAAAAGGATGGGCTATTATTGGCCATCTATGGTGAGAGACTGTATCAATCATGCTAAGAAGTGTCATGAATGTTAAGTACATCGAATATAATCCACCAAATCCAAAACCCACTATAGCATCGGCCATTGAATGTACGGATGTAATCGGACCAATTGATCCGCCGCAGTCAGCTGGACACCACTTCATCTTATCATTGACTGATTATTTCTCTAAGTGGGTTGAAGTTGCCCTATTTAATGAAGTTACTGCTGATCGAGTGATCAACTTCTTCATGCATAATGCGGTCCATAGATTTGGAGTGCCACGTAAAATAATTTCTGATAATGGTATAACTTTCAAAAGTGCAAAGATTTATAGGTTTGACAATAGACATAAGATTGATTGGCGATACTCTTCAATATATAATCCAAGAGCAAATGGTTTGGTAGAGTCATTCAATAAGACATAGTCAAACTGCTCAAGAAGATCCTTACTAAAAATAAGAGAGAATGACATACTAAACTAATAGAGGCACTATTGGCGTATCGAACCACCTACAAGACGCAGAATAAAGCCACTCCTTATTCATTATTATTTGTAACTGAAGTAGTTCTTCTACTTGAAGTCGAGTTTCCTTCACTTTGAGTGTCCATCCAATACAATCTAAGTGAATATCACAATGCTCGTCTGAGGATGGAGGAACTTGATGCGCTTGATGAAGTTAGACTGCAAGATCATCAAAATCTAGAGGTCTATCAAGCAAAGATGTCCAGGGCTTTTGACCATACGGTGTGACCTCGAACATTCCAAAAAGGAAAATTAGTCTTGGTGTTGAGAAGACCAATTATCCCCAATCAAAAATTTGATGGTAAATTTGAACATAATTGGGGGGGCCCTTTTGTTAGTGAGATAGTGAACCAAGGATGGGGCATACCAACTTATTGACCTAAAAGATGAAAGACCAATGCCGCTAATTAATGGTTGATACTTAAAAAAATATTATACATGATGAATACATTCTCAATGTATAATAGAAATCCCCCTGCAAAATAACGATATTTTTATTATATCTATTTAGGTCGACATCATATTTCATGTCGAGATCCCTAAATAAATATACTCACACAATATGAAGAAAAAACTTTCTGTGAAAATTTCTCTGTTACACAAGGGGCATTTTAGACTTTTATACATAGAAGAAAGTAATGTTACATGTTAAAACCCTCTTAAGAGCATATCAATTCAAATATAGATATATGTGTGTATTTTTATCTTGAAAGTTCTCCTAATTGTGCTTTAGAATTCCCCCTGCAAGATAGGGGTACTTTTTTTAGTTTATGTTAAGTTTATTTGAGTTGATGTCATGCTATAAGATGAGATCCTCGAATATATTCTGATTCAGGTTGACATCGAGCTTTAAGCTGAAATCTCTGAATATACCCATAATTATCATTGTTAAGTTGCAAGTTCTTACAGAAATAAAAAGAGTCTACTTCTATGCATGAAATGATAGCCCTAAATATCAATAAATTTATCTCCTAGATTTCCCAAATTCTAGAGATCAAGTAAGAAGAACTCCCAATTTCAGAAAGCTTCAATCAACTGAGTTGAAAGAAACATCAACCTCTACATCTTGAAGTCTAGGACACAGATGGGTTTTAAAGGTCGAACTCAACAAGCCCAAATATGGTCGAGTTACTGACTCTCTCCTCACTCAACAAGCTACAAGAAAAGGTCATAGTGAAAGAGCCCCTGTTTGTCAGTCTGATGATAAAGCCACCAACCCACTACAGCTCAAGTCGAAGACTCGAGTAGGTTCTAAAGGTCGAACTCAACAAACCCAAATGTGGTTGAGTTGCCGACGCTTTCCTCACTCAACAAGCCGTAAGAAAAGGCCGCAGTGAAAGATCCTATGCTCATCAGTCCAATGATAACAGTTGTTCAATCTCAAATCGTATCTAGCTTAGTGATTATAAGCAACCAGAATCTAAGAGATCTTTTTACTTAATCGATAAACCAAGAGAATCTGAGAAAACTCTCAATTCAAAGCTACCTCAAGTCAATCTTTATATTGCTTGTAGGGTGATATTTTAATCTATTCTCAAATAATCTTATCAAGCTCAAAGCACATATCAAAGCTAATATCCTCATCAAGTCTATCAAAACAGAAAGCACAGGACTGAGGAAGCAATTCTATAGTTCATACAAAGCCGATGGTTGAACTAAAAGAATCTTATAGTTATTCAGTCTGTTAAGGGATACATTGCTAGATTGATAACTCAATTGAGACCTAATATAAGCCGGAAGGCTGGGTCATCTATATGTACTATTCAATGAATTCGTTAAAGCACAAAGCACAAGATTCATGGCATACTTACACTTCCTGACAAGTCAACATGGACAAATCAGGTCAGTCCTTCATCAAGTCTACCAAGCTTAAAGCTAGGACAGAAGGAATTTCAAATCTGACCAAGCACAAGTAAACCAACTCCCTAGCGGAGTCCTTCTTCAAAACAAGCAGATTAATTCCTCCATGAAACCCAACCAAGCACGAGGCTAGGGCCAGAAGAAACTCAATTCTGTAATAACATAAAAGAAAGATATTTTCAGCAAAAGCCGTTGAAGCAGAGAGTATATGATATAAGAATTCTTATCTATTTGATAAGTCGATTCTAAAAAATTAGTCAATCCCATCATTTAGCATGTCCTAAATAAGGCATCATACTAATGACAATCATATCAAAGCTTCGTAAGCTATTACAATCGAAGCTGAAATGATCCAAGTTCTGTAGCTAGCATATAAATAAAGTAAATCACAAATCAAAGTTGATCTTCTCATCAAATCCCCCAAAGGCAAAAATCACCAGAATAGCGGAGGAATGTTAATTTCACTAATACAACAAGATAATACATGACTAATGAAAAGAGAAATAAAAAAGGAAAAAAGTACATCACGAGAGCCTAGACTATAGCTCCTGAAGCTATGCTAAATAAGCTGCTAAAGACTTCTGCTCACTCTCATCCAGCTGTAAAGTGTTAGTAGCTCTGATCAAAGCAGCCTTAGCATAGCTGGGTGGCTAGTGACGGCTACTCTTGCTCAATAGCGAAGCTCTTCTCGCTTGGCCTGACTCTCGATGTGGCAACCAATTTGTCTAACTCAAAAGAAGAATCTATCAAACTCTGATGATCTTATCATAGAGCCTCAACACTCTCTTCAAACTCATCATGTGCTAGGTTAGTTGTCTCCCTACGAAGCCTGACATGCTCTTGAAGCTCTGCCAGTAAAGTGCCAGAGTGGACAATACTGACTGATCCCATCCGGTGGATCAAGAACTCTACATCTCTACAGAGAGCCTCCAAATACCTAAGAACCTGCTCCTGTAAGCCAGTACAAGCTAGAAGATCTAGAATAGTGTTTGCATACGATGTGAAGCTGCATAGTGATTCTAGTGAATCCAAAGTAAGCCGAGAAACTACATCCCTCAAAAACACCAAGCCGCAATCCTACATGCCCTTGTCACGTGGATTTGGCCTATAGGGATATTGATGGTAGATCTCAGACTCATAACCTACATCAAGCACTGCAAGGAACAAATGAAAATAATCAGCATAAAGCAGAGTAGTAAATGTAAAGAAGTGTAACTAAAGAATAAAGAGAGGGAGAAAGTACCTAAACATGATGAATTCGACTGAACTGGTGTATCGTAAGCGACATAATCCTCGAGGACCCTCACTATCTAATAAGCTCCAGGGCTATGTGCAAGCTCAATAGAGGCCTCATTAGCATGAGATCCCTCACCTTAGAAGTCTCCCCAAGGCATTGGGCATAGTCGGGCTCAGTAGAGAAAAGTGGCTCCATATAAGGAGTAGTAAAATCGAAGGTGGTATGAAAGGCTAGCACATGCAATGGCTCAACTCTAAAGTCCTAAATAACATCTCCAGTGTTACCTGACACCTGTGACAACTCATCAGAAGTCATAAACTATTATGGAAGCGGGCTCATGAAATAATCAACTAAAGCCTGCACAAGCTCTGTAGGTTGACTACATCTACGTCTACGAGCCGGTGAAGAAATCTCAGTGTAGCTAGGAGTAAAATTACTAACTCTAACTCTGCCAAGAGAAGTGGTATCCTTAGCCCTAACTTGCTTGCCAATTGGTGCATCTGTCAAGAATCAAATTAGAGTATCAGATACACTAAATATATTTTGATAAAAAAAGGGGGAGAGAGGATAGAGGTATTGAAAGAAAGGAAGCTAGTGATTATACCTTTAGCATTATTATCTCCTGTCAATGGTAACCGATGATGGGTCCTCTAATCTCAAGGAACTCTTAAAGACCTCATCCTACGTTCATATCTCCTAAAACCATGCTCCAGAAAAGGACTAAAAGATAGCCATACCCATGTGAGGTAGGTATAACTAACCCTTGTGTGACCCTACGGAGGAACTATCTGAAAGTGAGCACCAATACCAAGCCTCAGTAAATATAGCCAAATAGCTAAAGCAATAAGTAATGTGTCTCAAGGGGAATCATCCTGATCCTCCTAAAATCCACTACACCAAGGATGAATGGTCTACCATCACGTCAGGAAGAAGAAACCAATTACCTACTTTGATTGGTAGCCCTAAAATAACTGACTACCCAAATCAGTAACATAACCATCCTATACTGAAAAGGTACTTAGCTACTCTCAATGTCTGACGGTCATAAAGCAACAAATATCTATCATTCTCATCAAGATTGTCAATAAGATCAACCCCTATAAAGTTAGATGGTAAGCCGAGTATATCCGGCTGGTGAACCAACAAAAATCAATCTCTAACCAAATGTGGAGCAAAGAAGAGCATGTGAATCCTCTTCATTTCCAAAGTAGAGGATGATCGGTATAACTGCAAGACTGTAGGATATCCTTGCTCTAAAAAGAATGTTGGATACTCAAAACAAGTAAAGGCACCATGTATGTGGAGATGAGCCCAAGCATATAAGTACTATCAAGGTAGAGTCACATCTCGCAACTCTAGAGAATTTGCCCTAGAAATCACCCCCAATATCCTATAAATCCTAGCTAGCACTGCTGGGGCCAGAGAAACTCACTCACCTCCAGAGATCCTGCTGGTTGCTAATAAAGCACCTGGGCGAACTGAGCCCTTTGTAATTGGGAGTACGAAAATGCAAAGCCATGCCATTATAAATCTTGCTCAGAACAAATCCTCACCCAATCCCTGTATAGCTGGAGAAGTCCTCCCTACTGGTAAAGTAGGCTCCACAGTCTCCTCCGCTAACTAACTATCGTCAGATACATCCAATTGAAAAGGGTCATGTAGTGCTACAGTCTCATCAGATAGAGCATAATCATATAAGAAGTTATGAATCCATGTACTCAAAGGAAGTGCAGCTCGTGATCATCTTAAACATCTTAATGCCCTGAAAGTCTAGTGATAATGGTTCAGAAGATCAATATAAATAGAAGGCACAACTAGCCTACCTCGTCGATCATAATCATCTAAAAGCTACTTGCAAATAACTCCTCGTCAGGTGGAACACATTCCTCATAGAGGTAACCAAATATAGGAAGACTTGCATAGCATGTAGGTCCAAAAGGGTGACTGTCAACTCCTCCAGGCCAATCCAACAAGTGTTACTACTAGTATCCCAGAACTCTGCTACGCCACGAGCCCAAGAAGAAGGCATACTCCCAAAATCAAATAAAGACACATATATTGCCTCATAAATGCTTGTTGTTTGCAAAGTATTTCTGTGGCATGTCCCTGTGGAAGAGTAGGAATCCTACCAACAGAGGAATCTTGAAGGCATCTAATGAACTTTGTGGGCGGTGGCTCAGTTAGGCGTGTCATCTACTCTTTGTTAAGTAGGTTGTAAGACATCACAATATCCAGAACTAACCTAGGCTATTGTGTTATCCAAAGGATTGTAGTCTTCGCACTTCAGCTTAATGGTAGCCACCTAATCTGTAGGATCCTCAAAGGTGAAGGAATCTGAAGTATAGTCAAGAAGTATAGAAGAGCATACAAAGAAACCACAAAAATCACATATCATCATCGATTATCTTTGCTGATCTTATCCATCAACATCCCCATGAGGATCAAGCATGTCAATCTCCGACCAAATAGCCTCCTCACTAGGCTCAACAGATGACAGATCATCAGGTCTCCCCCAGTGGAACATTTTCTTGTAAAATAATTAGAGAAATGACACATAAGAATCCAACAAAAAGGAGGGAGTTATACTAAGAAGTGGTAAGAAAAAAAGAGGAACAAAAAAAGAGAAAACAAAGAAAGTCAAAAAAGAGTCAACCAATTTTCAACAAATGTGACTCGTTTCATGCGCAAACCACATTTGTTAGGAGGGCATTTGTTGCCTCCACATATGTGTCATAAGTCAGGTCAAGCTCATAAGTCAAATTCAACGGACTTCAGAAGTGACAGTGTATAAATCGGGACTCAAAATGCATTGGACATCACCAAAAATGCTCGAAATAACCTTCGATCAATGAACGGACTTCACCATCACGTTCAAAACATCAAAATTGGTCAAGGTATAAATATTGAAAAATCTAATGAGCAACTGATCAAGCGATCGAGCTATCAATATGTCGACACGCATATATGGGAAAAGAGCTGTGATGATGCCCGACCAACCTCCATTCATGAAATTAATCACGTCATTAGCTTCAAAATATCAAAAACTATCAAATAAGGCTATCCACGCTCAATTCAGATGAGTCTATACAAATGTCAAGTGAGCGATTATTGCAAATCAAGGCGAACTCGAACATTACCAAAATCGACAAATGACCTCGATCGGACGGACTTTGCCATCACATTCAAAATGTTGAAACTAGTCAGAATATAAATATTGCATAACTTGATGAGCAACTGTTCAAGCGATCGAGTCTTCAATGAGTCTGCATGCATATCGAGATCAGAAGGCACTGACGCAAACCAAACTATATTTGTTCATGAAATTGATTACGTTGTTAGCTTCTAAACATCAAAATCTGTCAAGTAAGACTATTCGCACTCAATTCAGACAAATCTGCATGAAAATTGAGTGGTTGAAAGCGGTGACATGTATTTTGAGTGAAACTCAATTTGATGGCCGACTCAAATCAACGAAAGAAAGCAGACCGTTGAGTTAGGAATATAAAAAAAAGAAGCTAAAATTGATATATATATTGACCATGTGATTTTATCAGTATAAAGTTCACATTAAAGTCAATTAAAAATAAATTTAACAAATAAAACCTAACCTAAATTACCCTATTCCTATTCGATTCTCGACCGGTTTCGTCCCTCTCCTCACTATCAAAACCTTGACCCTTGAGGGAGTCCTTCTCCCTCGCAAGAGATCCGAGCTTCCTCCACAAGCACCCTTGTCTCTCCTCACGGCCGAAGGGGCTCCCGCTAGTTTGTTTGAATGCCAACTGTTCCCTCCTCTTCTTACAAACTACAAGGTCACTTCCTCCTTTCCCCCTTTTCTCAAAACTGCAAGGGCTTCCTTTCCATTTTTCTCTAATTAGAAACTACTCTTCCTCCTCTCTTCAAATCGCAAGCAAGGTAAGCCGAATTTCTTCTTCTTCTTCCTTCTTCTTCTTCTTTTTCCTCCTTCTTATTCTCTTCTTCATCTTCTTTCCTTTCCTCTCAAAAGCCAAAAATAAAAATCCCTCCCCATTTCCTTCAAATTCCTTTAGCCAAAAATCACTTTCTATTTTTCCTCTTTCTCTCAATCTTCTTGGCCGATAATCTCTTCCTACTTCCATCACTTTCCCAAAACTAAAAATCTCAATTTTCCAAAATCGAAAATACCTCCCTATTTCTTTCAATTTCCTTTAGCCAAAAATCACTTTCCATTTTTCCTCCTTCCCTCAATCTTCTTGGCCGATAATCCCTTCCCACTTCCTTCACTTCCCAAAATTGAAAATCTCAATTTTCCAAAACTAAAAATCTCTCCCCATTTCCTTCAATTTCCTTTAGCCGAAAATCACTTTCCATTTTTCCTCCTTCCCTCAATCTTCTTGGCTGATAATCCCTTCCCACTTCCCTCACTTTCCCAAAATCAAAAATGCCAATTTTCCAAAATCAAAAATCCCCTCATTTTCCTCCAATATGAATTTCCAAATCTACTTTGTGGCAATCGAAGAAGAACATCGTCATTAGGAGAGTTCTTCTTCTGATTTCTAGCATCACCCCTTTCCACTGCCCTTTCCAATTTTCTTTTGACACAACTAGAGTGGAACACCGTCATTAGGCGGCCTCCTCTCCTGGTTTCCGGCATTTCCCATTTCTACTTCTCTTTTTGACCTTTCCCTTCATCATAATCGGAGAGGAACATCATCATTAGGCAGGTTCTTCTCTTGGTTTCTGACATCTCCAACTCTATCTTTTTGTCAAACATTGCAACGTGCAGAAAAATGAGTAAGAACATGTGGGATCAAAGTGTGATGTGGATTTATATGCTTGTGTTTCTTTGCAGGTTAGAAGGCCTCTTTATGCTCATTAGGGCGCAACAAGATGAAAATTGGCTGCAGTGTCGCAAAACACAGCACGCTACACTCATTAGGGTGTACCGAGTATGCTAACGTCTGTTAATTCTCGCTCCCCTAGCCAAAATGCTGCCAAAATTTTGCCAAAATATTTCAACTTAAAAAAATAAAAAATAAAAGAATCGGCTTAAGAAGGTTAAGCAAGGAAACCTAAAGCTAAAATTCAAACTAAAATTCCAAATAAAAAGGGGGAGGGAAAATAACATACAACAAACACAAAAGTAAAACAAAAAAAAAGGGGTGAAACGTACTTACAAAATTTATCTAAGCTGAGTTGAAAGCCCATTAAAATTTTTAACCCTTCTTTCAAATCTCAACTCTTCAAACAAATGGAAGACCCCTCTTGTCTTACTTATAGAAATTAGAGGGGTAGAAGGACCCGCTTTCAAAAAAAAAAAAGGGGTGGGGGTGTGAAATGAATGTAGGAGAGTTTGAATAAGTCTTCTATGTGCGTCATAGCATAACTAACTTCAATGCAAGCACTTAAAATTTTGGTATTTAAAGTTTTGGCTATAATACTTAAATTGAAAGAAAACTTTTACGTGGAGAAATCCTATGGAGTTGAAGGTTGAATTAAATAGAGAAAATATGTCTCTATTTATCATATAGGTTGATCTATTTGAAAGCTTGAAATATCTAAGTATGTTTTCATAAAAAAATATAGAAATCCATAATCTTATTTATGAAAATAAGAAACAAGTCAAATGAGGAACCTTCAAAAAGAGGAGAAATCAACTTAAATATTACACTCTAATGATTCACAGAAGTAACTTCGAGGGGTAAATCTTCCTTTAAAATGACAAATTAAACTGTCCTTTTGAATTTATAGCTTCAAAACACAAAATGTCATTGGATCTGTAACTCTTCGTACAAGCAGACAAAATGTGATACTAAATCAAATTCTACAAAAATCATAGGGGCTTCCTTCAATCAAATATTAAAGAATTTTATTCTAATTATGATTTTCAAAGTCAATGACTTCATTAATTAAATGAAATTATCTAAGCTATAAATAGTTGCATGTGCTCGGACATAGAGATTTAAAGTACAAATTTTAATGTCTGAAAAGGCTACGCAGGCTAAATTGGAATCTATTAAATATTAATATGAAAATTGTACTAAGATATTAGATCAATTAATAGCGTCTTCTATGCCACTAGATTCACACCACATCGTTCAAGCGAATGGAAGACATTAATTAATGCATTATTAAATACACCCACTTGGGCCTCGACATTATGCTGAGTGCTTAAATTCAAGTGTCTAAGGATGTTGTGTCAGTTGTTACCCAGCTCAGTCTTATGACTAGGTCTGGGTGAACAAAACCTAAAAATCTATTATAAAAATTTTAACTTAGTGAAATATCTAAGAGGCTAATTCTGTCATGTGATAGTAGATCTAATCCTCTATTAGGAGCTAAACAAAGTTGATAGAATCTAAAGTTCTCAAGTTTATTTGAGTCAATTAATTAACTACCCCGATGATGGTTATGTTCAATGGTGATTTCAACCAGAGGGGATATTTTCATCAAAATATGATTCTATTTTCAAATTAAATATCAATCTAAAAATGCTTAAATGAAATTATATCATTAAAAGCTTAAAACAAAACTCAATCAATCGATCTTCCACAACTATTTATCGGAGGTGACAAATTAAGAAAACTCTAGCTCACGAAGGAGCCATTATCAAATCAAGTGTTCTGCTATGTTCACTCTCAATCAATCTCTTATCAAGAAGATGCCGCTGTCCTCTAACTGTGGCTCGACAGTTCTGATGATGCTATAACGAGTCCTAACGGGTGGTTTGGCGAAGGCTCCATCGTATTATGATCATGAACGTAGCTCGTTTCCTCTCTAATAGCTCTACCCTTTGAGTTATGAATCATAGGGTATACCTGATAGGGTGAAAAGTCCTCTGTCAATTAAGGTAGACTTAAGTCTATCTCCTTAGACAAATACCACCTCAGAGCTACAAGAATTTCTTGGATGACATAACCTATGTGTTGCTGATAAGGATCCTTTAGTGGGTTACCTCCTCCTCGTAAGACTGGCCACGTCCGGGATGATGGAATCATGGGATCTAGATCGAGCACGTCATCATTCTCTCAACCATCCAGTTTAAGCTCAAATGAAGAATTCCAAATTCCCCAAAATACTACTATATGCTATTATTGTTTATCTAACGACTATTAATCAAAAGTTCTCTCTCACTTATTGAGAGGGTAATTAAATGTAGGGCTTGAGCCTATAAGAAACCCGAACTAGATCTAAAGTCCTCACCAAATGAGGATGAAATCTCTGGGTAGTGTCTTATCTACTATTCCATCTACCTTTTGATAACTGCACCGATAGTTCAAATTGTAATCTCTTCAATTTAATATTTATCGAGAGGTTGGTGATGATTTTTTGAAGCCCACACATGTATTCTACTATGTTCACTCTCAAATAATCTCATGCTAGTAAGGATGTGTCTCGTGTCCTCTAACTACTTGGCTTAGCTAGTAGGCTCCACAGTTGATGCAGTTACGACCAGAGTCCTCTGATCGAGTAGCTTGGACAGTTAGGCTCCATTATATAACGATCATGATCATAGCTCGTATGCTCCCCAATGGCTCTACCCTTTGAGTTGTGAATCATATGAGATACTTGATAGGGAAAACATCCCTCTGTCAGCTAAGGTAGACTTAAGCATGTCTCCTTAAACAAACACCACCCCAGGTCTACAATAATTTTTTGGACGATGTAACCCATGTGTTACTGATAAATATCCTTCGGTCAGGTTGGGTCGACTACCTCCTCTGACTAAGTAGAATAGGGACCACGACAGCCCGGGATGACGGAACCATGGGATCTAAATCGGGCACAACATCATTCCCCAAACCATCCAATTTAAGCTAAAATAATGAATTTCATAATTCTTAAATTCTAAAACTCCACATGCTTCTACTATACGCTAGGATTAAGCGATTTAAGGACTAGCCTTAATCGAAAGTTCTCTTTCACTTATTGAGAGGGGTAATTAACTATAGAGGCATGCACCTATAGGAAACCTGGAACCAGATCTAAAGTCCTCACCAAATGAGGATGAAATATCTAGGTAGTGTCTTATCTACTAATCCATCTGCCTTCTGAAAATTACATCGACACTTTCAATCATACTCTCTTCAATTTAATTTATCGAGAGGTCGGTGGAAAATTTTCAGAGCTCACAAATTTCTAGCCAATTCGTTGGGGATAGGATTATTTTCATCTTTGGCAAGTCATATACATGCTATAGTAGTAATAAAATATTTTAAAATTCAGAACAAAATAATGATAATTTAAATGTGTAATAAATTCAAATTACTGATAATGGATTTACAGAGCACTCCTTTCGCTATCCAGCTAGGGCGCGGTGTGAACATTTACCTAGCCAATGTCGTCATCAACACAAGAGATGTTGGTGCCACAATTCAATTTGGTAGCTTGAGTTTCTTGGCTATCGTAACCACAACTCCTGAAGTACCCACCCATGGTACATTTGTCTAAGGCCTTGCTGGAAGGCCTCAAGTTACTAAAGCACCTACTAGCCACATTCGCCAATCAAGTCTGCAGCAAACCATTGTTAAGGAGTTCTCCCAATAGAGAACTTAAGTTTTTAAAAGGTTAGGTCAATTTGAAGCCCTGTGATGAAAAGAACCATCAGTAGGCCAACTTTGTCTTTAATGCCTCTTGATACAATTGCTTCTCTGATTGAATTTTTTGTACCTAGAAAGCATGATCATGAAGTTGCCTCATCAGGAAGCAAATTAACCAAAAGGTAGAGAAGAAGAAACAATGCTAAGTTGAGGGCTTAGTAGATCCCCTTTGAACGACCTAGTGAACAAGCAATACTACCACCTAAAGCGAGTATTCCTACCCATAATAACTTTGATAATCTAAAGTGGGTAAAAAGGAATAGCTCTACTGGTGAGATAAAGCAATCCTTCTGGACTCAGCCACATCAAGCTCCACTACCACAGAGGAGACAGCCTAAAATACTGTTTGCTAGAATACACAAGATTCTAAAAGTTACAAAGGATAAAAGCTAGATGAGAAGAAAATTTCGGAGGCATGTGGTGATTGAAAATACCGAAGCTCCACCAAGGAGGTTGCCACTTCTTCTGGTAACCAGTCATCGAGCCAAGCATGCCTTGCATAGTGAGCATCGGTGCATGACCCTCAGACCGTGTGTCCAAGAATTCACTGTCGAAAGGTCCCAGTAAAAGGGTAAATAGATATGGAGGCCAAGGTTCTGTGATGAAACCCTGAAGGATGGAAGAGGTGTGACATCTGACACACATGTTCAAAAATCCACCTCAAAAATAACTCATCAGAAATGGATACTCAAAAGAAAGGATATCACTAATGAAATACATGATGGTTGACACCCTGAAGAATCCTCTAAGGGATCTCGTCATCGATCAAATTCACCCCCATAAGAGAAGGTTGACTTTGATCGCAGTCCTTTAATGGAAGAAGTATTTATTCCGCACATTGAACTAGTGATCCACTGGAAACGTCAATCAAAAATTCATGTGCAAAAAGAAGGTGATGAACAAAATACTATGGAAGTAGAAGTCATCTATATGGTCAAAGATATAGATGAACTCTCCGCTGCACATCACAACATGGATTGTGAACCCGAATTGACCTTTATGAAGAAGAGAGTCTTCACGAAGTAAAAGTAGAAGATGGATCTTCAATCTCTCCTGAAGAGGAAGAACAAGAAGATCAAAATGAGAAAGAGTTCATGGGTGTCAAAGCTGTTTATATGATTGAACCAGAAAAATGATCAACCTGGTATATGCTTTTATAATCAGAGTCATCATTAAAGAACGCATGTCATAAGGAGAAGCCAAGTTCTTCCCGAAGATGAGCAAGGAGCGTAACAACAAGGAATAGAGGAAGAGGAAGAGCTTGTATTGATTGATGCTATGGCGCTAGCTAGAGAGCAAAGAGAAATGCAGCGTCAAATAGAAGTCAAAGACAAGAAAATTACAGCTCGGTACCAAGATGAATGATATGATGGTACAAATGAATATCATGATGGAGATGTTGTAAAAGAATATCACATCAACTGTTGCACTTAATTTATTTGCTAATCAACAAGTAGCAAATAATACTCTATACCACCAGTCATTTTAGTACCTCAAGCTCTTATAATACATGCTACACCTGAAACTAGGAATGAAGTTAACTAACTATCTCTTTAGCCAATAATTCAAAATATGGCTAGCACACCAAGAACAATAATAGTTGCTCAACTGAAAATGATAATCAATGAAAAGATAAAGCCACCATAGCGAGTAGCAAAAAGTTGGTGAGTAAGGTCGCCTTACCCTAAATATGATCAAGTGTCGCACGAAAGGTTACTCGCCAAAAATTTAATACTTTTAGTGGACTTGGTAATCCAAAGCAACATCTAGCCCAATTTAAGGGGTAATACAGGAATACAGAATGATCACTTTATCAAGAGCCTAACCTCAGCTACTTTCGAGTGGTATGTAGAATTGCTGAATGATTCGATTAAAACCTTAGCTGAATTAGAGATAATATTCATGAAGATGTTCGCTAGTATAATTGAGAAAATAATAATCGCTGACCATGCCTTGCTGAAAAGGAGAAAAGATGAGCCAGTGATAAAATTTGTAAGTCATTGGCGTAACCTAAGCATGAAATGTGAGCAACAAATGGAAGAGGAACAAGCGATCCAATTGCTAATGGGCAATGTGGATGATAAAATGACAATATTTTTATGTATGGCATCAATTACAACATTCAAAAACTTGCTTGATAGGGTGGCTAAATTTGAAAAGCTGAATCGCCCTAAGTCTAAAATTTATGCTGATAAATAAAGAAGAAACAAACCTTCAGACTCAAGAATAAACGAAACTCATGCCGCTTCTTATAGATCAAAAGGTGAAATGCGGGTGATTTATAATGTGGATAAAGGAAAATAGTTGATGTACAATGATGATAAAGGAAAGAAACCTGACTATTCTAATCCACAGCCAAAATTTGTATAAGGAGGCAATGATAAACCTTAGACCTTTCTAAGTGGTGAGGAGCATCCAAAATAAATAACAAGAGATGATGAGCAAATGCGATCATCTCTTAAGGAAAAGATGAATAAAAACTATTCCTTTAGAAGAGACATTGTGGCCAAATTATTATGGCAAGTAGTTAAAGCTGGTTTATAATTATTAGAAATTAAAAGGCTGAATCGATCAAGTCAAAATCCAAATTGTCTATCATCGATGATCACCATCCTATTAAAGATTGTTATGTCTTCAAAGATTGGCTAGAAAGGAAGTATCGGAGGAGAATTTACATTATCCAAAGGTTCTAGTCAACCTAAAAGAGAGTCTACAAGGATAATTACGTCCTCTTCTGTATCATCCATCAAAGATAAAAGAAGAAATCAGTTCAGACTGAAGAATGGGAAACATTAGTCTCCAAAAAGATCATGAAAATGCTAAAACAGCTAAAGGCGTCTCTAGTGTTAAGTGGAAATCACCACTTAAATCTACATTGTACTTAAAAGAGATACCTACACCAAATATTTGGGCTTCTCAACGGCATTCTGATAAGGCAACTTCATCATAGCACGAGGAACAATCTACTAAATGTTGGCCTCATAAATCAAAGAAGCTGCCTAAGAAAGAAAGATCAAGAAGAGAACTACAACTCAAAAGATCATTAACAATTTAGAAGAGTATCACTGGTCAGCAAGGAAACCATTTAGGCTTGCAGACTTTATGTCTAACCTTTGCATTATCGAATCGGATAAAGAAGATAATGGTGAATCTTGTCCAGTAGAGATATGTCGAATCATCTACGTGATGTCAGATGTTCTTCAACATCGCTACTAAAATGACGGCAATGAGACTCACCAACCCATCAAAATTATTATCAAGAAAGTAAAAAGAGTTTGAGGCATGTGAATTTTTTTTAATGACTCAATAAGACAATAACAGCTCAGATGAAGATCTAAATTTTCCCGTCGGAGAAGAGTTATACTCATTGATATCATCACGCGTGAAATATATGAAGTTAAAAATAAGTCTAGCTCTTTTGGTCAACCCTCTAGAGTAAGAAGGGAAATTGAAAAAACTACCTTTTCAGAAGAATCTAAGCAAGACAAAGTGATTCAAGTTCAGTTGAGAAGTGGTAAAGTCTTACTGCCTTCATCAAAGAGGGAAAATGTAAATAAAGACAAAGACAAACAAATTGAAGCCAATGAAGATATCATTCACAAAAATCATAGAATAAAGCCTAAATAAAGCAAAAAGATATATTACAATATTCTATTATATCTGAGAAAGATCCCTACATAACTAAGAGTGTATGAGGCTCTCTTAATGTCAAAAGACCTCCGAGAAATTTTGATACAAGCACTCAAAGGTCTAGAGAGTTATAAAGCTTATTTTGCTGAAAAATATATGACTGAAGCATTACAAACTCAAGATCTCCCAGTAATCACATTTTTTGAAGAAGATCTTATGTTGGGAATAGTGGATCACAACTGCCCTCTATATGTTATGACAGAGAGTGATGGCATCATGATCAGCCAAATTTTGATCGATCCAAGTTCTTCTATCAATCTTATGAGTTTAAAGGTATTAAGAGGATTATCATTTGATATCCAACATCTTGGGAGAGATAAGTTGATGGTTCATGATTTTAATGAAAATGAAAACTCGGGTTCTTTTTCTCCGCCAAGTTTCGATTTATATACCAAGCCAAGTTTCATGAATGGCATGACACATCATTATGATATCTAAGTCCAAGATGAGTCCTCAAAAAGAAGCTCAAGCCAACAAAGCCTCTTGAAGTGGTTGCATCCACTTTAGGAACTAAAAGTAATTTCACAAAGTGAAAGAGCATAAGCAAAGAGGAAGAAAGCAGGTAATGCCGACTCTCCCTAAAGTACTTGATTCTACATCTAAATCAAGAACATCAGTTCCTCATTTGGGAAGTGACATGCAAGAAGAAGAAGATATTTTTATCAAACCCAAGAGAACTTATAAACTTTCAAGAAAAGTAAAGTATTAAATAAGTGATTTTGATTCAGACTATGACTTTGAATCTACTTATGGAAATAGAGTTCAGATGGTCACATCAAGAAGGATAGCTCATTTGGCAATATCAGATAACTCCTTCAAAATTATGCCCATCCCTCAGCAGCACTTCGAAGAAACTACTCCACTGGAGGTTCATAATATTAAAGAATTGATGACATTCTATGTGCCGCCGTTGAGTAAGAGTTGTGGAATAGGAACTCTATCTTACAAATCAATTTTGATCAGCCTACTCAACATGAAAATTTTGATGATATAGTGCCAACAAGAATACCAATATACTATCCATAGAAATTATGAAGAATTATGCATAAGCTTGGAATTCATATTGGAACTATTAAAAATATAACTCAAATCTTTAATAGGATATGGAGCCAAAGAAGTTCCCAAGCATCATGAAGAAGTGATAAGTTTATCACTAAGGGTATTGGGTTCATCCAGACATCTCATCAAAATAAAGCTTATTATAATATAATTGAGGTCAAAACTAATAGTGATGAAGAAGATGATTCCATGAAATTCTTCTCAAAATGATGAAGAAGTAAAAGCCAACACCAAGAACTCAAAGATGGTGGACAAATAGCTACTATGGATGAACTCAAAGAAATCAACCTAGAGCGAGGATGATCCCCATCAACTGCCCTTCACCGATGAGAAAGTTGAAGAGCTAAAAATGCTGTGAATCGAGATTGCTTTGCTGACATATTCTAAAAATGTGCTTATCTTGAGTTCATAAACGCTATTAAGATACGATGCCTGTTAAGCAAGCTCCTATGCAAATGAGATTGGAGATTGAAGAACAGGTAATTACATAACTAAGAATCTGGTCAAAGTTGGCTTCATCCGGGAGGAGAAATATGTAGATTGGATAGCCAATATTGTCATAGTTAGGAAGAAGAATGGCCAAATCTGTCTCTGCATTGACTTCCAGGACCTAAATAAGGTGTACCCAAAAGATGGCTTTCCGCTTATAATATCAGAACTACTAGTGGACAATACTTCCAACTATGATATATTCTCATTCATGGATGGATTATCGGGATATAATCAAATCAAGATGGTGCTTGAAGATGAAAGACATACGCCATTCAGAACACCAATTGGTATATATTGCTACATAATCATGCCTTTTAATTTAAAAAATGCTAGAGCTACATACCAAAGAGCCATCATGCATATTTTTGATGAGTTGATTCATGGAATGTTATGTGATTTATGGTGAAACTTAAATAGTGAAAATCACTTTGAAGACTTGAGAATTGTATTAAAAAGAATCAGAAAATATGATCTCAAGATGAATCCTCTAAAATATGCATTTGGGATATCCTCTAGAAAATTCCTTGGGTATATTGTACGCCACAGACGAATTAAAATTGTTCCCTCTAAAATCAAGGCAATTATGGAGATGCCTCCACCGAAGAGTTTGCGTCAGCTTCGTTCTTTACAAGGATAGCTTACATTCATCCATCAATTTATCTCAAATCTATGGTGCTGTCAACCATTTATAAAGTTGATGAAGAAGGATGCTCCATTCAAATAGGACAAGGAGTGTCAAGAAGCCTTCAATAGCATTAAAAGCTACCTGTTAAATCCACCAATCCTTGCAATATCTACACCTAGAAAGCCCCTCATTGTATACACAACTACGTTAGAAGAGTCCCTTGGAGTATTGTTAGTGCAACACAATGAATAAAGCAAAGATAATGCTCTTCATTATATCAGTCAAAGATTAATAGGTGCAGAAATGAAATACTCTCCGATAGAGAAGCACTGTTTGGCATTGATCTTTGCAGTCCAAAAATTCCATCACTATATGTTATTTCATAAGATTACCCTCATCTCAAGGATCAATTCATTAAAGTACTTGATGATAAAATTAGCATTGACAAGTCGCTTGGCAAGATGGGCAGTATTGGTTTTACAATTTGATATCATATACGTCTCGTAGAAAATAGTAAAGGGACAAGTCTTAGCAGATTTTTTTTGCTGCACATCCCATTCCTGTGCACTCTTTTCTTAATAATGATTTGCCTGATGAGCAAATCATGCTTATTCATGAAAGAGAAAAATCACAAAATTGGAAAATATACTTTGATAAAGCCTCATCAATCAAGCAAGTCAAACCTCTTAATTTCCCAAGGGTAAGAGTAAGAATCGATGTCATCTTTATAACACCAGAAGGAGGGATAATGAGATGATCATATGTGTTAACTGAGCCAAGAACTAATAATGAAATCAAGTATTAAGCATTAGTTGCAGGTTTTGAAGAGGCTATATTCATAAGCATTCAAAACTTGCATATATTTGGTGATTCTTAGCTTATTATAAATCAAGTACTTGACATCTATAAAATCAACAAGCTTGAGTTAGATTTCTATCATAACAAGTTCTCAAGCTTATGAAGTAAATACAAAATATCACATTAACTCAAGTCTCTCAATTCAAGAATAGCAAAGCTGATTGCTTAGCAAAATTAGCTAAGAAAATGATAAGTATGAATGGTGATTATGACATGATCGGCATATTTACTCAATGAAGAAAGTATCAATCCCCACAGGTAGAGGGGTTATTAAATTTGACCCAACAGGATGCGACTCACATTACTCTTCAAACTCCCCAAAATCAATAAGAAGTTGTACCGAGAAGAGCTAAGAATCACATTGCTTTAGAAAAGTAATGTGAAACTTTTATTGTAGAAGAGCCACAAGATTGGAGGCAACCCTTCATCAACTACTTTAAAGAAGGAAAATTACCAAATAATAAATCACTGACAGCTCAAATTGAAAAGAGAATGTTACGCTACGCTTTCATTAACAAGACTTTATATCGTAGATCCTTTGAATAAATGTGGCTATTTGAAAATGCTAGAAAGTGATGGTTGAAGTTCATGAAGGACTTCATGGTACACATCAGTCAGGTCCCAATATGGAACTAAATATCAAAAGGATGAGCTATTATTGGTCATCTATGGTGAGAGAGTGTATCAATCATGCCAAGAGGTGCCACGAGTGTCAAGTATATGGAAATATAATCCATCAACCTCCAAATCTACTACACCCAACAATAGCATCTTGGTAATTCGAATGCTGAGGTACGGATGTAATTGGACCAATTGACCATCACCGCTCGTATCGCTTCATCCTAGTAGATCGATTATTTCTCTAAGTGGGAAGCTACCCATTTAAAGAAGTTACCGAAAGTGATCAACTTCTTCACGCATAATGTGGTCTATAGATTTGGAGACGATCAATAATTTTGATAATGCGCTTTCAAAAGTACAAAGATTTATAAATTCATTGATCGACATAAAATTGATTGGCGATACTCTTTAATATACAATCCAAGAGAAAATGATTTGATGGAGGCCTTTAATAAGATATTAGTTAAGCTACTCAAGAAAATCCTTACTAAAAATAAAAGAGAATGGCATACCAAGCTAATAGAGGCACTATGGGTATCGAACCACAAAATGCCAATTAAAGCTACTCCTATTCATTGGTATTTGAGGCAAGCTTCCAAGTTGAGTTGCCTTCACTTCGAGTAATCATCAAATAAGCCAAAACACTCCCGATGCACCCCCTACACAGGGATCGGGAGTCTATTGAAATTTACTCAAATTTTTAAGGACTTAACAAAAAAAGTGGTTTAACGTTAAGTTAAATATAAAATATAAAGTCCTAAATAAATAAATAAAGTAAAAATTAAATATAAATAAACTTAAAATGAATTTGACATAAAATGGAAAGGTTATGCTCCAAATAAAATTTGAACTCAAAATAAATCAATTTGATTGTAACTTTTGTGCTCAAACTTATAAATTAATGATGAAATTAAATTAAATTCTGAATTGCAAGGCTTGGAGGAAAATATCCTTTATAAGATTCAAATCTAAACTTAAAAGATTGATGGTGAAGATGAATGATATTTTACAAACATAAATCCATTTGAATGATTGGATTATCAAAGCTTGTAATATGATTGAAGTATAGCTTTCAAATGTAAAATTCAAAAGAGACTGATAGGTGATCTCAATAGAGATCAATTGAATTTGAAAACTTAATTTCAAGCAAAGACTGGATGGAAATAACTTACAAATAAATTTACATTAAGTTCTACAAGTTGGTTTGCAAATGAAGGCTTGATTATATGGCTTACTAGCAAATGTGAATTTTGATATTTCAGTAGCTAATATGAACAAGGATTTTTGGTAAACCCAAATAGCTTGTTAAGAAGGTTGTTTCAATGAATTTGAAGTGAAATGAATATTTTGGTAATAAAAATAAATTTAGCACTTCAATATCTCATCTTAATTGATTTAGAAGATGATTTGATCGACTATCCAATGAGGGTACATAAGATATTCTTAGAATTTGAAAGTAGTTTTCAAATCACAATTCACTCCAAATAAATTAAAGAAAATCAAAGAATCCATAGGAAATTCCTAATGAAATCAAAAGACTGAACGAGTTGGGGATTGTCAATAAATATAGATGAAATTCTAATTGAAGATTCAATGACTATACAACTATGAATAGAAAAAGCAATTAAATATTATTTCTAATGGATCTAACAAACTATTAGATCAATTCAAAATACCCTCAATGCCACCGAACCCGCAATACTCAAATGCAAGCAGGTAGAAGGCACCATTTAAAATTCAAAGTAAATACGCCACCGGATCTGCAATTCTTTATACAAGAAACGAATGACGCTAAATTAAATCTGAATGAAGGAACTTTCCTTCAATCCAAGAAATTTCATTCTAATTATGATTTTAATGTCATGATTTCATTAATTAGATGAAATTATCTGTTTATAAATATCTATATGTGCTCGAACATATAGATTTAAAGTGTAAATTTTATTGTTTGAAAAGGCTGCGTAGCTTAAATAGGAATAAATGTGGTAATAAAAGTCATGCATAAATAGGGTTCCATTTTTTCATCAATGTTTCCCATTAGTAGTTGAATTGCATGTTCCTCTTCCAATTATTGCTCGCACTTCATGCTCCTATTGTGATAGCAATTTATGTATTTAGTGACTAACTCGTCCTTCTATTCTCCGAGAGGTTATTTATAGTTTTTTCTAGCACTAGAAAATCTTTTGATAAACATTGCATCCATCCGGATAAGTCATTGGCAACCTGCACCATTCGAAAATAGTTGAAGTTAAGCTGCTAATAAATTGGCGGAACAACAGTGCATTATTATCCACAGTATTACCACAAGTTGCATTGAATTGTGCTAAGTGATGTCAGGGGTTACCGTTGCCATCAAATGAATGGAATTTTGGCACTGAGTAACCTTTAGGATATGACGCCTGATCATATTCTACAGGATATGGGCAACCTTTGTTCACCAATTTTTCCACCTGTTCTATAGCGATAACAGCTTTAATCTTTTCACTTATAATAGTTTCAAGTTATACAACATTCATTGGCTTAGATGTGCTCAGTATTTGCTAGAGAATGGGTGGAGCAATCAATTAATTGACTTCATTTCTGCCATTATGAGCACTTTGTGCTCCGGAGGTTTGCGGTGATTGCTCTAGATTGATGGGCGCAGTGTTGGTTGTTTGATGATTAGGAGGGCGGTGTCGACAACCGGCGGATTTCCTCGCATCATTTGCATCATGAGATTTATCTGCGTCATCATTTGATTCATCTTTGAATTCAATTGAGAGATCTCCTTATCCTTCGCTTTCATCTATCGCCGCATTTACCTTTGCACATGTAGCATGTCAATAGCATGTTATTATGGTTCCTCTTGCTCATCACTTGAGGAGGAACTAAAGGTTCTGCCATTTGACTTTGTATTCTTGATATGGATAAGAGGTGCGCCTCATGACGCTGGGTCGCATAGACCATTCTCCAACGTGTTGTACCATATACACCACCTATACCCCCATGATGTCTTCTTCTTCTTCCTCGTCTTCTTCTTGTAGTCTTATCTTTGATCAACGTCTCCATATGATTTCAGGCTCAGAGTGTGGGAAGAATGTCTCCTCAATCAAAGGGCTATGATCAAAATCAAGGTAAGATCATTTAGGTTGGTGATGGGATTCCCTGGAGGATTCTTTAGGGTGTCAACCACCACGAGCCACATTAATTATAACATTCTTTTTAGGAACCCATTTCTGTTGGGCCTTGTAACATTATTACTATAGCTTAGATTTGACTAGCTAAATATGGAAAGAGAAACATGTCCCCGAGTTGAATCGGCTCCAAAAAATTAGCCACTACTGGAAGAGAGTGATTTAAAGTGTTGGTGTAATTTTCAGAAGCTAGATGGAATAGTAAATAAGACACTACCTAGAGATTTTTCCCTCATTTTGTGAGGACTTTAGATATAGTTCCAAGTTTCCTATAAGTGCAAGCACCTATAGTTAATTACCCTCTCAATGCTGAGAGAGAACTTTCGATTAAGTTTTATTGTTAGGCCACTTAATGCGTAGCATATAGTAGCAGCGTGTGGAGTTTTTGAAATTTAGAATTTATAAACTTAATTATTATTTAACTTAAAGCGGATGGTTGGAGGAACGATGATGCGCTCAATCTAGATCTCATGGTTCCATCATCCCGGTTTGTCATGGTCAGTCACTTGGGGAGGAGATAAATCAATTTGACCAAAGGATCCTTATCATCAACACATGGGTTACGTTATCCAAAAATTAGAATGTATTGTCTAAGAGCTTACTATACCGCTAACATAGAGCCCAATCAAGTATACCTATGATTTACAACCCAAAAGATAGACATTGAGAACATACTGCACATGAATGATATAAGGTCATTTAGAAATAACCACATGATGACTGGCCATAATCTTATCATGTGAGCTACCGCCAAGCCGATTAGAGAAGCGCCACGTTGGTAGAGATTATTTGAGTAAACTTAATCATGTTTGATACTTTTTTTTACTAGGATTTTTTAATTTGTCACCTCCGACAAACAATTGTGAAAGGCATGTTGAATTTTTAGTTTTAAGTTTTTAATATTGAATTTCACTTAGACATTTATAGCTCAATGATATTTTAAATTATGTATTTAGATTAATATTCAATTTATGTTAATTTATTTTGAAATTGTAATCATATTTTGATAGAAGTATCCTCTCCAGTTGAAATATCCATTCAACACAGCCACATCGGGGTAGTTAATTGATTGAATCAAATATATTTGAGAACTTTAGATCCTGTGAAATTTATTTAGATCTATCATGTACACGTAAATTTTCTGATATTTTAAATTAAAATTCTTATAATAGATTTTAGGTTGTTAATGATCACCCAAGACTAAATCAACGAGCAAGATCCTCGACACTAAGTTTAAGTATTCAACGAATGTTATGTATGTATTTAGAATACTTGTATGAATTTGAAAAGATCAAATTGAATTGAAGATTATTTTATATTTCGTATAAGAATTTGTCTCTTTCAAATGATTGCACAAATTTTAAAGTGCTTAAATTGAGTGATAGTTGCTCCATAATTTATGCAAAATTAATACATTTAAAGTATATTTAGAATTTAAGTCAATGCCTTATGTCTGCTAGCATTAATGTGGTGCAGATCCGGTGGAATTTGGTGTTTTAGATCTTGTTCAATTATTTAGATTAATATTATTTTGTTTTCATTTAGTCCATTATTCATTAGAATTTTTAAATTCAATTCAGACTTTGTTGATGGCTGTTGATGAGCCTTACAAGTTTATTATTATGATTTCTTATGTTCAAAAGTTTATTGCAAATTTATAGTCTCATTCAATTTCATATTATTGTTTTCAACACACTTGATGTTCATTATAGTTTAGTCTAATAGTTCATTAGGAAGCCTTTTTTATGCTCATTTGTAAGTTACTCTGTCTCATCTTTACTTGAGAGCAAGTTATCGAGTAATGTTCTTGCACGTGAATGAGTTATCCAGCTTTCATGTGAGTTCATCATTGAGTCTAGCTTGAGTTTAACTTTCATTTGGAAGTCAATTTCTTGTAAGTCTAGTGTGATACTAGACTTGTATGAATTCATGAATTCTTAACTTTCAATAAAATTTGATTCATAGTGTGACCTTTCAAGCCTTTAAAAATTCATCATGTCTGATATTTATTCTTATTTGTAGAATAGTCACAAAATCCCCTTCAAGCTTGCTTGTGTAAACTCGATGTTTTAGTTTTTTGACGCAAGATATGATACTGTTCAAATATTTATTGAAAGATAATGCTAATACTTGTAAGTAAATGTTGAATTCTTTATAAGTATCAGGAGAGTTTTGTCTGAGCTCTGTTCTTATTGAGAGACAAGCTTCCAAATCTAATGTAGATTCTATTTATGCTCAGAAGCAACTATTAAATTCACCATAAGTTTCATGAGGGCTTTGCTTGAATTTTATTCTTGTTAAGTGATAAGTTTTCAAGTTCGTTGCAAGTTCCATTTATGCTAGTCAACAAGTCGATGAGTCTCTTATGAAATCATTTTATTTAAAGACTTTTAGACTTTTATATGTAAGTTTATTATTTAATTTATCATTTTCAAATAAATTCAATTTAAGCACCTCAACACTTTTATTTGTTCTTGTTTAAGTCTCCCGTTAGTTCAAATTTGTACTCGATCTTCCCCTATATGCCGCTGGGAGATAAGTATTCTACCACGCTTAAAAGTATGCATATCGTCTTACAACACTGCGGCTTAAGAAATCTTATAAACCCACTCGCTTAAAAAAGCGTGCATAGGCCTTCAACACCTGCAACTTTAATTCAAATTTTAATTTTGAGCATAGAGTTCATTTTGCGTTAAATTAATTAGCTCCTTTGCCAGTTCGAATATGTCTCCGTTCTTACGTGCGTGATCGTTATTCAACCTTCCCATCACTTATTGAAATTGTCATGACTACGCGATTTTCTTCTATTTTATCGATAATGTCTTCAAACACCTGCTTAAATAGAGCATATATATATGTTTATTCTTTAATTTACTGTTTTCAAATATGTTCAATTTAGCTCATCAACACTTTTATTTTTATTTTTAAGTCCCATCAAGTTTGAGTTTGTCATCCCCGCATGGTGATTCAAGAGTGCTATAGCCTTCCTAACATGCTTAAAAAGCATGCATAGTCAATGTATTGTGACATTGTGGCTTAGAGAGTCTTTTAAACCCATCACGCTTAAAAAACCATGCATAGGCCTTCAACACCTGTAATTCTAATTCAGATTTTTATTTTGAGCTTAGAGTTCATTTTGTGTTAAATTAATCAAGTCCTATGTTAACCCAAATTTTAGTAGTCGACGCCATCGTAGAGTCGTAGGAGATCAGAAAGCTGACCTTCATCACTCTACCGAAGATAATGGTCACATAGCGGTCTTCAAACCCATTAAATTTCTGGCATAATGAGTCTTCAAACTTCGTTTCTCGAGCATAACGAGGTCTGCACTGTATTTACCTAAATTGATCTAGGCCTAAGATTTTGATGAGCTTGTATGATGCTTTTCTTAATACCATCAATAATGACATAAAATGATTGCCGCACAAAGCCAAGAGATGTAACTATGTACAAAACATATTGAAGGTAACCCCTAGGACCAGCGTGGGTATGGATGCCACTTATAACTACATTTTTTTTGATATAGAGGTCATCATACCTTGACTTTAATCTTTCCAGAGCTTTAATTGTTGCAAGTTGAGATGCCATACATGCATCAAGATTAATAAATGCAACACGATTCCCAACAAGTTTAGCGATAATAAAAGAACGAGCTTTCAGCCCACATAATAGCCGGCCAAGAAGAACTGCTAAGAACTCCACATCGTAAGCCAATGCATACAAAACATTGCCCAAGAACAGTGCAATACTGCTGAATACAAGAGGTTTGAAATATCATTCATTTGACCACGCACTAAAATAAACATAAGAAAATACTTGCGCAATAGCCATTGACCCAGTTATGATTCCACAAACAGTGGGAGCAGCTCCAAGGATTATAGAGTAATCATCTACAGTAGGGACAATTATGTATGTATTGACCATATAAAGGAATGTATTTGCTAGGTTTAAAAAGAGAGACATAAAGTGATATTTTGTTTCAACAACTTCATCTTCTCCAGAGCTTGGTATCTCTTCTTGTAAAATAAGAGCATGTTGTCCCAAAAATTTAAGGAAATTTGTAGAATGGGTTAGCTTATCTACAGATGCATTTATCAAATCAATCATAGGATCCTTTAAAGCATCTAATGGTTGATCATAAATGGATAGATAACTTCCTTGACGATATTGAAGAAAAGCAAGATTACGAGAAAGGGCACCAACAATACCCTTTAGCCCCACATGTTTGAAGACTTGCTGTAGCTGAGAATAAGGATGATTTGCTCGTGAAGTCACATAATAATCTGTAAATCTATACTCAAATCATTTATCAAACTTTTTCAAAATCTTGTGAATGCCCATAGCATTTAAATCAAGAAATTTAAGAAGTTTTATGAGATCATATGCCACTTCTTTGAATGCTTCGCTAAGTCCTGATATCTTAGATAAGTCAAGCTGATCTGAAAGATTAACACGTTTCTCCCCTAAATTTTCAATCTTATTAGCAAGAAGTCCTTGTTGTTCCAGCAAAAAAAAAAAGAACAATCTATTCAATCTGTTCATCTAGCATCCTTGAAAATTCTTTAAGAACTTGGGGACGATCTTTTAGGCCATTCTGAGTTTGTTCAGCAAATTACCTTACTCTCATTTTCATTAGCTTGTAGTTAATGTAGCATCTTTTCCACTCTGGAATTTGATCCTTCATTAACTTCTTGCCAAAGTTTACCATCTTGAAATTCTCAAGAACAAAATCAAGAACTCCTACTTCAATCCAAGGTCACTTAGAATAACGTCGGGAAAAGAAAAACTAGCCTTCGGATATCAGATATGGAAATCCTCTGAGATATGAATCAAAAACCCTTTCCAAGATTGTCCGCTCTTCAACTGAAGAACTCGATCATCGGAAGAAAAGAACAACAAAGAAAGAAGAAAGAATTCCTATGTGTTGCCAGAAAATTGTTGGATCAGAGCTAGCCTAATCTCAGAAGCGTCGTGGTCATCCTTCAAACCTCTTCACCAACGAAAACAAGCTCTTCTGATAGTGACAGAGAAGGGAAGCAAGCGAGGGAGGGGTTTCTATCCCATGCGGCTGAGCTCGATGCGAGAACTAGAGGATGAGTGACGGCTGATAAATGAGAGCTGAAGGATTATCAATGTTCTCCCTTAGGGTTAGATCAAAGTAAGCATATATATGTAGGCTTACTTCTCTCTCTTTTTTTTTTCTTTTTCTTTTAGATATTAAATAAACTTAAATTTTGACTTACACAATTTCATCACCACATAGACAAATTGGATGTCAATTAAAGGTTATTTCAATGTTTTGAACACAATGACACTATCTGTATCAAAATCATAGGTTGTTTTGCAAATCTGTCGAATCAAATTTCAAATTTCAAATTTGCGTTGTCGCTCCACTCATATTCACGAAACTCGTCCAATTTCGAAAAGTCTTATTTAATAGGTTTTGGCATTTCGACACTAACAGCGTGATCTATTTCACGAACGGAGGTCATTTGGGCATTATCGCTACTTCCCGACCTTCATATGTGTAAGCGCTTCGACAACCCTTCTTTTGATCAGTCAACCATTGAATTATGCAAGATGCCTATTCTTATCAATTTCAACATTTTGAATGTAATGGCAGAGTCCATTAACCGATCGGAGGTCATTTTGATTGATTTTTGATGCCACCGAGTGTATTTGTCCGGTTTGTGTGTGTTATTTTATCCGTTTATTCATTACCAAATTCAAATTGGCGTGAATAGACTCATTTGATAGGTTTTGATATTTTGATGCTAACGGAGTGATCAATTTCATGAACGGATATCATTTGGACAATGTCCTGACATTACAACCTCGATATGCATGTCAGCGCATCGGCGACCCTCCTTCTTGATCAATCGATCGTCGAATTATGCAAAATGTCTATTCTGATCATTTTTGACGTTATGAATACGATGGCGGAGTCTGTTTATCGATCGGAGGTTGTTTTAATTGATTTTTGATGTCATCGAGTGTATTTCAGCTCTGATTTGCATATTGTTCCATTCAATTGCTTGATATTCACGCATACTCATCCGAACTGAGCGCGAATAGTCTCTTCTGATAGGTTTTGAAGTTTCGACGCTAACGGAGTGATCAATTTCACGAACTGATGTCCTTTGGGCAATGTCACGGCTTCCCGACCTTGATATGCATGTCAGCGCATTGGCGACCCTCCTTTTTGATCGATCGATCGCTTGTTGACCTCCACATATGTGTCATAAGTCAAGTCAAGCCCACAAGTCAAATTCCACGAACTTCAGAATTGACAGTGCGCAAATCAGGGCTCAGAATGCATTGGACGTCACTGAAAATGGTCTAAATGACCTACGATCGATGAACGAACTTTGCAGCCCCATTCAGAACGTTGAAATTGATCAGAATATAAATATTGCATAATCCAAAGGTCAACTAATCAAGAGATCGGGCTATCAAAGCACCAATGCACATATCGAGGTCGGGAAGATGCGGCATTGCTCAAATGACCTATGTTTATAAAATTGATCACGCCATTAGTGTTGAAACATCGAAACCTACCAAATAGATTGTCCACGCTCAATTCAGATGAGTCTGTGTGAATGTTGAATGGTCAGAAGCGATAATGCGCATTTTTGAACTGAAAGTAATCCAATTCGACGCTGAATTGAACCAAATGACCTCCAATTACAAAACATATTGCGCCATTGCATCCAAAATGTCAAAATTATCTGAAATAGACATCCAATTTGATTAAGGTTTATGAGCTTAAAATTTTGTCAAGATTAGCACACATTTCGAGATAAATCTATTTGATTATCTTTTAATCACATCAAGTCAATACTTTGGAACTCGCAGCCACCCTTCTCCATACCTCCATCTCATAATGTAACCAATATCAAGTTGACAGCTGTGCCTACCCATGCTCCTTCACATGATTGTAAAAAATATATATAATATGTATTGTAGCCGCCGCTCATTTGGGTCAATCAAAAATAAAGTCGGAGTCCTAATAGCAGTTTGGGTTTTTTTTAAACTAAGTATCATTAGAAGCTTAATTATGTAATTAAGTATTATTAAAAAAATTTAAGAATTTATAGTGGGCGATGCCATGCCAGTTCTTTACGTGGCGTGCTATGCTACGCGGAATAGTCCACGGGCGACGACGTATTATATTAGGGCCCCCAATCGTCTATCTTTTCGATTTCGATTCCAAAATCGCTTCCTCTCACAGAGTTCACCGAACTCACCACCCTTCATTTCCATCCAGCACGGTCCCCGACGCCCGGTAAGTCCCACCACCATTTGTCGCGTCTTGTCCGTGTAATCGATAAACTTCCTTTTCCGAGTCACTTTTACACCATTTGACAACTTTCCTCTCCTATCTAGCAGCCATTGGAAGTCAACATTAGCTTTCAGTGATGATTCTGGCGGCTCCATTTCGTTCGAGGAAAATTCCCTTTGGCAGATTTTATATTTTTTTGCGCACTTCCCCGTCATTCTTTGTAAACACATGGTAAATCACTTTCTTTATCAATTTATAAATTAATAGTAATGTGCTGGGGTTAGCGTTGTATGGTTAGACTTTTGTTTGGGATTTGATTTTAGTTTGGTTTGCTATGGTTGGTGTTAAGTAAGGTTAGTATTAATTAGGGTGTCGATTAATATAAATTTTTGATTATTCATATAGCTTATTTTGCAAGAATGAATAGAGAATTTGTTTCGCTGATTCTTTTCTATGGAGGCGAACGGAGTATCAATGAGCAATTCAGTCCAAGTTATGTGGGAGGTTGAAATTGTCCAATTAAGGTTCTATGTCACAGCAGCTTACTGGAATTGAAGCAACGGATTATGAGAACCTTGCACATTGATTCAGAGCATCACACAATCACTCTTATAGGTCGTTATCCGATGGGTAACGGATTTATAGTATTTATAATATCTAACGATGACGTTTGTGAAGTAACACTGGATGAAGCTTTCCATCATATGTTAGCATTGTATGTCAAAATGGAGGATGTTAATGTTGCATCCATATCAGCTGATCCGATAATAAGGTCGATATAGACACACGTGATTTTATCGCATGCACCTGTGGGACACAACGAAGCTTTGATGAGTTGATTCCCGTAACATCTTGTCAATCTTTCCCTTCTTACAGTTATAATAATTAGTAAGATTGGTTATCGTCCAACTTATGAGTTTTGTGGTAGTGATGATGTTGTTTATCGTTCAGATGAACCATATGTGTCTCATAGTGCTGCAGGCGAAGATGAGTATCAGACTATGAGTAGTGGTTCAAGTAGTTAGTCTGAGTAGGATATTAGTGATGATGACTGCTCACTCGGGGTAGAAGCCACTATGCCTGTGAGTCTAGACAGTCATGATCTTCTAAGAAATCACTCACTCTAAAATATTGATAGTGAGAGTCAGATGTTGTCCACAAACGAGTATGTCCGGATGTGCCAGACTACGAGAGAGTGAAACAATGATATTTACTCCCTTCAACTAAACCGGCCCTAATGACGATAAATCGCAGTGACCTTGTAAGGTATGTGCTTTGCAAATAAACGAGTATGCAATTTGTTGTGGTGTATAGTAAATAATGTTCGCCCAAAGCATTTCTAACCGTAAGAACTACGCTTATTTATGCATGATGATACCTACTAGACCATGTAAGTAGCGATTATAAAGAAATGACGCTTAGGGGGTGCTTGGAGAATATTAAGAGTTGGTGAAAATCATAGATGTATCCATGCAAAGCAGTCATCGAAATGTAGCTCTAAATTCATATTTACTTCATTATATATGATCGCATCGATAGATCCAAAACCCGTGGAGATTATAGGTAGGATGGAATCAAAATTCAATGTTAAATTTTCGTACATGAAGGCTTGGGATGCGAAGCATAAGGAAATAAAAGCAATATTTGGCAACTAGGAAGAGTCTTACAGGACTCTCGTCTTTTATGAAATCGTCTTCTGCAGCCTACATAATTCGCCCAAGAAGATACGCGCTTCAGAGACTTTTTTGGGCATTTGGCCCTTCAATCATGGGATGGAGTAGTTGTCGACCCATACTGAGCTTAGATGATACTTTTTTTGTTAGGCAAGTATTGTGGTACATTATTAATTGCTGTTGGAATTAATGGAAATAATGGATTATTTCCACTAGCCTCTTGTGGAGTCCGAGTCAATTGATTCTTCGCTGTGGTTCCTGCTATGCTTACATGATATGCTGCCCGTTGTCTGTACTAGACGTGATTTTTTCATAATTTCTGATAAACATGCTGGTCTATTATGTGGATATAGAGAAGTGTTTTCATGGGCACCTCACAGACCAGTGCTTACGTCATCTGCGTGAAAATTTTAAGAAGATAATACGCATATTAGGGATTGTTGATGTGGAATTTCTATGCCAAAAGATGTTTATGGCTGAAAATACTGATGATATCTGGCAGTTCAATTGTTTAATGTTAGATATTAAAAATGTGAAAGAAGAAGCTCACAACTGGCTTAGAGCGACCTCATTGTGCACGATGGTGGAATGCGTTATGGGACAATGAAGACTAATGCATCAAAGTGTTTCAATGGTTTCCTAAAATGGGCTCTTGGTTTACCGATTCAGGCTCTTATCACTGCTATCTACTACAACTTAGTATCTTTATTCATGAAAAGACTAGTCACTGCAACTCAGCAAGAGGTTGCCAACTTTTCTATGTTTACCCAAAAGGTATCCATAATGTTGCAAAATGGCGAAAAGAGAGACATTTCCCCTCAACAACATCAACCGCATGATGCAAGTTTTTGATAGATGCGGTCGATCACTCGAGTTGATTTGTTAGATAATGGCTATGTGATTCTGTAACAAAATGATCATATATCATTGGTCATGCCCACATGTGATTGCTGCACTGGGGTTTAAATGGTTGAACCATCTGACATGCGTGTCACAGTATTACACACTGCAACTGTATAAGCTAACATACATAAATGCATTTCATACCGTTGACCATTACAGTGGCCATCTTTTCGGTGAGCATGGATTAGTAGCATTGCGACCCAATTTTCCAAGGTCGGCGGCGGTACAAATAGATTACGACAATGGATGAAAATATATCTAGCGATGCGAGATCCGTAGTCCATGCAAAAGCGGTGGCCACTACAGGTCATCGTGCCCTCACAATATTAATAATTGACGGTACGTTCTCCCTTCTAGTTATAAGATGTTAGATTTTACACATAGGATATTGCTTAGATTTTCCTTTTAGGTTGTATATTTTACACATAGTAGTTTTTCATTTCATTGCATAAAAATTGTCTGATACTACTACTTTAGCTAGTTTTTTTGATCTATCGATTTTTGTGTTTTTGTTTTCTTAACACGATGGCGAGGAGCACCACCCGACTAGCGTCGGCGATGTAGGCTAGGAAGGTCGATGTTGGGAGGCTTTTGAGGTTCATCCTAGCATCCATGTCCGTCGGGTGGCATCGAGCGCTTCCAATAAATCTAATATTTAATTTTTTTTTACATCGCTTTCCTTTTATTTTGACAATTTGGTTAATGATTTTTTTTTGTATTTGAGGCATCATACTTGCTTATCTTTGAGTGGTCCATCACGTGTAGACGATTCATCAGTGGGCTAGAGTAGGTGTGGCTACTATGTTAAAACCTTCATCCTTTAGATCATCATTTGCTATTTTTTGAGAGATGGTCTCCATGACAATACCTTCTACCTGTCGGTGAGATGACTATTACACTCAGGGCGTAGTGATGATCACGGGACTACGAGTTGATGGGTCAATTGATTGGTGTGAGGAGAAGAAGACACTTGTGATGATTTGTTAGACACTTACAGGGCGTGATGTATCATGATCGATCAATCTGATCGGTTACATTTAGGATGGGTGCACATGTCTTGAATGGCATCTTTGACTTTTTTATAGAGTCATTACATCGGTTTGAGCAGCAGGAGTTTTTTTTGGGTGCTTATTCATTCATTATTGGTTGTTTCTTACTACGATACATCAGTTGATTCATTTCTGATTTACCCTATTAGATGACATGGATACCTTATGCGGTGGTATGGGTCGATTCTAGCCCACTCTGGGAGGCTATGCAGTCATTAGGCCCAAGGTGCAACATGGTGATACATCTGATATAGCATATTCATGGGAGGCCGAGTCGCCATATCCTGAGCTTGATGATCTCGGTGTTGGGTTGAGTATATTTTGTTAAGTGTACTTTCAAATTTTGTAGCTTTAATATGTGTTTAAACTATTTTTTGTGTACTGAATGAAATAGAAGTATGTTGTAGACAATGACAAATATTGCGTTATCTGAAATAATTTTGGATATTGCATTTGGATTTGCATATAACACTGATTCAAATATTCAACTTAATTTGACATAATTTCTAATATGTAGGTGACATGGGAGGCGTATAGTGGCGATCACAACACATATTGCTGCTCACATATGAGATATGGTTTTCACGAGTCCTCTCTCGTTAGAAAGAGGGTGTCATTTACCAGAATAGAGTGTTGCTTGGTTCATTCCGAGTCGATGTAGCCCTTGACCATAGTTTCAAAAGGATGGTAGGATAAAGCGGATGTCGGTTGATTACCACCAGTCACATTCTTGGGAGAAGGCGGAGGATTGCCTCGTTGAGGATTAGATGAGGATGTGGGCGGAAGATAGCTATCGGCCGATACATGTGTTGGTTGATTGTGGGCTTCTCTTGGCCACCTCGGCATCCTTACCACTTGAGACCGGTGGAAGCGTATTTATGTAAGTCCTGATATAAGTATTCTTCTAAATTCAATATTTATATAAGTGCTAATTTTTCATACTATTTTTCGTGTAAGCGGAGCATATCGCGATGACTTGCTTTCCCATACATGTGGATGATCACCCTTACGAGGATGTGTTGATAATCTCATATGTAGAACTGGATGGCGTGTACATATCGGTGATATGTCGTGCCATCTTATGGATCGGTCCATCTATCTTTGATCTAGGTCCTTTTACATATTAGCCTACATATGAGTCGTAGCCACCTATCTTCCAGTCACAGGACGATCCGATGTAGACTGGGAAGATCTTGTATTGGAGGGTGACCATTAGCTGCGTGATCGTCCGCACACTTACACACACAGGTGGTGCGATTCCACGAGCGAGGCGTTAGATGTTTAGGGTAGTCTATTTGTGTGTCTGTACTACGTTTATTTTTTATCTATTTCATTCATTAATATGCGTTTGTACTACGTCTGTACTACCTTTGTTATATTTCATGTACACTTTCTTTGAACTACTTGAATCCCAATTTTGGGAGGATTTGAATTCTCATATAAGTTGTGCGCTACTGTATTGCAATTTGCATCATTTTTTATTAGGAATATATGAGGGAAATGATGATGATTTGAGAAGACAACCATTATGTGCACCTGACAATGAGTTTACACTAGCAAATCAAAAGAATCCTTCATATGTTGGGGTGTGCATTTGATCGATTTGGATAATTTTTATTTTTTAAATCGATTAGACCAAATCAAATAACATAACTATTTTGATTTATTCAGTCAAATCTATTCTTTTTTTCTTTTTGACGTACTGCAATTAGTTAGGGATTGATGTACTGTAATTAGTTAGGTTTGATATCTACGATCATTTGTCAATTAATTGTTGTAGAATCTTGGTTGGTAATTACATATCCGTATTACGGGATAATGGCGATTAGTGGCCTCCATCTAAAGTCTCGCTTAGTGGACTGGCCTCAATTTCATGTGGCACAGACGTGGCGTGGCCAGTCACCCACTAATTGGGCGACTATATCTATTCTTAAATTTTTTTTAATAATATTTAATTATCTAATTAAACTTCTAATAATACTTAGTTAAAAAAAAATGTCCTAGCAGTTTCTCTCGTCCGTCTCTGCTCCTAGACGAACTCCCATTGGAGCGTGGCATATTCTCGGTTCTCTGTTGGAAGCATGAGCAAGCCGAACACCTCAAGCCTTCTTCCTCCCCTTCGATTGAACTGAAGGCTAGCCGCACACCTCTCTTTCCTTTCCTCGTGCGCAGACGACCAAGCTGGAGACTCACGCTCGACACTCTTATCCACAGACGAGCTTCATTCCTGAGTCCACAGGCCGAGAGGCAGTATGACCTCCAAGGACATTCGTCGCTCCAACTAAAGGCAAAATCCAGCCCTCTTTAAGCTCCTTCAGGCTGCAGCTTGCATTCCACTACCTCTTATTGTTCCTTCAGGTTTCTTGCTGTGATGTTTCGAGAAAAGCTGCTGTTTGAGAGGAAGGAGCTTGATTGCGTGATTACAGGAGTCAGAGGAGCATGACCTTTTCTTCCTCTCATCACTCGGACCAGACAGCTGAAGTAAGACGAGAAGACTACAGGTTGAAGTTGAAATATCCATCTAGAGAAGGAATGGTTGATGTTGCATTGCCAATAACTATTTTGAATGCAGAGATCCGAACTACCATTTGTCATGGTGGAGTGGCTGACAGTCTCTCGTCATTATCGACGCACTCTAGACCTTCCTTCACATTGCGCCATGTCTAAGATAAGCATAAGGCTTCAAGTTGATAAAGAACAGCAGTGGGTTGTGTTCGCTGAAGCCGGAGGTGATTTCATCGACATCCTGCTTAGCACCTTAACTCTGCTGCTGGGACACATTGTACGGCTTTTGGCAAGTAGTCTGGATTGGGATCTCTTGACAGTCTCTACGAGAGCATCGAGCAGCTAGACGCCAACCACCTACAGACCGAGGCATGCAAGCAAATGCTACTCAATCCTCGAAGTGCAGTTGCAATAATATGCGAGGACTTGAAGATTGAAAATATTCATGATGCTGATCCAAGGATTTTTTACATTTGCAATGGAAGTGATTGCTTGATTCAATCCAAATTTTACTATACGTATGTACCAAAGGATCCATGCATTAGATGTGGAGAACTGATGGATAAGGTTTGGAGTTGGTCAAAAAGGACAGAAGAAAAGGAAGCAGTCTTTGTGAAGAGCAAAGCTAACTTTATTATAATTGATGATTTATGAGTAATACCAATTTCTTTGATGAGTGGTTTCTCCCTGCTTGAGGAGCCGAGCATTAAAGATGCATGTATGTTAGAAGGATGGGTTATTGCTGTCGACTACGACAAGGCTTTAAACTTGCTGAGAAGGTCATTGATATCTAAGCGTGCTTTGATGGAGATTTTCTTCCCAGATGCATGCATAGAACCAGCGGTAAAGTGCTCTTTAGCAATTAAAGAGGAGAGAAATGGCTACTGTCGGTGGCAACAGAAACGAAGAGCGACTTATAGATTCATGGAGGATCCTTCTTGTTAGCCCAAATATTTGCAGTCGAGATAGGTGGAGTTGCAATGGCTACAATTGAAGCTGTTGTTCAAGATGTTAATTCATACAAGAAAATTCTTAATGAGACACGGCTAAATCTGATCGTGCAGGATTCAAATCACAGTGATTTTATTGAATTGGTGCAATGAAGATTATTCGATAAGCTAGAATTTGAAATGCTTAGTATAGGCGTTAGAAGATCACGTAGTGTGAAGACACGTTATCTTGATGATGAGTGAGAAGGCCTAATAGACTCCGATCTATGGAGAAGATGCAAAAATTCAGAGAACTTAATTAATTTAATACAAAATGAACTCTAAGCTCAAAATTAAAATCTGAATTGAAATTGCAGGTGTTTGAAGATCTAATTATGCTCAGTAGAACTGATATGTTTGAAGACCCCCTCTTTGCTCAGAAGTGCGTGGTGGGATTGAAGACTATGATCGCGGTGTCGCAAGACATTGACCGTTGTGCTTAGAAGAGCGTGGCGAGTAGGTCAAAGAAGTCAAATGAAATTTATAAGAGACTTGTGGTGAAGCTAAGTAACATGTTGGCAAGCATAGCTAAAGCTCCTTAATGAATGATTGTATTTTGTTGTTTCTTATGCAACAGTGATCTACAATGAAGTCAAGTAGTTTTTCAATGAGCATAAGCAAGGATTTCAGATGTGCAGATGCATCATGCTTTATAACTCATATTACGCAATAAAAAAATAGTTGAGAAAATTAAATGAGACTCATAGTAAATTAACATCTTATCAATGAATTTGGATGTAACTCCTACAATATCTCACTCCAAATGATATGTAGAGAATTTTGATTAAACATATAATTGGATCATAGGAAACTTTTAACAAGCTTGAAAGCTAGCATTCTGATATGAATGCAAGTTGAACAAGGATTACAGGACGTTTGCAGCAAACTCAATTGCTCTTTCTTGAGTGCGAACTAAGTAATTATGTTGCTTACATTTAGCTTATTAATAATTTAAATACAAGTAAGAATGCAATGATTTGAATTACAATACAAACCTACAAACGCCACATTCAGTACATCGCGAGCGTAAGGCATTAATTAAGGATTCAATTAAACTCTTTCACACATTATAAATCATGATTAAAACTCAAATTTAATACCTCAAAAGTACACAAGCATTCTTAAATACACCCGCATGTGCCCCGATACTATGCTAAATGCTTAAATTTAGTGTCTGAGGATGTTGCGCAGGTTGATTCCCAGTTTAGTCTTAGGACCGGGTCCGAGTTAACAAAACCTAAAAAATCAAATGATATTATTATAATATCTTCAATCTAATAAAATATCTGAGAAGCTAATTTTGTCATATGATAGTAGATCTGATCCTCTATTATTAAATTAATAGAGTCGATGGGATCTGAAATAGTTAAACAACAAACCACCCTGATGATGACTGTGTTAAATGAAAACTTTAACTGGAGGGGATACTTCAATCAAAATATGATTATAATTTTAAAGCAAATTAACTTAGATTGAATCTTAATCTAAATGCAGAATTTGAAATATCATTGAGCTATAAATGTCAAAATTCAATATTAAAAATTTAAAGCTAAAAATTCAACTTCGTCTTATGTCGAAGGTGACAAATTAAGAAAACTGCTCACAAAGTCAAATTTAAATCAAAACATGTTTACTCTCAAATAATCTCATGCCGTGAGGGCGTGGCCCATGTCCTCCTCATTTGCGTGGTTTTGGCGATGGGCTCCACATGATGCGATTCTGACCGAGTCCTCGAGGGTGGTTATCATTAAATGACACAATTATATTATGATTACGTAGCAGGTATACTCCTTGGCCTTTTAGTTGTGAACCATATAGTATACTTGATTGGGCAAAAAGCCCTCTATCAACTAAGGTAGACTTAAGCTTGTCTCCTTAGACAAACATCATCCCAAGTCTACAAGGATTTCTTGGACGACGTAACCATGTGATGTTGATAATGATCATTTGGTTAGGTTGGGTTGACTACCTCATCTAACTAAGTAGACTAGGGACCGCGACAGCCTGGGATGACGGAACCATGGGATCTAGATCGGGCACGTTATTGTTCCCCCCAACCATCCGCTTTAAGTTAAATATAATAAATTTCATAAATCTAAATTCTAAAACTCTTTATGTTTATTTATTATATCTTTACTCCTAGCGACTAACATAGCCTTGTCGAAAGTTCTCGGTGTGAGAGGGTAATGCTTATAGGTGCTTGCTTTATAGGAAACACGAACCAGTCTAAAGTTCTCACAAAACGAGGGAGAAATCTCTGGGTAGTGTCTTATCTACTATTCCATCTGCCTTCTGAAAATTTCACCAACATTTAAACTACTCCCTTCATCGAGAGGTTGGTGGAGAATTTTCGGAGCCCACATCGTCGAATTATGCAAGATGTCGATTCTGATCAATTTCGATGTTTTGAACATGATGACGGAGTCCGTTTGTCAATCGGAAGTCGTTTCGACTTAATTTTTGGTGTCATCGAGTGTATTTCAGCTCCGATTTGCGTGTTGTATCCGATTGCTCGATATTCACGCATACTTCGTGGTGAGCCTTGATAGGTTTTGATATTTTAACACAGTGATCAATTTCCGAGCGGAGGTCATTTGGATAATGTTGTGGCTACCGATCTCGATATGCGTCGGTCATCGGCCTCCGATTTATTGCGAATTATCACGAAGATTACGATCAATTCGACATCTGAGAAAGTTTATTTGTCGATCAAAGATCATTTTGATTTTCGATAGGGCATTTATTTCGATTTACTGCTGAAGCTCGTCAAATTCACCTTGTGAGCTCGACTTGACTTATGGCGCATGCATGGAGGTCAACATAAATATGAAGTCTTCCATCTTGTAGTGTCGCGATCTTGGTGCTACTATCTTTCAGGCTTTTCTTTAATTGTTCAAGTGTTGTGATGTCGCTTTTATAGTATTGTGGTATTGGCCTCTCTGTCTTTCCTGCACTTGGTACCCAGGTTTTAGCACTGAGGTGCTGGCTTCTTTGTCTTCCTGGTGCAAATTTACAAATGTTGACGCCTTCACATTATTCTTCTAGCGCTGAGGCACTGCATCCTTCATTTTTAAAGTGAATTCCTTAATAACCCAATGCTGATGCGTTACACTACAGAAAAAATTTTCATAGGGTCGTTGCCCCCATGCAACCCACAATGAGCACTCCACCAAGCTCGACTTGTGCGAAGGCAATACTGAATGGATTGTACATATTGAGTTGATTGATAAAAGTAGGCTCCACAAATAACAATGAGTTTATTTTGTTTATTTGGTAAAATGAATATAATATAATGTATTTGATTTGTGGGGGTCTGAAGGTGGTGGTAGACTGGTAATTGTGTGGAGGCAAGCAACGACGATGACGTCTGATAGCGGTTAGTGCAATATAATCCATCTATATTTATATTGCACTAAACTCAAAATATATAGATGAATTATGATGCACTAGTCTGAAAATAGACAAAGAATTTTTTATTTTTTTATTGAGAAAATTTAAGCTTTTGAACATTGGTCTCAAAATTGAGAAGTATCTCCACTAAATACTTCACAGCTCAAGAGCATTTAAAGACTTCTCCATCTTGATGTCAAGATATTCTTCCAAGAAATCTAGCGACATTAAGATGGAGTTCAAAAAGTAATTAATAAGGGGCCATAACATCAATACCATCTAAGTCAATAAATGAGGAAGTCACGAGAAGTAATTGCTTGTCATTTTCAACATAAATCAAATCGAAAATGTAACCTTAAAATCTTTAGCATCTCTCTGTGAATCATATAACAGAAATTAATCTCAAAGCAAATTTAAGGACTTTAGAGCCCAGATTTGTATTTGTTTTGCATGATGATATGTAACACAATTTTTATTTATTTATTTGCTTTTCCTTAACTCACTTCATGCCGTACTCTATTTTTTGCTGGATTTTTTTTTTTTTTTTCATTATTCATCTGCCTTGCTCTTGAACTAATATTTTTAGTTGAGCGCGGTTATGGTACTGTTAAATTGCTCTTCATTTAGGGGCTATTTGGTTATTTATATTTAAAATGTAGTGTAAAAGAAGTGTAATTTAAAAGTAATGTAATTATAAAGGATTATAGTTATTTGGTTGAAATTTATGAAACTTTATTTTTTTGTTTGGTTGATAAATATAATATAAAATGTGGGTTTAACGTGGCCAGGACGGCGGCCTTCAGCGGCGGGATGACGGTGACGAACGGCCGGTCGCGGCGGCCGTGGCCGTGGCGCCGTCGTCCGCGCCGGAATCTCGGCGACCTGCGGCAACGGCCAGCAAACCGGCCCGGCAGCAATGGCCGGTGGCAGCGGCGGCGGTGGCCGGCGTGGCGTCGCGGTCGGCGTCGATTCGGGGAGGCGGCAACATCACTCACGTTACGGTGTATTTGGATTTGCGGTCAAATACTGCTTTCTAATATTTGAAATCTGAAATTTTACTTTCCAAAATCTTGAAATGTTAGCGTGCATTTGGAATGGTCATTCAAATCAATGTTATTATTCAAAGAAATCTATTAAACAAATCTGTATAAAGTGGCAGTCATAACCGTTATAATACATACTAATCTCTCATGTAATTTTATTAGTTCTTGAACAAAAATATGTTGTCATAGTATTTTCTAGTTGTTTACAGCAAATTCATAAACCCGAGATAAATATTTTATCATCAAACTAAAATTTAGAGAAAACAAAACCATTATTTTTAAAACATTTAAAACATATTTTTGATCTACAAAACTAAATGAGCCCATAGAATAGGCGGTTCATAAAATTCAATCATAAATCACTATTATGCAGTCTTGAATCACTAGTTTAAAAATCTTCTTGCAAAACCAATGGGCTGGAATCTGGACTAAGTTTTTTCTCTTGTCTTGCCATAGAACGCTATTAGTAATAATATACAATGAGTTCCCATAAGAAATTATGAAAACTTTACAATCATAGTCATCTCAATGAGCTTAATCAATTAATTATATTATTTTGTTTGTAGCTAGCCCATGGGTTCTATAGGGACCGACCATTACCTTTGGTTTTGGCGGAGAGAGAAGAAAAAATTGCTCAAACTATTCTTAGTCAAGATAAATGGGGCATTTATGAAGAAAAAAACAAATAAAATATTTTACCAAGTTGATTTTTAAGACGCGATCAAGTAGTACAAATATATGATGATGGTAAAAAGTTCGAGAGTTATCGTTGAAATAATGAGATTGAATTGCTCTTATTTAAAATTCGTGCTTTGAAATATTTAAAAAATAATAATAATAATATTTTGAATTTAATTATAATATAATTCACTTAAAGCTTAAATGAGTAAGCCACCTGATAACCAATAAGTCACCTATGAGCTAGTTTCTTAAGTCAATTGACATTAATAAGATAGGTAAGAGATCATTCAAGAAGTCACCACCCATTAAGAGTACTTGCTAAAACATTGTGTACATGCTAAACTGCTCATTGACGATTAGAAGCCACTGAATTTACTCATTTTTCTCCTATTAATTTGGAAAGTCATTATTAAATGAACTAAACCTATTATATCTACAACCAATGGGATTTTTTAAAATATTTTCTATGTAATTGTATTAACTTTCCAAACATATAGCATCCACAGTAGTTATTACCTATAAATATGATGTTAGAGGGGATGTGTGTGTATATAGCAACTCATAAATTTTTCGCGCACACTCTCACATGATTAAATATGAATCTTGGCATAAGTATTTGATTTAAAAACTTTCAAAGTTAAATTTAAAACCATCTAAATTTAATTTTTAACGCATTTATATTTAGAATATGCAATTCGATAATACTTATATAATGAGTCAAATATCATTCAATTTTGATGCCAATAAAGCATTGGATTGCTTATAAAATATTAAATGATTGAGAGGTTATTCTAAATCATTTGATAGAGTGATTGAGATTTTTGTAAGAAATAATCAAAATGCTCGATAAAAGATGTATAAATTGACCTTCACTTCACACATGAAGGGGAAATGAGTGCAGAGAATTAAAATTTTCTCTCTTTCTCTCTCTCTGTCTGCTATTAAAAATAAAAAATAAAAAAAAATGTGTTGGCGTCAGTTGTTCGTTGTACGGACGACTAGGCCTATTTTTATAAAAAAAAAATTTTAATGCCTAAATGATTAATTACGATTAAACATGTGCCAATTTTAAAAATTTTGCCAAAAAAACAACGAGGGAAGCGGAGAAAGGTTTCAAGCCGTAGTTTTGGTAGACCGGGCATTATATACCGAACAGACCACGTGGCGGCTCCTCTCGTCCGTTTCCGCCGAACTCGTGAATCTCACGCAGCGCTCAATAGAGCACCAGTCACGTGCTTACCACACGTGTCAACAATCGTACGCTTACTTTCTCTAACGCAATAAATAAAGCCGCTCATTTAAATAAACCGTTAACCCGCTCTTTCATAGGACAAGTTTGCTTCCCCTTCTTCATTAACAAAATTCTTGCCATGAGAGCAGCGACCCTTTTACGTGCAGGATCCATCTCCCCGTGCTCAGAAATATCTACTAGGTCTCCGAGATCACTTGCTGGCAGTAATGAAGCTAGCATATCATTCTACCGCCGTAGTCAGAGCACCAGGCTATATCTTGATATGAAAAAAACGAAGGGACTGGACTTCGCCGATGGGAAAGCTGAATCCACTTCGGCGAGTAAGATCTGACACGGATCTTATAGGGTCCACGCTGCTGAGTCCTTGTGGCGCCAGATTATCCACGCCAGCGAACCTGGCCGAGGTTGCGGAAGACAGTCCGGTGGCCGGAGGGTGGAATCGAGTAACGGTGGTAGAGGAGGAGTGTTTAGGTGGTGGACAGGGGAAGGGGGCGAAGAGTTTTGGAGGAAGCGGCAGCCATGGAAGGGACAACGGCGACCGGGGTATTGGGAACTATTATCAGGAGATGCTAAGGACTGATCCTGGGAACCCACTCCTTTTGAGAAATTACGGCAGATTTTTGCACGAGGTAAGGACAACGAGAAGAGATAAAGGTTAAGTTGAATGCGAAATATCGATCTGTAACCCTGGGTTTTACTAATTTCTTTGTTTATTGAAGGTTGAAGGAGATTTAAAGAAGGCAGAGGAATACTATAGCAGGGCGATCCTGGTGAGCCCAGGTGACGGCGAGGTGCTATCGCTCTACGGGCGATTGCTTTGGCAGACTCAAGGGGATTGTAGACGCGCCGAGGCCTTCTATGACCGAGCCGTTGCGGCCTCCCCCGATGACTGGTATTCATCTCTCTCTCTCAATTCTTGAGAAATTATACTTTCGCTTCAATTTTTGATCCGAAGAAATCTATTGATTTATGCATTTTGCAGCTATGTGCTGGGGTCGTACGCGCATTTCCTCTGGGACGCAGAGGAGATAGAAGAGGAGAGCCGGCGGACTTTATCATCGCCGTTGGTGGAGGCCTTTTGATAAGAATGGACGGACTCGACTTTTATCTCTATGCGTTTTATGCAGAAGTGAAGATGACCAAGAAATTATGAGCTTTGAATTCCTTATCGATTGCCTAAACATTTGAAATAAATGGCAAGCAGCAGCACGAGGTGGGGACTGAACGATGGACGATGGTTTGCAGGTTATGGAAGTGTTTGATTTTTGGCTAAGCGTGAATAATTGTTTGGGCGAAAATAAATAGATTTTATTCTTGAAATTATATTCAAAACACAAGCATTTTAAGTTATCATTTTCAAGACTTTCTTCAGTATTAGTTGTTTTGAGGAAAACTAGTATTAAGTTAAAATGATGATGAGTTGGAATACTATTTGTATTTAAAATAATAATAGAATAATGCAGAGTTACATGAGTGAAGAAAAATAAAATATATTATAATTCATAAGAGTTGAGGTTTTTTTATAAAAAATTGAGAATATTATTATAAGTCATTTTAAAATAGGCAAAATTTTTATATTAACCATAATTAAAACTTTAATTAGTTAAATAAGCATAAAAAATAAAAAATTTAAAATAGGCATAATCGCTCATTTAACGGGTGACTTGTGTTGACGTGGCGTTAGCGTCGGTCCGTTGATAGGCATTAGACTCAATAAATTAAAAAAAATTTGGTGCAATATCAATATTTTGTATCGGACATCCGTGTCGAGTGAGTAAAATGGTATCGGTGGAAATATAATGAAATTCTCCATGACTTTCATGTTGACAAAAATTTGATATCCAAGTCCGGTAAGCTGCAGTTTTTGCAAATGCTCGTAAAAATTATGGTGCAGAGTTGAAAATTTTGGCACAAGCTGCAGCGTACCGGGCTAGAATCGTCATTTTTTTGTCAGCATGAAAGTCATGAGAGGAATTATGTTTTCCGATACCACCGGATAATCAATCTGGCAATCTGCTATGCAAAAATTTTAACTCCATACCACAATTTTTACGAGCGTTTGCAAAAATCGCGGCTTACCGGGCTAGAATGTTAGAATTTTATCAATATGAAAGTCGTGGGGAATTTTTTTATGTTTCCAACGATATCAAGATCATTTGATTCTGACACCGGATGAGTCTGATACAGACAAAATACTGTGATTACGCTAAATTTTTTTTTAAAAAAATTTAGCTCTAGTACGTTGAGCAGTGTCGATGAATCGCGTCGTATGAAATTGATTAAGAGTATGTCTATTTTAAATTTTTTTGCTTATTTAGTTAATTAAAATTTTAATTAGACTTAATATAAAATTTTAGCCTTTAAAATATTTAATTTCGGAAATTTAGGTATGAATACTTCTAATATTGCATTACTATTAAAAAATCATTTGCGATTTAACCGTGATAAAATTTCAGATATTCAGTGAATGTATTGATCCGATTGGAAAGACATTCATTTATTTATGGTATTTTGAGATAACTTATTTTTTAATTTTATTATTTAATTTTATTTATATAAACTATAAAATAAAATATCTAAAATATCTAAAAGTTCTTTTAAATATTTTTTAAAATTAATGTGATTTATTTCTAAAAATAAAAGCTAAAAATACTTTAAAATATATTAAGTACATATATTTTTAAAATAATATAAAAAACATTAAATACAAAATAAAATTAATTCTAAACAAGACTTTAGTATAAACATTATTTTAAAAAATATTCTTCAGTGTTCAATCAAACAAAAAGACAATTAATTTTCTATGTTGTTGTAATTTTTTTCATAATTATTAATTTTGATTTATTATAATAGAGGATTTACTTACATATCACATAATTCTTATATATTTATATATCTAATACTTAAATTAAATAATATATTAAATACTATTTTCATGAGCTTTTTTTAAGTGAAATGTATTTTTTTTTTCATTTATAAGAATGTGTTATATATATAAATATCAAATTATAAATGTTAGGTATACAAATGCTCAAGCATTATGTAATATGTATGTAAATCTTATTGTTTTTTTTTTTTTGGTCTCGTTTTAGTTCATGTAAGAAAATTGATAGTTATATATTTAAGTCAAAGCATCTCTTTAAATTATTCATAGAATTTTTGATAAACAATTTAATATTATATGAAAATATCTTATACACACAAATAAGAGCAACTAAAAGTAGGCATCATTTTTTATGTGAAAATATGTAAACAAGAAGAATCATAATATCTTAATTTAAATGATTTCACTAATGTGAATATATTATAATGGATTTACTCACCAATAATTGAAAAAGGCTTTAATATAACAAAATACATATGAGTTATAAAAGATACTTTCATGATTGAAGTAAAACTTTTATGATAAATTATTATCTAGAGATTATGAGTTGTTTGGTTAGTCATTTCCTTTATGATAGAAGAGATCGATGGTTAGGAAGGCAAATGTTATTCTTAATAGCAATGATAGATGCCAATCTTGGTTGCGATATCTAGCATTGTCAATAATAGTAGTATTGATCATTGGTATTGATAGTGATAATAACTATCAATGTTATTTTGTGATGATGAATATTAATGTTATTGCTGATTGTAACTATCGATGATGTTTTCAATGACGAGCATTAGCATTTTTGTTGATGACAATTGCTAGCATTGTCGTTGATGTTGGGAGTTGGTGTGGTTTCAATATGGCCGATGTTTATGTTAGTGTCAACGACTATGTTAATATTATTAGAGATGCTGAGCCACTAGCAATGATGTGTGTTAGAATTAATAGTGACGATATGTGGATCTGCTTTGGTGGCAACCACCGGCCTTATTGTTGATAGAGATGACAACTTTTGTCATAAATAGCAATGCTGGGTGTTAGCATTTGTGGTAACTGTGTGTCTATCTTGATGACAATACAAAAGTATTATCATTGACGGTGATGATTACCATAAAAATGTCAAAAGAAAAGAAAATTAAAATGCATCAGTGTGTCTGAATGAATAGCCTCCTCTATAAATATTAAATAAAAATATTCTAGTTAAAAATAGATAATAATTTATGAATTAAAATGAAAGTTTTTTTTTAAAAAAAAAAAAAAAGCTTATCATCCTAATTTATGCTGTAATTTTGTGGAGAAAAAAAAAATGGTTTGAACTTTGCATATATTTTTATCATCATTTGCATGAATTTTCATACAAGTTACAATCCAGTTTTACTTATAAGGCATATGAAACTTAAAAATACATGACAATTCTATTTGAACTCTTATATGTAACTCTGTGTACTAATTAATGTAGAATAGGAAATTTATCCAAGGAGAGAGAAAGTGAGCAAAAAATTGTGTGTGTGTGTGAGAGAGAGAGAGATAGAGAGAAATATATAATAGAAACATATCTTCTTAATTATGAAATAATTTGATTAAAAAAATGACGAGACTAATGTGTATAGTGTAAGGATGTCAAAGATAAAGAGAAGAAAAAAAATTGAAACTCAAGCAAATAATTTTATTATATTAAAATATAACTTTTCATATTGTTTAATAACTTTTATAATTCTTATTGAAATTAAAGTTCTTCAAGATATAAATTTATAAGTAGACATGAAATTATATGTTATAAGATAATATTGAAATAAAATTATAATTACTCTTTTTTTTTTCAAACTTAACTCAACAAAAAATTTGTTATTATCTATTCATTTGGTATGATTAAGAGTGATAACTATCATTTATTGAGGGTGAGGTGATTATCCTATTACTTTCAACTAATGTTCATCTTTTGCTTGTGTTCTTATTCATCCTTTGCCAAGTGTTGATGTTAGTGCTGATAGTTGGCATCGACCTTATTAACATTAATGGTTGCCAAGATTGTTATTATGTTTAAGCCTTGATATCAATGGTTACATCAAACTTATAGGCAACGATAGCTATTAGGATTGTGACTCAATGTTAACCTCAATAGTGATTGCTTGTGTTAATGTTTGTGTCAATGACGAACATTAGCTTTGTTGGCTATGGTAGACATCCTAATTGTTTGAAGATGATGGGTGTTAGTATTAAAAGATGTTGACAATAGTGTCAATGATATACTTCAATATTGATGGTGATGGTAAGTATTAACCTAGTTAGCGATGATGGACATTAAAATTATTAGCAAGAGATGTGTAAGTGTAGTTGGTGGTGTTAGGTGGAGAAAGGGCATCAAAATTGTTAGTGATAGCGGGAGTCTACTTTGGTGGTTTGCCACTTATTAGGCTTGGTTGTAATGTCAAACATCTATAATGGTCATCACGACAAGCTTCGATGATGGTTGATGGCATATTTTGGGTGTTGGGATGATTCTCTGTGATGGAATTATTCTTGGGTTTTCTTGTGGGTCTTTTTCATGCTAAATGCATACAAATATGAATTAATTTCTAGATTGATATATTAAAATCATTTTGATCCAAAATTATAATACTCTATCAAATAATTTGTGCCTCTTCTCTCATCCTAAATGTGTAGAAATATGGATTAATTCTAGATTGGTATATTGAAGTCATTTTCATCAAAAATCATAGCACTCCAAGGAATAATTCATGTTGATCCTATTTGATCATGCATACTTTTTTTAGATATTTTAGTGCCTTCATGATATTATAGTTGACTAATTTTTGGCCCTTTGATTCATCTTATTAAGACGGTCACTTTGGCTGTACATACTTAAAAATCAAAAGGTTGTTTGATGTCTTAAATAATCTCACAAAGTTTTAAAATATAGTTTTAGTATTTGATTAAGCCATTTTAGAATCAGATCAAAATTTTATTGATATCATTAGAATGATTTGTCTTTTCATGGTACTCGTTTTTATAAGAGTATATATATATATCATATGCTAATCTTACGTTAATGAGCTGATTATATAAGGAAAAAATTTGAATGAAGTTATTTTAAATAAATTTTAATTAAAATAATTTTTGTTTATTATATTTTTTAGAAGAGTGAAAAATAATTGTTGATTAATTAATCATATATTACATTTATATAAAAAACGAATGCAATTAGTAAAAAGATTATCATAATTATATTTTGGCCGGAATAATATCTCTCAAATTTTTTCCATCTTATAGTTTATAGCTTGAGTAATGTAGCTGGCCTTGTGACCCAGCAACGTCCAGCTTACACTTTGATAATTAATGAGTTAAGTGAACAATTTAAAGGTTCGGATAAAAGATTGAGAATAAAAGGTGTAAATTTTGGCGATGATTTGTTCTACAGTGATGTCAATAATTTTTCTTATCAACAATTTGATACGAACTCTACTTAAAAAATTTAAAATTTATTTGACCCGATTAAATTTTAGGTCAACTTCAAGTTGACCTATAAATTCAAAATTGATCTTAAAATTTAAATTTGACTCAATTTTGATCTTAATTTGGCCAAAAATATATGTCTATATAGGTAAACTGGATTAGTTCATGTTAGGCTAGTTCAAGTCTAGTCGGGCTCGGGTCATAATTTGTAAATTTTATAATATTTGGGCCATATTCGAATCCAACTCATGAACATAAATTGATATTCCTAATATTTTATTTTTGAGCCATTTGAGTTAATTTAATCTCACATTAAGACACGTAACATATATAGAAATATTAATTTCAAGATCTCTTAATTTAACTCTTTATTACTGAAAAAGGGGGCTTAACAGCAATATTATTTAGTATTCAACTTGAGAATTCTTATATGCATTACTTCTTTATACTATAACAAAACTTAATCATGTACTTATGAAATCCTTAGAGTGTTATTTATTTCTTTAATGTGATTAAAATCAATATATTGTCACACTTAGGGCTGTAATCGAGCCGAGCCGAGCCGAGCCGAGTACTTATCGGATTGGACTTGGCTTGGATAAATTATAAGTTGTTCATGTTAACGAGTTCGAGCTTTCGCGTGGATGTTGAGCTTGGTTTAATTTTATCATGTTGAATTGTACTTGGCTTATTTGAAATAAATGAACAATTATATAATCAAGTTAATGAATAAGATTTAAATGAGTTCTAAAATTTTCTCTAATTTTTTGGTTGGATTACTTCCTTAAATCTCATATAATGAATCGTGATCTAAGTTCTCCACAATATAAAATCTAGATTCTTAAAATAAATAAATCATGAAAAATTCTATAAGGGTAAAACACTAAAACATACATAAAAATCAATTTATTTAAAATTTTATGATGCGTATAAATTTATAAAAGAAGATGACACAGTCGGTCATTTTAAAATATAAATATCGATTATTGTTTAAAATAAATGTGACTTTAAAAAAACTAAGAAACGGTCGGCTTTTATAAAAAATAAGGCACACAATCTGCCTTTAAAAATATAAAATAGATAATTAAATTTGTGTAACATCTTATTGTTCTCCAAATTCAATTTCTCTAAAACAAGACACTTGTAACAAAAAAATTAATAAATAACTTAATTTGAAGAAAAAAACTCAAAAATAAAAGAGTCATACGGATATAAAGCGTTATATATGGAACAAGTTTATCAATCTCCAAATAGAAAAGTCTTTGATTCATAAGAGAGTGAAAACATATTCTTATTTTTCTCAAAAAAATGGTTAACTTGAAAACCTATTCATAATGATTCAAAAATATTATTGTATTACTAAAATATACATAAAATCAAGAGCTATTTAAAATTTTATGATCATATAAATTTATAAAAGTTGAATACGATCGGTCGTTTTAAAATATAAGCACTATCGATTATTATTTAAAATAAATGTGACTTTAAAAAAAACTAAGAAGGCACCTGGTCGGCTTTTATAAAAAAAAAAGGACACCTGTCGACCTTTAAAAAATATAAAAATAGATAATTAAATTGTGTATCTTATTGTTGCTCAAATTCTGACAATTTCTCTCAAAGATACACGAACAAAAAAAGTAATAAATAACTTAATTTGAAGAAAAAAACTCAAAATAAAAGAGTGCATACACGGATATAAAGCATTATATATGGAACAACTATCAACCTCTCCAAATAGAAAAGTGTCAAATTCATAAGAGTGAAAATATATTCTTTATTTTTCAAAAAAAATGGTTAGAACACCTATTCATAATGATTCAAAAACATTCATTGTTATTCAAAACTTGATAATAGTTATTCCCAAAAATATACAATCATTTATATATTTAGTGGATTAATAGCATGATCTTTATTCTTTACATTGAATGGTTGTAACAAAAATTTTATAATATCACCTTCTAAGACTCTTAAGAAAGATTAATGACTTTGATGTCTTCTTTATCTGTTAAATAAAAGCAATTAATATAACTCTTTTCTTATAAATATATTATCAACTTAAAAATAAAATGAACAACATACCATTGATTTTTCTTAATCCCATAATAATTTCTAAACCAATCACTTCCACACATAAGAACTTGAGCGATTCTTGTACCCGAGGATGAAGCGATATGTATATAACTTCGGCCTCCGACGAAAGTGGACTCTGATGCAACAGTAGTAATAGGTATTGATAGCATATAACAAGCCATTTTAGATAGTATTGGAAATTTTAATCTATTTGCTTTCCACCACTCTAAAGCATCAAATTGGTAATGGTCATTACTCTTATCAGGAATATGAACACCATCTTCTAAGTAAACATCAAGTTCAGATTTTACATTCTCTCATTGGCATCACTCTAATATAATTTTCAAAGATTTCTCTTCCGGTCTCAAAAGATTTGCCTCTTAAAGTGAAAGCAGTGTTACAGTGGTAACAACTTCTTCATTCAGTTGCATTTCTATGATATTTGAAGCATGAGTATTTGCATAATCATTATGCAATAGTTGTAGTGACTCGAATGGTTGTAACATGCTTAGTCATTTGGAGAATAAATTTTAGAAAATACAAAGTTAACTAACTTCATCTTATTTCTGGATCAAGTCTTTGCGACAGAAATTAGCAAGTTACATTCTCCCCAATATTTGTCAAACTTCTCTTTCATGTTCAAGGCCATCAATCTCATATAATCAACACCATTTATAGAAACTTCATCCAACACATCCTTGATTCTCCAAAGATCAGAAAGAAATAGATTTGAAGTTGGATACTCCGTTCCTACAAATAAAGTTTGCATACTTACAAAATAAAAAAAAATGTAATGATAGATAAATGAAAGAAGATATTTAATGTAACCTGAAATTATATTTGTAACTTGATTAAATAAACCCAAAAATGAGCAAACATCTTCAGCTTTATTCCAATCTTCTTCACATGGGCAATATGTGTAAGATGGATCTCTATCTTGATAGCGAGGAAATACTTCTCTAAACTCCAATGCATATGAAAGCATAGCATATGTTACATTCCATCTAGTGCAACAATCAAGTATTAGCCTCTTGTTAGGAAGTTTAAGTTGCTTTGAAATTTCACTGAACAGATTTAATCTTGTAGTGGAAGCTGAAATATATTTCACACTTTCTCTTATATTATAAATAATATGGCTTATCATAGAAAGACCATCTTGCATTATGAGATTTAATATGTGTGCACAACATCGTACATGAAATAATTTCCCATTCAAGCTTCTTTTGAAAGTTTATGCTATCACGCAAAAGGCCAAGCTTTATTGTTATATGAAGTATTATCCACTGTCACACTAAAACTTTGCCTTCAATTTCCCACTCTTTCAAACATTTATAAATAGCATCATGAATATCATGTGCTCTATGTGGATTAACATCAACAAAATTTAAAACCCTCTTTGTAGACACCACTCTTTATCAACAAAATGCACTGTGATAACCATATATATTGAATTTTTTGGGACTTCCATAAGTCTGTTGTTATGCTTATCATCCCTTGAACTTAACAAACTTTTCAATCGTTTCTTCTCAATTTCATAACTTCGATACAATCTTGCTTTGCCATTGCATGAAATTTTCTCATATTGTGGAGCGACCTTCATCAAAATATTAAACACTTCATACTCTGTAAAGTGAAAGGCAACTCATGCACCATGATCATGAGATGTAATCTCTCTAATTTTAGCATGATCATACTTCAAGTTTGCACGCTACTCTCTAGTAGATGTAAGTGTTGATTTTCCCATAGTGATAAGTAGTTGTCCCTTTCCTAAAATTTTTGGACAAGTTTGAAGATGCCTTTTATATTGTATTGTTTCGCCATCCTTATTTTTATTCATGTATAACTTGCAATGATTGCATTGCACTTTCTCAACACCACTTTTAAATTTACAATAGTGAAGTCTTTCCAAACATCGAAGTTCTCTTTCTTTTCCTCTTTTCAAAGGGTTTTCTTGAATATCATCGATAACAAGATCTTCACTTCTTTCGGTGGCACTTATAATAACATTAGCATCTATGTCCTTGATTCTCATTCATGATTACAACTAGAAAAAGGAAAAATAATGATCACTCCAAAAAAAGTCTACTACATCATTATTAAATTAAAACATAATACAAAAAAACTATATAAAGAACAAAAAATGTTATAGGCTCATATAAAAAATGCTTTATTAGTGCCATCATAGGATGAGAGATATTAGGCTTGAATCTTCCAAACCCTAAACTAAAAGAAGAGGTCAGTAAAATGTTGAAAATAATGCTCTCAACTTCCAACAAACTAAGATCTACAATAGTAGCCAAATTTGATATATATATATATATATATATATATATATATATATATACAAACAAGCTATAATCCAAATTAAAATAAACCCAATCTAGAAGAATATCAAAGACCAAATAGAGCTCACATCAACTAAGTTGCACTAAATGAAGCAAAAAAGATATAATCATTGCCTTTTAAAAAAAACTATCTTTCAGGTGCCACTTAGTGGCCTTCCAATGAAAGATAGACATTAAATTTAATAAAATGGGAGGGATCCATAACTCTTTTTTATCATCACTTTGTCTGTCTAACTCTTTTTATAACAAATAAGCGAAATTGAAATCCTCAAATAGAATATTTTGACATAAGTCAAACACAAAATATCCGATATTTGAGTTAACAAATACATGAGAACAAACTACCAATAGGCAACAAAATAATAAATCAAAATCAAAGCGATAATGCGAACAAGGCATCATAATATTATGACACTAGCATAGAATCAAGTTGGTATTAATATTCCTTGGTGCATTATAAAAAAAGAAGGGCTATGAAGCTGGGAATCACACTCATAAAAAGCAGACAAAAAAAAGAAAGTGAAATAGTAGTTAAAAATGAAACCCCCTCCAACTATAGCAAATTGGTATATTATTATAGAATTACTATTATAATAGAGTTTCACGATGGATATTTAAAGATCACCAAATCATAATATTGTCGACTCAAGGCGAAAGAACCCTAAGCTAGAATCAATGCATAAGAACTCTATTATCACGCAACATATCAACAAGTGAGGACATTAGCATACAAGTTAACGTGATAGAGCATTAAGAGAAACAAGAACTTGATTATCAATCTTAGCGGTTAGCACAAAATTATTTAATGCCATACCTAAGATGACCAAAGATTGAACAGAGAGAGACAACTAGGAAGAAGTCGAAGAGGAAAAGATAGCGAAAAAGAGAGAGAGAAGTCGAAGAAGATAGAAACGATTGGTTCAAGTCCTTTCCTCAGATTTACCTTGTGAATGAAATTGATAAGAAGATGAGAGAATCGCGAAGAAGAGAAAGTGAAGATACTGGAGTCGATCGAAGCAAGTTAGGGCTTTAGTGCTTAAACGAGACTAGAGCTTAGGAGTAAGGCGGCGTTTGCGAAATGCAGCGAAATCAAATGAGATCGTCCAGTAAAATGAACTTGTTTGAATTTGGATGAACCAAATGACGGGTAGGGGAGGCATATGATATAAATATATAATTAATAAAAATATAATTAATATTATAGTTATCCATTTGGACCATTTCATCATTTATAAATTAAATAAAATAATTTATTAACTTTAATTAAATATTTAAATAATTAATATGAGTTTCTTTTATTTTTTTGTGTATTTATCTTATAATTTATAAACTATAATATTAATTATATTTTATAAAATTTAATTAAATATATCATATATTTGTATAGATTATACTAGTAAATTTAATAAATTATAATATTTTTATTAAATATATAATTAAAAAATTATAAGTTATATTTACTTATATTTTTAAATATATGAATTATTATCAAATTTAATATCAATTAATTAATAAATTACTTGTCGACAATAAGCAGTATGTTGTGAATATAAACAAGCGAAATAAGATCATGTTCATGTTCGTTCATTTAACATCCGAAGTTTTCAAAATTGCTTGTTTGTTTATTAATGTGAACAAACATGAGCGAGCATTAGAGTTCGAGTAGTTCAACGAGTGCACTAGTTCATTTACAGCCCTAGTCACACTTTTATAAAATTCAACAATTAATTATAATCATTTTTTTAAAAAAAAAACAAGACAAACAATTCTTCACTCATAAATACTCTTTTCTGCATTGTTGTGTGCTAGAAAATCAGTTCTTGATAGAATGAAAGTTTCGCCTCCTTGTTGTGAAACAAAGCAATTATTTAAGAGTGAAGAAAATTTCAATTTTACGTGGAAAACTTGAAAAGAGGGAAAAAATCAGGGCTGCCAGTTAAAATCGTTCACTATGTATCGAGAGTACAAAATCTTCCGATAGCGATTACAAATTATATATGAAGGAACAATAAATGTAGTTACGTTGGTGTAACACAGTGGTAGCAGTGTTGGTGAACATCGGAACGACGGCGATGAAACGTCGTCATGATGGAAACCGACCAAGATGACGGCGAGGATCAACGGCGGTGACGGCGGCGGGGTGGTGGTTAATGATTGTTGAGTGGTGGCGATTGTCTTGGAGGATCTTCTTTAGAGTCTCTCCTCTCTCTTGGCCTCCTCATATGAGGAATGAGGTATTTATAGATTGGAGTAGTGGCGTCTATAAATACATGCAAAATCGAACCACTCCATGGACTCAAAATGATTCCTTTGATCATTTGATGTATTTTAAGTATTGAATGCTCAAATGAAGTGAATTGTAAGATCTTGCTTGCTAGATCCAAGGACGCTCAATTTGACTATAAACACTCTCATGTTTGAGAGCTATTTAGGATTTAACCGATATCCCAAAGTTTCCGATATTTTAAGTTTTTGATCTTTTTCAACTTGGATCGACTTGCTTTTAACATCAAAATTCGTGCTTCGACTGGTAGAATTTTAAGTCATATCATGCATAAATTTTTCTCATACAATTTGAAACTCGTTGCTTTTATTCATATTTATCTTAGAAAAATAATTAGAAAATTTAACTTTGAAATTACTTTAAAGAATTCTAATAATACAATTAAAATATTACTAACTCCAATCAACGAGATACTTAATTTATTGAATGAGTGTTGCTTCTTTTATCTTCCTTTGGACAGACTCAACACTAATTTTGAAAACATGCATTAGTAGGATGATTATATAGATAAATTTTTTGTGATATTCTTATTAAAATTTAATTATTTTTTATTATTTTAAAATATACAATATAATAAATAGTGTATATATATAAATTTAAGAATTAATTTAATGTTTAAAAAATCATGATCAAACTTGGATCGTGAAGCCGCATCGAATTTATTTCCGTTAAATAGGGATAAGTTGAGCTAGAAGCGTTCCTATGCGAACCCAACGATTGCGGAGGTTCATCTTGCGGAGGTTCTTTATAAACAAAGTTCATGGACTGACCTAAACCCATCGATCGCCGAGCGGTTCACTTCTGGAAAACAGCCAAGTGAGATTCTCACAGCCCTTCTACTTGCTTCGACGAAGAACGACAAACCCTCCTTTACTTCCTTGTTTCTCATATCCTTTACGCTCTTTCGAATCGGATCTCCAAATGGGGAAGAAATCTGAAGAGCCGGGGGAGGATAACGTGGAAGCTGTCAAATCCCTCTTCGGCACCGACAACCCCTTCCGCCGTAAGGCACAGCCTGACGCAGCCAACGGTGATACCGGCGAAAACGCTCAATCCACAAAGAAACAACGGTTAGGGTCGATTCTAGTGCAGCTGAGAAGGAAACCATCACTGAAGCCAAAATCTCGGATGTGCATCATTCCGACGCGAGGAAGAGGAAGAGAGATAGAGGAATAATAGCGGCGGCTCCAAGCCCTCAGTTTTCTGACGAGGAGCCTATTCCGACGAAGCGGAAGAAGCTCGTCGAAGAGGGCGAAATGGATGGGTTAAAGAAGAAGAATAAGAGAAAGAGGGACGAAGTGGAATTGAAATATGAGAAGAGAAAGTTTGGTTTAGTGCGAGAGGATGAGCCGGCGGACACGATTTTTACTGTTGGGGAGAAGAGAAAATTGGATGCTGCTACTGCGGATATGTTGGATACCAAGGATTCCTTTGACGATGAGGGCAAGCTACTGAGGACTGTATTTATCGGGAATCTGCCGTTGAAGACAAAAAGGAAGGCTCTAAGCCGGGAGTTTGCGAGGTTTGGAGAAATTGAATCCGTCAGGATAAGATCAGTGCCTCTTGTAGATGTGAGTAACTGTTGCTCTGCTTCTTGTTTTGATGTTTTTATTTTCACCTGTTTTGCTATTTTTAGCTTGGTTTATATCTTTCACCGGCATTTTCGTTCCCTAACTTATTATTATTATTATTATTATTTTTTAAGACTAAATTTCCTAGAAAGGCAGCTGTCATCAAGGGGAAAATTAATGAAGAAGTTGACAGGTTTGTGATGATGAACTCGATGCTAGATCTGTTTATGCTTGGTTTTTTCTTTAGCATCCTCTATTTTATGTCATCTTCTTTTGCTGATATGGGCTTGTAAATTCTCGACTGACGGCTGACAAAATTCACTGTATCACAGATTCTGTGCTGTATCGGGACCTATTTAGCCTTTAAATGGACATGGAAAATGATATGTCATGCACATAAGATGAAGAATTTTCAAAACATAGGTCATGTCATGCCATGCCTCCATAACGTGAAAGTCATATTTTAGTCTCAGAAGCTGCCTCTACTTTGCAGCGGTAAAACTGCAGTTTTGGATTGTTCCCTAGATGCGACAACTTCATGCAACAGTTTTTTTGGGGCCATAGTGCATCATAAAGCTTAGAATTATATCAAGGAAGTGATTTATTAAAAGAAAGTGATAGAAATTGAGAATGAGAGTGAGAGAGAGAGTGTAAAATAACATTTCTTTGGTTTATAACCTAATTAGGATGGCAAAGCCCTATGGTCTTTGTCATTTATATACAACTTTTATGTGAATCATGTTTAAGTGGTGTCTAAAAAACATTGAATTTTTTATTAGAATAATAACAAGGCTAGTTAAATGATGTTATCCAATTTAGTGCTTAAAATCTTTGGGTGTCTAAATGTTCATCATTAGCTTTATCTCATTCAAAGTTGTTGATTTGAAATAACTTTTTATGTTCTTAACTTAATATATGAGTCCTATAAATAGTTATATAAAAAGGATATAATAAGTAAACAAATGAATGATTATAACAATTGAATCAAACTTGTCAATATTGATTATCACACTATAGTTTATAACATGCCATGAGCTGTTTTAAAAGTACCACCCATTAAAGAATCATGAATAATTTGTTAATAATCCAATAATATAAGAAAGAAATTATCTTAATAAAAAATTAAAATTTTATATCAATAGATCATCACATAGTGAAGGTTAAGGAAAAACACAATGTTTTCATTATGTATCTATGTAAGATGTTTGATCTAAATTCATCATTTTTTGTTTTTCTAGATAATATATGCAGCAATATGGTTTCAATAAGATGATAGTTTTATAAATTGAACAATATAAATACAAATAATCAAATAAACTCAAAGCAATAATATAATAACATAATATTGCCACATGTTAGTAATCAACTGAATTAGATTAAGCAAAATGAATGATTAAAAAAGTACAACAGAGGAAAAACATACAAAAAATAGTTGAAAGAAAGAATGTAAATGATTATTGACAGATAGAAGAGAGATTTCATATATTTCATTGATGAATTGTGTGTGTTATGTGTACTGTATGCTATAACATGTTCTATTTTGTTTTCTTGCATCTTGCTATGTAAACAACATAGGAAACATGCTATGCTATGCCATGGAATATGATGCTTGTTATTTTACACTATTTGTATGTATTCCCCCTATTACGAAGATACTAAGTCACATATATCACTTTTCAGCAATAGGAGTCCTATTGACCCCTTAGTACGTCAGCATGTCCTCTCAAGCTAGAGCATATATATCTTTTAGCTAAAAATTTTTTTTGGGTTTCTTGGTTGCCTAAAAAAGGAATGTAGTGTAAAGTAAATGTAATTTATTTATATTCCTTTAAGTTGTTTTGTTAGAAATTTTATAAATACATGGGTTTATTTATTTTTTGTTTGGTAGAATGAATGTGTTGTAAAGTATTTTTTGAGTGACGATGTGGTGGCGGGGTCCAACGAGTGACAGTCGGTCGGTAGTGGCGGTGGTGGGGTTCGAGGATGACTATTATTGATGGAAGCGGTTGGCTGATGGCGGTTGGGCGGTTTATTTGGTTGATGGCGGGTTTTGGTTAATTTGGGGTGGCGGCTTGAGTGGTTGGTGGCATTAATGCTCACTTTATGCTAACTGGTGTATTTGGAATTCGTCCAATTTGGGTGAATTCCAATACACCATAAATTACCTTTTCAAAATATTTTAGATACGCTACATATACTTTGGATTTTTTTACTTTGCAGTATGCCAAATGCTCAAAAATTAAAATCTATGCATTTACTTTACTTTCACTTAAAACTCAACCAACCAAACAACCCATATATAAATAAAAAAATATAAGTGTCATAAAGCCTAAGTAAATTTATTCACGACTTGTTTTGAATTGAAAATGTTAGTAGTAATTATTTTTGGCAAGCACATTCTATATGCAATGACAATTTGCTTTATTGTATTTAGTTCAAATGGGATTTCTTCTAACTTAGATGATAATATGATTGTTGTCATGTAGATTCATATGCTAAGTAATAAGGAAACTATGCTCTCATAAAAGAATTTTTACTGAACATTTTGCATGTTCAATGTGCTATAGTTTTATATATGGCATCCACATTAGACTTGGTCACTACATTCTATTTTTGGCTTTTTTGAGTGATTGAATTTTCTCCAATAAAGATGCAATAACATGAAATTGACTTTCTATCATCATTAAACCTAGCATAATTGGCATAAAAATAGCTTCTTTATAAAGCGACCACTTTTCTAGAAACTTTTTGATATATTTGAATATTTTTAGCATCACTTCATAATGCCTCTTGTTTTAATTTTTATTTATTAACCCACTTTGTTCCAATAATAGTCAAATTAATTTGTTGACCAACTAACCTTTGATATTGAGATAAATTGTCAAGAGGTTCTACATCATTAGATGTGATTCTACTCTCCATAGGGGTATCAATAAACTTAAGACTACAACAAAGAAGGGTTATTTTTCATTGACGGTTTGTAGCATGTTTTCTATGTAAAAGGTGATATTCTCATTTTATTATCATCAAATTTAATTCCAAAAAAAAAAAAAAAACTTAGGTCATTTCAAAACTTTGCCAACATTATAGTTACAAATATTATTTTGTCTTATAAGTGCCTTGATAGTCACTTTCGTTAATTACGATGTCAACATAAACATGCAGTGTAATAATTTTTGTAAGAGTATGCTTGATGAAGGTAGTGTGATCTGTGGTATTATACACGACTTCGAAAAGTTTTTCCGCTAAGCCCATGTACTCTATTTAAAGTCATTGATAACCTTCTTGAGAATACACATACGTCTTTTCCCTTAACATGCTTGGGAGTTTGCTCCTTATAAATGACTTCTTATATGTGATAATAAAAGAAAGGTTAATATAGATTAATAATAATTGATGGCTACAAACAAAAGGATTTAAATGAAGTGCGGGCATGCAATTTGAGAGAATGTGGCAAAATTGTTGATCGCATGGATCTAGGTGAACCCTTTGGCAACTAAAAGGTCTTTGTTGCTATCAATCATTCCATTGAGATAAACTTTGATAGCGAATGGTCACTAGCAAGATATGGGTTTGACCATAGGAGGGGGAACAACCAGAACTAGGTATGGTCACTGAGAAGAACATCTATTTCAACATTTATAGCTTGATCAAGCCAAGTCAAGTTGAGGACACTATGACTTGAACTTGGCTTGATCATATTACAAAATTGTTCAAGTTAGGCTAGGGCTTGAGTTGGAGTTGCATATTCACATATATGTTTATACTTAGAATTATTTATATTGTGCTTGGTGGATTACTTACATGAGCTAACAAGCAAGCTCATAAACAAACTAGTATTAAATAAACGCCCATTGATTGTTATATTAACAAATAATTTTATAAGTCTAAATGAATAAACAGTTTATTAAATTTGGAATCAATATTTAATTATGTTTTATCAATTAAACACACACTTATTAACAAGATAATAAACAAGTCATGAACATACTTTCTTGTGATCAAACAACATAAACAATTACAAGCAAGTTGAAATAGAGAACTTAAAAGAAATTGTTGAACAAACTTGAAATGAGCATGCACTTATAAAAAAATGTATTATTTCCATAAACAAAATTTGAAAACTAAGGCTACATTTGAGGCAGCAGCGTGACCATGATTAATTAATGCATGCTTGTCATTTTAGAAGCTAGATTTATGGTATATTTTGGATCTGCTGGAAAATACGTTTTCCAACCCTGAATAGTGTGGTGCTAAAAAAATGGCCTAATTTTTTTTAAAAAAAATTTGTAATACCTATCACAGCTTTTTTGATAGTAGTTTTTTTTGCAATAGTTCCATCACTATTTTTTAGACCGTTGTAGTTGCCTCGAACCAAACTTAAGTAGTTAGAAGTCATGACTTGACTTTCACTAAAATGTAATAGAGTATCAATCAGCTTGATAAATTAAATAATTTGAACAAAATCAAAAAGCTAAAAAATAATTATAAAATATTTATCTAGATAAGAAGAATAATTAATAAATATGTAATATATTATACAATAACAACAACAACAATAAGCCTTTATCCCACTAAGTGTGGTTGGCTACATGAATCCTTCGTCTCCATTGTGTCCTATTATGTGTCAAATTCTCATTTAATTCGAGTATACTAAGGTCATTTTTTATACATCTTAACCAAGTATTTTTAGGTCTACCTCTACCTTTCTTAACATAAGGCAAATCTAATGTATTTACTCTCCTAACCGGGTCATAGGACGGTCGACACTTTATGTGGCCAAACCATCTGAGACGACTCTCTCCAATCTTATCTACGCCACTTGAAATTTCTCCTTTTCCGAACATACTCATTTTGCATTTTATCTTTAAGAGTAAAGCCACTCATCCACGATCATCCTCATCTCGTAACATAACTTAGTCTTATGCTTCTCTTTTATTGGCCATCATTCGCACCACAGTCATTCGGAGTCTTATCACCATCTTATAAAATTTTCCCTTAAGTTTAAGTGGAACTTTTCTATCACACGAGGCAGATGCATTCCTCCACTTTAACCATCAACTTGAATTCTACTAATAACATCTCCATCTATTTCACCATCATTTTTTGAACAATAGAACTAAATATCGAATCATCACTCTTATTAATGACTTGTTCACCTGCTTAACACACTAGAACTACAACTAAAATTACACTCCATATATTTGGTTTTAGATCTAATGAAAACCTTTAAGTTGACCTTCATAATTCAAGTTTCTCTTGGACTCCCTAGTCTTATCAACAAGAAGAATGTCATTAGCAAAAGCATACACCAAGGTATCTTCCTCTAAATGCCTAGTAAGAACATCCATAACTAAAGTAAAAGATAACTTAAAGCGATCCTTGATGTAATCCAAGCTGAAATAGGAAAATATTTTGTCAATCCTCCTTGTATTTGGACACAAGTAATAGCTCTAGTATACATATCCTTAATGACTTTAATATAACCAATATTAACTCCTTTCTGATTAAACAAATTATATTTAATATATTATGATTAAAAAAATTATATTTAAATAAATTTTAATTGAATTATATACAAGCTACTATTGAGTTTAATATTAAGCATTTAATTATCTATTTGTTAAACAACAAACATGTTCATGAATGTAAACTAATGAGGTGGATTATGCTCAATACTAGTTCATTTAACTTTCTTTCTTTTAGAAGTGTTCCTACTTATACAATTACTAATATGAACAACTATTAATGGAGCTAAGTTTGAATTATTTATCGAGTGCACTAATTTACTTGAGATCCTTATTGTTTCTATAAATTGTGTTGTAACACATTTTAGCATGTCTTAGGAATGGATATAGATGATAGGGACAAGACAATGGTACAAAATGAAATAGATAATTGATCAAATGAAATAGGAGTGATTAAAAGTAGTGATTCATTGTTTCTTACCTCTCTAGATGATAATGTGAAGATATATGTTAGATGTCTAATTGGCTTGTGAATGCAAAGTTGAACTTGATAGTGTAGTGGAAGGTGTTGACATGGATGAAGGTCAAGCTTAACAAGAGTATACATGTAAAGGTATAATGTTAAGAAGAGGAACTTCTGTTGGAAGATGAGTAGGTGGAGGGAAGGGTTTAAGGGAGAATAGAAAGTGAGTTTCATAAAAGGATGCATCGGCGAAAGTATACCGGGTTTTGCAAGTGGATCGTAGATGTGATATCCTTTTTTGAGCATGAGAGTACTCAAGGAAGTTGCATTAAATAACATTAGGAGAGAATGAGAAAATGCATGAAGTAGGTAGGGTCAACTATCTATGGAGTAGGTGGCAAAATAATTTGAGTGGAATAGAGAATGATGATATGTGAGGTGCGGGCTAGAAGCGGATAAGGGGTTCGATTGATAAGATATTGAGTGGTTAGGACAAAATGTCCTTAGAATTGCTAAAGAATATCCATAACAATAACAACAACAACAACAACAATAACAAGCCTTAAATCTCACTAGGTGGGGTACATACGAATCGCCTTCAGTGTCATTATGTCAAATTCTCATTTAAATCAAGTATACTAAGATCATTTTTTATACATCTTAACCAAGTCTTTTTAGGTCTACCTCTACCTTAACATAAGGCAAATCTAATGCATCTACTCTCCTAATCGGGTGAAACTCACTTTTGTTCATGTGAAACATTAATTTCCTAGAAGCATTAGGAAGGTAATGACTTTTGTGGTCAACAATTTTGATATGTTGAGAAGTATAAGTGTAAGAAATCCATTGAATAAGGTCTTTGACAAATCAGAAGGTATCAAATTAAGCTTGCATGAACTCTAAAGCATAGTTGGTATGTGATGTTTTGATGAAGGCAACGTATTGCACTTTTGTTTCTTTATAAAAGATTGAAATACATGAAGGATTCTAGAGCAACATTTAAGTAGCCTATGCAACCTATGAAAAATCATCAATAAATGTTATAAAATAGAAAGCCTTGATAAGGATCATCTTAGGACTCTCAATGTCTGAGTGATGTAACTCAAAAGAATGCAAAATACATGTGGTAAAGGATGAAAATAACATACGATGGTGTTTACCTTGCTTGCATGTTTGACAATTAAATTTGAGTGTAAAGTAAAATTGGAGTATATAGAAGATACTACTAACAACATCCTAGAGTCTACTTGGAGTTTGATTACCCAATCGACGGTGCCAATGAAAAAGAGTAATTATGGAAAAAAGCAAGTTAGCCATCATATAGTAGACTCCATTGGCTTCATCACCTCCAACATATGTTTTCTTTCAATCAATATCTTGAATGGTACATTGTGAAGCATAGAAAGTTATTAACATAATTATGATACTTAATGAGATGATGAATACATATTACATTAGCAGAAAATTATGAGATATGTAAAAAGAGAGAGAGAGAGAGAGAGAGAGAGAGAGAGAGAGTTTCAATACCTTCCTAGAGAATGGAAGGACCCTACAACCATGATCACAAGAGAAAGGGAGATCATGTGAAGAGAGAAGTAAGTTTGTGTTTATTTATTATATTTGGAGGAGACACCTATATTTAAAATCCAGGATATACTTAAGAAGAAAATTTTAACATATCTTGGGGAGAAAAGAACATAAAAAGTAGACATTGAGGTTTGAACAAGTCAAAGTCAAGCGATTATATTTCTTTTAAGCAGGTGTGATAGAGCTCGAAGGAGTGGCAGTAGTATAAGAATTATCAAATGTTCCCATGGTATGCTAGGTGGTAGGGGGATAATGAAATTGGTTTTAACATTGCTCTTGAGGATGATGGAACACAATGATAATAAAGAGGAAAGAATTTCTTGCCATGATCATTCCCAATAATGATACAACCTCCACAATCTAGACTACTAGGTCGACCACAACTACTGCGATACTTGATAGTGAGTACATTTTGATTAGAAGATGGCGGGCAAGGAAATAGTACTTTGCTTGTGATGAACTCATGAGAGAGTAGTTGCATGATTTGGAATGTTTGAATCTACCATCAGCAAAATTAAACATGTTGAAGTGATGGACTAAGATAAGAGCTTTAGAGCAAATTAATGTATCTTCTTGCCCTGTATGTTGTTATTGTATTCCTTAATGAATAGATCTCTATACTATAGAGAAGCAATGTCTTAGTACAAAGTTTAGATGTTGGAGACGTTACTTTTTTAAAGGAAAATAAAGTGAATAAAATCCCACATAGCCTTAGTAGTCTCATAACATCCAGACTATTAAACGAACAAGTGAGAACGATATAGTCATATGTGTTTCATTTGGAGGACATAAAGACATCATCATGGAGAAATATCACAAAGTGTTGAAAAACAAGCATATGAGAGTTGCACGCAAGGGGATTATGAGCAAAAGTCGTGCTTTCTTTGGCGAGCTACATGGAGAGTGTGTGTTGGATGGGAGGTTGGACAAGCATTGGGAGAACATAATTTGTGAGGTTGAAAAATGATGGTGAGCCATGCACATGGGAAGTTTCCATAAGCTTGAATGGGGCATGACAAGTTGTGAGAGAGAGCAGTTTGTGCGAAGTGCATGAATAGAGGATGTTGTGAATGCAGATTAAACCATTGAGATCAAGACTTCTCATAGGCACATGAGGCACAAATGAGTTATTATTTATATATTTACATGTTTTTATATTGTATATATTTTCTTCTTTTTTAAGTAAACAATGTATAATTGAACTCCGTCTAGCTGTTGGTACTCCACATCTTCATGGAGAATTCAATTTCATCGGGTCCATGTCATAGACAGCGGGGCAATCGTCGAAGATCGAGTGGCTGACCGACGGAATCCGCCTCTACGCCCTCTGGGTAGGAGCATATCATATAGCATATAGGAGAGTTTGTAAATCTAAGAAAAAGAATTCAAAGAGAAATTTTGATTCTTTTCATTAGAATATCATTCTAAGGGATGAGATCAATTCAGAAGTGCTTTAGTAATTAATTAACTAGTTCATTTACTGGGGATGAAAGGATATTACCAATGTGCATGATCATTTATAGTGGTTACTCATATGCTATGTATACTTTCCAACAATAATAACCCTTAGATAAGAATTAATAACAAAGAAAGGGTTATGTGGTTGCAATTCCTGCAGCATATTTTTGTACATGTAGCTTTATCTTATTTATTTGTGTGGCCCTTGGTATGTCTACATCTTTGTACTTGTACGTTTTGATCGGTGAGTCTAGAAAGAAGCACCATACAACCAAAATATATCTCAATGATAAGCTTTGTATATGTTATTTCTCTTTTAAGCTACTAATTGTTAGAAGAAGATATAGATTCCAAGCCTTTGGGACTTGTATCAGGATCAAATTATCATTTAGCCATGTTTGACCTATTGCACTAGCTATTGCTTATTTGTCTTTACTAAATTTCTATGATAGTTCATTTAGGCATTGCTGCTGAAAGGTCATTGAAGAGCAAGCTTTTGAAGCCATACCCTAGCTTTACTTAGTTTGGAAGTGTTCGACTGCAAAATAGAGCTGCATGTTGTAGCTGTGAAGCATGTGCTGCACTTTGCAAAATAGTGTTGCGTAATGTACCATTTTAAGTCAACAAACATTGGCTTCCTCACCTTGTCTTTTTAATATTAGGGTTGTTTATTTTCTCTTACTATAATCATGGTCACTTTTTTATTTGTTGCTTTTTTGTATGCTTCTACTTGTTTTTTAGATTTTTCATTGCTTAGCCTCTCTTTCATATCTTTGTTCCTACAGGCTCATGTCACCTTCCCTTTTTTCTTTTTTTGGAAAGATTGGTTGGCTAAGAGGGAAATGTGGATTTTTGTGTTTCTTTCTAAGTTTAAAGAGTCATACAACAACAATAACAACACCAAGATTTTATCCCACTATCAGCTATATGAATCATTTGTCTCCATTGTATCCTATTATGTGTCAAATTCTCATTTAATTCAAGTATACTAAAGTCATTTCTTATACATCTTAACCAAGTCTTTTTAGGTCTATCTCTTTCTTCTTGCAAGAAATCTAAATCTACTCTCCTCTGACGACGCTTTATGTTGCCAAACCATCTAAGGCGATTTTCTCTAATCTTATCTGTTCATAGTTTATTTATTTATTTATTTTTCTTTTCATTAATAAATGATGTTTTAATGTATACATTTGAACTTTGCAGCTTTCATTCTTATTCATTCAGTATTTTCTGAAGTCCGTGTGTAGTTATGTTAGCATTATACTTAATTTGGCTTAGTAATTTAGCTTGATATGTCTCTTCGTGTTTGGGCGGATAAATGTGTGTGCTTGAATTGCATTTTGTTAGTATTTTGTGTTACCTTTTTCCCACCCTCAAGTCCATAGGATTATAGGCAATATTTGAATTTAAGATCATAAGAGTAATTTTTAAGACCCTAATTAGTTGTATTAACTAACACCAATATCAGCAAGCTAAAATGTTCTGTACCATTTTAGTTCGTTTAACTTGTTAGCTAAATGAATATGGTATAATGTATACCATTGATGACATATTTTGGATAATATAACTTAAGATAACTAATATCTTTAGGCAATCTTAACGCATTATGTCAGTTGACAGGGTTAGCTTTCAGATTTTCCCCATTTTGTTTTGCTAAGCTTGTATTCTATCTGAAACCATAAATAGAATGTTGTGCATGTATATAATGTTAGTTATAAGAAGATGAGCTTTACTGCGTTGGTTAGGTTGCCTTCATTCTGACTTTAAGTGACTAGTCCAAAACATGAAAATAGCCTTTTATAAAGCAAGGTTAAGGCTAAATGTTTAATCTCCTTCTTAGATCCTTTTGTTTGATTGATTTTTGCATGTGTGTGTGTGTGATTTATAACTCTAAAACCTATAATTTTTATTTAGCATCTTATGAATATTTTTAAAGTGATTTACAGCTTTGGAATGATAACACTTATTTTTGCATGCTTCGCAAAAAACTTGTAATATACTTGAAAAAAATTTATTTCATGCTTACTGTACTTTTAATGATGACGTGGTCATTTTCATTGAGAAGATTGGCAACAATGTTTTACTTGCGTTATTGTAATTTGGAGGTCCTATGTTAAAATCTTGGGAATAACCTCTTCAGAAATGTAGGGATAAAACTGCATTTATCAATCCCCCTCCAAACCTTGTATGAGCTGGAGCTCATGCGATGAGTAAACCTTTTATGGTCGTATTCATGGTGCCTAAGTTCTAGCTAAAAATTTTGTAATATTATGAAGGTTAGATAATTTTGAAGGTGTGCAATGAATTTGCATTTTTGTTGTTGTTGCAAGACCCCTTCGGCCTCATTTTCTTTTTTAATTCTAAAATTTCATTCAGAATGGTATGAAACTATTTGCAATGCCTGTAGGTTTGATTTGTTACCATTCCATATGTTTTAACTCTAGGATTTACTTCACTAACTATTTATTTATAGCTAGGGCTGCAAACGAAGACGAGCTGAGCTGAGCCGTGCCGAGCCGAGTACAGGCTTGTTCGAGTTCAAGCTCATTTATCATTATTGAGCTCGAGCTCGATTCGAGTTTTTAGGATGGTGTTTAAGCTCGAACTCGTTTAAAAAAATCTTGTTTGAGCTCGGCTTGAACTTGTTCGCGAGCTCGGTTAAGATTGAGTTTATCGATCGAGCTCGTTTAATAATGAAATAAAGCGTCTTAATCGAGCTTGTTCAATCGCGTGTTGAAATATAAATGATATTGTTTATGAACAAGCTTTAATCGAGCCTTAATCGGCCGTGTCGAACTCCTTGAGCTTGTTCGTGAGCTCGGTTGATTGAGCTTATCGAGCACATAACAAGCGACTTTTTAATGAAATAAGCGGCGCTTTTCGAGCTTGTTCGCAGCCGTGTTGAGAATATAAATGATATTGTTTATGAAAACGAAACGTGAGCCTTAAGTCGAAACCGAGCTTGTTAAGTGAGCTTTAAAATCTTTTGATCGAAATATAAATAAAGAAACAACAAGTTAGCTTTGTTCGTTTATGAGTATTTACAAGTGTTTTGCTTGTTCGATTAGTTATGTGAACAAACATGAGCAGTATGTCAGAGTCACGAGTAGCTTGTTGAACGCTCGGTTCATTTACAACCCTATTTATAGCCTCATTTTAGATTTCAGGGCAAAAATTATATAATCTATGAAGCAATATCACTCTTATACCGACCGACTATACCTTGGATTATTAAATATTCGAGGATAATTTCTTGGTTACTCAAAATTTCATATTTAGGATGTTGTTGTCATCGTGTGAGTGAGTGCTCACACATATTTTGCTTTTGATCTCATTTTTGTAAAAATCTTTTTATATATTTGCATGCAATCATACATGCATATGTGGGTGAGTCCAAGCAATTGTCCTTATATATCCATCTTGATATGTATACATATTTCCATGCATGTTTCAGTTTCTTTATGCGTGTCCATTTAGCAAGAATATTGGCATCCATGAAACTTTGAATATTGTCTTGTTTCTTCGTCATGACAATGTTCTTTCAAGTTTTAGCTCTACATCCGTATTTTATGGCATTTCAAATTTGGTATCACATTCAGTCAAGACTTTCCGAACACGAAGGATATGCATGTTTCAGTTTCTGTTTGGGTATATATATACTGCCAGTCTAATTTTTAGTTGTGCTTACAGCATAAATGCTTATATTGTTTTCAAAGAGGAGCAATCGGCCCATGCTGCCTTGTCTAATAATATGACACAGGTATATATAGCTTGCAATAACATTTAACATTGATGTGCTTGGATATTATTTATGTATTTAAGATTTAAATGAATATTTTTATTTAGATTGGTGGAAATCATATCCGTGTTGATATGGCATGTCCACCTCGCAAGAAAATGAAAGGAGATGGTCGGCTTTATGATAGAAAGAGAACAGTTTTTGTTGGCAACCTCCCTTTTGATGTGAAGGTTAGCTTCCCTCTGTGCAGGATATAGTTGAGATCAAACATAATATTGTTTTTATTTCTTTAATATTTTTCACCCTCTATCTCTGATTTATATTGCTTGCATCACAGGATGAAGAGCTCTACCAATTATTTTGTGATCTCAGCCTGTCAGAACCAAATGTTGAAGCTGTGCGTGTAATTAGAGATCCAAACACAAGCATAGGAAAGGGCATTGCTTATGTGCTGTTTAAGACCAGGGTGAGGATTTTTTTTTTAATTTTTTTTTTCTGGTAGGAAGAAATATTTGAAAGGTTACAACTATTAGAAATTTATTGCTTACGTGCTTGCTCTCTGAAACCGAACACCAAAACCAAAAATAATTCAATACTTTTATTCCTGTTTGTAGGATGCTGCCAACAATATTTGCAAGAGAAGAGACCTGAAGATTAGGGACAGAAATTTGAGGGTCTGCCATGCTAAGTCGGACGCCATTCCATCTAAACTTAAAGAAGGCCCAAGCGAGAGTTTTCCTCACCGGCGGCTGTCGACGGCTTCCAGCTTTACACCACCTTCAGGAAAAGGAGAAAAAAAGAAGAGAGCAGATACTGATTCAGCGTCATATGAAGGCATCCGCTCTAGCAAAACAGGTGTTGTGAAGAAATCATCCTTTCGGCCGCGCCAGAGCGGTAGTACGAGCTATAGTGGTTCCAGGAGCTCAAGCTGGAACGAGCAGCAGGATGGCAAGAAGAAACGGCCTGCTGTAGCTGCAAGGAAATCGAAGCAGCTTCTAAAACGGAAGCAGTCGAGCGGCGCGCCGGAAAATTCCCGTCTAATTAAGAGAGCAAGAAGGCAATAAGAAGGTTCTGAGACTCTTATTTGCTAGGGTTAGTAGGAAAGCCGGATCAGTCGAGCGTTGTGAGGGGCGTAAATTGATCTGTGATGTGCGTCAATTGCTGCGTTGAACTCTCATGAATCATACAGATTTATTAGTCATTTATTAGGGGAAATTAATTTATGAAATCAGTTCTCTGCGTTTAATATCTCGAAAGATTTTATTTTCAATTCGAGTGGATAGTCTTAGTTTACATTTTGCCGGTGGATCTTATTAAGGTTGGAAAGGAGCTGAGCCTAGTGGAGTATATGCGCTGGTTTGAGCTCAAGCTCATTTACCAATATCAGCTCGAGCTTGAACTTATTTAAAGAAGTCCTGTTTAAACTCGGCTCTAGTTTGTTCAGGAGCTTAGCTCGGATTATGATTATTAAATCTTTAAGAATGAGAGCAACTTATTTAATGAAATAAAAGAGTTTTAAAAATACTTAATTTGGCTTGTATATAACATCTTGTTGAGAAATATATGTTATATTAACTAAAGTTTATTATGTCAAAAAATAAAAATTTAAAAGATATTGTTTACAAGTAAATATCAATTGAGTATTAGTTGAGTTTTTTAATGAATTTATTTATGGGTTTTGAATAATATTCTTCATGAATATAAATGAGTTGAATAACAAGCTATTTAAGTTTTATCATTTAGTAATTGAGTATTTGTGAATGTGTTCAAATTCATTGATTAGTTAATTAAGTAGTCATTAATGAGTTTTAATCAAGTGGACTCACCTACTTTGTCAAACGCTCAATTTATTTACTGCTTTAGGTTTTATTAATGAGTAATTCATATGAGCCATTTTTCGATTTTATTATACTTTGTTGAGCACTGGCGGTTGTTTGGATACTAGGGGGATTATATCTAATCGACCCTTAGATCTATCATGTTTAAATAGACTACTTTTGTTGAATTTAATTTGGTGGAAAATTCATTATTTATGTGACAATTTCATCAGGTTGATTTTATTGACGCATGGCTGGTTTTTTTATCCTAAGTTGGGCCATCATGACTTGTATTTGGTCTATATGATATTTATATATTACAGCAAAGTCATTTTATATATGTGGCTTTATGCTGACAGAGCGCATATATGAGAGTTCTTGTGTTCAAGCATATTAGCTTTCACTCATTATTAATAATTGCACTTTGATGCTGATTAGCCCCTAAAATAAAAAATAAATAAATTCATTGATATAAAGTCATTATTGGAGGCAGACGGTAGCATTTTATTAGCTTACAAACTAATAAAATATTCATATGAATCATATCTAGTTGCATTAATTTACACTCACAAGCTCCGTCCCTTACAAGTTGCACTTTATTCTGATGCCTGTGGAATTTATGAACGAACCAATGGTTATTGTGTTAGATAATAATCTTAGCCAATCTTAGAAAAAAGTTTGATTCTATATTAATATAATAAGCATTACATGAGTGATAGTTTGGTTAGACACTTGCCGAGCGAGCATATTAAATAAAAAAAATGAGTGATAGTTTGGTTTAGATTCTACAAGCATCACATGCTTTACAATCCCACACTAAAGAGTTTTTATAAGAATGTGATAGTCCCATGTGGATATTAGAAATAATCTAATATTTTAGGAATATATACTATTGTTGATAGTGGTAAGCAGAGTCATAAGATTTTGGAGTTGTCATGGATGATAAATGTTAAAAGACAATTGATGATGATTTTTTGAAGTCATGCTATAGAGGGAGAGAAGCATAGTTGTTCTCCTAATTAGAGGAAAGTCCAAGGATTATTAAGGCGATCCTTTGATGTTAGTGGCTAGTGAATTGATGTTAAGAGAAGATCAATAATAGATGTTAAAAGTGAGGTGATAGTGGATGATTATTTTAGTCATTCTTTTAATAGGATGGGAGATAATATGAGCTTGAGTGTAAAACATCATTCGTTGACCAGTATTAGGTGAAGATCATTAAGAAATGTAAGAAGTTGTCCAAGAGAGAAAAATGGGTGATAAATGTTGGTGCTTAATAGACATTAAATGTTGTTGTCAGCAAGCATTTGATGATAGTCAACAAGGGATGTAAGAAATCGAGTGATGTTAGGTAGCTGATATAATTATTCTCGTAACATGAGAGGATATAGAGATCGTCTAAAATAAATAGATGCCAAACAAGAAACGATATTGAACATTAAAAACATGATGATTAATGGCCATATGTATGATTTTTCTCTTGACAAGAGAGAAATATTAGTGGATAACTAATAGGGTTGCAAAAGAACCAAGCTGAGTTGAGCATGTAGGGGTTCAACTTTAAGCTTGTTTACCATTAAAGCTTAAACTTTTTAGGATGGTGTTCAAGCTTGACCTTGTTTATCATTATCGAGCTAGAGCTCGATTCGAGTTTGTTCATGAGCTTAGTAGCTCATTTAATGAAAAAAAATGATGTTTCATCAAGCCTTAATCAAGCTTGATCATGAGCATATTATTGAGAAATATACACGAGGTATGTCAATTAAAACTTATTATGCCTAAAAAAATAATACTATTCACAAATAAGCCTTAATCAAGCCATAATTGAGTTATACTCAAGCTTCTTAACGAGCTGATTTACTTGCTTTAAACAATATTATTCATGAACATAAATCAACAAAAAAAGTTGTTCAAGCTTGTTCATTTAGTAATCGAGTATTTACAAAAATATTAAAGCTTATTTGATAAGTTAATCAAATGATCATGAACAAGCTCTAATTAAGCTGAGCCATAGGTAGCTTGTCGAATGCTCAGTTCATTTGCAGCTCTAATGCTAAAAGACAAGTCTCATATGCCAATAGATAACAAACATCAAACATCAAACATCAATCATTAATAAGTATTTGGTAATACATGAGAAGTGCTTGAAGTTAATTAGTGGTTGATTTTGTTTTCCTTATAAGAAAAATTAATTGGGAAACTAAAAGATGAGTGCCAAATGTTAGTGACTAGAAAAATATTAGGTGCTAGTCTATGCAAACTTCAAGCTATTGATGATAAGAAAAGTGAAAAAAAATCAAGTGATAATTAGTAATCAACTTAGTCAATATCTTGATAATAAATATGATTAAATAACCTAGAAGACAACATAAGGTGCCATTTCTTATAGATAACAAATGACGAACATTGCAAATTTGATCGATAAATAATTGAGAATGTAAAAGGTAAATAAATCAAAATTGGTTGGCCTAGACGTTCTCCTAATATAATAATAAATCAAGCAACCAAAGATTGAGTATTAAAAATTGATGGATGGTGGACATCAAACATCCATTATCTGAAAGACTAATACAATGATCGATATAGGAAGGCATAATTTTGGCAAAGATGGATAATTGACATGGCCATTCTTTTTAGAGAGAAGGATACTAGGTGATGGAGAAAATATATGTTAGATGATAATTATTGATGAACATCAATCATTGGTCTTTATCAAACATCATGCAACTGTAAATGAAGAACATTAAAAGTTGGGTGATGGATATTGGTCAATTTGATTATTCTCATGCTACGAGAGAAGATTAAGTAAAAATAAGATGAATGTTGGACATTAATAACTAGCAAATATTGGATGTAAGTCATCGACAAGAATTAGGAGATAGTTGACACTGAGCATCAAAAGTGAGGTAACAATGGGTGATCAATCTTGCCATTTTTTAACAAGGAAGGTAGTTTATGAGGGGATGATAAGCATCCAACATTGGTTGATGACAACTATTAGATTTTAGTTGATGGTTGGAGTCAAACAAATGGTGACAATGATTATTAATGTCAATCAATCTCCAACATCACTTGATGGATAATGATGGGAGATAGTGGATCTTGATGTAAGTTGATGCCCAAATTTAGGTGAGATATGATGATTGATGTTAATTGATGATAAGAATTGAGTTGGTCAATATTTAATACTAGATATTAATGTCCATTGACAGATGATAATAATATTGATGTTAGTTGATAATTGGTGGAAAATTATAGGCAAAACATTTTGAATCTTTCAAGAATTCCTCTCTTGAATGTTCAATAAAAATGATGTTCTTATAGATTCTAAAAGAGAATATTTTTTTGGTTATTTCTTTTTAGAATTTGTAACAATTTATTGAAAGATATGAGTAAGTTCTCATTGATTATTTTATTAGCTTAGATATGTGATAAACTCAAAATTAAGCAATCTTGTTGCAATGAATTTGTCTATCAAGAGGTTTACTTTGACTATAAGCATATAAAATTTAGAAGGAATTTAACTTCTTGAAGGCCTTGATTGAAGTTTCTAAGTATGTTTCCAAGTTCTTAATCTATTTATAATTATATTCGAACATCTTTTTATATTATAAGGTTTGTGTCATGAAAGTATATATCTAATAATAAATTACTCAAAAAAAAAACTTCATTTCATCTCATAATTAATATAGGGAAAACAAAGGAAAAAAAAAAAAAGCTTGGGCCTCAAATAGAAGTTCTAAAAAGATTAAAAAAAGGAGAAAATTTGATGGATCAAGAGAAAAAAGCTATTAAGATTAGAGAAAGTTTAGAAGCATAACCTACTTGGATAAGAAGTTTTATGAATATTACGATAATGAGTAAAACACAATGGAAGACTAAGTTGGGTGAGACTATTCTTCTCAATTGTCAGCCATATCTTTGATAGGAGATTGATTGCACCATCTTTCAAGCAATGCAATCAAAATTGCATGTTAATAAAAACTTCATATAAATCAAGTTTGTGACAACTACAAAATAATCACAATGTCATCATATCTTTTTTATTATTAGAAAGTTTGTAGCTTTAAAATTAATTTTTAAATGATTTAAATATAACAAGATATGAGGATACCTCTTAAGAAGTTAAGATAAAATATTCTAATTTAAATTTTAAATTAAAAATTTTATATTATTGTTGACCTCCATATGTGTGAGTCAAATTGCATTATCTAATTGGACTTGGAAGATGGGTCAAAATCGGAGTCATCAAAAAATGATCCAAACAACCTTTGATCGACAAACGGACTTCACCAACAAGTTCAGAACGTCAAAATTGATCGAAATATAAATATTGCACAATAATGATCGAGCGATCAGCAATCGATATGTTGGCGCGCATATCGGAAGGCTGCGGCGATGAGCGACCTCCATTCATGAGATTGAGCAAGCCGTTAGCTTTGAAACACCGAAAACTATCAAATGAGACTGTCCACGCTCAATTCAGATGAGTTTGTGCAAATGTCGAATGATTGGAAGTGATAGAACGCAAATCGAGACTAAAATACACGGGACGTCGCCAAAATCAACCCAAATGACCTCCGATCGATGAACGGACTTGGCCATCGCATTCAGAATGTCAAAATTGATCGGAATATAAATATTGCACAAGTTGATGATCAACCGATCAAGCGGTCGAGTTGTCACGCCGTATATGTATCGAGGTTAGAAGCCGCCAAACGATCCCGTTTGTGAAATTGATTGCGCCATTTGCTTTGAAACATCAAAATCTATCAAGTAAAATGTTGCTCAATTCGAGACAAGTTTGCTGAAAATGGCCTGATATGTGCATTTATTTAAAATGGAATTTGATTTTGACCAAAGCGATCATTGAAAAAGATTTGCGTCATTCGTTGATTTGAAATAATCATTGAATATATATATATATATATATATATTGATTATCAAATTGTGTCAGCGTAAAATTCACATTAAAGTTGATTACTCAATTTAAAATCATAATCCTAACCTAAATCCCTAAAATCCACTCTAATGTACCCAGTTCGACCTAATCCACACGCACACACCTCAGCTTCCCTCTTCACACACTAGCCTCCCTCCTTCGCTCGACCATGCACGGCCTAGCTCCCCTTCATGTGCACGATCGAGCGTTCAAACCAGCCTCTTTCCTTCGATCACACCCGAGGAGGAAGCCCTCCTGCAAGCACGAACGGTTCGTTCGGATATCCCTCCCTTCCGTTCGAACGCACGTCCCGTGAAGGAACCCACTTCGCTCTTCCAATTCCCCTTTCTTCCAAACTGAAAAGGTAACTCATCCTTCTCCTTTCTCTTCTTTCTTCTTCTTCCTTCTTCCTCTTCCTTTTTTTTTTCTTTTCCTCTTCTTCTCTTCTTGATTTTCTCTCTTTCCCTCTCAATTCCAAAGCCGAAATTACATCCCATTCGTCCGTTCTACTACAATCTCCCTCTGCCGACCATGCAAGCATGAGCTCTCTTATTTCCTTCCTTACTTCTATTTGCTCTTCACTTGAGGGAATCCAATGCAGTGAAAGCGGATCACTCTTCCTGCATTATTCTGATACTAAAATCCAAGACAGCAATTAATCCTTTAATTTTCTTGCCGAGCCCCTCCATTCTCTTTCACTCTCTATTTCTCTCATCCGGAACAGGAAATAAGAATGCAAGGAATAATTTATGGATGTGGGGAAATAATTATTGTTAATGTGGAAATATACATACTTGTGTCCTTCTTTGCAGGTTAGACTCATTAATGCTCCTAGCGTGGTCTATAATGTGAATGTGAATATATATATATATATATATATATATATATTATAATATAAGCGAATCAGAAGACTATGGTGTCGCAAAGAAACACTCACTATAAATCTGCGTGCCCAAAATGTGATGACTCCTTAGAAATATTGCCGAAATTTCGTCGAATTTCTAGACTTAGGAAAAAAAGGGAATAAATATAAATATCACTTTGCATTTGTCTTCTTCGGTTTAAATCATCTCTCATTAGTGGCGAGATGGAAATAAAGTGGTGTAGCAAACCACGCATAGCGTATTAGAGTAGTAAAGCACTCCGTCTGATTACATGCGGGATGACGTGGGGAGAATTTCTCATCAATTTCTTTTTTTTTGGGACTTAAACTCGAAACTAATTGAATGTCCAATTAATTATGAAACCTAAAGTCCTAAAACAAAATAAATTCAAATAAAATTTTTAAGCTTAAAATTGAATTCGAAAACTGTCAACTTATGAGATAGATAGTTAACAAGAATTAAGCTTAATTGAGATTAAAATAAGTTGAATGCTTACAAGTGAATATGGACAAAGTCATTTTCTAAATTTTTGGATCATTTTTGTAATTCATTTAGAGATGATTAAAAAGAATTTCAGTTGACTATGTTATTGAAGTGCAGAGGGGCTTATGAGATATATGAGTGCTTGGTCACAAAGCAAATGCAATGAACTTTAAATAAACTTGATTGCAAAATATTTTCCCATTTCAATTGGATTACATCAAGGATCTGCTTTAAGCCCTTATATTTTTTGCTTTAATTATGGATGTTCATACTAGGCATATACAGGAATATGTACTTTGGTGTATGCTTTTTGCTGATGACATTCTTCTTGTTGATAAGACTAGAGAGGAGTCCAAGAGAAACTTGAATTATAGAGGTCAACATTAAAGTCTAAAGATTTTCATTTAAGTAGATCTAAAGCGAATATATGGAGTATAATTTTAGTTGTAGAAGTTAGTGATAGTGTTGTGACATTAGGTGAACAAGTTATTAATAAGAGTGAGCGATTTAGATATTTAAGCTCTTGTTCAAAATGATGGTGAAATAGATGGAGATGTTATTAGTAGAATTCAAGTTGGATGGTTGAAGTGGAGGAATGCATCAGGTGATAGAAAAGTTCCACTTAAACTTAGGAAAATTTAATAAGATGGTGGTAAGACTGCAATGACTTATGGTGCGAATGTTGGCCAATAAAAGAGAAGCATAAGGCTAAGTTAAGTACAGATGAGGATGCTCAGTGGATGAGTGGCTTTACTCTTAGAGATAAAATGCTAAATGAGTATGTTGGAAAAAGTTGGAAAGCTCGTGATAAGATTAGAGAGAGTCTTAGATGGTTTGGCCATAAAGCGTCGATCAAGACCCGGTTAGGAGAGTAGATGCATTAGATTTGTCTTATGTTAAGAAAGGTAGAGGAGTCCAAAAGACTTGGTTAAGATGTATAAATATGACCTTAATATACTTGAATTAAATGAGAATTTGACTATAATGGGACCTGATGGACAGAAGGATTCATATAGACCCCAAGTGGGATAATGGCTATTATTGTTGTTCTTGTTCTTTTATATTTTGAAGCGACTTGTAGTTTTATATACTCGAGTAAAATTTGTGCAAGCTTTTAAATATAACGATGCGACACTTTCATACATTATGAGATATGTTCATATCCAACTAGTTGCATAAAATATATATATATATATATATATATATATATATATATATATATATATATATATATATATATATATATATATATGAAAGCTTAAATATATGATGTGGCTTATATTTCAATGCAAATATTATTGCTTTAAACTAGATATTTTAAAATCCACATAGCGTTTTAAAAGAAACAAATATTTGTGTATATGTTAAGGCAATCACTTTCTTGATTTAGACATCTTGAATGTATGTGAGAGCTTGAACAAAAGAATGAATGCTTACATATGTATTTGAAGTGATTATATACCTTATCCAAGGGCTTCAAAGCTTGTGAGAGTTTTTAAACAATTGAATTGGAAAATCAAAGAATCCATAAAAGATTCTTAATGAAATTGAATAATTGCTAATAAGCATAATCGACGAATCCTTGGAAAATAGTTAAGTGTATTTGTCGCCATATCAAATACTCCAATCAGTTAAAGAAATTGAGTATAGTTGGCGATGAATTTGAGAATTGTCATAAGTGAAAGTCTATTAAATATTTAAAGACTAATCAACTGAGAATCGATTAAATTTTAATCTGAATAATCTAATAAGATGTTAGACCAATTTACAACATATTCAATGCTATCAGATTCACAACACATTATACAAGCGAATAAAGTGTTAATTAAGGCGTTCTCAAATACACACGAGAACCTATCTTTGAATGTTTAGATTCAAGTGTCAGGGATCGCTTGAGTTGCTTCTCGGTTTAGTCTTGGTAGTGCGAGTTAAAAAAATCTAAAAATCTATTATAAGAATTTCAACTTAATGAAATATCTGAGAGGCTAATTCTATCATGGGACAATAGATTTGATTCTTTATTAAAAGCTAAACATAGTCGATAGGATCTAAAGTTCTCAAGTATATTCGAGTTAATCAATTAACTATCTCGATGATGGCTGTGTTGAATGATGATTTCAACCGGAGGGGATACTTCCATCAAAGTATAATTTTAATCTCAAATCAAAATAACTTAAATCAAGCATCAATCTAAAAATGCTTAAATGGAATTCATCCATTAAAAGCTTAAAGTAAAAAATTCACTCTATCCACCTTACTAGTTTGTTGAAGGTGATAAATTAAGAAAACTCTAGCTCACAAGCGATGACAAATCAAGTATTTTCTATGTTCACATCTCGATCTGCAGTGGGGCGTGACCATGTTTTATGATTGCGTGACTTGGGTAATAGGATGAAGCGTTATGGCCAGTCCTCGATGGGTAGCTTGAGTAAGACTCATTAAATTATGATCACGACCATGCTTATATCCGTTGGCTCTGAGTCGTGAATTATAGGGTATATTTGATAAAACCTTCGGTAAGGTGGACTTAAACTATCCTAGACAAACACCACCCGATTCTGAGGATTACTTGGGCAGCATGTATTGATAAGAATTTTTTGGTCGGGTTGACTTACCTTCTTTCCAGTAAATAGGTCCAGCGGGACCACGGAATATGAGATCTAGATGACATTTCATTCTCGACCATCCAGTTTAATGATGAATTTCATAATCTTAAATTCTAAAACTCATATCTCTTATATATACATCGTTTAGTACTAATTCTCTTATTAATTATAGGAATGCTTTATGACTTGGGCAGATCTAAAGTCCTCATAAAATGAGGGAGAAATCTCTAGATAATATCTTATCTACTATTCTATCTGTCTTCTAAAAATTACATCAATATTTAAATCACTCTCTTCAATTGGGCAAATTTTTAGAGCCCACGGGCATTCTGTGCAAAAGAGAACAGAGACTCTTTCTTTCCGTCCCGCATGCTTCTTCTCCTGTAAAGCCTAGAACAATAGCAGAAACCCTTCTCCTTTCCGTATTGACGGATGCCGTCTTAAAATGTTTTCTAGAAGGCGATTGGAGATCAAGGAGGAATTCAAGACGCGTTCACGGGTTTTGATCTCACGATGACGGAATGTCGGAGGTTTACGATAGGTTATGCGCTTGCTTTAAAGAAGCGTCAGAGCTTCATGCAACCCTCGCTCGCGAACCTTGCCAAGGAGCGCGGGATTGATCTCGTCCCCATCGACGCCGCTCGTCCTCTCTCGGAGCAAGGCCCCTTCGACTGCGTACTCCACAAGCTCGATGGAGATGATTGGAAGGCGAATCTATTAGATTACTCAGTCAATAACCCACTCGTCCCCATCATCGACCAGCCGAATGCCATCGAGCGGCTACACAACCGAATTTCGATGCTCGAGGTCGTAGCTGAGCTGGGGAGCTCTCATGAGAAGGAGACCTTCGGGGTTCCCAAACAGGTTGTTGTCTACGACTCCATGGCTCTCTCGAATCCTGGGAACGTAGGTTTGAATGGTTTCCTTGGGTTTCCTGTCATCGCCCCTCGTAGCCGATGGCAGCGTCAAATCCCATAACATGTCCCTTGTTTACCATCGTGAAGGTCTTCTGAAGCTGAAGCCGCCGCTAGTGCTCCAGGAGTTCGTGAACCACGGCGGTGTTATCTTCAAGGTGTACGTGGTTGGAGATTATGTCAACTGCGTGAAACGAAAGTCTCTTCCTGATGTTTCTTTGGAGACGTTAAACTGCAGTGAGGGGTCGCTCTCTTTTTCGCAGGTATCAAACATCACAATTCAGGACGGTACTGAGGAGGCATATTATGAAAACATGCATCTTGAGGAGGCTGAGATGCCGCCAATGAGCTTGGTCACGAGTATTGCTATGGGCTTGAAGCAGGCTATGAGACTGCATCTTTTCAACTTCGATGTTATAAGAGATTCCAAGGCTGTGAATCATTACTTCGTAATCGACATAAACTATTTCCCTGGCTACGCAAAGATGCCATCCTATGAGACAGTATTGACTGATTTCTTTTGGAATATTGTTCACAGAAATAAGACAGAAGATGATATGTATTCTTCTTCTTGTGATGATGATAGGTAAATTTTTTTTAACCTAATAATCACTTAGAATACTTAGAAGTCCTGAAGGCTTATGGTTTGAGTTTAAAACTTCTGTATTTTTTTGCTTCTAAGATGCAACATTTCCTGCCAGTAATGTATCTCTACTGCATAGGAATTTACTACAATTAAATTTGTCCTGTCTTGTCATTTGAGAGACAAATATTCTGTCTGTTCTTACTTTCACCACAGCTGTCAATTATAGTAAAACCATGCTATGCCCATATATTAGAAAGAGCTGCGAAATCAACGCTATCCTGTCCTTTTTTATTGTTTTGTGCTTATAAATTAATCAAGGGAGCCATGGTGGATATTAAAACAGCCTAATTCCAGAAAGATTATGCATAGCGCCAACGTCTTTCTTCATTTTTATCCTTTCAAATTTGTTAGGAAGATTTATATCGACTATTTATATGCTTCTAAGAAGTTTTCTCAATTGAAAAAAAATTGGTCAAAGAAGAGTAATGTTTCATTACTTAGAACTAATGGTCTTAGGGTCTGGATATGAATTTGGATAATATATTTAACATATTTTACAGTCTTAGGTCCATAGGAGAAAAAAAAAAAAAACCTTAAGTGTGCTTTTGTTCAGAAATTACAGCTACCAATGATCTACCTAAGTTCCTAGGATTCTCTTAACTCTTAAATAATATATATTTTTTGTTTCTGTCGTTTTTAGGATTTGTAAAGATATAATATCAACATCTTCATCACAATTACACCATTCAACACCTAAACTTTCATTCATATATATATATATATATACATGCATATAAAACACTTTTTCTATATATGAAAAAGTATATTTTGCTTTTTAAAATATCTTATAGTGATAGGTATATAAAATTTTAAATATTATATATATGTAAATATTAAATTTTAAACGTTGGATATGCAAATATATAAGAATTGTGTGGTATGTATGTAAATCCAGTTTTCTTATTATTAGTGATTTTCTTCTCATCATTAATTATTCATCTCGGTGTATGCTATGTGATGAAAATTCCTGTATTTATTCTCTTCAGAAGCATAATCAAGCTTTAATTTTTATGTAATTTATTTTTATTTTTATTTTTTTGGTTGGTTCATTTATTTGTTATTTGTGCATTGAAGGACATGCAAATGTGAGGGCTGAGAAGAGTCATATTAATATGGTTTACAAGGCTTTGAATTTTGATTCAATTTATTTATTCTCATAAAGACTGAAGATGCTATGACGGACGTTGTTTGCGGTTATTGATTGTTGCCGTTAGTGGTGGCTGTGTATATACTCTGTCCGTTGATCTTCGCGTTATTGGGCTACTGGGCCTTTAAATTTGTTTTCAGGCTTGGATATTACTAGTAATGGGCTTCCACAGACTGTATGATATTGGAAAGTATTCGACATTGGTGGCTATTGTGTTTCTTTAATCATATATATATATCGTGGCTTAATTTTCTTCCTTTCATAATTTTATTCATTGTTTTATTTGATCTATACAATTTGATAGTGGTTTGTTTAGAGTTCTTTTAAAGCAGTGATATCAGAAATGTGATTTATAAAAATTAATTTGATTTATTTTAAATTTCTTGTTAAAACTATTAGATGTTTTTATTTATTTTATTATCTATTTGTTTTAAACTATACTATTATTTGTTTTCATTAAAGAAGAGTTGCTGAGCTAATTGATTATTGATAATCTAATTCATTTTAATGCTAATTTCTTAAGGCGTTAGGGTGATCATTTTATAGACAATTAAGGACATTCTTATAGGAATCATAAATGTAAAAATTTTGATTTAAATGATCATATAATAAGGCTTAGTTTGGGTAAATTTTTACTTTTAAAAAAGTTTGTTTTGAAGTAATTTTTAGAAACGCTATTTTATCAGATATAAATAAACTTTTTTATAAAGAGGAAAATGGCGTTTTATAAAAGTAAAAATTCAAATGGATTTTAAAATTTATAAACTCCATTTTAAAAAATACAACGCAGGGAAAAAGTTGAAACCAACAAGGCTTAAAAGTTGTAGTATTTATATATGATGGTAAATTTGAACTTAAAGCTTTTAGTGATTGGTTATCTGCTGTAAACAACTTCTTTGAACTACAAATAATGTTAGGAAATACATGTTTTAAGTGTTACCAAATTAGTCACAATATAGGAGTATCTTGATATAAATTTGCATGCAAATGTGAAGGAAGAAGAAAATGATATCAATTATTTTGATGATGCTCATGAATTTGATGAAAGGATTAATGATTTCAATGGTACTTTAATTAACAATTCTTTGAGTGTCATATACTATATCATAATTATTCTCAAGGTTGACTCTGGTTAGATGAGATGTATAAAATTTTAAATCTATTTTATATATGGGGAGCAGCTTTATAATTTTATAATTGAAAGTGAGAATTATATGAATATAATGGCCAAATTTTCCTATACTATATGAATTTGAAACATAAATTTTATGCGTAATCATAAAAGTCAGTTTTGCTCAATAAAATTATTTTATTTGTCTTAGTGATTTTTAGTTTTGAGACATCTCTTTGTACTGATATATTGAGTGTGATTTGTTAATCATGGATGTATCACAAATTATTTTAGGTTGATCTTAGCTCTATGATCTTGATGTTTTTCATTTTGGGAGATCTAATACATATGATTTCAAGATTAAAGTATAAAAACATTTAAATGAAAAAAATATTTTCTAAGTTAAATTTGTATTTGAGAAAGAGTGGACAAGAGGATGAGATCTATGTAATAAAAATTGTGGAATTGAATTTTGAGATGCTTGAAGTTATAAGTTTTGAAAAATTGGACCGGATATTGAACTGAAAGGAGAGATTTAAAGTCTCTAAATGCATAATATATAGTAGCAGTATGTAGAGTTTTGAAATTTATATTTATGAAATTCATCATCCTTTAACTTGAAGTGAATGAATGATGATGCGCCCGATCAAGATCTCATGGTTCTGTCATCCCAGGCTCTTGTGGTCCCTAGTCAACTTAGTCAAAGGAGATAGTCGACTTAACCTGACCGAAGAATCCTTATCAGCAGTCATGTGTTGCATCGTCTAAGAGAACCTTATAGACGTGGGGTGGTGTTTATCTAAGGAGACAAGTTGAAGTTTACTCGAGCTAATAGATGACTTTTTGTCCTATTAAGTGCACCCTATGATTCACATCTCAAGAGATAGAGCCATTGGAGAGCATACAGGCTTCATTCGTGATCGTAATATGATTGTGTCATTTGATGACAAACCACTGAGCACTCTAACTATCATGTGGAGTCTACTGGTCAAATCACGCACAACAGCCACGCCCTACACATGAGATTATTTGAGTGTGAATATAGATGTACACTTGACTTGATTTTAGCTCCTTTGTGAGCTAGGATTTTTTTAATTTGTCACCTCCAACAAATAGTTGTGGATGAGAGCTTTAAGTTTTAGATATTTGATTTCATTTAACCATTTTGAACTTAGTGATTTATTTGATTTTATATTTATATTGATAATTAATTTTATTTGAGCTTGCAAGCGCATTTTGATGATAAGTATCCCCTTCAGTTGAAATCTTCATTCAACACAGCCATCATTGAGGTATATAAGTCCGCTTAATCATTTGGTTTATTGTTCCAAACCTTGCCGACTCTATTAATTTAGTAATAGAGGATTAGATTTAGATCAAAATTTTAAGAAATTTGAATGTGAAATTATTTAATATAAATATCATAAATATTTTGATAATAATGACCTCTCTAGTTGATATCTTCAATCAACTCAGTCATCATTAAGAAAAAAGAGATAGTCGTTATACTATCATATGACAGAATTAGCTTTTTAGAGATTTTCAACTGGAGAAAGCTATAACAACAATATTAGGTTTTGTTAATCCGGACCCAGTCTATAGACCCAATCGGGAATCAACCCACGTAGCATCCTCAGAAACTAAGTTCATACGTTCAATATAGTGTCGGGGCCCATGCGAGTAGTTGAATTCAAGTGCTTACATAGATTTTCAAAGAATTTATTATTTTAAAGAACTAATATGCACTTTGATACCAATGAATTGATATGAATTTTGAAGTATTTGAATTCAATCATAAGTTTGTCTTATGATGCATTGCATATCAAGTTAAATTCATCTTGATATTTATATGAACTTTAAAAATATCCAAGTTGAATTTAGAAATACCTTATGAAGCATGTAGGTTTATTTTGAATTGAAATTAATGCTTTTGTCTGCTTCTAATTTTGTGTTGTAGATTCAGTGACGTAAAAGACATTTTAAATTGTTCTAATAGCTTGTTAGATCCCTTGGAATGACATTCAATTGCTTTCTTCTATTTAGACTTGACTAATCTTCGAATGTTCAATAAACTTTCATTTATATCTATTAACTTCAAATTCATCACAAACTCTATTCAATTTCTTTTTGATTCAATTCTAGTAATCAATAAGATAAATAATATGCTTCAAATACTTTCTAATAATTCCTTGATTATGCTTATTAGCAATCCTTTAATCTCATTAGAAATCTCTTATGAATTTTTTGATTTTCTTTAATTTATTTGGAGTGAATTATGATTTGATTCAGAGTCCATTAGAGAGCTCTTTTATACTCAACATTGAGCTATTAAGTTTAATATAAATGTACTATTCACATTTATATTTGGAGATTATATTTTAATCATATTGTAACACTTATTTGGAGTGAATTATATTTGAAAACTATATTCTAATTCCAAGGAGATCTTATTTTAATATTCGATCATCTTCGAAATCAATTGAAATGAGATATTGAAGTATTAAGTTTATATTTATTGCTAAAATATTTAATTTATTTCAAGTTCATAAATCTATTTGAGTTGAGTCCATCTTTCTTCATTTAAAATATAATCCTCAAATTCACTTCAAATTCATTCTCATTTATAATTCGAAATTTAATTCAATATTAATTTTATTTTAGCGAATTTTAGCAACACTATTTTTTTAACTTGAATTTTAGATAAAATTTTGATTTCAATGATCCGACATCGCTGATCGCTACTTCCTCATGTATATAAAGATCAGTGTCTTGCAACATTACAATCGTTGTCTTCTATCTGTTAGCTCTACTGAGCATAACATAGTGTTCAAATATTTGCAATTTCAATTTAGATTTTAATTTTGAGTGTTGACCTCCATATATGCTACATGAGTCGGGTTAAACCTATAAGCAAAATATGAAGAACTTATGCAAATCGAATAAATGCTGAACTTCATCAAGAATGACCTCCAATCGATGAATGAATTTCACCATTGCATTCAAAACATCGAAACTAATCAGAATTTAAATAATGCACAATTTAATGATCAACCGATCAACATTGATTATCAATGATGACGACGCCAGAGTCGAGGAAGCATACGATATCCAAATGATCTCGCTCATAAAATTGAGTTAAATAAACATCAAACATCAAATTATTGACTCGCATTGGAAGGAATATCTTGAATAATGATAAATCGAAATAAAATACATCAATTTATCACTAAAATCAAATAACCTCATGACGAATGACTTTATCACATTAATATCAAAATTAGTCAATATAAATATTCAATCAATATCAACCTATCGTTTATCGAGCTCAATGATCACGCATATCGAGTCAAGAAGACTACGATGTCAAACTATCGCTCAAAATACAATGTTGGTTCAAAACATCAAAATTTATCAAATGAGATTGCTACATTGATGGAGAATCAACATCGAGCGGAAAAGTGATAATGCATTTTAAAATTGATCTAATTCACGTCAATTAAACCAAACGCTGACGCGAAATTGACTACACCGTAACATCGAAATAACTATATATATATATATATATTTCTTGAGGAGGATGGTTGCTCTCTTCAGTGGGCTGGGCTCCGCACGATTCCCTTCCAAACCACATTCTCTCTTCCCCCATCCGTCTCCAACCCAACCACTTGGCTAGTCGCGGATCGGCTCTGGAGCTTCGCAGCGAATCTCGTCCCCGTCGCCCTACCTGTCTACCGTTGAGTGGTGTTCAAGGCTACGCCTCACGTTAGCAAAATCCAAGCAACAGGCAGTCTCCTTTGGGCCTCCCTGCCTCCCCCAAAAAGAGATAGAGCACTCTCGTGCCGACTCTTGTGCACAGCCGACCTCCCCTTGTTCTCTTCAGCCATGGCGGACAGAGACTAGGTCATCTTCACCACTGCACAGTCAAAAGGATGGCTTCGATCTTCATCTAGGCATCTGGTGCTCGACTATTTCGATATGTGTTTCGTCATTGGTGTTTCTTCCAAGGTGAAAAAGCTATTCTTTTTGCGGCAGGTTAAGGAGAAGAGACTGGATAACTCCAAGATAGTTAATCCTGAACTTGGTTTTGGTGCCGTAGATTTTGGAAGTAAACATGACATCTTCTTTGACTCATGGGCATGGTTGGATTCTGATTGGGAAAATGATTGCTGCAGTGTTAAAGGAGAATTTATTCCTTCTCAAGATCTGAGCCTTCTCCCATCTAGAAAAAAGAAGCTTGCTGAGCTTCTCCATGACACTTTGAGTGAGCAGGTGGGCAAAGAGCTTAACAGCAGTGAGAGCAATGTTCTATGAATTAAAAAAATCAGATGAAGAAATAAATGTCAAATTAGGCATTCAAGATGTTGAAACGAATCAATTTTTAATGTCAAACCAGGAGGAATCGCTAAGGTCAGAGCAAAATGTTGCCAAGAAGATTGGCAAGAGTATTGATGATCTCAAAAGATCGATAGCTGAGAGAGATTCTGCTGCTCTCCCAATGTCAATGATATAGTGAAATGGTTATTTGTTGTAAATGTGTATATGGTATACATATATGTTTTTTAGGAGGATTAGCCGTGTATAAATGCGAAAATCGCTATTTCAAAACACTCATTCGTCATTAGAGCAGCCAAAACATTGTTAGATGTGACATCCCTATTACGCCAAAATTTTGAAATTTGACTTAAAAAATGGAGAAGAATATTTGATATATATTTGCTTTTATGTATGTGATTGAAGGCCTCAATACGCTCATCAAGATTAGATTAAAATTTAGTGTTTAAACACCAACCGTCACACTCATCAGACGGTACCAAAAAAGTTCGATGTAGCCTTCACATGATTTAACACCGCCAAAATGCATGAAATTTCATTAAATTTTTGGGACTTTAACAAATTTAAATGGAAATCATCTAAACTCAAATTAAATAAAAAAGATACATGATAAATATGAAAATAAACATTAAAAGAAAAAGGAAGAGTGCTATCAAAAAAAAAAAAAAAAATTAATCTAGTTGAAAGTCCACCTAAGCTTTGAGCCAGAATCCTTCTCTCTCTTTTTCAAATCCTCTAAACTTAAGCAAATGATATGAAATGCAAGAATCCTCTCCGTAGTCTCCTTTATAGAAATGGAAAGAATCAATGTGGGACCCATTCTTGCTAAACTTAATTCCATGGTATAAACTGAATTTGCTTTCTTTTCTCCAAATTCCTCAAAATTAAACAAGCTTTAATTGAAACTTGGGGAGGCTAATACTAAACTACAAAAGACTTATAATAAGTTTGAAGTTTGGTTCTTAAATAAGCATGAAACTTGATGTGGAGCTAAAGATAAATCCATATTAGATTTAATATCTTTTTTTATGTGATTAAAGCTTCTCTTTGAACATTCAAAGTGTTAAATTCACAAATGAGTAATCAATATGAATAAAATTAATTGAGCTTTTGAATAATCACATTTGATGTCAAGTGAAGCAAGAATCTCAATCGAATACTAAAGGATAAATGATTGGTGGTAAATCTAAATGTTCAATTTCAAATTAAGGACAAAAGTGTGTAAGTAATTTGGTAGCTTTCTTACAAGCATAAATTCAATTAGGCAACTCATGACTGACCATGAATGTAGCCTTTAAAAGAACTATTCAGATCTTATATTTACAATCAAGCTTGAAGCATATGAGACTTACAATAACTTTGAAATCTAGCCATGAAATGTAAATGCAATTCAAGCATGACTTAAGCAACAAGGCTTATATTTAATAAGCTAAGTTGAAAAAGGTATAATAGCTTATTTATGGGTGAGAATGAAAGTTAAACATGATGATTAGCAAATATATAAAATTTTATCAATGTGCATAAGCTAAGTAGCCATTTTATTTTGTTATCAAATTGGATATAAGTGAAGCTGCAATATTTTGAATTAAAAATACAAAGTTGAAATATACGCCACAGGATTTGCAACTCTTCATACAAACAGACAGAAGACGTTGGCTTAAATTCTGAATAGAGTTCAAATGTATTAATTTTGCAAAAATTATGGAGCTATTATGCGATCATTTGAAAGAAATGAATTCTTGTACAAAATATAAAGTAATCTTCAATTCAATTTGAGCTTTCTAGAAATTCATACAAGTATTCTAAATACCCATATGGGTTCTGACACTATATTGAATGCTTAAATTTAGTGTCTGAGGATGCTGCATGGGTTGCTTCCCAATTTGGTCTTAGGATTGGGTCCGGGTTAACAAAATCTAAAAATCCAATAATTATGAGAATTTCAACTTATTGAAATAACTGAGAAGCTAATTCTGTCATATGATAGTAGATCCAATCATTTATTATTAAACTAATAGAGTCAACATGATATAAAATAATAAATTAAATGATCAAACAATACATCCACCCCAATGATGGCTGTATTAATGATGACTGTGTTGAATGGTGATTTCAACCGGAGGGGATACTTTCATCAAAATGTGATTCTAATTTTAAATCAAATGAACTCAAATTAAGTATCAATCTAAAAATGCTTAAATGAAATTTAATCTAAAAACTTAAAGCAAAATTTAACACAATCCACCTTCTGCAATAGTTTGTCAGAGGTGATAAATTGATAAAACTCTAGCATACAAAGGAGCAAGTGTCAAATCAAGTGTTCTATTATTGTTAACCTCATTTTTATGATGAGCTCTCAACACCTCCATCTTAGATATATAACTTCTCTTAGGCTTTAAGAGTTCCTTAGTCTTAAAAAACATCTAGTGATTAGGTGGACACTCCCCTAGCCCTAGAAGACTTAGAATATTTAGCCATAGGAATAGGCTATGCCTTAGGGATGTTAGGAAAATCTCCTACACTTTAGCTTAAACCATTCCTCTCTTTCCTTCTTTCAAGTCAAATTCCAAATTAATTCTATTTGATTTTCTCAAACTCAAATCAATTCCACAACTCAATTCCATGATTAAAATCCATGATTAAAAGCCATGATTGAAACTCATGATCAAAATTTATCAAAAACTCCTAAGTTCAAATTTCCTAACTCTTTAACCCTTTCTTAAGGACTTTTAGCCAAAATCTTGATCAAATCACTTCAAACCCTTGGGATTTTCTCAAATTTATTTATATTATCATTTATGCTCCCATATATGAATGAAATATAAATTTAAATCAATTAAATCCAACTCAAAAATTAAATTCCAAATTTAAAATCCTTGAAATTCCCTTAAATTCCTTAATTTCTCATTAATGGATTTAACCTAAACTTTGATAAAACCTATTCAAACTCATGGGATTTTCTCAAAACTTATTTGTATTCTCATTTATGTTCTCATATGTTAATGAAATATAAATATAAATCAATCAAATCCAATTCAAAAAAAAAATTAAATTTCTAATTAAAAATTCTCTTAAATCCTTTAAATTCCCTTTAATGGATTTAACCTAAATCATGATTAAACTCTTTCAAAGCCTTGAAATTTTCTCATGACCAATTTATATTCTCATTTATATTCATATATATATATAAATGAAATATAAATTCAAACTATCAAAATCAACTCCAAAAATCAAACTTAAATCCACTCAAAATTAAATCTAAGCCTTTCAAGTCAAAATCTTGAACTTAGCCAAATCAATTCCAAATCAACCCAAATCATTGATTTTCTCTCATGATTCAATCAATCTTACAATCATGAGCTCATATATAAATCTAAATCTCAATCATTCAATCAAAACCCAAATCAAAAATCAAACCCAAGACCCCTTCATATTCTTCCTTTCAATATGAAATTTTCAAATGGATCAAAACCCATTTGACTTCAAACCACTTGTAAATGGATTAATACTTCAATCATAAGTCCATATACAAGATCAATCAACTTCAAATCAAGCTTTGACCATTTGACCACTTAGGCTCACACTTGACCCAAAGTGACCTAAAGTACTCTCATGAGCCAACTTTTGATCCTAACCAAATTGATTGAACCAAACTCATATACCCTCTCATCATGATCAATAATCATCATGGAATGATCAATCAATCAAATTGGGCCAAAGAAGTCAAACCTAAGGGTTGACCAAGTCAACACTTAACCCAAAATGAAACCTAACATAGACAAAATCCATCATAGGCCAAATTGATTGAAACCATTGACCTAAGTTCACTCATGACCTATGTTTGAACTTGACAAAGCAACATTTGAGCCAAATTTAGCCCAATTGGCCCACTTGACCCAAGTTGACCCATTTTGACCTAAAGGGCCAAAATATGTCAAAACTTGATCTAAGACAAATTGATTGAAACCAATGGGTCAAGTCCATCCCAAACCACTAGTGGAACTTGACCAAAGCCTCAATTTGCCAATTGGACCCAACCTAGCCCAATTTACCTTAGACCCAACATGACCTAAAGAGGTCCATGTTGAGCCAAAATTGAACCTAACTCAAATTGATTGGAAACAAAGATACCAATCCACTCCATATGACTAACCTAACCTAAACTTACCCTTGACCTACCCCAAATAGGTCAAATGGGTCAAATAGGTCAACCTGACCCATTTGACCTAAAGAAGTCATATGAGACAAAACCAAATCTATACCAAATTGAACCAAACCAAAGGCACCAAAACATTTCAAATGGTCATATGAACTTGACCCAACCCTTGGTTTGACCCAATTTTACCTATTGGTCTACTTGACCCAAGTTGACCCATTTTGACCTAAATGGGCAACATGAGCCAAACCCTATCAAATGGATTCCAAATCCAATGAAACTTGGCCAAACCTATTTTCTCAACATACCAAACATACCCAAAGTGGAAAAATAGCAAAATGAATATTTTACCCCTAGGCCATAGAACAAAATTTGGCCTACCCATGGGTATTTTGGTCATACACTTTTCACAATCACTTGAGGCTTTCTAAAAGTTCAAGGGGACTTAGTGATGAGTGGTGCACCCAACCTAATGGGTTTGGGTCAACCCATTTGGCCCATAGACCAAACCCGACCATATAGCCTAAAATTTAATTTTTAAACTCCCCCTTAAGCTCAATTTGATGCACATGGGAGGTTGTCATTCCACTCAAGGGATCAAACTAACCATGTGCAATGATCTAACAACCTAAATAGCTCACTCCATATAGTCAATTAAATCAAAATGGCAAGCTTATACTTGACCATCCGATTGCCATAGGGGGAGATATACTCCCCCTAATTCAATGAAATTTCACTTCACTCATTGTAAATTGAGCACTAAGAACCTTTAGCAATCATCAGAGAGCTTTCCAATGTTTCTAGAGAGGATTTGAATTCCCCATTCTTCGCGCATGTAAAATAGGGAGCTCAATCCAAATTTACACTCAATCTCCTTCTAATTCCTCGCACTTGATCGAGGAGGTAAGTTGAATTGGCCTAAGCTTTCTCCGAAGTTTTAGAGGCAAGGAAGAGCTCAATTCAATCAATGCCGCAAGGATCCTGAAGAGGAGTTGGTCCATCCATTGATCCACTCAATGCCAAGGCTTGAAATTTCATCAGGGCTTCTCTCCAGTAGACGAAGCTACCTCATCGAGCTCGAACGCCGGTGATCACCTCTGGCGAGGTATGTAATTTTTTGGCCACTTAGCTTGATAGGTGTTGGTCCTTTGTGGAAGGAATTTTTATTGCATGAGAAATCAACCATTAGATAAGTTGGTAATTATGCCTAGATGGTGTGGATTGAGTCTTGTATGATTCCATGCTAGATTGAAATTGGATCTCCCATTGGATCATGGACAGTATCCATTAATCCTCGGGAAAACTTGGCTCATCTCAGCCGTCCATCCGAGTATTTTAGATGGACGATTGAGATTATTTTGCATGTTTCATAAATCCTTTATCTGTTTTAAACTGCCGAGGAATTCTCAGCCATCCGATCTTTGATCTGACAGTCGAGAATATAAGTGCATATGCCGTGAGCCAGCCTTGTGACATGAAAACTTAAGTAACGGGCTCACCACGTGATGCGTGTAAAGCACGCTGACTGCCGTTGCCTCCACGCGTCGTGCCGTGAGCCAGGGATTAGTTAGGGGTTAATAAAATGCTTAATTAATTCCTAATTCACTTAGAAAACTTCTAAAATTCATAACTCTTCATAGAAAAATTAGAAAAATAAAAGAAAAAAATGCTATAGATAGATAATTTCATATGGAATATTTTAAAAATAGTTTTAATGGATTTTGAATTACCCTTTTCTCTGAATTTGGGTTTCTTTAGGAATTTTAATTAGCTAATTATTCTTTAATTAGGTCACCAATTAATCTCAAATTTTTAGTGTTCATTTTAGGGGATGACCTCTGCCTCTCCTAATTTTTTTGAGATTTATTGACGCCTTAATTGGGAAAATTTCTATTTCATTCCCTAATTACCCCTTTCATGTAATTAAGGGTAATTAAAATGTGATTAGTAGATTTACCCTTTGATTAGGCTTGATTAAGGTCAGATCCAATGAGTAGGGGTTTTATGGAATAATTTTGGGGCATTTCTTTTAAGCTATTCCCTAAACACCCTTTTATTTCCTTAATCTCCTCTTAATTATGGGTTTAATTCATTAATTATTCCTTTAAACAATTTTCAAAAATACTAAAAAATTCCAGAACTTAATTAATCTTCATTGGGTAGATGCTTAGGTGTTTAATAGCCTAAGTCTATTTAAGGATATTAAAACCCCTTTCATATGTATGAAAGGATATTTTGAAAGTTCTTAAGCTAAAACCCCTTAGCTTAATTAACTTTTAATTATGAGCCAAATTGCATTAGGCCTTTTCATTATTAGGTGCATTGTAAATTTAAATTTTTTGTGGGTTTTATGTCATCTCATTGGCTCATAATTACTTAGTTAATTTTTCTAAGGTGTAAGGGTTAATTAAGCCACTTAATTCATACCTTAACCTAATCAATGCTTAAAAATGGATTTAATTATCAAAAATTAAACAAAAATACAAAACATATGTGGAATGGGTTAGGAACAAATAAACTCATCTCACTTTTTCAAATTTAAATCAAACTTCAAACTAAACAAAAATTATTTTGAAATTCACTTTGATTTATTCTAAATTTTCTTATTCTTTAAGAATGTCTTTAGGGTTTAAGTAAAGTGAGTTTGTTTACATGCTTTCATTGTTTTTAGATCTTTTCCAACATGTTAAGTTGTATGCCAGATTCATGCATTCATAATTTCATGTTTCAAATTTTAAAATGAAAATTGTTTACTTTATGTCAAATGTGCATGTGTTGGCTAAAGTAAAATATGAGTGACTATTATCACTTCTAAATCCAAAATATTTTCAAAACTTATGAATGAAACATCAAATTTGAAAGTGTGTTATTCTTATATTTTAATTATAAGCTTGCATGTGATGGATTATAAAGTAATGTTTTGTGTAGCTTTTCCTTCCTTTCTTATGTTGACATAGTCTTGAATAGGAGTTGGTAAGATGTAGGGTTCATTTGAAAAGAACCCAACACTTACTTAATTCTCATACCCTATTCATCCCTATGCCATCATCTAAAAAGGATTGCCTATACTTGCATGAATAAATTGCATAAACAAAAATGAAACTATTAAACAACTTTTGCATATTTCTTCTCCATTTCATTTCTTTTATATACATGTTTGTACTTAAGGAAAGTGGGATATTAGTTTGGACAACCTCGAGGTTGTGAGGATTTAAGTATCCCTAAGTAGGTCTTGTACCTTACACCTCTGGTTAACAATAGTGATGTACTCACTTATGCCTTTCTTACTTTCATATATGTATGTGAAATTTTGGATAAGGAAAACCTTTTCTACTTAAGAAAAATCATGCATATTCAACTTCTAAATTTTTTTAAATGGATTGCTTAGCATGCATCATAAAGTGTGTTAACTACTCTCATTTTCATGTATAGATATGCTTAAGGTCCATCCATATGCATGTTATATATGTTGGGAAAGAAATGAAGTATTGTGTGTTATGTGAATTTTGATTCATTTTATTTAATCTTAAAATGCCTTTCTTTTTGAATAAGTTTGTTTAGGATTTATCTAAAATTAGGATTGATTAAAAGATGTAATCAAAACATTCACATAAATGAAATTAAAATATGAACTTACCTTAGAAATTACTTAATTCTCTTCTCTTTCCTTCTCTTTATAACTTAGTAATTAATTATAGGTGTCACTTAAACCAAATTAAAACATGAAATAAAAATAACCCAAAATACTTCTAGCCTTAGGTTAGGTCGGTGCATGATTTGATGTTATATTTTGTTTTGTGATGAATGTTTTAGACTGATGTTAGGATGTATGCTCGTAGAATGAATGGTAGGATATGTTTAGTCTAATTATTCTTTTTTGTAGGGGATTGTGCTTAAGGGGTGCTATCATAAATAAAAAATATAAATGCTTCTTGCTTGCAGGTGCTTTATACCCTAGCATAATCCATAGGGTGAACTTAGTCACCCATGTGTGGGTGATAAGTCCAATATAAATGCTTGGGATTTGTGTGGTGTGATTTAACTAACCTTTATTTTGTAGGTGTTAGTTAGATTTTCTTTTCCTTTTCATGCAAAAATTTGTATATGTAGGATTTTGGAATAATTTATTATAGAGATTAGGATGAGCATTGATCATAAGATTCCATCTTATGCACCATGTGAAGCCTTAGAGCATTTACCATCTAACTATCCAAAGGAGGAACCAAAGAAGAAAAGAAGAAATGAAGAAAGAAGAAAGAAGAATAAAGCTTGAAGACCCCCATAATAATGAATTCCTTTGCTTAAATTGTAATTCAATTCATTTGTAATCTAGGTTGTATAAGGGTAGAGCTCGGCTACCCAATTTGATATTTTGGGTTTGGTGGTGCACCACAAACCACTTTATTCTTTTGCTATTAGCTTTATAAATTATTTGATGATTTATTTAGCTTTTGCATTAAGTGACATGCTTTTCCTAGTTTCTTCCTTGCATTATGTTTAGCCTGGATGTGGATTAGGCTTTTTAAGAAAAAATAAATCTTTTACCCAACTTAATAATTCAAATTAAAATTAAACAACTCATAACCTCATGTAAAGCTTAGGATTAAAATTAAGATAAAAGAATTAGGAACCCCTTAGCCGGATGAGCATTTCTTTATAATATCATGCACAAATGCATCTTATTTCACTCTTGATTGGAGACCTTTCACCTTTGCCCGAGAACCCGGCTTGACCTTTAAGGGCCATGGTGGAAACTCACCTCCTACCTTCTCGCTAATTTTGGCCAACAATCTGATTTCTCATGCATTAGTCATAAAAATCTTATTAGCCCGAGTCAAAATGATTATCCAAAAATGAAAATAAAAATGAAATTTTAAATGCATTAGATTTAGGTCATTTGAAGCATGTCCCTTACATGATCTAGCCTCTTTAGAGAGTGAGTTTAAGGACTTCATCTCTTTCTAAATAAAAATAGTCTAACTATCTTGCATAAGCATAAAGACTTGCCTACATGTATTTAAAATCATATGAGGAGTTAGTTGGCCACCCTAGTGCAAGTCAATGGGTTTACCCATTTTTTTCCTTAGATTTAGGTTGTGCTTCTAGCCCTCACCAAAGCTCCTTAGATTTAGGTTCTGATTTCTTTTCCCCTTTATGGGCCATAAGCATAATTTCTCTACTCTAAGCATTTTCTTAATCTTGCATTAACAAATCTTAAGTCCTAAAATTTTAATGAAAAATGTAACTCAAACAAACTAAATCAATTTCCAAAATGTAAAGCCCAATTTTAGGATAGTTTGAGATGCTCAGTAGGCTTCCTAACATAATGAGCATCTCCTACTTATCTTCCATTTTGACTTTGATAATAACTCCCTCTTTTGATCAATCCTATTTGATCTTCAAACATAAACCAATCGATTGATAGTCCTTTCCTATTGAAATTTTTAGAGACAACGATCATTTACCTTAATTGAGAGTTTTCTTAAGGGATTCTATCCCGTAGGATGTAATTAATTATGGGGGCTTGCCTCTATATGAAACTTAACGAACCCAATTTAAAATAAACTTTGCTTTACTTTTTCATGTAAAGTAGAGGAAGAATCTCATACATCATCATCCTTAAGTCCTTGAGGTGATTGGTTCCATTAAAGGGTAGTGACTTCTGTCTTTCGAGATAGTACACTATACCTTGATGACATATCTGATCTCTGAATAAGTATATCTATGGATCTGCATGTCAACTTACCAAGATGAATTTCCACATATATAATTTTTCCACTCCTTTCACCACAAATTTGAAGGCGGCTCTATATGTGTGAGAATTTTTGTCCACAACTATGTTCACTCTCAATCAATCTCATGCTAGTAAGGGTGTGGCCTGTGTCCACTGACTACGTGGCTTGGCTAGTAGGATCCACATATGATATAGTTATGACCAGAGTCCTCTAATCGAGTGGTCACCGCCAAATGCACCATTATATTATAATTATGATCGTAGCCCGTATGCTCCCCAATGGCTCCGCCCTTTGAGTTGTAAATCATTGGATACACTTGATAGGGCAAAATGCCCTCTATCAGCTAAGGTAGACTTAAGATTATCTTTTTAGATAAACAATACCCCATGTAAGAATTTTGAACCCGCGGTTGTTGATAAGGATCCTTTGGTCAAGCAACTTCCTCCTCGACTAAATAGGGACACATACTGGGATGATGGAACCATGAGATCTAGATTGGGCACATCATCATTCCCCCAACCAGCCAATTTAAGTTAAAAATGATGAATTTTATAATCTTAAATTTTAAACTCCACATGCTGTTACTATACGCTACTCATTCAGCGATCTAATGACTAGCCTTAATCAAAATTTCTCTCCCAACATTGGGAGGGGTAATTAACTATAGGTGCTTGTGCCTATAGAAAACCTGGAACCAGATCTAAAGTCCTCACAAAATGAGGGTGAAATATCTAGGTAGTGTCTTATCTACTATCTCATATGCCTTCTGAAAATTATATCGACACTTTAAATCAAACTCTCTTCAATGTTGAGTGGTCAGTGGCAATTTTTCAGAGCCCACAGATTTTTGTTGACCTCACATGATTCTATTTCCATCTTTGACTAGTCAAATTTGAGCTATAGTAGTAAAGCATAATAAAAATTGAAATATAAAATTAATTATCAATGAAACTAAATCTTAGCTACTATGTCATTATGACTAATATGCTTGTTCTTTATATCGATGGATCTTCAGAACATGTCGTTCATCATGCAGCTAGGTCGCGGAGCCGTATCCGTCTGGCTAAAGCTATTATTAATATTAGGGATGTTGGAACTACTGTTCAATTTGGTAGTGTAGACTTCCCGCCATCTATAAATAATCCTCCGACTGATATTGTACACACCAACGCTGAAGGGGAGGAGGACAACCATGGCCACTCACTGCAGAGGTTCATTGAAAGAGAGCCTTTGTAAAAATAGGGAACATGAAAAGAATTGTCACCGGCAAAAGTTTAAATCATGCGAATGCACCACTGCCATTGAACCTTTTGCACTAGGAAGGCATAATGTTGAGGCCTCCTCTGGAGAAAAATTGAGTAGAAGGTAAAGGAGAAGAAATGTTGAACTACGAGCACAATAGTTACTGCCTGAATCACTAACCATGAGACCAGACTTGATGACAGAAGTGAGTGTTCCCACTTACATCAAGTTCAAAAATCTCAAGTTGGTGAAAAATAATAGCTTTACCATTGATATCAAATAATCATTTTGAGAGCAACGACACCCAACTATAATCCCACAAAGGAGGCATCCTGAGACTCTATCCTCTAGATTGCATAAGGTACTGAAAGTTGTTAAGGAGAAGGGTCTTATGATGAAAAAGTATCAATGCCCAATTATCAGAGAAAATGAGAAAGCTTCACCAAAAAGGCTACTCTTAGTGGGTAATGCTCAACACCGTTCTAAGCAATTCTTGCATGGTGAACATTAGGGTGTGACACTTGAACCACATGTTTGAAAATCCACTACCAAAGGTCCTGACAAATAGAAAATTAAATATGGAGACCGAATCCTCGAGAAGAAGTAGCGACACAAAAGCTTCTTCTTCTGGAAGCAAGCTAACCAGAGGCAACAGGAAAAGAGAAATACTGAATTGCGTGCTCAACAACCATTATTGAAGTAAAAAATTATACAATCAGCTGTAGAACTAGAAGTGAGTGTCCCAACCCATAACATGTTTGACAACCTAAGATGGGAAAAGCGAAACATCTCTACTGGTCAAATCAAATAGTCCTTCTGGACCCGACAATATCAGGTTCCAGCTTCTCCAATGAGGAAACTCAAAACTATATATGCGAAGTGTATCGGGTCCTCAAATTTGCTAAGAAGAAATGATTGATGAAAAGAAAATATCAAAGTCCTATCATCAGGGAGGCTAGAGTTGCTCCTTCAAAGAGACCTCCTCCTACAACCCTGGTAAGATATCGACTAATTCAAGTCTTGTACAGTGAGTATTGAGGCATGACACTTGGATCATAGTTCCAAGAATTCACTGTTGAAAGGTCCCGAAAAAAATATAAGCAAATTTGGAGGCTAAAATCTCGAAGTGAAATTGCCTTAAAGAATGATAATGATGTGACATCTGACTGTACTCCCACAAAATGCACTCCTTAATATTTGGAGCTGAAGTAGTCTTTTTACTTGAATTTGAATTACCTTCACTCTGAGTAGCCATTCAACAAGATCTTACCCAAGATGAGAATGTCTATCTACGAATGGAAGAGCTTGATGCGCTTGATGAGGTCAACCTCCAAGCCCAGTAAAATATAGAAGTTTACCGAGCAAGGATGTCCAAAGCATTCAATCATATGATGCATCATCGAACTTTTCAAGAAGGAGAATTAGTCTTAGTCCTGAGGATACCAACTATTTCTCGCTATTATTATATGTGTAAGTGTGGTGAAAATTTATATTCCTACCTTCATCTATTCCTTTGGAAAGTGGATAAATGAAAACATAAATATAACGCCTTGTTGGGACACCACGTAGATCCACAGATGTTCTTATTAAAGTGATAGGGTATGACATTGAGGGAAGGTGTACTATCTCGAAAGATAGAAGTCACCACTCTACAATGGACCTAATCACATGAATAAGGACTCCTAAGGACTATGGGTCTTCATATGTACCAGAGATTTTTCCCGTACTTTACATGAAAAAGTAAAGCATGATTTATTTTAAATTAGGTTCGTTAAGTTCCCTATGGAGGCAAGCCCCCATAGTTAATTGCATCCTAAGAAATGAGATTCCTTAGGAATACTCTCGATTAAGGTAAATAATCATTGTCTTCAAAGATTTAAAGATAGGACTATCAATCAAATTAGTTTATTTTTGGAAGATTAAGTAGGATTGATCAAGAAGAGGGAGTTATTATCAAAGCCAAAGGAAGTTAAGTAGGAGATGCCTATGATACTAGGAATTTGATTATGGGCCAAAATAAGAAAGAAAGGAGGTGTATTTCACCATGGCTCTCAAAGGTCAAGCCAAGTTCCTTGGCACAGGTGGAAGCCCTCCAAATCAAGAGTGAAATAATTTGCTTTTTATGCATGATGTGAGAAAGAAAATACAACATCTAACTAAGGGATTGCTAATTATTTTATCTTGATTTTATAACTTAAGCTTTAAGTGAGGTTATGAGTTATTTATTTTTAGTTTTGAGTTGATTAATTAGATAGAAAATTTATTTTTCTCTAAGAGCCTAATCATCATCCAAGACAAACATCAAAGCAAGAAAAAAACTAGAAAACATGCCATCTTAATGCATAAGTTAAATAAACATCAATCAATTTATAAAACTACTGCAAAAGAATAACATGCCAAGTGTGGTCAGGCTCCACTGCACAAACCTAAAAAAAGGGTAACCGAGCTCTACCCTTATACAACCCGGACTACAAATGAATAAATTACAATCAAGAAGGAATTCATTGTTATGAGGGTCTTCAATCTCAATCTTCTTTCTTCATTTGGTTATTTCTTCCTTTTAACTCGGATGGAATGTGGTTTGCTCCAAAGCTTCACATGGTACATAAGACATGATCTTATGACCATTGTTCATCCTAATTTCCTATAATAATCATTCTAAATCCTAATTATAGAATTACATGAAAATGAAAAAAAAAGTAAATCTAACTAACACCTTCAAAATAGAGATTAGTTAAAGAAACCATACATCCCAAGCATGTATTGGACTTAACACCCCACACATGGGTAACCAAGTCCACTTATTTTGGATTAGGGTGTATAAGCAACCTGCACAACAAAGCGTTATATTTTTATTACAATGCCCTTAAGCACAATCCTTGTAGGATAATACTAAGATCGCCTACCATTCATACACACACATACCCTAACATCCAGACTAAAATATCATATCACAAAATAAAAACAAACATCAAACCATGCACCGCTCTAACATAGGACTAGAAGTGGTGACTTAGCCTAATGTGTGTGCCTTATAAGGTTTGTGTGGTATGCATAACTAAGCTTTAATGTTAGAATTTTCTAAGTATGAAAGGTTCAACTTAGAGGGTGATTTCATTTAAGTGGTTTAGTTGATTTGGTTGATTTTTATTTGATGATTTGTTTAGGTTTGAATGAACCTACATTGAATTACTAAGTATTGTAAAGACAAAAAAGAGAAGAGAACTTCTCTTTTCTCCTTACCTTAAGTTACTTCTAAGGTATATTCATTATTGATTTTTGTTTAATGAATGTTTTATTATGTGTTTTAGTTAATTCTAAGTTTAGATTTTTCCTAAACAAACATATTCAAAGAGAAAGACATTTTAAGATTAAGTAAAGTGAGTTACTATCACAAAACACACAACACTTTATTTCATGCCACATGTATAACTGCATATGGATGAATCGTAAGCATATATAAACATGCAATGCAAGTATTTAGTACACCTTAATGATGAATGCTAAGAGAGGTTACTTAAGAAAATTTGGAGTGTTTCATGTATGCATGATTTTGTTAAGTAGAAGAGAGTGATCCTTTTATCCATTTTTCATATGCACATTTACAAGTATAAAAGACATAAGTGAGAACGACGCCATTGTTAGCACCACGGGTGTAAGGTACAAGACCTACTTAGGGCTACTTAAAGCCTCGCAACCTCGGAGTTGTCCAAACTAATATATCACTTTTCTTAAATATATGTGCATGTACAAAAAGAAATGCATGGAAAGAGAATCATGCAAAGGTTTATGTTTGTTTGCTTGATCTTGGTTGTTTAATTTATATGTATGATGTGGAATCCCTTCTTAAGTCATAACATAGGAGTGTATAGGAATGGATTTAAGCAAGTGTTATGTCCTTTTCAAATGGACTATACACTTTTCTAATCCTATACAAACCCATGTTAAGAAAAGAAGAGGGAATCACATAACACATTTTATACTATTTACATGCAAGCTCATAAGCAATTATAAATATCATACCCTTCATTTGTAATGTTTGACTTATAAGTTTTGAAAATAGTTTTGGATTTAGTAATGATAATAGCCATTCATATTCTTACTTTAGCCAAAGCATGCAATTTGACATAAAGGAAATATTTTAATTTAATTTTAATTTTAAAAGACATGAATGCATGACTTTTATATGACATACACATTTAGCATGTTAGGAAATAAATAAAGTGATGCAAGCACGTAGTTTCATTCACGCTAATTAATTCCTAAAGACAATCTTATGGAATAAAATTATTTAAAGTGAATCAAAATTGGTTTAAGGAAAGTTTGATTTGAATTTAGGAAATGTGAGAAGGTTTGTTGGTCATAACCCATTCCCACATATGTATATTATTTTAGTTTAATTTTTAGGTGATTAGATTGATTTCATGCTTTGTTTAGGTTAAGGTGTAGATTAAGTTCAACCTTTTATACCATTTTAATATATTTAACCAAATAATTTTGAGCCAATGTATGACATAAAATCACAAGGAATTTAAATTAGCATTGCACCTAAGAAAGAAAGGGGCCTAATGAATTTAGCTCACAATTAATGATTAATTAAGCTAAAGGATTTAATTTAAGTACTTTTATAAGCTTTCCCACACATATGGGTTATGTATAATTTCCTTAAGTTTACTTAGGTTATTGAACACCTAAGCATCTACCCAAGAAGGAATTGATTAAGTGATTATGTTTCTGGATTAATTTTTGTTGACCTCCATATATGTGCTATAAGTCAAGTCAAGCATACAAATCGAATTCGATGGACTTCAAAAGTGACAATGTGCGAATCAGGGTTCAAAATGTGCTAGATGTCACTGAAAATGGTCAAAATAATCTTCGATCAATGAATAAACTTTACCGTCATGTTTAAAATATCAAAATTGATCGAAATATAAATATTGAATAATCTAAAGATCAACCGCTATTAATCAATGTTCGACGCATCGTGGAAGAGAAGTCTCGATGTCCGAACGATCTCTGTTCATGAAATTGATTATGTTGTTAGCTTTGAAACATCAAAAACTATGAAATGAGACTATCTTCACTCAATTTGAATGAGTCTGGGCAAATGATGAATGATTTGAAGTGACAACGCATAAATTGAGGTTGAAATGAACTGAACATCACCAAAATTAATCCAAATGATGTCCGATCGATGAACGGACTTCACCATCGCATTCAGAATGTTAAAACTAGTCAGAATATAAATATTGCATAACTTGTTAATTAATTGATCAAGTGATCGAATCGTCAATGCATCTACATGCATATTGAGGTCGGGAGGCATCGACGTAAACTAAACGACCTCCGTTCAAAAAATTGATCACTCCATTAGCTTCGAAATACCAAAAACTATCAATTAAGAATATTCTCACTTAATTTGAATGAGTCTACATGAATATCGAGCAGTCGAAATCAGAGATGTATATTTTGAGTTGAAATTGACCCAATTTGACGTCGACTTGAGCCAAACAGCCTCCAATCGTAAAATAGATTGCGCCGTTGCATTAAGAACATCAAAAAAAGTTTGATATATATATATATATATATATATATATATATATATATATATATATATATATATATATATATATATATATTGACCATCATTTTATTGGCATAAAATTCACTTTAAAGTTGATCACTTGATTCAAAAATCAATTAAAAAAAAACTTAAATCTAATTCTAGCCCTAAATCCTAATTAACTTGTTCGGCTCAGCTACTATTCATGCACAACTCAATTTGCATCTTCACGCATGCAGGAAAGAAAACTGAACCCTCCTTCATGTGCGACCCACCCCTCTTCACGCTTGGCTCTGTCCGTCTCCCCTTCACATGACCGTCTCCTCTTCCATGCACCTCAATGTACACCAAGCCTCTCCTGCCAATGCTCAAACATTCTTCCAGAACTGTTCCTCACCTTAACTGACCGAAGCTCTTGATATCACTTATTCTTCAAACGAAAACCTTAAACTTAAACCAAAAAAAGTAGAACCTCTCTTCCAAAACTCCTTTATTTCCATTTCTTCTCCAATCTGATTTTCCTTCCTTTCTTTCAAAATCAAACCAAAATATCATCCCTCTTTCCCCTCATAAAGCTAATTTGAAATTCCATTTTTTTCCATTTCCTTAATCCAAATTTCACCACAATCTCCTTCTCCACAACCGGAGAAGAACACCATCATGAGGCAGGTTCTTCTTTTGGTTTCTAGCATCACCCTGACAAATGTAGAAAGTTTGAATAAGTCACCTATGTGCATTGTAGCATAACTAACCTCAAAGTTTTAGTTTTAATACCTAATTAAAAGCAAGAATTTGCGTGGAGAGATCCTATGGATTTGAAGGTTGAATTGGATAGAGAAAATATACCTATATTTATAATATAGGTCAACCTATTCGTAAGCTTGAAATATCTGGTGATGTTTAATGAAAATATACAGAGCTCATAATCTTATTTATGAAAATAAGAAACAAATAAAATGAGGGACCTTCAAAAGGAGAAGGAATCAATTTAAATATTATACTCTATTGATTCACAGAAGTAACTCTGAGAAGTAAAACTTCCTTTAAAATAACAAATTAAACTATTTTTTGAATCTATAGCTTCAAAATAGGTCACCAGCAGATCTATAATTCTTTGTACAAGTAGACAGAATGTGACACTAAACTAAATGATTCAAGAATAAAGGAGCTTTCCTTCAATACGAAAATTAAGAAACTTCATTCTAAATTATGATTTTCAAAATCAATAAAATCATTGATTAGGTGAAATTATCTAAGATATAAAACCTGCATGTGCTCGGACATAGAGATTTAAAGTGCAAATTTTAATATCTGAAAAGGCTGTGCAGGCTAAATTGGAATCTATTAAATATTAATCTGAAAAATCTAATAAGATATTAGATCAATTTACAACATTTTCTATGCCACCGGATTTACAACACTTTGTACAAGAGAATAAAATGCGCTAATTAAGGAATTCTTAAATATACTTGCATGGTCTCAGACACTACGCTGAATGCTTAAATTCAAGTGTCTGAGGATGCTGTGTGGGTTGCAACCCGGTTTAGTCTTAGGACTATGTCCGGGTTAACAAAACCTAAAAATCTATTATAAAAATTTCAAATAAGTGAAATATCTAAAAAATTGATTCTATCAAGTGATAGTAGATCTAATCCTCTATTAGCAGCTAAATAGAGTTGATGGATCTAAAACTCTTAAACATATTCAAATAAATTAATTTTTCAAATCAAATTAACTCAAATTAAATATCAATCTAAAAAACTATTTAAATAAAATTCATTCTCTAAAAACTCAAAACTCAATCTATTCACATTCCGTAATTATTTATCGGGGCAACAAATTAAGAAAACTCTAGCTTCCAAAGGAGCTAATGTCAAATCAAGTATTCTGCTATGTTCGCTCTAAATCAATCTCATGCCAGTAGGGACGGCTGTATCCTCGACTGGCACAAGAAGCTCTCGCTTAAAATAGTTACATCGAGTCCTCCGATTAGGTTTGGCCAGAAGCTCCATCATATTACGATCACTCAATTATAGCCGATGCCTCAATGTGCCCTTTGAATTATGAATCATATACTTAATAAGACAACCCTCTCGCCTAAGGTAGACTTAAATCTATCTCCAGACAAATACCACCCGTCTATAAGGATTTCTTGGATGACGAACCCATGTGTTGATAAGGATCCTTTGGGTCGACTACCTCCTCTCGACGAAAGGACCATGATGGTCTGGGATGATGGAACAGTGAGATCTAGATCAGGCACGTCATCATTCCCCCAACCTTTCGGTTTAAGCTGAAATGATGAATTTCATAATCTTAAATTCTAAAACTCCATATGCTGCAACTATATACTATGCCTTAAGCTACCTAACCACTAGCCTTAATCGAAAGTTCTCTCTTATTTATTGGGAGAGGTAATTAACTATAGGGGCTTGCGCCTATAGGAATCTTGGAACCAGATCTAAAGTCCTCACCAAATGAAGGTGAAATCTCTAGGTAGTGTCTTATCTACTATTCCATATGCCTTCTAAAATTACACCGACACTTTAAATCACTCTCTTCAATTCAATTTGTTGAGAGGCCGGTGGCGAATTTTCAGAGCCCATAGATTTCTGGTGACTTCGCTAGGGACAGGTTCTCTTTCCATCTTTGGTTAGTCATATGTGCTATAGTAGTAATAAAATATTTGAAAATTCAAAACAAAAAATGGTTATTTAAATGTGTAATAAATTCAAATTACTATTGTATGAGACTCTATACCGAATGAATTATTCTGTAGAGTATATCTTTATTATATTATTTTTTTTATACATTTTTTGAAAGTATATGGTAAAATAATAATTGCTAATTACTAATCCCCATCATTCACTTTTGTAGAATGGATCTACAGAGCACTCTTTTCATTATTCAGTTAGGGCGTGGTGTGAATATCTACCTAGCTAATGCCGTCATCAACACCGGAGATGTTGGAGCTATAATTTAATTTGGTAGCTTGAATTTCCCAGCTATCGTAATTGCAACTCCTGAAGTACCCACTTGTGGTACATTCGTTCGAGGCCATGCTGGAAGGCCTCAAGCTCTATTAGCCATGCCAACCGTTCAACATCCAACCGGAGTTCTCCGGAGAACTTCATTTTCAAAAGGCTAGGTCAATTGAAGCCCCGTGATGAAAAAGAATCATCAAGGGCAAACTGTCTTTAATGCATGATACAACTGCCGATAATTGAACCTTTATACCGGAAAGCATGATCATGAAGCTTCCTCGAGGGAGAAATTAACAAAAATAGAGAAGAAAATAAAGGGCTCAGATCCCCTTTAAATGACCTAGTGAACATGCGATACTGCCGCCAAAAGCGAGTATTCCTACCCATAACAACTTTGATAACCTAAAGTGGGTAAAAAGAAATAGCTCTACTAGTGAAGTAAAGTAGTCCTTCTGGAACCAATCATGTCAAGCTCCACCATAATAGAGGAGATAGCCGAAGACACTGTCTACCAGAATACACAAAGTTCTCAAAGTAGACAAGGATAGAGGCTTAATGAAAAGAAGATTTCAGAGACCTGTGGTGATGGAAAATACTGAAGCTCCACCAAGAAGTTGCCATCTCTTCTAGTAACTAGCTATCGAGTCTAGTACGCTTTGTGAGGTGAGCATCGGAGCATGACACTTGGACCCCGTGCCCAAGAATCCACCGAAAGGTTCCAGCAAAATGATAAGTAGATATGGAGGCCAAGGCCCCGTAATGAAATCCTGAAGAATAGAAGAGGTGTGACATCTGATACATATACTAAAAAAATTGCCTAAAAATAACTCATCAGAAGTAGATACCCAAATGAAGGGATATCATTGATGAAAGACATGATGGTCAACACCCTGGAGAATTCTCTAGGGGATCCCATCACATATCATATTCACCCTCACAAGAGAAGGTCGACTTTGATCGCAGTCCTTTAATAGAAGAAGTGTTTGGTCCGCACATTGAACTAGAGATCCACTAGAAATGTTGATCAAAATTCATGTACTAAAAGAAAATAATGAAGAGGATACTATGGAAGTGGAAGTTGTCTATATGGTTAGAGATATAGATGAACTCTTGCACACATCAACAAAGAACATAAATTGGGAACTGACAACCTTTATGAAGAGTCTTCACAAAAGCATGTAGAGATGGATCTTCAATCTCTACCAAAGAAGAAGAAGAAGAAGATCGAAATGAGAAAGAGATCATGAGTGTCCAAGCTATCTATATGATTGAACCAAGAAATGATCAGCCTGCCACACGCTTTTATACTCAGCGTCATCGTTCAGCTCCAACAATATTTATCTCTGCAAATGCACAAGGAGAAGGACAATCAAGTTCTTCCCCTGAAAATGAGTAGGGAGCAGAACAACAACAAGAAATAGAGGAAGAAGAAACTACTTGTGATGACTAAGAGAGTAAAGAGAAATGCTCAATCAAATAGAAGTCAAAGACAAATAAATCACATAGCTCAGTACCAAGATGAATGACATGATAGTACAAATGAATATCATGATGAAGATGTTGCAAAAGAATACCACATCAAGTGCAACACCTGTTTTGTCTGCTAATCAATAGGTAGCTAATAATGCAACCATATACCACCAATCACGCTGGTACCTCAAGCTCCTATAGTACACGTTACACCTGAAGCGAGGAACGAATTTAACCAATTACCTCTTCATCAGATAATTCAAAATCTGGCTAGCACACTTGGAGTGGTAACAGTTGCTCAGCTGAAAATGATAATCAATGAAAAGATAAAGGCATTCATAGTCTTAGAGTAGGCTGAAAAGCTAGTGAGTAAAGGTCGCCCTTACCCAGCTTAATATGATCAATTGATGCACTCGAAAGGTTACTCAATGCTAAAATTTAATACTTTCAGTGGGATTGGTAATCCAAAGCAACATCTAGCCCAATTTAAGGCTACTTGTGGTCACAAAAGGGGGAATGATGCGCTACTCTTTCGTCAGTTCGTTAGTAGCCTGACTTCAGTTGCTTTCGAGTGATATGCAGAATTGCCAAATTATTCAGTTAAAACATTTGTTGAATTAGAGGCAATATTCATGAAGAGGTTCACCAGTGCAATCGAAAAAATCACAATCACTGACCTTGCCTTGCTGTAAAAGAGAAAAGATGACTCAGTGATAAAATTTATAAGTCATTGTTGTAACCTAAGTATGAAGTACAAGAAACAAATGGAAGAGGAACATGTAATCCAATATGGATGATAAAATGACACCATTTCTATATATGGTGTCTATTGCAATATTCCAGGACTTGCTTGATAAGGTCGCTAAATTTGAAAAGCTGAATCACCCTAAGTCTAAAATCTATGCAGATAAAGCAAAGAGAAGCAAACCTTCAGACTCAAGAAGAAATGAAATTCTTGCCGCTTCTTATAGCTTAAATAAAAAAATGTGGGTGATATACAATATAGATAAAGAAAAGTAGCCAATGTACGATGATGATAAGGGAAAGAAGCCTGCTTATTCTAATCAACAGCCAAAATTGGTATTGGGAGGCAATGACAAACTCCGAACTATTCCAAGTGGTGGGGAGCATCCAAAATATGTAACAAGAGATGTTGAGCGAATGCGATCATCTCTTAAGGTAAAGATGAACAAACATTATTCTTTTAGAAGAGACAGTGTGGCCAAATTATTTCAAGCAAATAAAGTTACAATTGCCAAATTAAAAGGCAAGAAGTCGTCAAGTCGTAATCCAAATTATCGTCCTATCATCGGATGATTAGTCATCCTATCGAAGATTGTTATGTCTTCAAAGATGGGCTAGAAAGGAAGTATCGACGAGGTAAATTTACACTATCCGATAGTGTTCTGGTCAACCCTAAAAGAGAGTCTATAATGATGATTATCCTCTTCATAACATCCATCAAAGACAAAAAGAAGGAGAAATCAGTTCAAACTAAAGAATGGGAAATGATAGTCTCCAAAAAGACCATGAAAATGCTGAAGTAGTTAGAAAATGTCCTTAGTGTTAAGTGAAAATTACTGCTTGAACTTATATCAGACTTAAGAGAGATGCCTAAGTATTTGGGCTTCTGGCAATGGCATTCTGATAAGGCTACTTCATCACAGCATGAGAAGCAGTCTATTAAACATAGGTCTCATAAATCAAAGAAGCTGGCTAAGAAAAAGAAGATCAATAAGAGAACTTCAACTCAAAAAATCATTAACAATCTAAAGGAGTATCACCAGCTGGCAAGGCATCCATTTAGGCTTGTAGACTTCATGCCTAAACTTCGCATTGCCAAATCAGATGAAGAAGATAATGGTGAATCTTGTTTAGCAGAGACATGACGAATCATCTACGTGATGCCGATGTTCCGATCACATTCAAGGGTAGTCGTAAACTCAACTAACTCATCAAAATTATCGTTACTCAAAATAACAAGGGTAGTCAGGCAAACTCAACTAACTCATCAAAATTTGTATCAGAAAAGGAAGAAGAGCCTGAGGAGTTAACGTCTAAATTTTGTTTAATGACTCAACAAGAGAATAACAGTTCACATGAAGGTTTATGTTTTCCCAATGGAGAAAAGTCAGACTCATCAATAACATCACATATGAAGCGTATAAAGTTGAAAAATAGTTTAGCCCTTTTGGCCAAACCTCCAGAATTAGAAGGGAATTTGAAAAAACCACCTCTTCAGAAGAATTTGAGCAAGATAAAGTAATTCAAGTTTAGTTGAGAAGTGGTAAAGTCTTACCACCTTCATCAAAGAGGGAAAATGCAAATAAAGATAAAGGCAAACAAATTGAAGTCAATGAAGATATCATTCCCAAAAAATCTTAGGATAAAGCCTAAATCAAGCGAGAAGATAGAATATAATATTCTATCATATATGAGAAAGATCCCTGCATAACTGAGTGTGTATGAGGCTCTCTTAATGTCAAGAGATCTCTGAGAAACTTTGATACAAGCCCTCAAAAATTTGGAGAGTTATGAAGCTTACTTTGCTGAAAAATGCCTAACCGGAGCATTGCAAACTCAATATCTCCTAGTAATCACATTTTATGAAAAAGATCTTATGTTGGGAACAATAGATCACAACCATCATCTATATTTTACTGCAGAGAGTGATGACATCTTGATCATCCGAATATTAATTGATCCAGGTTCTTCTATCAATCTTATAAGTCTAAAGATTTTAAGAAGATTATCACTTGATATCCAACATCTTGGGAGAGACAAGTTGATGGTTCATGGTTTCAATGAAAAAGGGCAGAAAACTCTAGGTTCTTTTATTCCGCTCAAGTTTTGAGATTTATATACAGAAGCCAAATTTCATGTAATTGATGCTGATACATCATTTAGAGCTCTTTTGGGTTAACCATGGCTGCATAAGTATGACATGGTCCCATCAATTATGCATCAGTGTATGAAGTACCTAAAATAAGGAGAAGAATTCAGAATTCTTGGTAACCTACAACCATTCTCCATCAATGAAGCAAAGATTTATGAAGATGTAAAATATTTCATTCCTAAAGATCCTAAGCCAACAAAGCCTCTTGAAGCGATTGCATCTACTTCAGGAACTAAAAAGCAATTTCACAAAGTGAAAGAGCAAAAGCAAAGAGGAAGAAAAAAGGCAATACCGACTCTCTCTAAAGCACTTGACTTCACACCTAAGTAAAGAAAATCAGTTCCTCATTTAGGAAGTGACATAAAAGAAGGAGAAGATATTCCTATCAAACCTAAGGGAACTTATAAGCTTTCAAGAAAGCTAGAGTATGAAATAAGTGATTCTGATTCATACTATGATGTTGAATCTACTTATGGGAATAGAGTTCAGATGATTGCATCAAGGAGGATAGATTACTTGGCAAAGTCAGATGACTCACTCAAAATTATACCATCCCTCAGAAGTGCTTCAAAGAAATTACTCCACTATAGATTCATAATATTAAAGAATTGATAACATTCTATGTGCTGCCGTTGAGCGAGAGTGGTGGAACAAGAACTCTATTCTATAAATCTAAAGAGTCTCAACCTCACAATTTTGATCAGCCTGCTCAACATAAAAATTATAATGAGATAGTGCCAACAAGAATACTAATATACTATCCACAAAAATTATGAAGAATGATGCATAAGCTTGGAATTCATATTGAAACTACTAAACATAAAACTAAAATCTTTAACAAGATATGGAGCTAAAGAAGTCCTCAAGCATCACAAAGAAGTGATAAGTTTATCATTAAAGGTCTAGGGTTAATCCACAAATCTCATCAAAATAGAGCTTGTTATAATATAATAGAAGCTGAGATAGAAACTCATAGTGACGAAGAAGATGATTCCCATGAAATTCTTCTTAAAATTATGAAGAAGTAGAAAAGCTTGCACCTAAAGAACTCGAAGATGGTGGACAAATAGCTACTATGGATGAACTCAAAGAAATCTACCTAGGAGCTGAAGATGATCCCCGTCCAACTTTTGTCAGTGCCCTTCTATGAAAAGTTGAGGAGCAAAAAAGGCTACTTTATGAATTCAGGGATTACTTTGCCTGGACATATTCTGAACTGCTAGGTTTATCACCTGATGTAGCAGTTCATAAACTAGCTTCTAAACCAGATGCGATGCCTGTTAAACAAGCTCCTAGGCAAATGAGATTAGAGAATAAAGAACAGGTAATTACAAAAACTTAGAAGCTGATCAAAGCATGCTTCATTTGGGAGGAGAAGTATACAGATTGGATAACCAATATTTTCCCAGTTAGGAAGAAGAAAAACTAAATCTGTCTCTGCATGGACTTCTAGGAGCTAAATAAGGTGTGCCCAAAAGATAACTTTTTTGCTTCCAATATCAGAACTACTAGTGGGCAACACTTCCAACTATGACATGTTCTTATTCATGGATGGATCATCGAGATACAACCAAATCAAGATGGAACCTAAAGATGAAAGACATACATCATTCAGAACACCTATTGGCATCTATTGTTCCTCATGCCTGCCCTTTGGTTTGAAAATGCTAGAGCTACATACCAAAAGCCATGATGCATATTTTGATGAGTTGATCCACCGGAAGGTATAATATATGTTGATGATTTGGTGGTGAAGAGCTTAAACCGAAAACCACTTTGAAGACTTGAGATTTATTGAGAGAAAAAAATATGATCTCAAGATGAATCCTCTAAAATGTGCATTCGGGTATCCTCCAGAAAATTCTTGGGTACTTATATACGTCATAGGTATTGAAATTGATCCTGCTAAAATCAAGGAAATTGTGGAGATGTCTCCACCGAAGAGTTTGCATTAGCTTCATTCTTTATAAGGACAGCTTGCATCAATATCAAACCTATCAGGACACTATCAACCATTTGCAAGGTTGATGAAGAAGGATGCTCCATTCAAGTGGGATAAGAAGTGCCAAGAAGCCTTCAATAACATTAAAAGCTACATGTTAAATCCACCAAACCTTGCAGTGCCTACTTCTAGGAAGCCCCTCATTCTATACACAAGTATATTAGAAGAGTCCCTTAGAGCATTATTGGCACAACATAATGAAGAAAGCAAAGAGAATGCTCTTTATTATATCAATCAGAGGCTGATTGGAGCAGAAATGAGATACTCTCCAATAGAAAAGTACTATTTGACATTGATCTTTGCAGTCCAAAAGCTCCTTCACTATATGTTATCTCACAAGATTACCCTCATCTCAAGGATTGATCCGCTGAAGTACTTAATGACAAGACCAGCGTTGACAGGTCGCTTAGCAAGATGGGCAGTATTAGTTTTACAATTTGATATCACATACATTCCACAGAAAGCAGTGAAGGGATAAGTCTTAGCAGATTTTCTAGCTACACACCCCATCTCGGCAAACTCTTCCCTTAATGATGATCTGCCCGATGAGCAAATTATGCTCATACATGAAAAAGAAAAATCATAAATTTAAGAAATGTACTTTGATGGAGCCTCATCAATCAAACAATTTAAACCTCTAAATTTTTCAAAGGCAAGACTAGGAATTGACATCGTCTTCATAACACCAGAAGGGGAGATAATGAGATGATCATATGGATTAACCGAGCCAAGAATAAATAATGAAGTTGAGTATGAAGCATTAGTGGTAGGTCTTGAAGAAGCTATTTTCATAGGCTTTAAAAACTTGCATATTTTATGATTCTTAGCTTATTATAAATCAAGTACTTATCATCTATAGAATCAACAAGCTTGAGTTAGCTTTCTATCACAAGCGAGTTCTTGAGCTTATGAAGTAAATACCAAATATCACACTAACTCGAATCTCTCGATCCAATAATAGTAAAGCCGATTGTTTAGCAAAATTAGCTAAGGAGATGACAAGTATGAATGATAATTATGTCATGATCGGCATATTTACTCAATGAGTTCTAGAGCCAACAAAGTATCAATCCCCACAGGTAGAGGGGTTACTAAATTTGACATTGTAGGATGTGACTCAAGTTGCTCCTCATACTCCCCAAAATCAATAAGGAATTATACCAAGAGGAGCTAAGAACGATGTTGCCTCAGAAAAGCAGAGTGAAGCTTTTATTGTAGAAGAGTCACATGATTGGAGGAAACCCTTCATCAACTACTTTAACGAAAGAAAATTACCAAATAATAAATCACTGGTAGCTCAAATTGAGAAGAGAATGTTGCATTATGCTTTTGTCAACAACACCGTATTTCATAAATCATTCACACAAATGTGGCTATAATGCCTAAATGCAGATGAAGCTAGCAAAGTGATGGTTGAAGTTAATGAAGGACTTCATGGTGCACATCAGTCAGGTCTCAAGATGACAGTAAATATCAAAAGGATGGACTATTAGTGGACATCTGTGGTGACAGACTGTATCAATCATGCTAAGAGGTGTCATGAATGTCAAGTACATGGGAATATAATCCATCAACCTCTAAATCCATTACACCCAATAATAGCATCCGCCATTCAAATGTCATATGTAATGTACAATTGATCATAATCATCTGGACCATCATCAAACTATTTCTCTAAGTGGGGTGAAGATACCTCATTTAAAGAAGCTACTATTTACCGAGTGATCATCTTCACGCATAATGTGGTTTATAGATTCAGAGTGTTGTGTCGAATAATTTTTGATAATGGCATAGCTTTCAAAATTACAAAGATTTATAGATTCATCGATTGACACAAAATTGATTAGTGATACTCTTCAATATACAATCTAAGAGCAAATAGTTTGGCGGAGGCCTTCAACAAGATATTAGTCAAGCTGCTCAAGAAAATCCTTACTAAAAATAAGAGAGAATGGCATATCAAATTGATAGAGGCATTATGGGTGTATCGAACCACCTACAAGATGCCAACTAAAGCCACTCATTTTTAGTATTTGGAACTGAGTTCTTTCGAGTTGTCTTCACTTCGAGTAGCCATCCAATACAATCTAACTGAAGATCAAAATGCTCGTATGAGAATGGAGGAACTCGATGCACTCGATGAAGTTAGATTGCAAGCTCATCAAAATTTGGAAGTTCATCGAGCAAAGATGTCAAGGGCTTTTGACCATAGGGTGCGGCCTCCAACATTCCAAAAAAGAGAATTGGTCATGGTGTTGAAAGACTAATTATACCCAATCAAAAATTTGGTGGAAAATTTGAGCCTAACTGGGAAGGCCCTTTTGCCATTAAAAAAGTATACCAAAGAGGGGCATACCAACTCATTGACCTAAAGAGAGAAAGACCAATGCCGCCAATTAATGGTCGATACCTGAAAAAATATTATACATGATGAATACATTCTCAAGGTACAATAGAAATCCCACTGCAAGATAGGGGGCATTTTTTAGTATATCTATTTAGGTGGACATCACGCTTCATACCGAGACCCCTAAATAAATATACTCACTTTAGATGAAAGACCTTTTTTGTAAAAAACTCCCCTATTGCACAAGGGCATTTTAGATTTCTATATATAAATAAAATCAATGTTACATGTTAAAACCCTCTTAAGAGCATATCAATTCAAATATTGATGTATTTGCTTAATTTTATCTTGAAAGCTCCTCTAAATGTGCTTTAGAATTCCCTCTGCAAGATAAGAGGCATTTTTTTAGTTTATGTTAAGTTTATTTGAGTTGACATCATGTTATGAGATGAAATCCTCAAATATATTTTGATTCAGGTTGACATCAAGCTTTACGTCAAAATCCCTAAATATATCTATAATTGTTACTGTTAAGTTGTAGGTTCTTACAAGAACAAAAAGAATCTTTTTCTACGTATGAAAAGGCAGAAATAAATGTCAAAAATTTATCTCTTAGATTTATCAAATTCTGGAGATCAAGTCAAAGAACTCCTTTGGAAGCTAATCAATTAAGTTGGAAGCATCAACCTCTACATCAAGTCAGACATGATGAGTTCTAAAGGTCAAACTCAATAACAATGTGGAGTTGTTGATGCTCCCTCACTCAATAAGCAAGAAAGGCCAAAAGAGCCTTGTCGATACCAAAACCACACTTAAGAAGAAGTAGGTTCTAAAGGTCAAACTCAAAAAATGTGGCCAGTTCTGCTCTCTCACTCAATAGCCATAAGAAAAGGCCAGTGAAAGAGCCCCTTCTAATGATGATATTTATTCAATCTTAAACTAGATCCATTACAATACAAATAAAGATCTTTCTTGATCGATAGATCAAAATAATCTAGAAACTCTCAATTGAGTGACATCAAATCAATCTCATATATTTTAATTTATTCAAATGATCTCATGATAAAAGCACAAAGCCTCCTCATCAAGTTCATCAAAGCATAAAGTATAGGATCGAAGCAATTTATGGTTCATACAAAGCAATCAACTAAAGAATTTATGATTATTCAATCTATCATTGCTTGACTCTAACTCAACATTGACCAATGAGGTCATTTCATATCCATGAATCAGTCAGCAAAGCAATTCATGGCATACATCTTCTAATAAGATATGGATAAATCAGTCGTCTTTCATCATAAAGCTTAAGAAATTTCAAATCCAACCAAACATAGATAAACCAATTCCCTAGCAGAATCCTTCATCAAAATAAATAAGCTAATTCCTCCATCAAACTCAACCAAGCATGAAGCTAGGGTTGGAGGAGACTCAAATCTACAAGGACATAAAGAAAGAGATCTTCAACAAAGCCATCAAAGAAGATAGTAGATGGTGTAAGAACTTTTATCTATCCGACAAGTCGATTCTAATAAATCGGTCAATCTCATCATTTAGTATGTCCTAAATAAGGCATCATAACAAATCTATCAAAGCTGGTATATTGCAATCGAAGTTAAAATGATCCAAGTTTTTGTATAAAACGACTAGTTTTTAACAAATGTGACTCACTCTATGCATGAATCACATTTGTTGGGGCATTTGTTGACCTCCATATATGCACCATAAGTCAAGTCAAGTCTACAAATCAAATTTGATGACTTCGAAAGTGATAGTGCATAAATCGGGGCTCAAAATGCATTAGATGTCACCAAAATGGTCAAAATGACCTCCGATCAATGAACATGCTTTATTATCATGTTTAGAATGTCAAATTTGATCAAAATATAAATATTGAATAATGATCAATACCAGCATCAGATCCAATGCATTTCAAGGGAAGCTCGATGTCCGATCTCTTTCATGAAATTGATCTGTTAGCTTTGAAACATCAAAAAAATATCATATGATATCCTTAAATTTATGAATGTCATTTGAAGTGACACACAAATCGAGGTTATTTCTGGGCTCACTACAAATGACCGATCGATGAACGGACTTCACCATTGCATTTAGAATATTGAAACTGGTCAAAATATAAATATTGCACAACTTGTTGATCAATCGATCAAATTATCAACATGCCTGCATGCATATCAAGGTCAGGAGGTACCGATGTAAACTAAATGACCTCTGTTCATGAAATTGATTAGGTCATTAGCTTCAAAATGCCAAAAACTATTAAGTAAGACTATTTACACTTAATTCGAATGAGTCTGCATATATATCTAGTTAAGCGATGATACATTTTGACTTAAATTGACAATTTGATTTGAGCCGGCCTCAATCGTGAAATGGACTGCACCATTGTGTTCGAAACATAAAAAAAAAAGCTAAGATTGATATATATTGACCATTTGATTTTATTGGCATAAAATTCACATTAAAGTCGATTACTCGATTCAAAAATCAATTTAAAAAAGATCTAAATTTTCCTAAATCCCAATTAACTTATGCTACTATTCATGCATGCTTTCATCTTTCTCAAAGGAAATGCCCTCCTCATGACCTCCCCTCTTGATGGATCCTCCCTTCACTCCCCCTCATGCGAACTCTCCTCTTCATGCATGTTTAGGTGCCCTCAGAAAAGCACTCCTCAATTTCTCCAGATTCCACAAGCCTCCTTTGATGATTTCCTCATCCAAAATCAAAGCTTTTTTCTCCTTAAGAAAAGGGTACTCTCTCCTTTTTCCCCTTCCTTCTTCTTCTTCTTCCTTCTCCAAACCACAAGGAACTCACCCATTTTTTGCTCTCTTCCTTCTCCAAACCTCAAGGAACTCCCTCTCTCATTTTTCTCTCCTTCTCCAAACTAAAAGATTTCTTCTTCTTTTTTCTTCTCTCTCTTCTCTCTTCTTCCCTTCCATCAGTCAAAATCTAGATATTTTTTCCTTTCTTCTTTCCATCTTATTCTTTCCTTCAAAATCAAACCGAAAATATCTTCCCTCTTTCCACTTACAAGCTAATCCAAAATTCCATTTTCCCACATTTCTAATCAATTTGCATCTCCTTCTTTGAGAAGAACAGATCATGGGGTTCTTCTTCTTTTAGTGTGCCCTCCTTGCATTACATTTCTAATTTTCACTTTGCCACAATCAGAGAAGAACATTGTCATGAGGTGGGTTCTTCTTCAGTTTGGCATTATCCTGCTTTAATTTTGCTTAACCAGAGAAGAACACCATCATGAGGAAGGTTCTTTTATTTGTTTTCGACATACCTAACCCCATTTCCTTGCCGATCATTGCAACTCGCAGAAAAATAAGTCAGAACATGTGGGATCAATGTGTGAATGTTAATATATATATGGTTGTATTTTTTTGTAGGTTTGAAGGCCTCATCGTGCTCATGAGGGCGTGATAAGATAAAACCATGGTGTTGCAGACCGCTCACTACTCTCATGAAGCGTCAGTAAAATCCATTAGATCTCGCAAAATCTTGTCAAAATTTTGTTAGAAACTTGTGACTTAGAGAAAAATGGAAAGTAAAAGAACCGTCTTAAGAATGTCAAGCAATGAAACCTAAAACTAAAATTCAAATTAAAAACTCCAAACAAAAAAAAAGGAGGAAAAATAATATACAATGAACACATAAGTAAAACAAAAAAGAGGGATGAAAAGCACTTACAAAATTTATCTAAGCAGAGTTGAAAGCCCACTAAAGTTTCTAACCACTCTCTTTCAAATGCTCCAACTCCAACCCTTCAAACAAATGGAATGGAATGTAAGACTCTCTCTTGCCTTATTTATAGAAATTAGAAGGGATAGTGAAAGGCCCACTTTCAAAAGAAAAGACAATGAATGTAGGAAAGTTTGAATAAGTCCACTACGTGGATTGTAGAATAACTAACCTCAATGCAAACACTTAAAATTTTGATATTCAAGTTTTAGTTTTAATACCTAATTAAAAGAAAGCATTTGCGTGGAGAGATCCTATGGATTTGAAGGTTGAATTGGAAAGAGAAAAATATACCTATATTTATAATATGGGTCAACCTACTAGTAAGCTTGAAATATCTGAGGATGTTTCATAAAAATATACAAGCCCATAGTCTTATTTATGAAAATAAGAAACAAATCAAATGAGGGACCTTCAAAAAGAGAAAGAATCAATTTAAATATTATACTCTATTGATTCACAGAAGTAACTCTGAGGGGTAAAACTTCCTTTAAAATAACAAATTAAACTGTCTTTTGAATCTGTAGCTTCGAAATAGGTCACCATCGAATTTGTAATTCTTTGTACAAACACAAAAGGCGACACTAAACTAAATGCTTCACGAATGAAGGAGCTTTCCTTCAATACAAAAAAAATTTAAGAACTTCATTCTAAATTATGATTTTTAAAATCAATGAAATCACTCATTAGGTGAAATTATCTAAGCTATAAAAACATGCATGTGCTTGGACATAGAGATTTAAAATGCAAATTTTAATGTCTGAAAGGATTATGTAGGCTAAATTGAAACATATTAAATATTAATCTGAAAAATCTAATAAGATATTAGATCAATTTACAACGTCTTCTACGCCACTAAATTCATAACACTTTGTACAAGCGAACATAATGCGTTAATTAAGGCAATGTTAAATATATACACGCATAAGCCTTGCTTAAATTCATTGAGTGTCTGAGGATCTTTGTCGGATGCCAGTTTAGTCTTAAGGCGTCGATTAACAAAACCTAAAAATCTATTATAAAAATTTCAAATCAATGAAATATTTGAGAAATTAATTCTGTCAGGTGATAATAGATCTAATCCTCTATTACCAGCTAAACAGAGTTGACAATATCTAAAGTTGTTAAACATATTCAAATTAATCAATTTTTTAAATCAAATTAACTCAAATTAAATATCATTCTAAAAAACTATTTAAATAAAATTCAATCTCTAAAAACTCAAAACTCAATCGATTCAGCTTTTGTAAATTGTTTATCCAGGGTGTTAAATTAAGAAAACTCTAGCTCACAAAAGAGCTAATGTCAATTCAAGTTTGCTATGTTCACTCTCAATCAATCTCACGCCAGTAAGGACATGACTCGTGTCCTTTAACTATGTGGCTTGGCCAGTAGGCTCCATAGATGAAGCAGTTATGACCAGAGTCCTCTGATCAGGTGGTTTGGCTAAGGCTCCATCATATTACGATCACAACCATAGCCCGTATGTTCCTCAATGGCTCTGCCCTTTGAGTTGTGAATCATAGGATATACTTGATAGGGCAAACATTCCTCTGTCAGGTAAGGTAGACTTAAGCTGTCCTTGACAAACACCACCCTAAGTCTACAAAAATTTCTTGGATAACATAACCCATGTGTTGCTGATAATGATCCTTCGGCCAGGATGGGTCAACTACCTCCTTGCCTAAGTTAACTAGGGACCACGATGGCCTGGGATGCTAGAACCATGGGATCTAGATTGGGCACATCATCATTCCCCCAACCATCCGGTTTAAGCTGAAATGATAAATTTTATAATCTTAAATTCTAAAACTCCATATGCTTCTACTATACGCTACACATTAAGCAACCTAACGACTAGCCTTAATCAAAAGTTCTCTCTCATTTATTGGGAGGGGTAATTATCTATAAGGGCTTGCACCAATAGGAAACCTAAAACCAGATCTAAAGTCCTCACCAAATGAGGGCAAAATCCATGGGTAGTGTCTTATCTACTATTCTATCTGCATTCTAAAAATTACACCAATACTTTAACTCACTCTCTTCAATTCAATTTATCGAGAGGCGAGTGGCAAATTTTTGGAGTCCACAATTTCAATTTTGAGTTTAGTTAATTAACCTATTAAATGAAATAATCAAAATCATTAATTAATTTATAAATTAATTAATTTTTCATTCAAGTAAAATAAACTTAGGAGAAGAGATTTAGATAAGACATCCTAATCTCATTCCAGTCTATCCACTGTTCCAAGGTGATTAACAAATTGAATTAATGGATTTATCAACATTTAATAGGTTAATTAATTATTTAATTAATTAAGAAAGTGATTAGAGATGAATTGAGAAATACCCCTAATTAAACCATTAATAAATTTTAAGAAAATTAGGGGAGGTAGAAGCCATTCCAATAAACTTACCTAAGAAGTTTGGAATCAATCAATGGAAGAATTACAGAGTAATTATGGTTATTAAGTTTTCAATAAAAGCCTAATTAAGGGAAATTCATTATTCAAAATCAATTGAAAATAATTTTAATGAATTCCCCTCTGAATTATCTTCTCAATACATTTTATTTTGTATTTTTGTAATTTTCTACATTTAGTTTTGTTTTTGAAATTTTAAATAGGCTAATTATATAGTTAATCCCATTGGTGCCATGTGGACCGCTAATGTGACGCGTGCTTTCTACATGGTGTGATAGGATTTGCTATTCAAGTAATCAAATATCTTCTACCAACGGTCTTACTTTCTTCTCGTCGATCTTTGATCATGCGGTTAGATCTAGTGGTTCTTAATGGATAAATTGAAGGATCTACATTAATGATATCTGGTGAAGTTTTTATATGTATTTTTAAAAAATAAATATACTTCCATATTCACTCTATGTAGAGTAAAATGAAGATAGAAATATACATCTCCTTTTTATGCAATTTTGACGCGTAGATCAATGTCTATATTGATGATCAGTGCGATGAGGAGAGGTGTACTATCTCTAAAGATAGAAGTCACCACTCTATAATGGACTTAATCACCTTAGGACTCCCAGGACAATGGTGCATATGTACCAAAGATCTTCCCTACTTTATATGGAAAAGTAAAGTATGGTTTATTTTAAATCGGGTTCATTAAGTTTTATACAAGCCCTCATAGTTAATTGCATCTAAAGAATGAGATCCCTTAGAATACTCATTAAGGTAACTTGTGTAAAGATTTCAATAGGTGGGACTATCAATCGATTAGTTTATTTAAGATCAAATGGGATTGATCAAAGAGGGAGTTATTATTAGAGCCAAAGAAAGATAAGTAGGAGATGTTCGATGCTGGAAACCTAGCGAACATCTCAAACTATCCTTGGGCTTTTTTATTTTGAAATTGAATTATTCATTTGAGTTGACTTTTTATTAGAAGTTTAGGACTTATGATTCCATAACACAAGATTATAGAAATGCCTAAGAGGTGAGGATTTATGGTTATGGCCCATGGAAGGGAGAAACAACCTCAGAACCTAAATCTAAGGTTGGCAGGCCCAACATAAATCTAAGGTTAAAATGGTATTTAGTTTGCCAGAGAGGGAAAATCCCGCTTGGACTTACAATGCTGGTGGTAACTAACTCCTCCTATGATTTTAAATTCATGTAGGCAAGTTATATACTTTATGCAAGGTAGCTAGGCTGTTATTTATTTAGAAAGAGACTAAGTCCTTAAACTCACTCCCTAAAGAGACTAGATCATGTAAGGGTATGCTTCAAATGAATTAAATTTAATGCAAATCATATTACATTTTACTTTTATTTTTTGACAATCATTTGACTCAGGCTTATAGGATTCGTATGCCTAATGCATGAGAAGTAAGATTATTGGCCAAAATCTGCAAGAAGAGAGGTGTATTTTCACCATGGCTCTCAAAGGTCAAGAAAAGTTTCTTTAGCAAAGGTGGAAGCCGTCCAATCAAGAGTGAAAACAATATGCATTGGTGCATGATGTTATAAAAGAAATACTCATCGAGCTTAGGGGTTACTAATTCTTTTATCTTGATTTCAGCCTAAACTTTTGGTGAGGTTATGAGTTCTTTATTTTTAATTCTGAATTATTAAATTTGGTAGAAGATTTATTTTTTCCTAAGAGCTTAATTCACATCCAGGTCATACATCAAGAAAGAAAGAAACTAGGAAAAGGATGCCATCTTAATGCACAAGCTAAATAAATCATCAATCAATTTATAAAGCTAACATAAAAGAATAAGAGGCCATTTGTGGTCGGGAACCACCGCACAAATCTAAAAATAAATTGGGTAGCCGAGCTCTACCCTTATACAACCATTATAAATGAATTAAGTATAATTAAGCAAGGAATTCATTATTATGGGGGTGTTCAAGCTTCATTTCTTCATCACTCTTTTCATCTTTCTTCTTCTTTTATTCTTTCTTCTTTGGTTCTTTCTTTTGGATAGTTGAAAGGTGGTTGCTTCAAAGGCTTCACATGGTACATAAGATGAGATCTTATGACCAATGCTCATCTTAATCCCCATAATAATCATTCTAAAATCCTAATCACAAAAATTACATGAAAAGGAAAAGTAAATCTAGCTAACACCTACAAAATAGAGATTAGCTAAACAAACCACATAAGTCTTAAGCATGTATATTAGACTTATCACCATACATGGGTGACTAAGTCCACCTGACCTATTGGATTATGCTTAGGGGTGTATGCACCTGCACATCAAAAGCATTTATATTTTTATTTATTACAGCGCCCCTTAAGCACAATCTCCTATAGAAATCAATGATTAAACTAAATTGTCCTATCATTCATTCTATGCACATTCACCCTAACATCCAGACTAAAACATATATCACAAAACAAAAGCAAATATCAAATCATGTACCACCCTAACCTAAAGCAAGAAGTGGTGACCTAGTCTTAAGTGTGTGCTTTTACGGTTTGTGTGATATGGTTAGCTACGGCTTTAAGTTAGAATTTTCTAAGTGTGAAGAATTTTCAACTTAGAGGAGGGTTTCATTTAAGTGGTTTAGTTGTTTTCGGGTTGATTTTATTTTATATTTTGATTGGGTTCATGTGAATCCTACAATTAATTACTAAGTTGTAAAGAGAGGGAAAGAGAAGAGAACTTCTCTTTCCTTCCCTAACCTAAGTAATTTATGGATTCATATTTTAGTTTTGTTTAGTGAATATTTTATTATGTATTTTAATTAATCCCAAGTTTAGATGAACTCTAAACAAGCCTATTCAAAAAGAAAGGCATTTTAAGATTAAATAAAGTGCATTAAGATCACAAAATACACATCACTTCATTTCTTTCCTAACATGTATAACATGCATATGAATGAATCCTAAGCATATCTATACATACTAAATGGGAATGTTTAGCACACTTTATGATGCATGCTAAATAAGTTACTTAAGAAAATTTGAATGCTTATGATGCATGATTTTTATTAAGTAGAAAAAGGGTCTCTTATCCAATTTTCACATGTACATATGAAAGTATTAAAGACATAAGTGTGTACAATACCACTGTTAACCAGAGGTGTAAGGTACAAGACCTACTTAGGGCTACTTAAAGCCTCGCAACCTTGGGGTTATCTAGAATAATATACCACTTTTCTTAAATACAAGCATATGTACAAAAGAAATAAATGGAAAAAAAAGAATGCAAAAGTTGGTATTTATTTTATTTTGGTTTGTTTATGCAATTTATATATGTAAGTGTAGGTGTCCTTTTTTATAGTAGAATGAATATGAAATGGAATTAGGCAAGTGTTGTTCTTTTCAAATGAATGATATACACTTTGCCAAATCTATTCAAAATTATACCAAAAGAGAGGAGAAGGAAAACTACACTAAGCACATCCTTATATTTTACTCACATGCATGCTTATAAGTAAGATATAAGTAGCACACTTTCAGTTTTGATAATTGATTAATATATTTTGAAAATAATTTATATTTAATAGTGATAATAGCCACTCGGATTCTTACTTTAGCCAAAACATGTAATTTGACATAAAGAAAACATTTTCATTTTAAATTTGGTTTTTTTTTTTGAAAAGCATGAATGTATGAAATCATATGACACACATATTTAGCATGTTAGGAAAGAACTAAAGTAATGAAAGCATGTAAACACATTCACCTTAATTAATTCCTAAAGATAAGTTTATGAAATAAGAAATCTTAAAGAAAATCAAAGTTTGTTTAATATGATTTTTATTTGATTTTGAGTTTGATTTAATTTGGAAAATGTGAGGTGAGTTTGCTATTCCTAACCCATTCCCACATGTGTTTGATATTTTTTATTCAATTTTTAGGTGATTAGATTCATTTTATATTTTGATTAGGTTAAGGTATGAATTAAGCATGTTAATTACCCTTACTTACCACCTTAGCATAGTTAATCAAATAATTATGAGCCAATGAGATGACATAAAATTACACAAAATTTAAATGTGCACCTAGGAGGAAAAGGCTCTGCAATTTGGCTCATGATTAATGATTAATTAAGCTAAGGGGTTTAACTTAAGTAATTTCAAAACACCACTCACACATATGATTTGAATTTTGATTTCCTTAATTTTACTTAGGCTCTTGAACACCTAAGCATCTACCCAAGAAGAATTAATTGAGTTTTGGAAAGTTTTAGAATTTTAATTCATTAATTAAGGGTTAATTAATGAATTAACCTTTAATTAAGGTAAGATTAAGGAATAAAGAGGGTTTAAGGAATATCTTAAGGAGAGTATCCCAACATTATTCCCTAAACCTCACATTCACTTAATCAAAACTTAATTGGCTAAATCAGAGGGTTAAATTACTAATTATACCCTTAATTAAGTCTAATTACATTAAGAGAGTGATTAAGGAATGAGCTAACAATTCTCCTAATTAAGCCACCAATAAATCCCAAGAAAATTAGGGGAGGTAGAAATCATCCCTTTAATTAGATCCAAGAAATTTGGGCTTAATCAGTGGATTAATTAGAGAGTAATTAGCAAATTAATATTCCAATAAAACCCAAATTCAGAGAAAAGAACTATTCAAAATCAATCAAAATCAACATTAGAATATTCTATGTTCAATTATCTTTATAATGCAATTTATTTCAAATTTTTTTGATTTTTTATGTTGAGATATAAATTTTATAAGTTTAAGTGATTAATTAGGAATTAAATAATTCCCTAATCATATTAATTTCTTTGGTGCCACACATGCGCATATCGTTGCAACCGGTTGTATACTTAACCCATCACATCGTAGTGCCACATGGCGTATGCTCTCTTCACCGATCAATCGATTGGGGAGATTAAAGCTATGGATCTAAGGGAGAAAAATAAATATTCTATGCATTTTAATCTCGGGCATCCATCCAAAATGCATGGATGGGCGGAGATCCATCCACAATTCCACGTAGGAAGGGGACGTCCATCTTAGGCCATGATCCGAGCTCGATTGAGCTCAGATTGGGCTAGAATTTGGGTCACACCTTCATCACGCATCCTAGATCACATCTAACGGCCAAAATCTTATGCCATGAAAATTTCTTTCACAAAGCTCCAAACCACATTGAATTTAAGCTCAAAAATGGCTAACCTCATTGGAGGTGATCATCGACACTTGATTCCCTTGGAGAAGCTTCATCTGGTTGAGATAAAGCTTTGTTGAAAGTTTGAGGGGTTGGGGCTGAGTAAATTCTCCTATGGACCAACTCATCCTCCAATTGAGCTCGACTTTGGTCTAGAACACTCCTCCTCCGCCTTTGGAGCTTGGGAAAGAGTTTGGATGAGTTCAATTGAGCTTGGAAAATGGATTGCACTGATTTTGAGTGTGGAGTAAGTTGGCAATCAAGTTGAGCTCCCTTATTTTCAGTGTATGAAAATTGAGAAGATGAACTTTAAATCTCCCTTTAGGAAGCTTAGGATCACTTGCAAATGGCACCTCTGGCTTCCTAACACTCAATCGATAAAGGCTCTCTTGGAATGAGAGTGAATTAGGGGGAGTATATCTCCTCCTTTGGCAATCAGACGATCGAGCAAGGAGAAGCTATTTTTGATCAATTACCCTAATTCAAAGGGTTTGTTAGGCTATTTAAGATGTCCTTGAATTTAGTTTTGGCCAAGGAGTGGAATGGTAAAGTGTCCATGTGCTTCAATTGAGTGGGAAGAGGTTTTCCATGTGGCCATTTCCATGCGTAATTGGTTTTGGTGGGTTGGTGACCCAAACCCATTGGGTTGGGTGCACCATCCTCGCTAATATTTACTTGATCCACTGGGAGAGTGCCAAGTGGGTATGGAGAGGATTTGACCAATTTCCAAGTGGAATTGGCCAAAATTTATCCTATGGCCTAAGGGTAAAATGGTCATTTAGCTAATTTTTGAATTTGGGTATGTTTGGCATGTTGAGAAAATAGGTTTGGCGAAGTTTCGTTAAATTTGGAGTTGGTTTGATATGATTTGGCTCATGTTGACCCATTTAGGTCAAAATGGGTCAACTTGGGTGAAGTTGACCAAATGGTCAAATTGGGTCAAACCAAGGGTTGGGTCAAGTTCATATGACCATTTAAAATGTTTTGGTGGCTTTGGTTTGATTCAATTTGGTTTAGGTTTGAATTTGGTTCATATGACTTCATTTAGGTCAAATGGGTCAAGTTGACCTATTTGACCCATTTGACCTATTTGAGCTAGGTCATGGGTAGGTTTAGGTTTGGTTAGTCATATGAAGTGGATTTGTATCTTTGTTTCCAATAAATTTTGGTTAAGTTTGAATTTGGCTCAATATGACCCTTTAGGTCAAGTTGGGTTCAAGGTCAATTGGCTGTTAGGTCTAGTTGGCCAATTGAGGCTTTGGTCAAGTTCAACAAGTGATTTAGAATGAACTTGACCCATTGGTTTCAATCAATTTGGCTTAGATCAAGTTTTGACATATTTTGACTTTTTAGGTCAAGTTGGGTCAAGTTGGGTCAAGTGGCCAATTGGGCTAGGTTAGGCTCAAATCTTGACTTGGTCAAGTTCAAACATTAGTCATGAATGAACTTAGATCAATGGTTTTAATCAATTTGGCCTATGGTGAATTTTGGCTTTGTTAGGTTTCAGTTTGGCTAAGTGTTGATTTGGTCAACCCTTAGGTTTGACTTGGTTTGACCCAATTTGAGTGATTGATCATCTCATGATGAGAGGCTTAGGTGAGTTTGATTCAATCCAATTTGGTTAGGATTAGAATTTGGCTCATAAGGGTACTTTAGGTCACTTTGGGTCAAGTGAGCCTAAGTAGGTCAAATGGCTTGGTCAGAGCTTGATTTGAGTTTGATTGAATTTACATATGGACTTATGATTGAAATATAAATTCATTTGCAAGTGGTTTGAAGTCAAATGGGTTTTGATTCATTTGACAATTTCAAGTTCAAAGGGTGAACATGAAATGAAATTTGGCTAGATTTTTGAATTGAGTTTTTATTAAGTGATTGAAGTTTGTATTTATATTTGGATTTATGATTGAAGGATTGATTGGATCATGAAAGAAAATCAAGAGTTTGGCTTGATTTGAAGTTGATTTGATTAAGTTCAAGAATTTGGCTCGAAAGGCTTAGGTTAGATCTTGATTGAATTTGAATTTGAATTTTGGATTTAGTTTGATTGATTTGAATTTATATTTCATTTATATATGTGAATATAAATGAGCATATAAATGGGTCATGAGAAAATTTCATGAGTTTGAAGTGATTTGAACATGATCTAGGCTAAGTCCTTAAGAGAAAATCAAAGTGACTTAAGAAAGATTTGTGAATTAATTTTGAATTTTGGATCTAGTTTGATTGATTTGAATTTATATTTCATTTATATATGTGAATATAAATGAGTTATGAGAAAATTTCATGAATTTGAATTGATTTGAAGATGATTTTTTAGGCTTAGTCCTTAAGAGGGAATTAATGACTTAGGAAATATTTTGAACTTAGGAATTTCAAATTTTGGATTTTGATTTGAATTTAAATTTGTATTTCATTTATATATGTGAATATAAATGTGAATATAAGTGAGTTATGAGAAAATTTCATGAATTTGAATTGATTTGAATGATTTGGCTAAGTCCTTAAGAGAGGATTAAGGACTTAGAAAGAATTTTGAATTAGGAATTTGAATTTTGGATTTGATTTGATTAATTTGAATTTATATTTCAATTATAAATGTGGATATAAATGAGAATTTAAATCAGTTATGAGAAAATTTCATGAATTTGAATTGATTTGAAGATGATTTAGGCTAAGTCCTTAAGATAGGAAATTAAAGAATTAGGAAATTTCAATAATGGGTTTCAAACATGGATTTCAATCATGGGTTTCAATCATGGATTTCAATCATGGGTTTCAATCCTATGGAATTGATTTAAGCTTAGTGAAAATCAATTAGGCTAAAATTGATTTAGGTTTCATGTTGATTTAATTTGGATTTTGACTTGAAGGGAGGAATTAAGAAAAGTGGTTCAAGCTATAGGGATGTTCCTAATATCCCTAAGACATGACCTACTCCTATGGCTAAGTCTTCTAAATCTCTAAGGCTAGGTTGAGTGTCCACCTAATCACTATATGTGTCTTAGGACTAAGGATCTCTTAAAGTCTAAGAGAAGTCCTATGTCTAAGATAGAGGGGTTGAGAATACATTTAAAATGGGGTCAACACTATCCAAAATGCACGGATGGATGGTCCATGATCCATTACCAGCTACTTCAGAGGGCATCCTCCACTCCTTAGGCTTGATTATCGATTGAAGCTTGGAGCTGAGCCTCATCATCATGCAAGGCAAGATAACGATCAATTTACAATGGGGTGATAATTTCTTTCATAACAAACCAAACAATACCTCGTTGGAGGCTATCACCGGTGCTCCCAACCATCAAGGTAGCTTCGTCTAGTGGAGATGAAGCTCTATTGAAGATTTGAGGGCTTGAGGTTGAGTGGATCTTCCTATGGACCAAAGTGGGCTTCAATTGCTTGCGGTCTTGATCAAAATCCCCTCTCCCATGGCTTGAGAACTTGGATGAAGACTTGGGTGAGCTCGATTGGGTTCCCTCAAGGTGCTTGAAGGAGGATTTGAGCTGAAATTGAGTATTGAGTGAGATGGAATTTGCCTTGAGCTCCCATATTTTTGGATTAATGAAAATTAAAAAAAATGGAGAAATCAAATGAGCCTTGGGAACCTTGGAGAAGCTTGAGGATGCTTGCTCTGAGTTCCTTAGCTTCAGTCAGTGTGAGTGTGTGAAAATCAAATGAATTTAGGGGGAGTATATCTCCCCCTAGAAGGATTAGATGGCCGAGAGTGTAGATTCCATTTTGATCAAATTGACCACCTTTAGTGGGATATTTTGGCCGTTTGAGTTGGTACATGGTTTGATTTTGGCAAAGGGGGGTAGTGGAGAAGTTGCACATGTGGAGAATGAGAGGGAGGTGATCCATGTGCTCATTTGGTCAGTGGGTGGTCGGTTTGGTCATTGGGTTGGGTTTGGATAAACCAATCCCATTAGGCCATGTGCACCATGCTCACTAGTGTCCACTTGGTCCACTAAGAGGGTGCCAAGTGGCCATGGAAAGGATATGACCAAATTCCAAGTGGAATTGGCCATAGATTACCCTTGACCTAGGGGTAAAATGGTCATTTGGCTTTGATTTCACTTTGGACATATTTAGAATAGTTTAAAATTGGTTTGGTCCAAATTTCAAAGAATTTAGAGTTGGTTTGATGTCATTTGGCTCATGTTGACCCATTTAGGTCAAAATGGGTCAACTTGGGTCAAGTTGACCAATTAGTCAAATTGGGTCAAGTTCATATGGCTATTTGAAATGTGTTGGCATCATTGATTTGGTTCAATTTGGTTTATATTTGGTTTTGGTTCATTTGATTTCATTTAGGTCAAATGGGTCAAGTTGACCAATTTGACCCATTTGACCTAATTGGGTTAGGTCATGGGTTGATTTAGGTTTGGTTGGTCATTTGAAATATGTTGCAAGCTTTGGCTTCAATCAATTTTGGTTTGGTTTGATTTTGGCTCAATTTGACCTTGTAGGTCAAGTTGGGTTCATGGTCAATTAGGCTAGGTTGGGTCTAGTTGACCAATTGAGGCTTTGGTTAAGTTCAATAAGTGGTTTAGAATGAATTTCATCCATTGGTTGCAATCAATTTGGCTTAGATCAAGATTTGACATATTTTAACTTTTTAGGTCAAGTTGGTTAAACTTGGGTCAAGTGGCCAATTGGGCTAGGTTAGGCTCAATTGATGACTTGGTGAAATTCAGACATTTATCATGAATTACTTTTGATCAATGGTTTCAATCAATTTGGCCTATGGTGGATTTTGGCTAGTTTAAGTTTTATTTTGGCTAAATGTTGACTTGGTCAACCATTAAGTTTGACTTGGTTTGACCCAATTTGAGTGATGAGATGATTGTTGCTCACAATGTGAGGCTTAGGTGGGCTTAGTTCAGTCCAATTTGGGTAGGATTATAATTTGGCTCATAAGGGATACTTTAGGTCACTTTGGGTGAGTTTAAGTGGTCAATTGACTTGATCAAGACTTGATTCAAGTTCGGTTGAACTCACATATGGACTTATGATTGAAATATAAATCCATTTGCAAGTAATTTGGAGTCAAATGCATTTTGATTCACTTGATAATTTCAAGTTCAAGGTGAACATGAGTTTGACTTGGGTTTGATTTTTGGATTTAGTTTTGGTTTGATGATTAAAGTTTATGCTATATTTAATTCATGATTGAATTGATTGAAAAAATCAAGGGTCTGGCTTGATTTGAGTTTGATTTGGCTAAGTTCAAGAATTTGACTTGAAAGGCTTAGGTTGGATTTGGGTCGAATTTGGATTTGATTTTTGAATTTTAGTTTTGGTTTGATGATTAAAGTTTATGTTCATATTTGGATTCATGATTGAAGGATTGATTGAATCATGAAGAAAAATCAAGGGTTTGACTTGATTTGAGTTTGATTTGGCTCAAGAATTTGACTTGAAAAACTTAGGTTAAATTTGGGTCAAATTTGGATTGATTTTTGAATTTAGTTTTGATTTGATGATTAAAGTTTATGTTTATATTTGGATTCATGGTTGAAATATTGATTGAATCATGAAGAAAAATCAAGGGTTTGGCTTGATTTGAGTTTGATTTGGCTAAGTTCAAGAATTTGACTTGAAAGGCTTAGATTGGATTTGGGTCGAATTTGGATTTGATTTTGAATTTAGTTTTGGATATTTGAATTTATATTTCATTTATATTTGTGAATATAAATGAGAATATAAATGGGTTATGAGAAATTTTTTTGAATTTAAATTGATTTAGATTTGAATTGAGCTAAGTTTATAAGATGAAATCAAAGTGACTTAGGAAAGATTTTAGAATTTGGAATTGATTCATGATTTGAGAAAAATCTATTGGAATTGATATTAGGTTTGTTTTGGAATTGAAGGTGATTTAACTGGGTATTACTTAAAGATAGCAATACGTAACTGAAACGAAGTAGATTTGGTTTAAGCTATGGGATGGAATTTTCCTAACACCCAAGGCATGACCTACTCATATGGCTAACTCTTTTAAGTCTCTAGGGTTAGGTTAAGTGTTCACCTGATCACTAAAAGTATCTTAAGACTAAGGAATTCTTAGTATCTAAGAGGAGTCCTATGTCTAAGATAGAGGGATTGAGAGCTCATTCTAAAAATAAAGTCAACAGTAAGTTTTCTTGGAAATTGTCTTGTAACACAAGAATGCATTTCCAAAATAAATAAAAATCCTCCTGTCAGACAAGAGGAATTTTTAGATTTTATAGCAAAATGTTAGGCTTTTCTTGTGAAATAGGGAGCCTTTTAGTTGTATTTGGGTTGACATCGTGCCTAAGGCAGAGATCTCCATATATGTATTCAAATTATGTATTCAAAGTCTTACCGACCAAAAAGAGAAATTTTCAAGTCTGCAAATTGCAAAAAATCAAGTTGGAAATACATCTTCCATCTATACATCAAATCTAGGGCTTGAGTGGGTGCATGGTCGGGACTCAAGACGCAAATATGGATGAGTCGTGACAAGTGCTCACTCAATACACCATAAAGCCGTGTAAAAGATCCATCTCATCACACGATGAAATCCTCCATCAATTTCTCAAGTCTAAGACTCAAGTGGGTGCATAAGGTCAGACTCAATACGCCCAAATATGGTTGAGTCACTGACAGGTCTGCTTACTTATCATGCCACAAAGGTCACGGTAAGAGATCATCCTACTTCGTTAACTCAAAGACAAGAGCATCTGAATCTCCAAATCCCTCCAACTTGGTGAGTTTAAGTGGCATAAACTGGAATATCATCCCTAATAGTCGTAAGGTAATTTTTCAAAATTCAATAAAAAGAACCTCACTCAAGAAGGCACTAAGCCGAGTTTGGTATCAATATCAAATGTGAAATCTCAACTCCTTCAATAAGTCAAGATGAAAAAACAAAACCAACGAGAAAGTAGATAATTGACAGTATGATTATTGATCATAGCTTTGAGGGAATTACACAAAATCTAAACCCAGCACCATTGTAAGAAGTAATTTTGTATCACGACAAGTCTTCAAAATAATGGACTTTCCTCCATCAAATCACAAGGCACCCAAGATAAAAGGAAATACAAGATATAAATCCCGGAGATGAAATCTTCAACAAGTCATCAAAGCACAAAGCATAAGACCGAAGATATTCTCATCTCACCGAAAGTATTCAAGATAATTCAAGACTTTTCTCCATCAAATCTATCAAGGCATGAAGCCAAGACATGAGAAAAATAAAAACTACAAAATTTTGAGATTGAATCTTTAACAAGTCTATCAAAGCATAAAGCATTGGATCGAAGATGTTCTTACCTAAACAAGTCATCAACTCCATTGTCCACCCAAGGCACAAAGCCAAGATAGGAGAAAAATATAAACTTCAAACTCTCAAGAGAAAGTCATCAACAAGTTTGAAAGTACAAAGCAAAGGACTAAAGCTACTCTTTATTCATTAGTATTTGGAACCAGGCGCTTCTCAAGTTGAGTTTTCACTAGTAGCCCAATACAACCTAACTAAAGATCAAAATGCTCATTTAAGAATGGAGGAACTCGACGCGCTTGATGAATTTAGATTGCAAGCTCATCAAAATTTGGAAGTTTATCAAGCAAAGATGTTCAGGGCTTTTGATCATACAGTGTGACCTCGAACATTCCAAAAAGGGAAATTGGTCTTGGTGCTGAGAAGATAAATTATTCATAATCGAAGAATTGGTGGCAAATTTGAGCCTAATCAAAAGGGACCTTTTATCATCGAAAAGGTGTATCAAGGAGGGGAATACCAACTCATTGACCTGAATGGTGAAAAATCATGCCACCAATTAATGGTCGATACATGAAAAAGTATTATACATGATAAATATATTCTTGAGGTACAATAGAAACCCCCCTACAAGATAGGAGACATTTTTTAGTATATGTATTTAGGTTGACATCATACTTCATGCCGAGATCTCTAAATAAATATACTTACTCAAGATAAAAAATCCAAAAAAATTCCCTTGTTACACAGAGGGCATTTTTTAGTTTTTATAATCAAAGCTATTCAATCCTTTCCTGTGAAACAGGAGAAATTTTTATATATACATTTAGGTTGACATCGTGCTTCATGTCGAGATTCCTATATAAATATACTTACTCAAGATAAATTTTTTTTTTGTGAAAATTCCCCTGTTACATAGGGGCATTTTTTTTTATAATCAAAGTTATTCAATCCTTTCGTGTGAAATAAGAGACCTTCTTGTGTATACATTTAGGTTGACATCATTCTTCATGCTAAGATCCCTAAATAAATATACTTACTCAAGATAAAAAAAAAATTCTGTGAAAATTTCCCTGTTACACAGGGGGCATTTTTTTAGTTTTTATAATCAAAGATGTTCAGTCCTTTCCTGTGAAACAGAAGAACTTCTTGTATATACATTTAAGTATACATCATACTTTAAGCCGAGATCTCTGAATATATCTATAATTATTTTTATCAAAGTTGTAGGCTCTTGCAAGGAACAAAAAAATATCTCTACGCATAAAAAGATAGCCCTGAATATCAAAAGTTTATCTCCCAGATTTGCTAAATTCTGAAGATCAAGTCAGAAGAACTCCTAATTTTGGAAGCTTTAATCAACTAAGTTGAAAAAATATTAACATCTACATCTTGAAGTCTTGGACATGGATAGGTTCTAAATGTCAAACTCAATAAGCCCACAAATAGTTGAATTGTTGATGCTCTCCTCACTCAACAAGCCGTAAAAAAGGGCCACAGTGAAATAGCCCCCTTTCTTTAGTCCGATGATAAAATTACCAAACCATCACAGCTTAAGTTGAAGACTCGAGTATGTTCTAAAGGTCGAACTCAACAAGCATATAAATGACCAAGTTGTTGATGCTCTCCTCATTCAACAAGCCGTAAGAAAAGGCCATAGTGAAAGAGCTCCTGCTCGTTAGTCCAATGACGATAACTGTACAATCTCAAACCAGATCCAACTTAGTGACAACAAGCTGCTAGAATTCAAGAGATCTTTCTACTTGATCAATAGACCAACACAATATGAGAAATAACTCCCAATTCAGGGCTACCTCAAATCAATCTATATATGACCTGAAGGGTGATATTTCAATCTATTCTCAAATGATCTAATCAAGCACAAAGCACAGATCAAGGTCAATCCTCATTAAGTCCGTTAAAGTAGAATGCACAGGACCGAGGGAATAATTCCATAGTTCATACGAAGCTGATGGCCGAACTAAAGGAATTTTGCAGTTATTTAGTCTGTTAAAGAACACATTGCTAGGCTAATAACTCGACATTATAGACCTAATATAGGTCGGAAGACTAGGTCATCTATACGCATCCTTCAACAAGTCCATCAAAGTAGCATAGGGTGAAGATATCATTACGCTCCAACAAGTCAAAGTGACAATTCAGATCAATCCTTATCAAATCCATCAAAGCAGAAAGTACAAGTCCGAGGGAATAATTCCATAGTTCATACAAAGCCGATGGCTGAACTAAAGAAATTTTGTATTTATTCAGTATGTTAAAGCACACATTGCTAGGATAATAACTCGACATTATAGACCTAATATAAGGGAAGGCTAGGTCAACTGTATGAATCCTTCAATGAGTTCGTCAAAGCAGCAATCATAGGGATGAAGATATACGTACACTTCCTGACAAGTCAATGTGGACAAATTAAGTCAATCCTTCATCAAGTTCGTCAAGCTTAAAGCTAGGACAGAAGGAATCCCAAATCTTAAAATAAGCAAACTAATTCTTCCATCAAACCCGACCAAGCACGAAGCTAGGGTTGGAGAAAACCCAAATCTGTAACAACATAGAAGAAAGAGATCTTTAGCAAGCCCATTGAAGCAGAGAGTATATGGTAGAAGAAGCTCTTTATCCAAAAAGTTAATCAGGACAAATCGAGCAATCCTGCTGTTTAGCTCATCTAAACAAGGCATCACGCTGATGATGAATTCCGTCAAAACTCCATAAGCTATTAAAATTGAAGCTACAATGATTCAAGATCTTTGGCCAACTCAAAAGCTTAGCCAGTTTTCAGCAAATATGATCCACTCTATGCACGAATCACATTTGTTGGGCGGCATTTGTTGACATCCATATATGCTACATGAGTCGAGTTAAGCCTATAAGCAAAATATGAAGAACTTCAGATGTAATAGTGTGCAAATCGGAGCTGAAATTCATTGAACTTTATTGATGTCAGTTGAAATGACCTCCGATCAATGAATAGACTTCATAATTGCATTCAAAATATTGAAATTGTTTAGAACATAAATATTGCACAATTTAACGATCAAGCGATAGACCTGTCAATGTGCCGATGCGCATATTAAAGTCGAAAAGCTATGACGATGTCCAAATGACCTTCGTTCATGAAATTGATTATGTTGTCAATTTTAAAATATTGAAATCTATCACATGAGACTATCCGTGCTCAATTCGGACTAGTCTGTGCAAATATCAAGTTGTTGGAAGCGACACTGTGCAAATTAGAGCTGAAATACACCAGACATCGCCAAAATCAGTCGAAACAACCTCCGATCGACGAACCAACTTACCATCTTATTAAGAATATCAAAATTGATCAGAATATAAATATTGCACAATCTAACGATCAACCAATCAAGCGATCGAGCTCTCAATACGCCGATGTGCATATTGGAGTTGAGAAGCTGCGATGATGTCCAAACTATCTCCGTTCATAAAATTGATTGTGCCGTTAATTTCAAAATCAAAATCTATCAATTGGGACTACCCGCGATTGATTTGAATGAATCTATGTGAACATTGAGCGATCGAAAGTGATAATGCATTTTGGTAATGATCTAATTCGACAATCCTCAAATCAAACAATTTCGATGAAATGAATTTGCCGATGTCCAATATCGAAATAACTTACGATTGGCATATATATTAACCATATGATTTCATCATTATAAAGTTCAAATTAGGGTTGATTAGATGCTTAATTAATTTACGTATATTAATTAACTTAAAGTTTAAATTAAAGCTTAAAACCCACTCAATCGGCCTCCCAGACTTTCATTCAGCTCCTCACAAGCAGATTGGAAGCCTCTTGCTCTCAACCGTTCCCTCCTGATTCCTTCAACCGCAAGCACAACTCCCCTCAACCGCTCCCACTCGTTCACCTCTACTTAAAACTGAAAGCATCCTTGAAGCCCTCACAGGTTCAATTTCTTGTGGAGGATGGTTGCTCTCGTCAGTGGGCTGGGCTCCACACAATTCCCTTCCAAACCGCATTCTTTCTTCCCCCGTCCGTCTTCAACCCTACCACTTGGCTAGTGGTGGATCGGCTCCAGGGCATTGTAGCGAATCTCGTCGCTGTCGCTCTGCCTCTCTGGCGTTGAGTGGTGTTCATGGCAACGCCTCACATTGGCAAAATCCAAGCAACAGGAGGTCTCCTTTGGGCCTTGCTACCTCCTCCAAAAAGAGACGGAGCACTCTCGTGCACAACCAACTCTCGTGCCAGCCGACCTCCCCTTGCTCTCTTCAGCCATGGCAGACAGAGATTAGCTCATCTTCACCACTGCACAGTCAAAAGGTGGCTTTGATCTTCATCTAGGCATCAGGTGCTCGACTATTTCGATATGGGTTTTGCCATTGGAGTTTCTTCCAAGGTGAAAAGGCTATTCTTTTTGCAACAGGTTAAGGAGAAGAGACTGGATAACTCCAAGATAGTTAATCCTAAACTTGGTTTTAGTGCTACGGATTTTGGAAGTTAACAGGACATCTTCTTTGACTCACGGGCATGGTTGGATTCTGATTGGGAAGATGATTGTTGCAGTGTTAAAGGAGAATTTATTCCTTCTCAAGATCTGAGCCTTCTCCCATCTAGAAAAAAGAAGCTTGCTGGGCTTCTCCATGACTCTTTGAGTGAGCAGGTGAGCAAAGAGCTTAACAATAGTGAGAGCAAGGTTCTGTGAATTAAAAAATCGGATGAAGAAATAAATGGAAATCAGACATTCAAGATGTTGAAACGAATCTGCTTTTAATGTCAAATCAGGAGGAATCGCTAAGGTCAAAACAAGATGTTTCCAAGAAGATTGGCAAGAGTATTGATGATCTCAAAAGATCGATAGCTGAGAGAGATTCTGCTGCTCTCCCAATGTCAATGCTATAGTGAAATGGTTGTTGGTTATGGATGTGTAAAAATATGTGAATATGTATATGGTATATGCATATACTTCTTTTATATAGGTGATTGAAGGTCTCGTTATATTCATCAGGGCATAACAGGATTGAAAATTGGCCAAGATATTTTAAAATAGCGTTGTCATGCTTTCGTGGTGTGACATACTCAAAATTATTTATGCACACTCTTAGAAATATTGCTAAAATTTTGACTGAAATTTGAACTTAGAAAAAAAGGGAGAAGAATATTTGCATATATATTTGCTTTTATGTAGGAAATTGAAGGCCTCATTATGCTTATCAGGGCATAACGAGATTGAAATTCGGTCGACTTCAAACACCGTGCTCATTAGAGGCGTTCCACGATTATGATGTAGCCTCGAATGATCTTTGAATATCTTCAAATTTTCAAATTTTTACTTAAAAAATTTAAATGAAAATCATCTAAACTCAAATTAAATAAAAAAGATACATCATAAATATGAAAATAAACATTAAATCAAAAAGAAGAAAAAGGAAGAGTGCTCACAAAAAAATTTAAGCTAGTTGAAAGTCCACCCAAGCTTTGAGAGAGAATCCTTCTCTCTCTTTTTCAAATCCTTTAAACTCAAACAAATGATATGAAATGCAAGAATCCTCTCCTTAGCCTCATTTATAGAAATGGAAAGAATCAATGTGGGACCCATTCTTGCTAAAACTTAATTCCATGGTACAAACTCAGTTCGCTTTCTTTTCTCCAAACCCCTCAAAATTAAACAAGCTTTAATTGAAACATGGAGAGGCTAATACTAAACTCACTAAAGACTTATGATAAGTTTGAAGTTTGGTTCTTAAATAAGCATGAAAATTGATCTGGAGCTAAAGATAAATCTATATTAGATTTGATATCTTTTTTTATGTGAATAAAGCTTCTCTTTGAACATTCAAAGTGTTAAACTCACAAATGAGTAATCAATATGAATAAAATTGATTGAACCTTTGAATAATCACATTTGATGTTAAGCGAAGCAAGGATCTCAATCAAATACCAAAGGACAAATGATTGGTGGTAAATCTAAATGTTCAATTTCAAATTAAGGATAAAAGTGTGTAAGTAATTTAGTAGTTTTCTTACAAGCACAAATTCAATTAGAAAACTCATGATCAACCATGAATGTAGCCTTTAAAAAAATCCATTTGGATCTTATATTTACAATCAAGTTTGAAACACATGAGACTTGTAATAACTTTGAAATCTAGCCATGAAATGCAAATGCAATTCAAGCATGGCTTAAGCAACAAGGCTTATATTTAATAAGCTAAGTTGAAAAATGTATAATAGCTTGTTTATGTGTGAGAATGAAAGTTGAACATGATGATTAACAAAGATGTAAAATCTTATCAATGTGCATAAGCTAAGTAGCCATTTTATTTTGCCATCAAATTAAATATAAGTGAAGCTCGAATATTTTGAATTGGAAATATAAAGTTGAAATATACACGGATCTCTTCTTTACAAGACATAAGGCGTTGGCTTAAATTCTGAATAGACTTTAAATGCATTAATTTTGTATAAATTATGGAGCCAACTATCACCCAATTCAAGTGCTTCTAAATTGTGCGATCATTTGAAAGAAATGAATTTTTGTATGAAATATAAAATAATCTTCAATTCAATTTAAGCTTTCCAGAAATTCATACAAGTATTCTAAATACTCGTATGAGCCTCGACACTACATTGAATGCTTAAATTTAGTATTTGAGGATCGCAGGTTGCTTGCTTTGGTCTTGAGAAGGGTTACAAAACCAAAAAAAATCCAATTATTATGAGAATTTCAACTTATTGAAATATTTGAGAAGTTGATTCTGTCATATGACAGTAGATCTAATCCTCTGTTGTTAAACTAATAGAGTCGATAGATCTAAACCAATAAATTAAATGATTAAACAATACATCCACCCCGATGATGGCTGTGTTGAATGGTGATTTTAACCGGAGGGGATACTTTCATCAAAATGTGATTATAAGTTTAACTCAAATTAACTCAAATTAAGTATCAATCTAAAAATGCTTAAATAAAATTAAATCTAAAAACTTAAAGCAAAATCTAACACAATCCATCTTCCGCAATAGTTTGTCAAATATGAAAAATTGAGAAATCTCTAGCTCATAAAGGAGTCAGTGTCAAATCAAGTATTCTACTATGTCCACTCTCAATCAATCTCATGTCAGTAAGGACGTCGACCGTGTCCTCTGACTACGTGGCTTAGACAGTACGCTCAACATATGATGCAGTCATGACCAGAATCCTCTAATCGGGTGGTTGCCACCAAATGACACAATTATATTACGATCATGATCGTAGCCCGTATGCTCCTCAATGGCTCTGCCCTTTGAGTTGTGAATCATAGGGTACACCTGATAGGGCAAAAAGCTCTCTGTCAACTAAGGTAGACTTAAGATTGTCTACTTAGACAAACACCACCCCAAGTCTACAAAGATTTCTTGGACGACGTAACCCATGTGTTGCTGATAAGGATCCTTCGACCAGGTTGGGTCAACTACCTCCACTGACTAAGTAGACTAAGGACAGCGACAACCTAGGATGACAGAACCATGGGATCTAGATCGGGCACATCATCATTCCCCCAACCATCAGCTTTATGTTAAAAATATGAATTTTATAATCTTAAAACTTAAACTCCATATACTGCTACTATACGTTATGCGTTCATTGATTTAATGACTAGCCTTAATCGAAAGTTCTCTCCCAGCATTAGGAGGGGTAATTAACTATAAGTGCTTGTGCCTATAGAAAACCTGGAACTAGATCTAAAGTCCTTGCAAAATGAGGGTGAAATCTCTGGGTAGTGTCTTATCTACTATATCATATGCCTTCTAAAAATTACACCGACATTTTAAATCAAACTTTCTTCAATGTTGAGAGGTCGGTGGAGAATTTTCGGAGCCCACTTTGAGCTTAGAGTTTATTTTTCATTAAATTAATTATGTTCTCTGTCAATTCAAATTTTGGCAGCCTCCCGGCATCTTCCCCATATAGGGGGCTGCATCGAAAGTCTATTCAGCCTTCTCGCCAGCTCTACTGAGAATAACGGTCAATGTTTTGAAACACTATGATCATGATCTTCTACTCATTAGCTTTATTGAGCATAATAGGGTCTTCAAATACCGTATTGAAGCAACACAAAGGAGTATTTAATTTGACTGCTTGGAGTTGCTATTGGAGAGGTCATCGTCGAGGATGGTGTTAGTGATTGATTTGGTAGCAAGGGTTTGAGCATACTTTCATTTAAATCATATCAATTAATGAGCATGAAAAGAAAAATAATTAAATAAATAAATCCAACAAATCCTATATCCCTTCTTTAGGAACTGCACTGCGGTGAATTCTTCTTCATCAAGAAAATTTGAGCATAATGTTAAGTCTTCAATATGGGCTGATTGAACTTACCCAACCTGGACTACATTGTGACATTTTCTTTTGCAGATTGAAATGCCTTCCCTTTTATCACAAGTTTTGATGCAACACAAATTCATCTACAAGGCTTAGTCTTCAAAATTATATCAATCGGGCTAACAAATGATTCATCGGCTACAGGTCTCTACCCTTCACCATTTTCTCTTAGGCAATTTTTTTAAATTGAGTACGGTTAGAATCTGAATTAGCTAATTAAGTATTAATAAAAAAATTTAAGAATAGGTATAGTCGCCCAATTAGTGGGTGACTGGCCATGCCACATCATTTCCGATGTGGCGTGGCCGTGCCACGTGAAAGAGTGGCCATTAGGTTTCAGTTGCGTGCCCAATCTTGGGCGGCCAGTTATCAATTGAGGGCGGCTTCGTAATAAACGAATTAGGCGATTTTGTAAATACACGTGGACTCTAAACAAAATTATATATATATTTTTAAATTAGATGATTGAAGTGGAGAACTACATCTATATATATATAAATTTAAGATACTATATATATTTCTATTTCATATAAAAATAGAATATAAAATATAAATAATAAGAAAGTAATCCTAAACTGCCTTTTATCAGTTTGGTGGGTATATCTGTAGAGCCATTTTGATTATAGGATCACCAACTATATTAGATCGGTGTACTATATTAGATCGGTGTTAGCTAATTTGGTGGATATATCTGTAGAGCCATTTTTATCAATCGAGAGACTACAATAACCGAAAAGTATGTCTATCATTTTCATATGAAGTTAACCGATTCATTTCACAAATGGACAAGTAATAAGAAATTCATTATGCCATAATCAAAGTTAGCGTGTGCATGACTCTGAAGTTTATAATGAACAGAAAAATAAAATGTAATACAGACACTAAACCCTACCCCGTGTGACAACTGCCTTCCTCCGGTGTCTGCGTGGAATAGCACCACTCCTAGGTGTGTACTGGTCAGGCGCACGAGATGGACGATCACGCAGCTGATGATGACCCTCTAGTGCAAGATCCTCGGCAGCGTACATATCATCCTGTCAAATATGTGGTCGAGTCATATGTAGGCTGATATGTAGAAGGTCCTGGATCAGCATATGTAGAAGGACACGGATCGATATGAAGGACCGGATCGGCGGAGTAGATGGACGCTCATCATCTGTGCGACACCCTCTAGGCACCGATCTGTAATACATTTCACCAATATGCACACGCCATCTAGGTCTCGCATATCATCATCTCTATCGACACATCGCTGTAAGTGGTGATCATCCACAGCACCGAAGTATGGCTGAAATATGTCCCGAGTTGCCGCGATATGGTCCGCCTACACAAAAAATATAATGTAAAATTACCACTTACAAAAATATTGAATAGTTACTTATATCATAACTTATATAAATACGCTCCACTGGTGCTCTAACGTAGTAAGTGGTCGGAGGATCTGTCGAGGGCCGATATACAAAGAAGCTCACGATCGAACCGGCACATGTCGTGATAGCGTCTTCCTGTTCACATCCTCATCTAGGCCTCGAGGCAATCCCTCCTCTCTCCCAAGAAGTAATGTGTGGTATCAATCCAGTCGACGCTTCTACCCGACCATTGATCTTTTTAAAACTAGGGTCAACTGGGGCTACATCTACTCTGGGAATAAGGCCGAACTGGCGTAGCACTCTATCTGGTAAATACCACTCAACCCTCTTCCAACTGATAAGAGGGACTCGTGCTAATCATATGTCAGAGCCTATAGAACATATATCTGATAGATGTCGTGATCTCCTTATCCTCCCAGATCACCTACGATATAATAAAATTATGTTAAAACATAATCTACATTCTGAGATATTTAGACTAAAGTGTTAACCCAGATCCAACTGTGTTTGCCGAAACCATCTAGCTCATTTACGTACCGCAACATTCGTTATTGGTGAACATACTTCTCATTCCACCTGCACACAGAAAATAGTGTAAACATATATATAAGCTGCATAATTTGAAAGTGTAATTAACAGCACAAACCTCAAACTAATGCTGAGACCAACAAGCTCTGCAGGATATGACATATGTAAAGTCCTACCCATGAATATGCTCCCAAGCCCAAATCAAGGAGGTGTAGGCAACCACCATGTTGGCCTGCTGGTCTAGTCACGTGCTCCCATATAGATGAGCCAAAAGCGCTCCACCTATGACATCATGCTAAAAGAATTGATCCTCCGAGTGGTAAATCGTAGGTGGACCTCCAACCGAAGTATCGAGCGGTAAGCGTGTCGAAATAAAATATAAGCATGCATGTGAAGAACTCCTCTTGCTCGGTGTCATATGACTCCACAGAAAGTCCACCTAAGCCACCTCAGTGGCATGCATGTCTGCGCATGTGCCTGGCCCATCCTAAATGTCGACCTGATATGCGGACTGATCGGATCATGATACATCACGCCTGGTAATGGGTGTCGTCCCAACAAATCATCGCAGCAATCAGGCCAAGTGTCCCATCTCTTCTCCTCGCCAATCTGTCAGACTATGATAGGTGGCCCATCAATCGTAGTCCCGAATCATTGCCCGTCGAGAGTCACGGTCATCTCACTACGGTGGAAGGTATTGATGCGGAGACCATCTCTCAAATGCGGTAGCAACCGATGATCCCGGATGAAGCGTAGGCGACTCACGATCGCCCACGCTCTAGCGCTGGATGAATCTGCATGTAATGGGCCACTCCTTCCGGCATAAGCAAGTGTGATGCGCCTCAATGCGGTGCTCAAAAAATAAATCTAAGTACACGTCCAAATAAAAGGTAAGCGGGCATAACACATTCAAAAATAAAATTCACTTACGATGTCGGGGTGGCGGACCGATGCATACGTGAGGCAATACTAGGATGAACCTCGAAGGTGCTGCTCCAATGGTGGGGCCTCCTACTAACTACGTCGACGCTGGCGGCGGTCTCCTCGCCATCGTACACGCCGAGAAAAGTAGAAGATTATGATTTACAATCAACGCTACATACTGCAAAAACTAAATGATGCACTACACATATTAATGAAATAAATCAAAAGCAGAAAGAGAACAACACTAGATTAATGTAGAAAGGCAACCAAGAAGCCCTCTCTTTTTTTTCTCTTTACAATCTTTTTGGGCTCTTTAATGGGTTTCACAAAATGTGAGTATGCAATATCTTTGCAAGTTTAATAATGGATTCTCATAGATTAATTTTATTATAATCGAATCTATAACTCATTGTTCAAACTTGCAAAATAACTCTCACCACTACCTATTCCATAAACCATTCACCAAAGAAAATGAAACTACCGCTAAATGCGATGACAATTCAATTCCTAAATCCTATGGAAAAAATTTTTTTCTTTCAATTGACCGCTTTTCCATCAATATAATAACCCATTGATAGGATGGATTCCAATCTTCAAGCTACAAATTTCTAAGAGCTCATAAATAACCAAATGAAATGGCAAAAATCATGTATAGAATTTTGATAAGGTTATAGTTTCACTAAAGAACAACCATTCATAATGTTTCATAATAAATACAAATAAAAGAAAGAATAAAAATAGGCAAGCCATGCACATCTAAAATACATGTGAGCGTAAACAAACCCTCATGTGTCAATGGCTAAAGATGCAATAACAAAGACATTGAGAGAAATAACAAGGTTGTGTGATAGATGGAGTGGAATTAAGAGCAATGAAATGGGAAAAAACACTTGGAAACAAAATGAGTAGAAATAAGAGTTAGGATGGAAGACAATGACAAAAAAATTGATAGAAATAAAAGAATAGGATAAAGAATAATGGAACGATGAAAGAAAGTGTGCAACGAGATCAGTGATAAGATAAAATACCTAGAAGAAGTTGTGTGCACGGACAAAAGCATAATCAGCGGTGAGACCCTCTGGCCAGAAGTTCGAGAGGGGGGGAGGACCGTGCTGGTGGCGGTCGGAGGTTGGTCGGAGTTCTACTGAAGCGAGTTTGAGAATCGAGCAAAACCGAGGAGATAGGGCGATGCGATCGGCTAATAATATGGGGCCAGTTGCCCAATTGGTAGCTCGGCTTCTTCATATCGGCCGCCCACTAATTACTGGTTTCGATATCAGCCTTGATGCTGAAGCGGCGGCCACTCCGTGTACGGCCGCCGTCGAAATGGCGTGGCGTGGCTCGACTAATTATATTCTTAAATTTTTTTTATTAATACTTAATTAACTAATTCAAATTCTAACCGTACTCAATTTAAAAAAATTGCCTTTCTCTTATAGATATTGTGTTAATGAAAGAAGTGAGAACCACCTTCTTCACAGACTTTAATCTTGCACAATCTTGTTGACGTTTACCGCCCTTTCCACTACTTTCATCATCACATCTGTCATATATTCCCCAACACCTTCATTATGCTCCACGTTGAAGAACTTCATAAAGACAACAACATGGAATACATCAATGCAGCTCTTTACAGCCTCATCAAAGCTTCCTTCTGTACTAAGGTTCGCTTTGATGTTTTTTTTAATGCTAGTGAGCAGCATTTGAAGAATGATAGAAGGTAGGATGTCTTGGCAGGGAGATAAAGAGAGTCTTGTGAGAGGAACATGGGAGTGAGGTAATGTGAAGAGCTGCTCTGTTTGGTGCAATGGAGATTAACGAGAGAGCTATTGTGGTGATCCATTTGAGGAAACAAAAAGAGATCTGTGAATGTTGCTGAGTGATGCGAGCTGAATTGGCTTCGTTGATGTGAAGCTTCAAGAAACAGAGGAGATCGACAGCTAATGGGAGAGATACATTGAGGATGCCGATGTTGCCGGAGATTAGAATGTTGGGTTGCCGGCTAGATCAGAAGAATGGGCTGAATGGGGATGAGAAGAAAAGCCGGAGAGATGGTTTCAGCATTTGTCAACGGGACGGGGATCACCGACGCGAGATCGGGCTGAAATGGGGTTGCGGCAGCGAGGTGGCTTGGCGGTGGAGTTTGTTGCCATTACAGTTGGATCAGTTGTGCACTGTTGTAGGGAGAAGAGAGGTTGGAGATGGGTGAAATGGCTGCGAGAGACGTGGTGTACTCCTTTCCTAGTTTTTACTTCAGCCAATTTTTTTTAAAAAAATTTTTGGCTGAATGATAGAAGTTGGGAGCCACCCGTTTCATCCAATAGAAGCCGCCCACTTCATCTAATGGAGTGGGGAAGGAATGGATTTGGACAGCGAGCTGTGAGAATTTAAAGATCGTTTGAGCGGCTGTAACATAGGAAAATGACAAGATATGAGAAAGGATATATAATAACGCATAAGGAAGAATATGAAAAATATTCTAGATGAAATAAATAAATTATTATTATAATTGATACAGATTGTAAAGAGTATTTGTTAATTATTGATTGTAATTTTTTCATTCTGCTGTGATTTGTACATGAGCAAAGTGGGTACAGATTGTATCATAAAAATGATGTGTTAGCATAGTGGAATGCGGAATGTGAGTGTTATTAGAATTAAGGTTATATAATAGGGGTATTTATAAATAGCTCTTTTTCTTTAAGTGATTAAATCAATCTTAATTCAGATTTTTTGTGATAACATAATCATATAGTTAATATATATATATATATATATATATATATATATATATATATCAATTTTAGGTTATTGATGTTGGGGCTACGTGCGGTCAGTTCACTATCAGTTAGTTTAGTTAAATCAATCGATTAGATTTTGGTTCAATACATATCACTTGGGCACGACATTTGCGTAGACTCGTCCGAATCGAGCGCGGGCAATCTCGTTTGATAGGTTTCGACGTTTTGATGCTAACAGTGCAATCAATTTCTCAAATGAAGATCGTTTGGGAATCATCGTAGCCTTCCAACTCCGATATGTTTGTTGGCGCATTGACGGCTCAATCTCTTGATCGGTCAACCGTCATATTGCGCAGTATGTATATTTCAATTAATTTTGATGTTCTGAATGACAAAGTCAGTTCATCGACCGGAGATCATTTCGACTAGTTTTAGCGACGTCCAATGTATTTCAGCTTCAAATTGCATGCTATTGCATCCGAAGTCCGTCGAATTTGGCTTGTAAGCTTGACTCAACTTATGTACATGCATGGAGGTCAACATTGAATTTGCATTATAAAAAAATTAGATTGTAATGGGTTGTCATTAATAGTGGTGTCTAATGATAACATCATTGATCAACGATGGGTGGCAATTGGCAAATGTAAATTGCTAAAGGGTGGCAAATACTAATATTGTTTACTTAAGGGTATTTGATGATAGATGATAGTAAGCATTGGCATTGATATAGGGAGTTCAACAATGTGAGAGAATGAACATTACTAATTTGTATTGTTATTATTTGTTAGATAATATGTGATAACTAATATTAGGTATTATCATTAGTTGATAAAGAAGTTGACAATTATTTATCGTTATGCACAAGAAGATAATAGATATAATCGCCTTGCAAATAGAGAAGACCAATCAACTAAGAGAGTGAAAGAGGGATTTACACCAAGAGAATATCAAAAATAATATATAGGAGGTTCCAAATGTGGTTCTATAAAAAGTTTGAGATTTTTGTTATCATAAAATTGTCTATAATGTGTAAAGCTATGACTTATTTATATATTTTTGGAAAAATATTTTCTCTATTTTCATTGAAATCAATGCCCTAGATTGAACGATTGAAATCAATCACTCATTTTAAAAATAAATAAATGATATCACTATTTAGTCAATTGAAAAGGCCTTCTTGGAACAAGATCATAATTTTGGCAATCATTAGTGGTCAATGTTGATCATTCAATAACAAAGTCATTTATCGGTGAATGAAAGGTACCTCATTGAAGCTTTTAATGCTAAGAGCACTAAATTATTGCTTGATGGAAGATCCTATGATTAGATCTTTTGAAACAAAATTCTAAGTATATCTCATATATTATGATCAATGGAAGATGGATGTGATTAAGCATAAGCTTGGCATGAATTTGTTCATTTTGATGAGAGTAGTTTGATGCTTCAATGATAAGTAAATCATAAACTTGTGGGAGTCATAGTAATTAAAAAAAAATTAAATCAAGTTATAGGACACCTATGGCAATAGAAGTCCATTGTAGTGAAGTAATCTTCTTTTGAGAACATCTAAATGTCGCAAATTTGCAATTTTGTTGCATATAAAGGATATAATGATTTTGTAAGGTTTTAATTTTCTTCTTTTTTTTTGAGGAAATCACATAACTTGGATCTTCTCATTGGAGTTCAAAGATAATTCTAATTTTCAAATTCATACCAAGAAAAGGAATCCATGGACAATCACAACATATGGGTGGATAACAAGCTATCATCAACCCTAGGTCTTGCGGTCTACCTAGGTCATATACTAAGAAAGAAAAGTAACAAAGCATTAGAGGAGGACAAGGGTTAAATCCAATTGGATTAGTCCTACTGTTTTTAGTTTGGTTGAGTAAGGTGGTTCACGATATAAATGTGATTGGATTCATGCTGCTTTGTTTCTTTTAGATTTATCAAGTCGATCACATTATTGTAATTATACAATTGTTGAAATTGGGTTCTTAGACATTTAAAGAATTTTCAGTTTTTTTAATATTACTTTGAATGTTATATTTTGAATATGGACAATTGTGTGGATAACTGTATTTGAGTTAATCAATTTTTTGAATCATATCAACTCATATTTATTTATCCTTTGAAATTACAACCAATGCTTGAGTGAATAATAATTTTTATGATTAAACTAAATATTATTATCTTCATATTTCAAAGCTATTTGGGCCTTGACTCGATGTATAAGAGACTAAGCTAAATCTAACTCAAAATCTTGCGTACGATTATGAATCATCATCGACTCACTCAAGTCGAGCCATCTTGAAATTCAATTTAGCCCTTTTAAGTTACCTCAAAATGCATATTTCATATAAAATTTGTATTTGATCAAACATAAATTTTCATAATATGATAGTAATTTCTAAGATTATAATTTAAAATAAAAAATATGGCTAAAGGTGCTGTTTGATCACCAAAATGATTAAAAAATAAAATAAATTTAGATATGCAAAATTTTGAAAACAAGTATGACTTACTATAAATTCTAACACCTGATAACCCATCTATTCTTTTATTTCTTGTCAAATCATATAATTAAGAGCCCCGAACATTATTATACTAATTAATTCAACATCCTGGCTCCACCATGAGCTATGCTCACATAAATGCCCAAAAGCTATTTCGTTGTACTTATCTTCAATGAAAGCTTACCATTATTATTACTTGAAGAAATTATTATTCATTTCATTATTTCTAATTTTAACACACAATATCTTAATATCTTCATTTCATCAAATCGAACTTTAATTACTATCAATTGTTTTGCAGTTCATACAACTTGTATATATATATATATATATATATATATAGAGAGAGAGAGAGAGAGAGAGAGAGAGAGACTAAATATGTGCATTCCCATTTGCTTTCAAAGATGATGCAATTGAGTGAAGCTTTAGGTTGGAAACCATCATATTTTCTCGAGGGTAGGTAGGTTGGTTGTTCTCCATAGGACTATTGCTTACCTACTAAATATTTCTCTTATATATTTTCAGAAAAGTTAGGGTTGACAGCAAAGAAACATTTTATTATGTGTCAATCGCAGACCTCATCACTTCCAAGAGGAAGAAAGGGGGGAAAAGGAAGAACAAAGTTGATTTGAATGCAGCTTAATATTTATGAAATATGTTTAAAAATATTGCTGTTGAATTAATTCTGCAGAAATTGAGGATCTTCACAATTTTAGCTACAGATTTTTTTAAGTATAACAACATAATTTTTTACACTTATTGGTATACTATACGACTTAATTTACCGATTTAATAAAACAATGAATTTATATAAAAATTATATGAATTTCTCATTTTACTTCAGTCAAGAGGCAAATCAAATTTAATGTACAAGATTATGCCACGATATATCAACAATTGCAACAGTTTGGGGTTATTTTTGTTACAATAATTTAAGATTTTGGTATCTTTTACAAGCATTATAAAGTACAATATTTTATTTGTTTTAAAATGAATTCAGGAGATCACATTTTGGCATTTGGATGGATGTAAATTGAATCAAAAGTTTTATTTTTTTTTGGAATAAAAATGATTCAAATATGGACATAAAGTGAATAGCTAGAGCAAGCAGGATAGACGCTATTGTTTTGATAAAACATACTCGCAGTCTTCTTGGCCATGCAGGTAATGAATGTGAGCACCAACATTGAAGGTCCCCACCATCTAAGATGCCATTCTCAAGAAGGATTATGTCAAGCTTATATGCATCAAAATTCAACATCTCTTAGCAATTTCATAAATGTTGTGTAGCTTCTAATGCATGTTGCGATAATTGCATGGTTCATTAGAGCACCTATGGTGGCCTTGATGAATCATGACACTTTTGCCCATGACACACCAAAAACCATCAATGACTTTGCAAGGCTTAGCATGAGCTTACTGTGGATGCACACATGACACATGTTTGAGAATGAGGCTTCACACACATTTGATGTAACCAAATTAGCCCAATTCATGCAAATTTGGAATACATAAAAAATCGACCTAATGGGGAAGTTTAAATTTAAAAAAAATATAACTTTTAATATGCTTTACTCATAATCAAAATTCAATAAATTAAAGAACCTTTGCATTTCAAATATAATACGCTAAAAATAGTCTCAATTAAATGACCCCTAAGTGTCTTTAACTTGCGAAGAATCCATTCACTAAGGGAAGCAAAGATCATAACATTGAATTTGTGAGCATTTGATAATTGCTATTGATATATTACTTCTAATTTATCAAATTTAGCACAGATGTTATATATATATATATATATATATATATATATATATATATATATATATATATATATATATATATATATATATATATATATATATATATATATATATATATATATATAAAGTAGTTTAAATTAAAAACTCACTCTCTTTGTTCTTTGTAGTGGATACTATTTGGATGCTTAATGTGAAGTAATGGAAAATTTTCCTCTTTTGATTATAAAAAAATTTATATTTAGTGGTTCACTTATTGATAGGGAACGAAGAAATTATATATAAGATATTTTATAAGGTAGCTAGAGCAACAATAGTAACTTACATTGATTATTAAAAAAAGATAAGATTATCTCTTAAGTAATAAGAAGAGCAATTACATTGATCTCTTCATAATATCATGAATCTTAATGCTCAAAATAAGCTTATTTTTTATTATGTCTAGTTTTAAGAATTAATTTTCACCACCAATCCTGAAAGGCTTAATTAGCTACATAGCTGAACTTATCTCATGAGATAGATCATCATGTATTGAATGCATTTGAAAGGAATGTATTCATGAGTTGAATCAAAGTTAATTCTTGAGATTAAATTTAGTAAATAATGTTATACACTTTTCAAGTTTATCCTCTACTTATAATATTTAAAGCTTATTGCAAGATTTGTACCATTATTATTAACAAATTTTAATAAACCTAATAATTAATATTTTCTTGAGAAGAATTTTAAACATTGAGATGCCTTCCCGAGAGGCTCCATGACTTTTAGAGATTATGAGATATTTCAACAACAATGGAGTTACTTTACCTTAAATTATCATATAAAGATTCTAGCAGTGCGACTTAGATAATATTTAATGCTATAGAATTAATTAAGGTTCTATAAATAGGCTAAGGTTCTTAATTATCAAATTTCATATATATTTATTTTAGATCTTTGTGTATTTTCCACAATGAGAGATCACAAAAGTCTTATTTCTTTACGCATATAATAATAGATTCAAGGAAACTTCATCAATATGATCACATGGTCAGTGAAGTTGTTTGCCAAAGATTATTGATAATTAAACATTGATGCAAGTACTTATAATAATATAATTATAGAAATTCAAGGAGTTATATATAGTAAATGGAATGATTTGAGATTGGAAAGAAGTCATTACTATAAAGCTTGATGAAGCTAATGTTAAAATTTTATTGAGATTTGAAGGTACTTCCAAGGTGACTATTCCTTCTACTCATGAGAAATCCTCTACTAGAAAAAAAAATATTTTCAAATTGTTAGAGAAAATTGATTAAAATATTGATAATATCCATGATAAAGATAAATTTTATATTTATCACATCCTTCAAATGATCATCCTATAAGTGTCAACCACTTGAAGTAATCTTTATAGATGCTTTAGATCAATAGGTTGTTATATTCTTTACTCTTTTTAAATTTATTCTTTCTATAAGAGAGGAAAATATTTCTCTTTTCTCTTAAAGATTAGAATGATGATTCTCTCACAAGATAATCAAATTCTCACACAAACTTTTCTATATATGTTGGTATATTTAACTATTTTCTCAATAGCTCTTATATACTATATAAATGATTTTTGGCCACTAAGAAATTTAAACTTTATGACCTTAGTTTTAAGGTGAGTGTATTATAAATCGAAGAGTTATCATTATTATTGACTCTATAGAAGACCTTATTTAAATGAGGAATATAATCTCTTAGTCTCACTCATTCCTTCTACTTGATGAATAGGAACAACTATAAAAGTTTAGTGACCTTTTTGATGTGAGATGTTGAAGAAAGACTATAAATGAGTTGAGTTTAAAGAAGGGATAATTTGTTGCTGATTGATTTGTCCTATGATTGTGAGCTAATATATATCATCAAAACCCAATATGAATTTATTTTTAAGTGATGAATGCATTATTGTTTGATGGCTTATCAACATAATATCAAGAATGAATGATAACAAGCTGAACATAACCCTCTAACTAGCCATCATCATCATCATCAACATTGTTCTTTTTAGCCATATCATTTTTCCTCTAGAGCGCAATTGAACTTTCTATATGACACCAAAAAATATAAATAAAATAATTTAAACTTATTTAAAATGTTGGAAATTCTTACAATTTAAGGTTCATAAATTTAAAATGTGGGAAGAGATTACATCCGAGATACTCTATGAAGAAGTTAGATTAACAATAAAATAAAGAAGAAAAACACAAAGAATATAATTTTAATGATTCAATCTTATGTATCTATTCTTACTATGAAAAGGGGTTATAGTATATATTAAATAATGAGAATATTAAAAGCTCAATAACATTTCCAAAACCTCATTAATTTCTCAACACTGTAAAAGAGTCTGCTTATTCTAATACTATGCAGTTATAAATTTTTTTTATTCCCTTGATGAGAGGCATTATTTTTAATAACTTATCTCAAGAGTTTTACTAGAATATATTAAATGTATTTGAGTTGAATAAGTGTTAATTATATCATTAATCTTGAAAAATAATACTTTAATGCATGGCATATTCATTCTTTTTAAATATTATTTATCTTTATTACAATCACTCTATCATATTGTAAAACTAACAAAAATATATTGATGATTAAGGTTCTCCAAAGAAGATTGATAAGAATTTAGCTGCCTTCATGAGTCTCTTAATTATTCTGAGAGATTATAAGATATTTTGACATTATCTTTATTTAGTTATTTGTTATTCATTAAATAATCATTATGGTCCATATACAATTAAGATATTAATTATTTGAAACATAAAGGAATTTAAGGGTTACCCACCACTCAATAATATATGTTTTTTAGAATGTAAAATATGTGGCCAGAACTCATGACCATGGGTATACAATCTTCTTCATTAACAAAAGAACCACTGATTTTTTTCATAATAACATAATTTGATAAAGAATTAATAATTATTTTTTAAATTTAAAATTCCCATTAATATATAAATCAATAATATCTAAAAAAACTTTAAAAAAACTACATAATGATGTACAATAAAGCACCAATATAGTCATTTTCAACATTCTCATCTATTGTTTTCCAACTCCATTGTTGTTTGATACATAATGCTTGACATCCCCTAATGTTGTACATATTATTGCTTGGATGTTCAGTCCACCCCATCCATCTTAGAGCATGGCTATCATTACCAATGTTAGTTATATATCGCTAATTTTATTTGCCTAAACCCATTCTTTTTTAAGAGAAATACTATTTTGAATTTTTTTTCTAGTTGTCTTTTGACTCCAATTGCCCACACTAACTTTAGGTCCCTTGTCAATTACAAATTGCTCATCATTCCCAAGTCATAACCTGATCATTAGTGGCTTAGCCTCCCATCCTTTAAGAAGATTATTCATCCTAAATACTCTAGTCTCATGTTTGGTTTAGGTTTCCTACATTACATTTTGTTGCCTTTAAGTTGCCATCCTTATCTTTGAAAAGATAGTTGTCATGCATGACTACCCTTAATCAAATCTAGTCTCTTCATGTTGCTCATATCATTATCTTCATGTCCTAGTTTATTTATCTTTAGATGGATGTTGACCTCCACACATGATCCATGAGTTAAGTTGAGTTTATGGAGTAAATTTGACTACAAAGCGTGATATCTTCAAAGTGACACGGATGTATGGTGAAACAATATAAATATATATAAATTATGGTCAGAATCGAGCGTTAAAAAATACGCATATCGAGTTGGGAGGTTATGATGGCTTGATCTCGGTTGTGAAATTGATCATGCAGCTAGCGTCGAAATATCAAAACCTTTCAAATGAGAATGTCAGTGCTCAATTCAAACGAGTTTACTGAATGTTGAGTGGTCGGAAATGATAATGCATATTTTTAAACCAAAATTAATTCAATTCGATCGACTGAATCAACGACATCGATGGTAAGCATGACAAATATCAAATATCAAAATTACTTAGGATGAATATCCAATTTATCTAAAATTGTCACACTTAAAATTTAGTTAAAATTAATACATATTTAGAGATAAATCTACCTAATTATCCATTAATTATATTCTATCAACACTTCAAAACTCACAGCCAGCATCCCATGCTTCCACCTCTCAATGCAGCCAATATCAAGCTGCCAGTTATGCCCGCCCATACTCCATATGATTTAAAAAAAAAGACTTCACTGCCACTCATTTGGGCCAATTAGAAAGCGAGCTGGAGCCCTAAATGTCGTTCCTCTCATCTGCCCAAAAAAGGATAATAAGAGAAGATGCTCACTGCCTGTCTCTCACAGAAATCGCACAGCAAGACCTTCTTCCCTCCCTGTTGCATCGATGCTCTCTCAGCTGAAGGCCAAAAATCTCGCAGCTCTATCCGTCTCCTCTACCTCTCCTCCATCCGTCTCTGGCTCGTACGCAGCTGGAGTCGAACATCACTACAATCTCGTTCTCTCTTTTGTCCTGTCTCTGCTACAAGTTGAATCCCTCTAGCCGGAGAAGCCACTTTGATTCTTCTCGGTTCCCTCTCTTCTTCGTTCATCTCTCCCTCATTCCATCTTGACATAGCCGAGCATACGTTCCTCCAGCCTCAACCAAGCAGCAGCATCTCCTCCAGATCTTTCCCTTCATTCCCATTGGAAGAACAATAGGCTCTATTTTGGGTGTCGTGCTCATTGTCCCTTTTCCAGGTTATAACCCCAGATGAAGCTTTTGCTGTCATCGAACTCCCCACTCTTGGCCTCCTCTTCGGGACAATGGTGGTCAGCACCTTCCTGGAAAGGGCAGATATGTTCAAACATTTGGAAAAATTACTCATGGAAAAGTAAAGGTGACAAGGATTTGGTCTACTGAATCTATATTATTTCAACTATTTCATGCGCCCTATTCACCAACGAGACTTGGGTGTTTGGTAAGTTAAATCCAGACATCTGGATTTAGTAAATCTTAATTTATTAAATCACGAAAAGTGTTTGGTATGATTTATTAAATTCCAAATCAGGAAAGATGTTTGGTAAGTTATTTGAGGATTTAAATCTATTATAATTAAATAATATTTTTTAAAGAATAAAAATATTAATAAAAAGAATCTAATATTAAAATTAAAATTTATCATTTAACAAAAACATCATCTTCATTATAAAATATAAATAAATGTTAGATCACAAATATCATGTTCATAAATATCATGTTTATTAAAATTTATCAACTATAATTTATATATTTGGAAATAAAATCGAGGCAAAATTTGTTGATCAATGGCATGTCTCAATTCATAATCAATGATTTTTGTGACAAGCAGGTTCTCAAAATGATGAATGAAATCAAGCTCAAGTCGAAAGCACTGGACAAATGCCAAATAACTAAATAAGTCTTCCCATTCCCACAAAACATGAATAAAAATTCATACCTCCGGATCCTTGCTCACAGAAACGCACAAGAAGGAACCTTCCTCACCATTTGAGAATCTTCTCCCAGCTGAAGGCCAAACAACGCTCGCAGCTCGATCGAAGCTCTCCCGATCTTGAGAGACTACTTGAAGAAGAGTACGCTCTTCTTCTAGAGCTTCCAAACCTGGGAGCTCGACTCGGACTCTCTGCTCCCCTCTACAGCTTTGACGAGGAGTTCCTCCAAAGAAACCGCGGCAGACATCCAACCAACCAGCCCGAGTGTCAAGCTACAAAGACTCTAGACTTGTCAAGAAGCTCATTGTCCCGTTCCAGTTGACAACCGATTTGCCATTCGAACTCCCGATCTCTTCCATTAAATTCAATGGCGGTTTAATAAACGATTTATCATTTGATTACTCTCATGGAAAGTAAAGGATTTACTAAATCTGAAGGTGTTATTATTTCATTTATTCAAATCCCTAGTAAATCACCAAACACTTGCAGGTTCTCACTGAGTTCATCTTAAAGATTTCTCACCAGAACAATCTGCCTCCTAAGACATTTTTTCTTGCCCTAGCATCCCCGTGCAAGCATTGGATCAGCCACAACTCTAATAGATAATCCTCAGAATCTAGTCATAGCAGTTCAAAGCAAAATCACTTTTGAGAAGTTTTTTGTTTGGAATTCTTCCTGCGATGGCCATTGGTATAATTGTGAACAATTTCATTCTCCTCATTTACTTCTCAAAGTTGTTGTCGACAGAGAAATTTGAATAGGTGCAATCAGTGGCTAAAATTATTCATGAAAATAATGTTACTTTAAACTGGTTTTCTCCTACAACAATGTCACACTTGAATTGTTTACCTTCTCTTGATTTAAATGATGGTATTGATGGTGTTGTTCATTTCTCATCATGCAAGGAGTATGGGAGTGGAGATAATCTAAGGAATAGAACAAGTATTAGTGAAAATGAAATACTATTACCTCAGCTGTGAGGAGTAGCAACAGTTTTATCACTCAGGCTTTGAATGATAATGACCGTTCTATTGAAAGATGGAAGGACCTTATATGGAATGCATGTGTCTATCTTGTGACAGTAGGAATGCTTAGATCACTTCTAATGGGACTAAACATATCCTGAACTGCTATTTCCGCTACTCTAGCTTTGATTGTACTTGATTTCAAGGATGCATGACCTTGTCTTGAAAAGGTACCATATTCTTTGTTGATATTCTTCTACAGAATGTTTATAACCGTTGATGGATTCAACCAAGCTGGCTTACCAAGTGTTCTTTGGGAGTTCATGGAACTCTTTGCATGCATTGCAACTATGGAAGGAGTTGTAGTTTTAGCTCTGGTCATTCTTTTCCTCTCAAATATTGCCTCAAATGTACTTACAGATTCAAGAAATTTGTCGGTATAGCCATATGCATTGCTGGCTTTGCTTTAGTTGTTTGCTCTGATGTCCATGCTACTGATAGGACGACTGGTAGCAATTTTGTGAAAGGAGATTTGCTTGTTATTTTTTGATCTATGCTTTTTGCAGTTAGCAATGTTGGTGAGGAGTATTTAGTCAAGACCAGGGATTGAATTGAGCCGATGTAATGCTTGGTGTTGTTGAAGCTTAAAGAGAATCAAATGAAAGTACTAATGAGGTTAAACACAACTTAAGTGAAAAACAATAAATCAAAGTTAAATTAACATGTAAATGAAGAGAGATGAAAGAATATATATATATATATATATATATATATATATATATATATATTCTTTTCATGCGTGTTTGAAGACTTATGCACGCTTTTTTAAGCATGGTGAGTATAAAGACTGGCCATGGTGTCACAAGACACCGACTGTGCATATCTTTTTAGGCATGGCAAGAAGGCCAACTAGACTCCTCAAGCAACCCCCTACACGGGGAAGATGCCGGGAGGCTGCTGAAATTTGGATTGACAGAGGACTTAACTAATTTAACATAAAATGAATTTTAAGCTCAAAGTTAAAATCTAAATTGAAATTGTAGGTATTTGAAGATCTATGCATGATTTTTTAAGCATGGTGAGTTTAGAAGACTCTCTAAGCTGTAGTGTATCAAGACACTGACTATGCATGCTTCTTTAAGCATGGAAAGAAGGCTCTAGCATTCCCGATGTAGCCCCCTATGCCGGGACAATGCTGGGAGGCTGCCGAATTTTGGATTGATGGGAGATTTAAACAGAACAAATAAAAGTGTTGAGGAGCTTAAATTAAACTTATTTGGTAATGATAAATTAAAGAATAAACCTACATATAAAATTCTAAAAGTCTTTAAATAAGAATGATCTTACAAGGGACTCGATGACTTATTGATGATCATAAATATGACTTTTAATGAACTTGAGGGTTTGCCTCCTAACAAGAATAAAATTTAAGTAAAGCTTCCAGTGATCTTGATAATTACTTACGAGAACAAAAAAAACTTATAGATTGTGCTATATACCACATCAAACGAATTGTTCAAAGCAAAAAAAATAAAAAATAAAAAAAACAAAAAATTGAATGAGACTTATGATGAGCCTATGAGTTTCTCAGTGATCACGAGCTAAGCTCCACTGAAACTTAAAGAGCTTAATGAGCTATGGACTATATGCAAATAAATAAATATTAATTTAAATAATTGAACAAGATCAAAAATGTCTTACACCACCAGATTCACAACACATCGTATAAGCGAACAGAATGTGATACTAAATTAATTTTTCATAAATTATGGAGTGAGCTATCACTCAATTTAAATGCTTTAGAATTTGTGCAATTATTTGAACGAGATGAATTCTTGTACAAACTGTAAAGAAATCATCAATTTAATTTAATCTTTTCAAAATTCATACAAGTTTTTTAAATAATCCGCATGGGCCCGGACACTATGCTAAATTCTTAAACTTAGTGCCTGAGAATGATGCACAAGTTGATTCCCGGTTTGATCCTAAGACCGGGTTCGGGTTAACAAAACCTAACAATCTAATGATAATATTCTAGAAATTTCAACTTAGTAAAATCTGAGAAGTTAATTATGTCATATAATTATAAAAGATAAATCTAAACTTATTGACACAGCTTCTCAAGTTCATGCTCCCAAGTGAAAAGTCTGAAATCTAATCCTCTACGCTCAAGCTAGAGTTGACAAGATTTAGAGGATAATAAATTTTGAGAAATTAGACCCAGCCCTCTATAGAAAAGTGGTAGAGTTGACATGATCTATTAGCTAACAATATTCATGTGATCAAAAGGTTATCACTATTAAGGTTTAAATGATCAATCTTTATATATTCAAATTCAAATCAATTATAAAATGATAAAAATATAAATGAAATGAAATTAATTAAATTTAAAGTCAAACCATATTTAATTTTTTAACTAAATACCATTTTCCTAAAAAGCATACTTTGTCCTTTGTCAGTGACTTTTGCCATAAAATAGCACCACATAAATGATAATTAGGTAATGTGGCTTTCACAAATTATAATCACGCATGGACTTATATGTTCCCACCGCTTTGCTTTTGAACTAGAATATATTTGATTGGGCAAAAAGCCCTCTCTTAGCTAAGGTAGACTTAAGTTTGTCTTCTTCGATAACCACCACCCTAGGTCCACAAGGATTACTTTCACTGACAACATAAACCATACTCTATTAATCGAGAGGTTGGTGACAAATTTTTAAAGCCCACAGATTCTTGGCGACTCTATTGGGAAATGTTTCTCTTTCCATCTTTGGCAAGTCGAATTTGAGCTATAATAGTAGTGGAGCATAATAAAGTTTGAAATTTAAAATCAATTAGCAATGAAATTAAATTTAAATCAACCATGTACTTATGAGTAATCTACTTGTTCTCTATATGAGTTCGTTCTGTCGTATTTTTACATTTTTAAAGTGTGGGGTGATACATCAATTACTGAATACTAATCCACATCTTTCATTTGTAAAGATGGATCTTCAAAGCACACTAGTTTATCATGCAGCTAGGTCACGAAGCCAATATCCATTTGGCTAGCGTTGTTATTAATACTAGGGATGTTGGAGCTACTATTCAATTTAGTAATATAAACTTCCCAGCCATCATTACTGCAAATAATCCTCTACCTGAAGCACCTGCATATTGTATACACCAACCTTGTGTAGGAGGAGAACAACTAGAATGAGCACTATTATTAGTGAGGTTCCTTGAAAGAGAGCCTTTATATTCAAAATATTGGGTCATTCTGAGGCTCCAATCATGAAAAGAACCGTCACCAGACAGAAAGTTTCAATCATGCATGTGAATACGACTACTCTGCTAGTTGAACCTTTTGCACTAGGAAGTCATGATATTGATGCATCCTGATCTGGAGGAAAACTAACCATAAGGCAGAGGAGAAGAAGAAATGTTGAACTGCAAGCTCAATAGTTGTTGTTTGAATCACTAGCCATATGAGCAGACTTGATGCCAGAAGCGAGTGTTCCCACTCACAATAAGTTTGAAAATCTCAAGTGAGTGAAAAGGAACAGCTCTACTGGTGATATAAAATAATCATTCTGGGAGCAATGACACCAAACTCCAACCCCACAAAGGAGACATCCTGAGACTCATCTACAGAGTGCATAGGGTACTAAAAGTTGTCAAGGAGAAGGGTCTTATGAAGAAAAAATATCAAGGTCCGATTATCAGAGAAAATGAGAAAGCTTCATTAGAAAGGCTACTCTTAGTGGGTAATGCCCAAGATCGTCCTAAGAAATTCCTCCAAACTTCTTGCACCCAACGATAGTATCTTGGTCATTCGAATGTTGGGGAACGATTATAATTGGACCAATTGACATGCCATCATCAGCTGGTCATCGCTTCATCCTAGCAGCCATTGATTATTTCTCCAAGTCAACTGAAACTGCTCCATTCAAGCATATGACCAACTTCTTCACCCGTAATATTGTCTATAGATTCAGTGTGTCACATCGAATTATCTTAGATAACGGTCCAGCATTTAAAAGCACTAAGATCTATAAATTTGTTGATCGACATAAGATTGACTAGAGATACTCATCGATTTATAATCTGAGAGCAAATGGCTTGGACGAGGCTTTCAACAAAATGCTAGTTAAGTTGCTTAGAAAGATCATCACCAAAAATAAAAGGGAGTGGTATACTAAGCTTGTGAAAGCATTATGGGTCTACCGCACCACTTATAAAACACCTACAAAATCCACTCCCTATGCACTAATGTTTGGAACTGAAGCAATTATGTCGCTTGAAGTTGAACTACCTTCGCTCCAAGTAGCCATTCAACACAGTCTTACTCAAGATGAGAATGTCCGTCCATGGATGGAAGAGCTTGACGTGCTTGATGAAGTTAGGCTCCAAGATCAGTAAAATTTAGAAGTCTACTGAGCGAAGGTGTCCAAAGTATTCGATCATACGGTGCGTCCTTGAACTTTTCAAGAATGGGAATTGGTCCTGGTGCTGAGAAGACCAATTATCCCTCACTGCAAACATCGGTGGTAAAATTAAACCCAATTAGGAAGGGCCCTTCGTCATTGAAAAGGTATATCAAAGAGGAGCCTACCAACTCTTCGACTTCAAAGGTGAAAGACCAATGCCTCCAATCAACTGTAAATATCTAAAGAAGTATCATATATGAAAGTGCAATCAAATGAATATCATATTTAAAACTTTCATTAATTTTACTTGGAAACTCTCTTGTAACATAAGAATGCATTTCCAAGATAAAATAGAAATATCCCTATTAGATAGGTGGTATTTTATATATTTTTAGGTTGACATCATGCCTAAGGGTGAAATCCCCAAATGAATGGTTATAATAATCAATGTAAGTCTTATGTGACCATTATAAGTGTAAAAATGAAAAATAATTTTGATGTCATCATACTTGTGAAATATTACAAAGATCCCTATGTTAAAAACAAGGGGCATTTTTTTAAAATTTTATAGTAAAATGTTAGGCTTTCTTACGTAACACAGGCCTTTCTTTTGTATTTGGGTTAACATCGTGTCTAAGGTCGAGATCCCCATATAGATGTTCAAATTATGTATTAAAATTCATAAGTTTCAAAGCCATACTGGCCAAAAAAAGAAAATTTCAAGCTTGTAAACTTCAACAAATCAAGTTGGAAATACATCTTTCATCCATACATCAATTCTAGGGCTCAAGTGAGTGCATAAGGTTAGAATCAACATGCCCAAATATGGTCGAGTCGCTAATAGGTCTGCTTACTCAACATGCCACAAAGGTCGTAGTAAGAGGTCCCCCCATCTTGTTGGCCAGATGATAAAATTCTCCATCAATTACTCAAGTCTAAGACATAAGTGGGTGCATAAGGTCAGACTCAACATGCCCAAAAATGGTTGAGTAACTGATAGTTCTGCTTACTTAATACGCCACAAAGGCCGTAGTAAGGGATCCTCCTACTTCATTAGTTCAAAGGCACGAGCATCTAAACTTTCAAATCCCTCCAACTTGGTGAGTTCAAGTGGCCTAGACTGGGAGATCAACTCTAATGGCAAGGTCATTTTTCAAAATCCAACAAAAAATATCCTAACTCAAGAAGGCACTATGTCGAGTTTGGTATCAATATTAAAATCTTAACTCCTTTAACAAGTCTGTTAAGTAGAAAGCAAAGATTGAAGGAAACTCTTCTTCAACAAGTCCAATCAAGCACAAAGCAATGGACTTAAGAAGTCATCCCAATGTTCGTACAAAGCCAAAGGCTGAACTAAGAGAGTTACGCCATCAACATGTTCATTACGCGCAAAGCATAGGACTGATAACTCTTCGTCATTGACCCAACACAAGCTCTGAGGGCTAGGTCACCAGCAAACATCCTTCTATAAGCCCATGAAAGTAGAAAGTTGGGGAATAAGGTAATTTCGTAGCACCTAACAAATATTCAAGATAATCCAGGATTTTCCCCTGTTATGTACTTCAAGGCATGAAGCCATGATAGAAGGAAATACAAGATATGAATCCCCGAGATGAAGGCTTCAACAAGTCCATCAAAGCACTATGGATAGTACCGAAGATGTTCTCATATCACCAACAAGTTATTAGCTCCATCAAGTCCACTAAGGCACGAAGCCAAGATAGGAAGAAAATACAAATTTGAAATTCTGAGATTGAATCTTTAATAAGTTCGGCACAAAACAGAGGACCGAAGACATTCTATCTAAGTAACAAATAATTTCTCAATCAAACTCGATCAAGAATGAAGCTAGGATCGGAGGAAATTCAAATCTACAATAATATAAAAGAAATAGGTCTTCAATGAGCCCATCGAATTAGAGAGTAGATGGTGGAAGAAGTTCTTCAACGAACCCATTGAAATTAAAGCTAAAGTAATTTGAGATTCATGGTTGACACAAAAGTTCAACCAGTTTTCAAAAAATATGGCTAGCTCCATGCATGAATCACATTTGTTGGGGGACATTTGTTAACCTCTATATATGTCACATCAATCAAGTCAAGCTCACAAGACAAAGTCGATTGACTTCGGATACAACGATGCATAATCAAAGCTGAAATGCACCAGGCATCCCCGAAATCAATCAAAATGACCTCCGATCGATGAATGGACTTTGCCATCACTTTTAGAATGTTAAAATTTATCATAATATATATATTGCACAATTTGACGGTCAACTGATCAAGAGGGAAATCCGTCGATGCGTCTATGTGCTTATCAGAGTTGTGAGGCTACGATGATTCCCAAACAACATTCGTTTACAAAATTGATTACATCGTTAGCGTCAAAATGTCAAAACCGTTCAAATGAGACTATTCGCACTCAATTCAGAAGAGTTTGCATGAATATCGAGCTGTCAGAAGTGGCAATGCATAATTTGAACTAAAATTGATCTGATTTGGTGCCGATGTGAATCAAACAGCCTCCGATCGTAAAACAAACTTTGTCATTATGTCTGGAACATCAATATTACCTAGAATAGACATCTAATTTGACTAAGGTTATTATTGTTAAAATTTCATCAAACTAACACAATTTTTGAGGTAGAATCTACCTAATTATCTCTTAATTACACCTAATCAATATCTTGGAACTCACAGCCACCCATCCCCATGCCGCCACCTCCTAATGCAACCAATATCAAGCTAATAGCTATGCCTACCCTTACTCCATCATGTGATTTAAAATATATATATATATAGTAGCCGCCGCTCATTTGGGCCAATCAGAAAGTGAGTCAGAGTCCTAATAACCATTTCTCTTGTCCATCTCTGCCTCTAAGTAGAACTGCTCAAGACCACCTCTTCTCTCTCAGCTTCTATTCATACGAAAAAAAAGATTAAAACCTTGGCTAGTCTTTCATCCAGAGAGAATGAAACTCCCTCTCCACTATGATTCAATCGGCTCTTCTTATTGTTCACACAACTGAAACTCCTCCATTTGGCCAGCTTCCTAGCTGTTTGCATAACCCATTCCGCCTCTCTCTATCACGACTCGTGTTGGGCACACGCATAATGGACCGAACATCAAACCTCTTGCTCTCATTTTTCTCTTAGACGGGAAGCCGAAGACAAAGTCAATCCTTTCTCTGTCCACTCTCTTGTCCGAAAACCAAGCACACTAAGGGAGAGGAGGCGACAACGACATCGTTAGAGGATCACATGAATGTGAAGGAGCTCGTGACAACTTGCAATGTGAGTCAGCCATCAAAGATCTGGAGGTAGATCTCTTATCGATGCTTCAGCTAATCCAAAGGACAAGCAAGTAGAGGATGACTCAGAGGAGAGTTCTACAATGAATTTTTTTTGGGGAGAGACAGAGCAATTGATGAAGATGCTACCTTCACTGGAGCTGACAATGATGCAAAGGAAGGCCTGGCCGAAGAAGGCAGCTAGGGCAAAGCTCATATCGCAGTGCTCCCAAGGAGTAATTGTGAATGGAGTATAATATGAAACTAGATATGGGGACTCAACAACTTCTGTTGGAGCATCAATATTAGCCTCTCTATATAATTCTAAAAAGGGCTCCATTCCAAGACCTGATTGCGGTTTCCAATCGAGGGGCAATAACAACCAGAATGTGGTTGCTATTACTGATGGAAATAAGGCTACTATTGTTGTGCGTGTTGATCTAGCTTCAAGCTTAGGCGTTGATACTTATTTTGATGCAGAATTGGCGGAAAGATCTATACCATCTTGCACAAATTTAGAATCAAGGCCACGTCTACGGATGCTTGAAAAATCTTCTAATGCTAGCATTTGAAGAAAATGGATCATCTAAAGTTGGGGTAAGATTTGACAAGCAAATAGGTGAAGGCAATGATCTTGGTGGGTTTTGTGAATAGGATCTTGGGTTCTTTTGTGATGCTGACATGCTTCGGCTGGATTGCTCTGGCGCTGATGATTCTGAAAGGCTTGCCATCAATAAATTATTAGAGGTGGTTATTGAAGAGAGTAAAAATGGGCCTCTAATTGTTTTTTTTTTTAGAAGGATGTGGAGAAATCTATGGGTGATGGATAACTGAAAAGAGAAGACACATCCCGACAGACTTCTTTTCACAAAATTTGGAAGCAACCAAATGGCTCTTCTTAATTTACATTCCCAGATAATCTCAGTAGGATGCACGAAAGAAGTAAAGAAATGACCAAGATCATGAAGCAGTTGACTAGGCTCTTTCCAAATAAAGTTACTATTCATGTTCCTTAGGATGAACTTCAATTTCTAGATTGGAAGCAAGCTCTCCATCTACTCAAAATTTCGCTTTTTGCCGATTTAAATTTTGCTTTATATTAAAACACAAATGTAATAATAGCTTTTGAATTGTGAAATATAAGTACTGTTGACCTCACTTTTGGGAGTGAGCTCTCAACTTTCTCATCATAGATCTAAGACTCTTGTAGACACTAAGAATTCCTTAGTCTTAAGACACTTCTAGTGATTAGGTGAACACTTAACCTAAGCTTGAGACTTAGAAGAGTTAGCCATAGGAATAGGTTATGCCTCGAGAATTTAGGACTTGCTTACCTATAGCCATTCCCCATTCCTTCTTCCAAAAAAAATCTCAAATTCAAATCCAAAATCATAAATCCCATCCCAAATCAAATGATTGAAACCTATGATTGAATTCAAATTTAGATCCTTTCCTAAGCCCTTTGATTTTCCCAGACTTAGCCATAACCAAATTCAAATCAAACCTCAATTGATTTTCTCAAATATCAAATTCAATCTCAAATCAAATCCCAACCCAAATTCTCAACTCCAAATGATTGAAACCCATGATTGAATTCAAAGTCCAAAACCCCTTTCTAAGTCATATGATCCATCTTCATATGCTTACCCAAAATCTCCTTCAAACCAAATCAAATTTGGTTGATTTCTTTATAAATCAATCATTCCTTCATTTATATTCACAAATATAAATGAAATCTAAATTCAAACCATTTAAATCAAATCAAACTATAATTACCAAACCAAACTCAAGTCAACTCAAGTCAAACCTATGTTGAAACCTTTTGACTCGAAATTATCATATGAACCAAAATTCATTTGACTCAAAACCACTTGCAATTAGATTTATATTTCCATCCTAATTCTATATGTGAGGTCAATTAAACTTGAATCAAGCCATTATCAAGCCAATTGACCCATTTAGGTCAACTTTACCCAAAGTGATCTAAAAGTCCTTTTTGAGCTAAGTTCTAATTCAACACAAATTGGATTGAACTAAGCCCATCCAAACCCCATATCATGATCAAAAATCATCCTAGGTTAATCAATTATCTTGAATTGGGTCAAACCAAGTCAACACTTAACTCAAATGAAATCCAAACTAGCCAAAATCTACTATATATCAAATTAATTGAAACCATTGACTCAAACCCACTCATAATCAATGATTGAACATGACCAAGCCATCAATTGAGCCAAACCAAGTCCAATTGGCCATTTGACCTAAGTTGACCCAAATTATCCTGAAAAGTTAAAATGAGTCAAATCATGATTTGATCTAAATTGATTGCAACTAGTGGTTCAAGTTTATTCCAAATCACTTATTGAACTTGACCAAAATCATGATTGAGCCCAATTTGACCAATTAATCAACTTGACCCAACCTAGCCCAAATTGACCTAAAGGATAAGATTGGCCAAAATTCAAATTAAATCCAAATTAAACCAAAACAAAGCCTATAATCATTTTTAATTAACCAATTGAACTTGGCTCAACACAACCTTATTTGGTCAAATTGGTCAAATTAGTCAACTTGACCCATTTGACCCTTTTGAATTCAAATGAGTCAAATTCAAACCTAAGCCAAATTAATCAAAACCAATTGAACCAAAACATCCCAAATCATCATATGAACCTAACCCAAGTCTTGGTTTGATCCAATTTGACCAATTGGTCAACCCAACCCAACTTAACCCAAATGAACACATTTTGACCACATGAAGCCAAATCACCCAAAACCATTTTTTGGAACCTTGGTGGCTAACCTAACCAGACCCAAATGAACCTTAGGTCAACCCCAAGCCAGCCCAAATCCATGTGGACCCAAAGTTACCTAAAGTACCCTTATGAGCCAAATTTTAATCCTAACCAAATTGGATTGAATCAAACTCACCTATGCTTCTCATCATGATCAACAATCATCATGGGATGATCAATCAATCAAATTGGGTCAAACCAAGTCAAACCTAAGGTTGACCAAGTCAACACTTAGCCAAAATGAAACTTAACCTAGCCATAATCCATCATAGGCTAAATTGATTGAAACCATTGATCTAAGTTCACTCATGAACTATGTTTGAACTTGACCAAGTTAACATTTAAGCCTAACCTAGCCCAATTGGCCACTTGACTTAAGTTGACCCAACTTAACCTGAAGGGTCAAAATGTATCAAAACTTGATCTAACCCAAATTGATTGAAACCAACAGGTCAAGTTCATTCCAAATCACTTATTAAACTTGACCAAAGCCTCAATTGGCCAATTAGACCTAACTTGACCCAATTGACCTTGAACCCAAGTTGACCTAAATGAGTCAACATGAGCCAAACCATATCAAATGAACTCTAAATCCAATGAAACTTGGCCAAACCCATTTTCCCCACATATCAAACATATCCAAATTCAAAAATAAAAAAATGACTATTTTACCGCTAGGCCATAGAATAAATTTTGGTCTAATCCATGGGTAATTTGGTCAAGCCCACTTCATATTAACTTGATACCTTCCTAATAGGTCAAGTGAACCCAATGGAGAGTGGTGCACCCAACCCAATGGGTTTGGGTCAACTCAAATTGACCCAAGGTCAAAACCAACCCCATGGGTCAAATTGGCTATTTCAAAAACCTCCTTCCACTCAATTCATGTAAAGCACACTAACCACCGCCACCGCGTGTCACGCTATGAGCTAACGGGATTAGTTAGGGATTTAATTAATTTTAATTAATCTCCTAACTTTCAAAAATTCATTTCTCCCTTAAAAAAATTCAAAAAAAATATGAAATAAATTTCTATGGAAAGATAATTCAACCTAGAATATTATAAAAGTGAGTTCAATGGATTTTGAATTATACTTTCCTTTGATTTTGGGTTTTAATAGGAATCATATTTTGTTAATTACCTCTTAATTAATCCTTTGATTAATCCCAAACTTCTTGGGTATGTTTTGGCGGATGACTTCTGCCTCCCCTAATTTTCTTGGGATTTATTGAAGCCTTAGTTGGGAGAATTGCAAATATATTTCTTAATTACTCCCTTAATCTAATTAAGGATAATTAAGGTTTGGGTTAGTTTTTTAATCTCCATTGGAGTTGATTAAGGTTGGATCCAGTGAATAGGAGGCTTAGGGAATAATGTTAGGGTATTTCCCCTAAGCTATTCTCTAAATTCCCTTTTTTTCCTTAATCTCTCTTAATGAAGGATTAATTCATTAATTATTCTCTTAATTAATTTCTAAAAATTTTGAAAATTTCCATAAGTTAATTATTCTACTTTGGGTAGATGCTTATGTGTTTAAGAGCCTAAGTTCATTTAAAAAAATCAAAACCCAATTCATATGTATGAAGGGGTGTTTTGAAATTACTTAAGCTAAACCCTTAGCTTAATTAACCATTAAGTATGAGCCAAATTGCATTAGGCCCTTCTCTTACTAGGTGAATTGCAAGTTTAAAGTCTTTGTGAGATTTTATGTCATCTCATTGGCTCAAAATTACTTGGTTAACTATGTTAAGGTGGTGTAGGTAAGGGTTAATTAACTTGCTTAATTCCTTCCTTAACCTAATCAAAATTTAAAAATGAATTTAATCATCTAAAAATTAAACAAAAATATCAATCACATGTGGGAATGGGTTAGGAACAGCCAACTAAACTTATATTTTCAAAATTAAATCAAACTCAAACGCAAATAAAAATCACATTAAAAAACTTTAGTTTACTTTAAGCTTTCTTATTTCTTAAGATTGTCTTTAGGAATTAATTAAAGTGAATGTATTTACATGCTTTTATTGCTTTAATTCTTTCCCTAACATGTTAAATTTGTATGTCATGTGGCTTTATGCATCCATCCTTTTCAAAAATCAAATTTAAAATGAAAATGTTTACTTTATGTCAAATTTGCATGTGTTGGCTAAAGTAATAATATGAGTGGCTATTATCACTACTAAATTCAAATTATTTTTAAAATATATGAATCAATTATCAAAACTAAAAGTGTGCTACTTATATTTTAATTATTAGCTTGCATGTGAGTAAGATACAAGGATGTGCTTAGTATAGTTTCGCCTCCTCTTTTCTTTTAGTATACCACACAAACCTCTAAGTTAAAGTCATAGCTAAGCATACCACACAAACCTCTAAAGCACACACATTAGGCTAAGTCACCACTTCTAGCTTTAGGTTAGGGAGGTGCATGATTTAATGTTTTCTTTTATTTTGTGATATATGTTTTAGACTGGATGTTAGGATGTATGCTCATAGAATGAATAGTAGGGCGATCTTAGTCTAACCATTATTTTCTGTAGGGGATTGTGCTTAAGGGGTAGTGACTTCTGTCTCCCAACATCCTTAGGAGTCTTAATTAAGGTGATTAGGTCCATTAAAAGGTAGTGACTTATGTCTCTCAAGATAGTACACTATTCCTTGATGACGTACCTGATCACCTGAATAAGCACATCTATAGATCTATGTGTCATCCCCTAAAGATGAATTTCTATATTCTTGCCTTCTTCTCCACATATTTGAAGGCGACTATATAGAGATTTTGCTTAACCAATAGATTTTTCTAGCGACTCCGCTGCGATGGTTCGTCTCTTCATCTTTGTAAATGATTGTTGTCTCTAAGTATCAATAGTGGGTTTGTACTTTGGTAAGAATCCTAGACTATCTTTCTTTTCATTGGCACTTAGCTTATTTCATCCTTAAATTAAGCTAGCCAACATCTTTAAGTTTTAGGACCTCACCCTGTGTTGGTCTTAAAACCCCTGTTGGGTTCTCCAATGGGCAAAAATAAAAAAGGTCTAAATAAAAAGAAAACATTTAAAGACTTCCTCCTTATCATTTTTTTATGATAAGGAAAGGTTCTTTCTAAAATAATAAAGATAAAATAAATTTTCCATAAGAACTTTTCAAAAAGCACCCTTTCAAAAATGCACTTAACAAAAATATTTCCCACAAAAATTTTATCACCCTCATTTAACAATCCTCATAATTAATTCATGTAGGAATTTGCAAAGATAAAACTAACAATATTTTCTAAAAGCATAATTGAACATCTTCCTTCAATTCATTTTGATGAAGATTTCATTTTCAAAATAAAATGAACAATCATCTTTCCAAAAATTAAAATCCAAAAAATAAAATTTTCAAAAAGCACACATGAACCTTTCCATTCAATATACCCACACCTATTGAATGGAAGTTTCATTTTCAAATAAAATTAAATTTTCCAAAAGTACTAATGAAAATGTTCCTTCAACACATTTTAATGAAGATTTTATTTTCAAAATAAAATGAATAATCATGTTTTCAAAAGCTAAAATCAAAATCAAAACAAAATAAAACTTTCAAAAAGCACACATGAATTGTTCCATTCAATACATTCACACCTATTAACTAAAAGTTTCATTTTCAAATAAAATTAAATTTTTCAAAAGCACATATGAACATCTTCATTCAATATACCCAAACTTATTGAATGAAGATTTCATTCCCTAATAAAAATAACATCATTTGGAAATCCCACTTAAACATATCCTATATATGATTAAGTTGTAATTCCCTTTTTTCAAAGAGCAATAACCACACACAAAATAAAATTTTCATATTTTAAAAATAAGATTGATTCCCATTCCTACATACCCAAATTTGTTGAATGGGAGTCCTCTTTTCAAAAATCCAGAAACTTAATAATCATATTTTCAAAACTTTTCAAACACATTTTGGAACTTCATTTAGCATACTTAAATTTGCAAAGTGAAGTCTCCAAATCTAAAATAAAAAATTTTCAAAAAAACACATTTGGGACTTCATTTAGCATACTCAAATTTGCTAAGTGAAGTCTCCAAATCCAAAATCAAAAAAATTTCAAACACTTTTGGAACTTCATTTAGCATATTTCAATTTGTTAAGTGAAGTCTCCAAATTCAAAATCAAAAAAAAAAAAACACACATTTAGGACTTCATTTAGCATACTCAAATTTGCTAGGTGAAGTCTCCAAACCCAAAATCAAAAATTTTTCGAACACTTTTGGAACATCATTTAGCATACTCAAATTTTCTAAGTGAAGTCTCCAAATCCAAAATAAAAAACACTTTTGGAACTTCATTTAGCATTCTCAAATTTGCTAAGTGAAGTCTCCAAACCCAAAATCAAAAAAAATTTAAACACATTTGGAACCTCATTTAGCATACTCAAATTTGCTAAGTGAAGTTTCCAAATCAAAAAAAAAAAAAATTCAAATACATTTGGAACCTCATTTAGCATACTCAAATTTGCTAACTGGAGTTTCCAAATCCAAAATAAAAAAAAAAATTCAAACACATTTGGAACCTCATTTAGCATACTCAAATTTGCTAAGTGAACTTTCCAAATCCAAAATAAAAAATTTTCAAATACTTTTGGAACTTCATTTGGCATACTCAAATTTGCTAAGTGAAGTCTCCAAATCCAAAACCAAAAAAATTTCCAAACATAATTTGGAACCTCATTTAGTATAATCAAATTTGCTAAGTGAAGTCTCCAAAGTCAAAACCAAAAATTTTCAAGCACCTTTGAAACTTCTTTCTTTAGCATACCAAATTTGCTAAGGAGAAGTTTCCATTTTCAAAATCAAACCAAATCAAAAAATTTTGAAATCTTTTGGAATTCATTTAGCATTCTCAAATTTGCTATGTGAAATTTCCATTTCACAAAAATCAAGTTGAATTTCATCTTTAACATACCATATTTGCTAAAGTAAAGTCTCCACTTTCAAACAAATCAAAACAAAAATGAAACACTTAAGATTTTCTTAGCATACTTAAATTTGCTAAGGTTCCTACTTTTTCAAAAATCAAACAAAACACACTTGGGATTTTCACTTAGCATACCTAAATTTGCCAAGTAGGAATTCCAATTTTCAAATCAAAATAACAATTCACAAAAAAAATTATTTTTAAAACACCTCACTTAGCATACCCAAATTTGCTAAGTGAGTGGATTTCAAAAATACAAAACCAAAAATAAAATCAATTGACCCTTACTTTAACATACTCAAATTTGTTAAAGGAAAGGGTCTTCAAATCAAAAAATTAAATTCAAACAAACATGAACCTATGGAAGCATCCTTCTCAAAATATTTGAATCCATCTTTAAACATACCCAAATTTGTCAAGTGGATTCATATTCAAAAAAAATTCCTCTTTCAATCAAATTCCTAAATTTCTCAAATCCATTTGAACCTCACTTAACACTTCTAAGATGTTGGATGTGGGTTTAAATTTTCAATTCAAATTCAAAAAAAAAAAAATCAACAAAGATAGAAATCATCTAAGCTTCTGATTCTTATAGTCGATTATATGCAATGATAGTTCGGTTTTCAATCTTTTTTACGGTTGATGAAATGGCGGTTCCGCAGTTCTTTCCCTCATGGTATGGATTTGGCTTTGGACCAAGCCACCTTCCCGGGATCATCGATCCACTTTAAGGGATTCAAGGGGCGGATTACATGTGAGTACTCCCTCTTCGGTAGAACCATGATGAAGAAGCTAGTCATCCGGATTGATCTACCCTCAACGATGTCTCTCATTGAAGGAAAGTAGTGGTAGTCCCACAGCTTAGCAGCTCAATACTAGCGGTCGACCATTTGCACCCCATGGTTTCTCATTTTGCCCAGTGGCTAGCACCTCTCATCTGCCCTCTAAGGCAGCTCCCCGGTCTCGAGGATTGCCTCCCCTACTTTTGAGTATGGGTCTAGCTCTCACTCCTCCCATCCTACCAGGACATAATGTAGGAATAGAAATCACATGATCAAGCGGTATCACACTAGGATTTCTAGGAGATAGGTAGCTCATCCCTGTGAGGAGTACCCTTTCACTTAACCATTGGTTTACAAACCAGTTCCATCCTCTCTCTAGGTCGACAGAGGATGTTAGAAGGATTGCTCATCACCTCCCCAGTGGTACAACATCGCCGGGTTAGACTACGAGGTCATTTGCCTCCGATCATCTTACGCGATAGGTGGAATTTACGGACATTTAGAGTCTGGAACTCAATTTGATCTCAGATCCATTATCCCCCATCATGTGGGGAATCATATCCATCAGGAGGGGCCAGAGAGGCCCATACAGCTCACATTACCAGTATGGAGAGATGAAGGTTCAGTCGCCAGTCGGTAGCTTTCGCGCTTGTTGATTTTCTAGCTCAACGCGCTACCCGACCATACTGACAACATCCTACTTACTGGGACTAGTCATCATAGGAGGACAACTCCTGTGCATAGAGAGTCAGTGGTGTCTCCACCCCGCTGCTCTATCCCTCATCCGCCATCACCAATCCAGGTCACAACATCTCCAGTTCCATCAAAAGCCATGAAGGCCATATAGGGGAGAAGCGCACCCCATTGGTGATCCGACTATGGCCAAGGGATCCTACCCTTCTACACCACCTATTTTGGCAAGGCTGAGCTCTCTACCGACCTTACGCTGTGGTATGAGTGGCCAAGCATTGTGGTCATCCTTCACCAACCCGCTCCATAGGATGTGGAGATGGTGACAGTTATTTTAGAGGTGGTAGATGATAGTCCAGCTACACCAAGGATAGTGGAACATCCTAGGAATGTCACACCTCTCATACCTAGTGGTAGTCATGATTGTCTTTCATTTAGCGAGTACAGTCCACATAGGATTGACTCTCTAACGATGCAGTGGCGCCTCTCGATTCAGATGATCACACTAGTCAGCCTAGATAATTTGTTTCGTTCAGATTGATCAATCTTTCAAGGAGATAGTAGCTCATTATCTTGTAAAGAACAAGGAGATCTTGAGGTATGATTGGTCAGATGAAGAGAAAGTCAGCTTCGATCCCAACGAAGAGAACTTGTTGGGAGACTCAGCTGGAGTTTGCATGGTTGATACCAGAGGATCTCTTCTCGAGGCGACAAATATGGAAGGTGATGATGAGAAAAGACACAACCATTCGCATCAAAACCTCTAGCATAATTAAAACAAAAGAATGAAAGAGAAAGATAGATGGGATGGCGATAGTTAGAGGACTTGTTAGTTTTGCTTGAAAAAGTCCCAATCGTTCATCCTACTACAGTTGAGATCAGTAAGCCTAAGTTAGTGCATTTCTTGGACCCAACCAAGACCTTACCTCCCTTTGAGCAAGGTAGCACTAGCATGTATAGGAAGGTAGTGGAAAGTACCTCCATACAAGAAAAAGACATAAAATCCATGGTTGAGCAGCAAGTGAAGGAAGCATTGGCTCAAGCCCAAGGAGGACCATCGGTTCCAATGGGTAGACCCTGCCAAGAGGAATTTGATGTTATCCAATATCCCAAGGATTTCATGCCACCATCCTTCAAAATCTTTGATGGTAGTGGAAACCTAAGACATCATATAGTGCACTTCAGGGCCAGTTGTTACAATACTGGTGGCAGCGATACTTTGCTTTTCTGCCTCTTCGTTAGTAGCCTAGCGGGTATTACTTTTGATTGGTATGCTAAACAGCCCAACAATTCAGTAAAGATATTTACTGAGTTAGAGCAACTCTTCATCAAGAGGTTTGTTGGAGCTCAACAAAGGGTTATTATAGGTGATCTCATTGTAGCACAATAACACCCTGGTGAGTCCCTTATTGATTATATTCTCCGATGGCATAATCTGAGTATGAAGTGTGAACCACAGCTATCTGAGTGACATGCCATTGAAATTCTTTTAAAGAATATTCATGGCCCAGTCACCTTCATGCTTAAGAGCTTCACTATCAAGATATTTGAGAAGCTAATCAACAAGGTAGTTAGTCTACAAGGAGAGGCCAAACAGTTGCCTTTTCAAGACCAGTTGCTTAAGCAGAAGCCACAGAAGGTCTATGAGAAGAAGCCAGGGATAATCATAGTGGTAGATAAGGGGAAGCAGCCAGCTAGAGATCAGTCCAAGAGACCTAGACCTCAATAGCCTCCACCTCCATTGCCACCACTGAGGTAGCCCTACCGCCTCCACAGCAGCCTCCAAGGCCAGTACAACCATCGCCTCAATCATACCACCACCACCAGTGACACTCATACCCGCCGTTAGGTAGATATGGTCCACCTACTCTTTTAGATAAGCTAAATAAACCTTATTCTTTTAAGAGGGAGGTAATCAGGAAAATCTTTAAGAATCTCTTAAAGAAACCTAATTTTCAATTACCCAAGCCTAGGAGATCGGAGGAAGTGGGCAAAAGTCATGATCCAAACTTTTCCTTACCACTGTATGTTAGGCCATGTTTTGGAGGATTGCTTCACCTTTAAGGACTGGCTTGAACATAGTTTCAAGATCGGTGCTGTAGTTATCCCAAAGGAATACCTTGTGGAACAACCATCCAGTTCCATTAGGGTAATCCTTGGGGATACATGTGATCCTACCAAAACCAAAGAAGGTTGGGATATTTCTTTATCTAAAACCTCTTAGAAGATAGTCTAGAAGATCAAGAAGATTTCTTTGTAGGTGCCTAAGTCAGCTCAAACCTCCAACATCAAGTAAGGTTTGCAAGTTGCCAGTGCCAACTTAAGGAAAGGGGAGCTCAAGTAGCAGATGTGTCGACCGGGATAGCTATTGCACAATCACCCTAATCTCCCCTACTTTCATTGACTTCTTCCACTTATTCTTCTATTTCTTCTACTAGTAGAACTCTTGTATCGATAGATAAGGGCACCAAATCCCTTACCCCTCTCACTTTACTTGAATTCTACTTTGTACCTCCACACAATTCCAAAAAATTAAAGAATAAAGCTAGTTTGAATTACATCCGTGTCACTTCTGATGGGATATCTTCTTCTATTCCTAATGATAACTCTTCAATTTAAAATAACTATAATAATTCTGATCTTCCTCTTTCTAATTCAGAGTTGTATATTCCTATTCTAAATACTACGGTTCACCTCTTTAGATAGACTTAGAATTATCTGATCCTGAGAGTCCCATAGGAGAAGCTATAGGTGAGCCTGATGTATAGGTAGAACCTTCCATTACCTTACCACAAGAGATCACCAAAGTCAACCTTCGTAGTAGCAAGGTTCTACCTCCTAAGGCAGCACCTCAAGATGGAGAGAAATAATTCATTGGTATAGAAGACCAAGAAGCCCCTCCATAGGATGCTCCACCCTTGGATATGCTTGTAGAGAATCAGCCCAAGGTGGACTACGATGTCCTTTCTCATCTAAGAAAGTTGTCATCTAAGCTAAGCATATACGATGCCTTTGTCTTATTCAAAGAGATAATCACTAATCGGCTCCTTGATCTAAAATATGCTTAGCTCAGTGATGTTAGGTGAGGAGGCACATTATGCAAAAGAAGCTCAGGGGATCACCTTCATAGATGAAGACCTTCTAGGGGACTTGGAGCACAATTGTCCCCTCTACATCATAATTGACATGGGCAGGTTCAAATTGGCCAGAGTTCTCATCGATCCATGTGCATCGATGAACATTATGAGTCTAAAGACCCTTACCTATTTGAAGATTGACATCTCCACACTCCGAGGAGATCGGATGATGTTAAGAGGATTCAATGAACAAGGTGAGCAGGTTTTAAGTTCCATAATGTTACCCTTGGAGATAGGTGACTGGAAGACTAAAGCCAAGTTTTACATCATTGATTCAAACACTTCATTCACTGCTTTGCTTAGTAGGCCTTGGATACATCAGAACAAGATTAACCCATCCTCCCTCCATTAGTGCATCAAGTTCAAAAAAAGATGAGATTGAATACCATGTCAATGGAGATGAAAAGCCATTTTCAGTTAGAGAGGTTGAGATTTATAAGGATGCGACCTACTATCTTCCTCAACACACCCTTTCTTGAACTTGGACAAAATTCAAATGCAAACATAAAATAAAAAGAAAATGAAAGAAAAGAAAAGACAAAAGATAAATAAAAGAAAAATTGAAAATCCAAATGAACAAGAAATAAAGCCGCATATCACATTCCACCCATAGTCCATTCCAACATATGGACGTGTGGGTAGAATGACTCAACCTCCACCGGGGCAGAGTAGAAATAGAGGCAGTCTAGAGGTGGAAGACCCCACAGTTGGCCATCCCAGGTGTGTTAGTTCATAGGAGTACCCCTACTATTCACATAGACTTGAAATCTAGCTCAGAGGATGAGTTTAATGTGATTAGTATACTAACCAACCCCTCTCAGCTGGTTCCATTGGAGGTGACTTTCAATCCAGACAGTGAAGAAGACCATGCCTCCACGCAAAGTAAAGTATTCGAATCAGGCTTATGTAAGACTATTAGGCAGCAGCAGGGAATCTTAGCTCTTACCTCACTTTCATCTCAAAAATTGAAGGTTTAGTAGTTAAGGAAGACTCTAAGTCTTCCATGGATGCGAAGCTGAAGAGATTCTTTTTAGGATCATCATCCTCAAGTCACAGTTGATGTAGAACTTGAGGAGGATACTTTTAAAGAATTAATGGAATTACCACTTGACTTTTACTCGCCTTGTGTTCATAATCTTATACAGAAAGGTTTGGTTCCACATACATGGTCCAAGCATAGGTTAGAGTATTTTGAAAAGCTATGGATCAACACAGGCAGGGAAGCAAAATCAAGAGCAGGACTAGGATTCGGTATAGTAGGTGCAATCGATGATGATGATTACTGCTTAGTTGGTACCAATCATTTGGAGTTTGATAGGTACTTTTCACATAACCCCAACTCTTATGAGAATGTGTGTTTAGAAACCTCAGATGATCCAGATGATCTTCAGGTCATGGAGGCACTGCCATAATTTGAAGAGGAGATTCATTCAATAATAGACAAGCTCAAAGAAACCAACCTCAAGACAGAAGAAAATCCACGCTCGATGTACACCAGTTCATTGCTGAATGAAGAAGAAACTAATGACTTAGTTAGGCTATTGACTGAGTTTAAAGACTACTTTGCAATTATAAAGAAATGCCCGAATTATCTCCTGATGTAGCAGTCCATAAGCTAACAATAGATCCTAACACTACCCCTATTAAGCAAGCTCCTAGATGCACGCGATTAGAAATTGAATAACAGGTAATTTCTGAAGTCAAGAAACTGATCGATGCTAGTTTCATCAAGGAAAAAAATATCTTAACTGGTTAGCCAGTGTCATCCGAGTTAAGAAGAAGAATAGCCAAATTCGCATATGCATTGATTTTAGGGACTTAAATAAGGTATGTTCTAAGGATGCGTTTCCTCTTCTATACTAGAATTAATGACAAACATCACCTCATCTCACACGTCTTTTCTTTCATGGATGGGTCATCTGACTACAACTAAATCAAGATGTCTCCTAAAGATAAAAGAAACACTACTTTTCGAACCCCGATTAGAATCTTCTATTATAGGGTCATGCTTTTCTGCCTTAAAAATTCTAATGCTACATACCAATAGGCCATGACTCAGATCATCAACGAAATCATCCATCATCAGGTTGAGTGCTACGTTGATGATCTAGTAGTTAAGAGCAAAGAAAAGGAAGACCACCTCTTTGACTTGAGAGTAGTTTTTGAACAGTTAAGACAATATAACCTCAAAATGAATCCCCTGAAGTGTACATTCCAAGTAGCTTCAAGAAAATTCCTTGGGTTTATTGTCCAACACCAGGGAATAGAGATAGATCCAAAAAAAATTAAAGCTATCTTAGAAATGCCACCTCCTAAGAGTTTAACTCAACTCAGATCCTTTCAAGGATGGCTGGCGTATCTAAGATGCTTTATCTCCAACTCGAGAGATGCAAGCCATTCTCAACACTTGTCAAAAGGATGCCAAGTTTAAGTGGGATGATAGTGCCAGCATGCCTTCGAATACATCAAGAAGTATTTGGTGAAGCCGTTAGTTCTAGCAGCCACTATCCCGGGCAGGCCACTTATCCTCTACACTACTACATTGGATGCCTCTCTCGGTGCTTTGTTGGACCAAGCCAATGATGAAGGGAAGGAGAGCACTCTCTACTACCTCAGCCATCATTTGATTCCTGCTGAAGTGAACTATCCACCTATTGAGAAACATTGTCTAGCTTTGATCTTTACCTCCCAAAAGCTACGTCATTATATGCTTTCTCATAAGGTGAACTTAATCTCTAGAACAAATCCACTGTAATACCTCATGACATAGCCAACACTATCCGAATGTTTGGCACACTGTTCCATGATACTTTCATAGTTTGACATCATATTTATACCCTTCGTGCGATAAAAAGACAAGCACTAGCGAATTTCTTAGCATCACACCCACTTCCTACTGATTCTCCGCTTAGTGACGATCTCCCCGATGAACAAATCATGAACTTAGGGGAGGTCGAAAACCGCTAATGGGGGATCTATTTTGATGGTTTAGCTTCTTTTCACAAAGGGGAAGCACTACGATCTATTCTCACAGGAAAGGCAGGGGTATGAATAGTTCTTCTAACTCCAGACTATGATGTGATGAGATTTTCATACTATCTATCCAACCCCTGCACCAACAATGAAGTCGAGTATGAGGCTTTGATTACTGGTATGGAGTTAGTCATCTCAATCAGTGTCAAAGCATCGACATCTATGGGATTCTCAATTGATAATCAATCAGATGTCAGGTCTTACAAGGTTCTCAAACCTAAGCTTCATCATTACTATGAGTATACCATGAAGCTGTTGACCCAGATTCTCAAAGTCACCATCTACAAAGTTTCTTGAGCATAGAATGCAGTAGCAGATTTTTGGCCAAACTTGCCAAGGAGCTGGCATGTCCAGAAGATGAGTCCATTTCAATAAGGGTCCAAAATAGACAAGTCCTATCCCTTATTGATGATGAACTCATCGAGAGACTTTCTCTTGAAGGGGAGGTTATCGTTGCCAAAAAGGATGAGAAGTTGGATTGGAGGTAATCGTTCATAGACTATTTGAACACTGGCAAACTATCTCAAGAAAAGTCACAAGTCCATCAGGTGAAATAGAGATTTCTCTCCTATGCTCTCATTGATGGCACCTTGTACCGATGGTCCTTTGACCAAATGTGGTTAAACCATTTCATCAAACTCCCCTAGTGTGTTTAGGATAGGTGTGAGAGAACCCAAGAGGCATCCTATTCCTTTTAACACATGCATAAAATAAACACAAATCTTTTGTCTTAGGCTATTTTGATGTGGGAGCAAGCCCCCTGTGGCACTCACTCATTAGCTACTCTAGGTCGGGTCTGCATACTACCCCACTAGTATGTCACCCTAGTGGTCATTTGTTGGAGGATGTGAGTCCCCGCACTTTCTTCCTAACTTGACCATTGCAAATCAACAAGCACATTCAATTCGGTAAGCTTCATATCCAGCTAGTTAGCTATCTCATGTTAACTTTACTTAAGAAGATGTAAGTCCCTATGCTTTCTTCTTGAACTAGTCATCATGCACTAACTAGGTTGAGTATATTTAAGGTTTAGGATAAGTCCCTAGGGGCTCCTTTCCCTTGATTACGTTTGAGTCGATATAAGTCCCGTAGTGGCATTCACTCAGTAGCCGCCTTAGGTCGGATGGCACCTATCAAGCCGAAGATAGACTATCCAACGATTAGTTCTACTATAGGAGGATGTAAATCCTTGAGCTTTCTTCCTAGGCTAATTATTGTAAACCAACGAGCACCTTAGGTTGGTTGATGTTCGCTATGCTGACAATGACTCACCAGATGGATACACCATTCTTGGCAAATATGAGTCTCGAGATTTCTCCTTGAGTTGAACACCAAATACCTATTGGATATATGACTAGCCATGTCATCTTCTCCAGGGTGTTGAATTAAGCCCTTAGCGACCCCATCCCTTGCGGGCACTCTATTTAGATCATGTCCTTTCCATTTAGACCTTACCGGGTTACTTTTGGATTAGACAACTTTCTAGTAACCACATGGTTGGAGAATTTGTTCAGCAGATATGCAGTTTCTCCTTTGTTTAGTAAATATGAGATAGGTCTAAGCTATTATAAGCTCCTTCTCAGTTTAATCCCTTGCAAACTAGCAGGGTCCACGATAAATAAAATAAACAAAATAAAAATAAAAATTAATTTGCTTGTGGATTAGGAATTCAAGCCCCCAAAGACTCCTTTTCCCAAGCAGACATCCTATCTTTATGGTGTTGTAAAACTCCTATAAAATTGCGACTACTGGTTGAGATAAATCCAGGTAGAATTTTCACTCTGTGGTTGCCCCTGAGTTCAATATATTTTTATCATAAGCAGGTTACACTAGTAGTCATTCCACTTTTAAAGATATAAGACTATGACACATTCTTTCTAGCATGATTGTGCATAGCGGCCAGGCGGCTAGGGTTCAATTTGTTGCCCAAAGCGTCACTGATGGTCTTTTGTAGTGGAAGATGTGAGTCCCTAAGCTTCCTCCCATTAGATTGATCATTGCAAACCGAAATGCACTCCTTTAATCGGATAGCTCTCCCATCGCCCGGGAAGCTACTCCCTTTGGTTTAGTACATAAGATAGGTCTAGGCTAATATCAGCTCCTTCTCAATTTGATCCATCACCAATGGAATCCATCAAAAGAAATCTCAAAAATGAAATTAATTTATGACTATCCTTGAGTTGATTTAAGTCCCCTAACAACATTAATTCAATAGTTAGCCCTAGGTCAGGTTTGATTTGTTGCCCAAAGCAACTGATCACCCCAGTGGTCTTTTGTAGTGAAAGATATGAGTCCCCGAGCTTTCTTCCCTTAAATTGATCATTGCAAACCAAAGGCACTTCTTTGGTCGAATAGCTTTCCCATTTGCCGGAAAGCTACTCCCTTTAGTTCATTAAATTTGAGATAAGTCTAAGCTAATATCAGTTCCTTCTCACTTTGATCCATCATAAACCAATGAAATCCATTAAAATAAATCTAAAAATAAAATTAATATTGATTATCATTGAGTTGATTTAAGTCCCCCAGTGGCATTCACTTAATAGTCAGCCTTAGGTCGAGTTCAATTTATTGCCCAAAATAACCAATCACTCCAGTGGTTTATTATTTTGGAAGATGTGAGTCCCCGCACTTTCTTCCTAACTTGACCATTCTAAATCAAAAGGCACCCCCTTTGGTTTGATAGTTCTACCTTGTGGTTGGTAGATACTCCATTTGGATTAGTAAATCTGAGTTAGGTCTAGGCCTCCATGACCCCTACTCAGTGTAGTTCATCACAAACTGATGGGATCCATCAAAATCAAAATAAATCTAAAAAAGAAACTAATCTTTGACTATCTTTAAGTTGATTTAAGTCCCCAAAACTCAATTTGACTAGGTTGGGTTCAATCATTTGCTTTCTAATAGATTACCCCAAGTCTACTTTGGAGGATGTAAGTCTACCACGCTTTCTTCATAGTGCAGTTGTTGTATACTGAAAGGCATTCCTTTGGTTGGCTAGTCTTACTATGTGTTTAGTAGACTACCCCTTTAGATTGGTAAATTTGAGTTAGTCTGGGCCCCCGTGGTTCCTACTCAGTGTGATCCATCATAAACCAACAGGGCCCATCACAAAATCCAAAATCTAAAAATTTGACACAAACAAACCTAATGAAATAAAGAAACAAATAAATCAACCAATCTAAATCAAACCTTTGCTTCTCCTCAGTGAGATACAAATCTTTCTAGCTCCCCATCGAATCTAGAATTCTAACCCCTTAGCGAATTTCATAAATCCCTCCCTTGTGGATGACTTGGACTTGCCTCCCTAGTGGAGAGTCCACTTCTCTATCCCTAGTGGAGCCTAAATAACAAATAACAAAACTAAAACAAATTCAACCCTCTTCCTCAATATAAATCAAATCTTTTTCTCCCCAGTGAGAATCAAATCAAACCTCGCATCCCCTTGTGGATGACTTGAACCTGCTTCCCTACTGGAAGGTTCACCTACTCTATCTCTTAGTGGATTCCTCCTTCTCTCTTATGTCTTGAACATAGGTAGAGCCACATTGCACTAAGCTTTGGATTCCTTCTACACCTTGGGTAGGAGTAGATTGTTTCTGTTAGTGCTTGTGATCTCTTAGTGTTGTTTATCATTTTGATCAACATAAATATGTGCAGTGTTCCTAGTCAATCACACCGTACCTATTAGGCGCCCTTTGTTGACCTCATTTTTAGGATGATCTCTCAACCCCTTCCATCTTAGACATAGGAATTCTTTTAGACACTAAGGGATCCTTAGTCTTAAGACACATCTAGTGATTAGATGGACATTCAACCTAGCCCTAATGACTCAAAAGGGTTAGCCATAGAAATAAGTCATGCCTTAGGGGTGTTAGGAAATTTTCCTACCCTTTAGCTTGAACCACTCCTCACCTTCCTTCCTTCAAGTCAAACTCCAAATCAATCAATTGATTTTCTCAAACTCCAAATCAATCCTAATTGATTTTCTCAAAATTCAAATCAATCATATTTGATTTTCTCCAAACTCAAATCAAATCTATGATAGGAATTCATGATTTAAATTCATGATTGAAACCCATGAATGAAATTTCAAATTCTAAATCTCTCTTAAGTCCTTAATCACCTTTTAAGGACTTAGCCAAAATTATGATCTAAACCAAATCAAATCCTTGAGATTTTCTCTTGATTTGTTTATATTATATTCTCATATATAAATGAAATATAAATTCAAATCAATCGAATCTAAATCAAAAATTCAAAAACAATTCATGAAAATTCCTAAGTCACTTAATTTCTCTCTTAAGGACTTAGCCAAAATCATGATCAAATCAATTCAAATTCATGGGTTTTTCTTATAACTCATTTATATTCTCATTTATATTCACATATATAAATGAAATATAAATATAAATCAATCATACTAAATCCAACAATCAAAATTCCAAATTCCAAAATCTTTCCTAAGTTTCTTAATCCTCTCTTAAGGACTTAGCCCAAATCATGATCAAATCACTTCAAATCCTTGAAATTTTCTCATAATCCATTTATATTCTCATTTATATTCACATATAAAAATGAAATATAAATTCAATCAATCAAAACCAATTACAAAAATCAAACTCAAATCCACTCAAAATCCAACCTAAGTCTTTCAAGTCAAAATCTTGAACTTAGCCAAATCAACTTCAAATCAAGCCAAACTCTTGATTTTTCTTCATGATTTAATCAAACCTACAATCATGAATCCAAATATAAACACGAACTTCAATGACTAAATCAAAATCCAATTCAAAAATCAAACTCCAAATCCATTCATATTCTTCCTTTGAATATGAATTTGTGAAATGAAGGAAAACCCATTTGACTTCAAACCACTTGCAAATGGATTTATATTTCAATCATAAGTGCATAAACAAGTTCAATCAAACCCAAATCAAGCTTTCACCAAGCCATTTGATCTAAAGTGACCTAAAGTACCCTTATGAACCAAATTTTAATCCTAACCAAATTGGATTGAATCAAACTCACCTATGCCTCTCATCATGATCAACAATCATCATGGGATGATCAATCAATCAAATTAGGTCAAACCAAGTCAAACCTAAGGGTTGAACAAATTAAAACTTAGCCAAATGAAACCTAACCTAGCAAAATCCACCATAGGCTAAATTGAATGAAACCATTGATCTAAGTTCACTCATGAACTATGTTTGAACTTGACCAAGTCAACATTTGAGCCTAACCTAGCCCAATTGGCCACTTGACATCAGAGAGCATTCCTAGGCTTTCTAAGAGGGATTTGAATCTTGCACTTCTTAGTTTTCTTCAAGAGAAAATAGGGGAGCTCATTTCAATTCCCAACTTCCTCCTCACTGAAAACTACTCCAATTCCTCTTACACACTCCCTCAGGGGATCAAGTTCAGTGCACCTTAGCATTCTCTCAAGTTCCCAAAGCAAGGAGGAGGTGAATTGGATCAAAGCTGCAAAGGGGAGCAAGTGGTGTTGGTTCATAGAGAGATCTACTAAACCCCAAGGCTTGAAACTTTCCAAGCAGGCTTCACTCTCCTTAGGCAAAACTACTCATCGAACTCGGCGCCCGGTGATCACCTCTAACGAGGTATGGAATTTTTTGACCACTTAGCTTAGGAGGTGTTGGTCCTTTGTTAAAGAAATTATGGCATGTAAAATCCACCATTAGATAGGTTTCTAATTGTGCTTAGATGGTGTGGGCACAACCTCATCCCAATTTGAGCTCAATCAAGTTCGGATCTTCCCTTAGATCATGGATGGTCTCTGTTGATTCTTAGGGAAGGACTGGAGTGATCTTGACCATCCATCCGTGCATTTGGTTGGATGGCTGAGATTAACTGCACATTTTAGAAATCCATTATCCTTTTTTAAACCATGGGATGATCCCTGGCCATTCGATCGATTGAGCGGCAGATTAAATGCACCTGCCACCACCACGCGACATTTAGTAATCCCTCAGCGATGTGTGTAAAGCGCCGACACGTCGCGGCGTGTGTGGCGAACTGAGGGATTTGTTAGGGATTTAATTAATTTTAATTAATCACCTAACCTTCAAAAATTTATATATCCCACAAAAAATTCAAAAAATATGAAATAAATTTTTATGGAAAGATAATTCAACCTAGAATATTTTAAAAGTGATTTCAATGGATTTTGAATTATGCTTTTCTATGATTTTAGATTTTAATGAAAATCTTATTTTGTTAATTACCTTTTAATTAATCTTTTGATTAATCCCAAACTTCTTGGGTATGTTTTGGAGGATGACTTCTGCCTCTCCTAATTTTCTTGAGATTTATTGAAGGCTTAATTGGGAGAATTGCAAATGTGTTTCCTAATTACTCCCTTAATCTAATTAAGGATAATTAAGGTTTGGGTTAGTATTTTAATCCCCCATTGGAGTTTTATTAAGGTTAAATCCAGTGAATAGAAGGCTTAAGGAATACTTTTGGGGTATTTTTCCTAAGCTATTTCCTAAATCCCCTTTTCTTTCCTTAATCCTCTCTTAATGAAGGATTAATTCATTAATTATTCTCTTAATTAATTTATAAAAATTCTAAAAATTCTAAAATTTTAAAACTTAATTAATCTACTTTGGGTAGATGCTTAGGTGTTTAAGAGCCTAAGTTCAATTAATGAAATCGAAACCCAATTCATATGTATGAAGGGGTGTTTTGAAATTACTTAAGCTAAACCCCTTAGCTTAATTAGCCATTAATTATGAGCCAAATTGCATTAGACCCTTTTCTTACTTGGTGAATTACAAGTTTAAATTCCTTGTGATATTTTATGTCATCTCATTAGCTCATAATTTTTTGGTTAACTATGCTAAGGTGGTGTAGGTAAGGGTTAGTTAACTTGCTTAATTCATACCTTAACCTAATCAAAATTTAAAAATGAATTTAATCATCTAAAAATTAAACAAAACTATCAAACACATGTGGGAATGGGTTAAGAACAACCAACTCAACTCATATTTTTAAAATTAAATTAAACTCAAACTCAAATAAAAATCACATTAAACAAACTTTGGTTTACTTTAAGCTTTCTTATTTCTTAAGATTGTATTTAGGATTCAATTAAAGTGAATGTATTTACATGCTTTCATTGCTTTAATTCTTTCCCCAACATTTAAATTTGTATGTCAAGTGGCTTCATGCATCCATCCTTTTCAAAAATCAAATTTAAAATGATAATGTTTACTTTATGTCAAATTTGCATGTGTTGGCTAAAGTAATAATATAAGTGGCTATTATCACTACTAAATTCAGATTATTTTCAAAATATATGAATCAATTATCAAAATTGAAAGTGTTACTTATATTTTAATTATTAAGATACAAGAATGTGCTTAGTATAGTTTCACCTCCTCTTTTCTTTTAGTATAGTTTTGAATAGGATTTGGTAAGATGTGTGGTTCATTTGAAAAGAACCTAACACTTGCCTAGCTCCATATCCTATTCATTCCTATGCTATCACTTAAGAAGGAAACCTATGCTTGCACATATAAATTGCATAAACAAAAATGAATCAATTAATACAAATTTTTGCATTCTTTCTTTTCCATTCATTTTTTTACATGTTTGTATTTAAGAAAAGTGGTATATTAGTGGACAACCAGGTTGAGGCTTTAAGTAGCCTAAGTAGGTCTTATACCTTACACCTCTAGTTAACAATGGCGTTGTACTCACTTATGCCTTTCTTACTTTCATGTGAAAATTGGATAAAAAAAGCCCCTTTTATACTTATTGAAAATCATGCATCATAAGCATTAAAATTTTCTTAAGTAACTTGCTTAGCATGCATCATAAATTGAGCTAAATATTCTCATTTTTTGTATAGATATGCTTAGGATCCATTCATATGCATGTTATACATGTTGGGAAAGAAATGAAGTGATGTGTGTTTTGTGAATTTAGTTCATTTTATTTAATCTTAAAATGCCTTTCTTTTGAATAGGTTTGTTTAGAGTTTATCTAAACTTAGGATTAATTAAAACACATAATCAAAATATTAACTAAACAAAAGTAAAATATGAATCCACTTTAGAAATTACTTAGGTTAGGGAAAGAAAGTCTCTTCTCTTTCCTCTCTTCATAACTTAGTAATTAATTATTGATTCACTTGAACCTAATCAAAACACAAAATAAAATCAACCCAAAATAACTAAATAACTTAAATGAAACCCTCCTCTAAGTTGAACATTCCTCACACTTAGAAAACTTTAACTTAAAGCCATAGCTAAGCATACCAAACAAAACTCTAAAGCACACTTTAGGCTAAGTCACCACTTCTAGCTTTAGGTTAGGGTGGTGCATGGTTTGATATTTGCTTATTTTATGATATATGTTTTAGACTAGATGTTAGGATGTATGCTCATGAATGAATGGTAGGCGATCTTAGTCTAACCATTATTTTTTTTGTAGGGATTGTGCTTAAGGGCTAATAAATAAAATATAAATACTTTTGCTTGGTGCTTATACCCTAAGCATAATCCAATAGGGGTGGACTTAGTAGTCACCCATGTGTGGGGTGATAAGTCCAATATAGCTTGAGGATTTGTATGGTTGTTTAGCTAACCTTTGTTTTTAGGTGTTAGCTAGATTTTTCCTTTTCATGTAAATTTTCAATTAGAATTTTGGAATGATTGTTATGGGGATTAGATGGACATTGGTTATAAGAATCTCATCTTATGCCATGTGAACTTGGAGCATTCCAACCATCAAAGAAACCAAAAGAAGAAAGAAGAAAAGAAGAATGAAGAAATGAAGCTTGAAGACCCCCCATAAAAATGAATTCCTTGCTTAATTGTATGTAATTCATTTGTAATCTGGGTTGTATAAGGGTAGAGCTCAGCTACCCAATTTATTTTTGAGTTTGTATGGTGGTGCCCAACCACAATGATCTCTTATTCTTTTTTCGCTTAGCTTTATACATTGATTGATAATTTCTTTAGCTTGTGCATTAAGTGGCATCCTTTTCCCAGTTTATTCCTTGCTTTATGTATGGCATGGATGACGATTAGTCTCTTAGAAAAATAAATCCTTTACCAAATCTAATAATTCAAAACTAAAAATAAAGAACGCATAACCTCACATAAAGCTTAGGTTTAAAATCAATAAAAAGAATTAGTAACCCTTTGGTTGGATGAGCATTTCTTTTACAACATCATGCACAAATGCATCTTATTTCACTCTTGATTAGAGGGCTTCCACCTTTGCTAAAGAAACTTGGCTTGACCTATGAGAGCTGTAGTGGAAATACACATCCTCCATTCTCGCTGATTTTGGCAAATAACTTTATTTCTCATGCATTAGGCATATGAATCCTATTAGCTTGAGTCAAAAATGATTGTCCAAAAATAAAAATAAAATGAAATTTAAATTGCATTAAATTTAGGTCATTTCAAGCATGTCCTTACATGATCTAGTCTCTTTATGGAGTGAGTTTAAGGACTTAGTCTCTTTTTAAATAAATAACAACCAAGCTATCTTACACAAATCATAAGACTTGCCTACATGAATTTAAAATTGTAGGAGGAGTTAGTTGGCGGCCACCCCTAGGCGGTTGTAAGTCCAAGCAGTCAGATGATTTGTCCTCTCTTGTGGAGAAAAACCAAATACCCATTTTTTTTTTAGATTTATGTTATGCTTTCAACCCTTGCCAAAGCTCCCTAGATTTAAGTTTTGAGGTTGCTCCTCCCTTTCGTGGGCCATAAGCATAAATTCTCACCTCTTAGGCATTTCCATAACCTTGTATTATGGAATTATAAGCCCTAGCATTTTAATGAAAAATTCAACTAAAATAAATTAAATTAATTTCAAAAATATAAAGCCCAACCATAGGATAGTTTGAGATGCTCACTAAGTTTCCTAGCATCATGAGCATCTCCTACTTATCTTCATTTGGCTTGATAATAAATCTCTCTTTGATCAATCCCATTTTGATCTTCAAAATAAATATTGATTGATAGTCCTTTCCTATTGAAATCTTTAGAGACAACGATCATTACATGTCGAGAGTTTTCTAGAATCCCCATTCACTTAAGACTATGTGGTCTTTTCCCTATAGGAAACTTAACAAACCCAGTTTAAAATAAACTCTACTTTACTTTTTCATGTAAAGTAGGGGAAGAATCTCTGGTACGTATAAAGACCCAACATCCTTAGGAGTCCTTATTAAGGTGATTATGTCCATTAAAGGGTAATTACTTCTATCTCCCGAGATAGTACACTATTCCTTGATGACATATCTGATCACTTAAATAAGCACATCATGGATCTGTGTGGTATCCCAAAAAGATGAATTTCTATATTCTTTCCTTTTTCTCCACAAATTTGAAGGTGACTCTATAGAAATTTTTCTTAATCAACACATCCCAAGGGGATTAACCAATGGACACCCTCTCTTTGCTTTGAATTCTTTCCATAAGTGGCAAAGTCCACTTTGCCTCCCCTATGGCAGCCCTCCACTTGCCAAATGAGAAACTCCTAAGCTTCCTAGTCCAACTTAAGCCATCCTAGCATCTACCATGGACCAAGGGAAACAAGCCAAACCATTCCCCCCTCATGGCCAAACCCAATGGATGCAAGAAAGATCAATCCCACACAATCTCCCCATATCAAGCCTTGAGACTTCTGCGCCACTTCGTCCACTCATGTCATGCCACGTGGCCAATTGAAAATTTTATGGGATCAATCTCATTTGTTCCCTCAATTTAAGAGGGATTTGATACTAATTACTTTGTGTGAGTCTGAGGCCATTTCAAAATCCCTTAGAGTTTCCTAGAGCATCCTAAGCCTTCCTCAATCAACATTCCTTCTCCCCGAGCAAAGCTGAAATAGGACATCACTCTTCCAATCAGTACTCTCCCTCTGCTAAATCAAACTTCAATTCCTTGCACCCACACCATTCTTGTACTCCATCGAAGCCAACCGAAGCACTCCCAAGCCTTCCTGAGCACCGGAGATAGGAGTTCGACCAAGACCGATCGCCAAATAGGAGGAGTTTGGCCTTGGGAGCAACGAACACCAAATCAAGCTCAAAGCTTCTCAACAGCCTCACCTCAACTAGGAATGGCTACCTCCATCGATCCCCCACTAGAAATTAGCTCCAGAGAGGTAATTTTACAAATTGAGCCTTGTATGGAAAAATCGCTTGGTCCTTTGTGAAGTAAATTTCAAGACATGTGTTTTTAGCTATTAGATGTGTGCACCTCCCCTCCTAGAAGGTGTGGGATGAATTTGGAGGCAATCCAAGCTCGGGTGAGCTCATGAATAGGGAAAGACTACGGTATCTATTTTTTGCCACTCGCGAATGGGAAAGATCATGAGCCATTTGTTTTGCATGATTGGAAAGAATGGCTCTAATTAGATCCTATGTTAGATCCCTTGATTCTCTTCCTAAATCGTAGATCTAATCATGACCGTCTGATCTTAGATTGGACGGTCCACAGAGTTAGTGTGCCGCCATTCGAGTTAGCCTCTAGATGTGATAACTTAAATAGCCAATCCCATCACGTCACATGGAAAGTGCATCACGTCAGCCGCCACATGGCCTGATGGGATTAAGGGTTTAATTAGGCATAATTAATTCATTTTTAAGCCTAAAGCTTCCTTAATTTATAAAAAATATAAACTTAAGCTAATTTTAAAGATATTTCAGAGTAAAATCTGGGAAAATTATTATTAATTAATTTTAAATAATGATTTTAGCTTAATTAAGGTTTAATTAAAAATCTAATTAGCTTAATTACTCCTTAATTAATCACCCTATTAATCTCAATTTTTTGTGGATGTTTAGGGGATGACCTCTGCCTCCCCCTATTTTTTTGGGAGTTTAATGGTTACTTAATTAGGTAAATCCATTGATTAATCCTCAATCACTTTCTTAATTTAATTAGTGATAATTAGTGAATGAACAGTTACTTAATTAATCATTTAAGCCTAATTACCTCCATTGAATAGTAAGGGGGCTTAGGGAACGTGATTGGAATATTTTTCCTAATTCATTTTCTTAGTTTTTCTTCACTTTATGGAATTTGATTAATTAATGATTAATGAGGTAATTAATTGCTTAATTAATTAATTAATCTCTAAGGTAAAATAGAGCTAAATATTCAAATATAGGACTTTGATATTAAGATTAGGGCATCTTTCTTTATCTCTTCCCTTAAGTTAATTTCATTAATTAAAATATTTAATGCATAACCAAATGGGTTAATGAGCTTAATTAACTCAATCTAAAATCCACTTTACATCTAATTACCTTCAATCCATCTTGGGTAGCTCTTTGGGTCATCATTAACCTAGAGATAGAGAGCTAATAAAATTATGGTTAACACATATTATGAGAAAATCATAAAAGTAGTTAAGTGAGATCCCTTAAGCTTAATTAACCATGAATCATGAGCCAATTACAATAAGCTCCTTTCATTTCTTAGGAGCATTGTAAATTTACTTTTGATGTGGTTGCATATCATATTGGCTCATTATTAATTAGTTAATTAACTTAAGGTGATATAGATAAGGGTTAATTAATTGACTTAATTTATACCTTAACCTAATTAAGATGTAAAATCAACCTAATTACTCTTTCATTAAACCAAATTAAGTCACACATGGAGGATGGGATTAAGATTAACAAACCTCTTCCACATTCCTTAAATAAAATCAAACATGAAAATAAAATGACATTAAAGAACTTTTGTTTGTTTTAAATAATCTCATTTAGTTTAATTGTCCTTATGACTTAATTGATTTGAATGAAATCACATGCTTGTGTTATTTTATTTCCTTCCATTCATGCTAAATATTGTATATTGTGGTGTTTATTTTTGGATTCGTGTGTGTTTTGTATATGTGAGGGGACACCACCGTGAGGATACTTATTGTGAGATGATACTATCAAGAATAGTGTACTATCTCAAGAGATAGAAATCATTACTCTATAATGGACCTAATCACCTAATAAGGACCCCTAATGTATGATAGGTCTTCGAATATACTAGAGATTTTTTTCTACTTTACATGAAAAAGTAAAGCAAGATTTATTTAAACCGGGTTCGTTAAGCTCACTATGGAGGCTAGCCTCCATAGTTAATTACATCTTGAATGAAGTGAATTTCTTAAGAATACTCTCAATTAAAGTAGGTGATTATTGTCTCCAAAGAATTCAAAGATAAGATTATCAAAGGATTGGTTGTATTTTAGAAAATCAAGTGGGATAGATCAAAAGGGGAGAGTTATTATCGAAATAAAAGGAGATGAGTAGGGAGTGCTCATGATACTAAGAGACCTAGTGAGCACTCCGATCTATCATATGGTTGGGCTTTATGTATTTGAAATTGAGGATATTTATTTATTTGAGTTGAAATTTCATTTTAGAAATCTAGGACTTTTAATTCTACAATACAAGATTGTGAAAATACCTAAGAGGTGAGAATTTATGCCTGTAGCCCATAAAAGAAAATAATAACCTCAAACCCTAAATCTAAGGGGCTTTGGCGAGGGCCAAAACATGACCTAAATCTAAGACAAAAGTGTGTATATGATTTACCTCCACAAGAGAGAATAAACCACCCGACTGCTGGACTTATCACCGCCTAGAGTGGTAGCCAGCTAACTCCTTCTATGCTTTAAATCCATATAGGCAAGTCATAAGTTTTGCAAGATGGTCAGACTGTTATTTATTTAGGAGAGAAACTAAGTCCTTAAATCCAATCCCTAAGAGACTAGAGCATGAGGGGTATGAATAATGACTTAAATATAATGCAAAATTTCATCACATTTTATTTAATTTGGGACTCTTTATTTTGACACAGGCTATGGGATTTTGTATGCCTAAATGCATGAGAAATTGATTATGGGCCAAATCAAGAGGGAAAGAGGTGTTCTTCCATCATAGGCTCTTAAATGTTAAGCCCATTTTATATGGCAAAGATGGAAGCCCCTCTTAGCAAGAGTGAAACAAGATGATTATGCATGATGTTCAACATATAATCATCTAGCTAGGGGTTGGAAAAATAGTCTATTATCTTAATATAATGCCTAGGCTTTTTTATGTGAGGTTGTGAATTATTTTAAAATTTTAGTTATGAGTTCTTAGTGGGGTAGAAAATTTATTTTTCATCCTAAAAGCCTAATCATAACCAATCCACACAGCAATCACCAATCATAAAGAAACTATGAAAAGATATGCTATTTCTAATGCACAAGCTAAAAAGAATATCAAACAATTCTATAAAGCTATCACAAAAGAATAAGAGGCTGATGCGGTCGCGTACCACCGTACAACCTGAAAAGACATATGGGTAGCCGAGCTCTACCTTATATATCCCGGTATAATAAAAGAATAATTACAATTATAAAATGATAAGTGTTATGGGGGTCTTCATTCTTCATCCTCCATTCTTCACTCTTCATCTTTCATTTCTTCATTTTGATTTGCTCCATTTCTTTCGTTTCTTTTGGCTTGATTGGGATGTTGTTTGCTCTAAAGGCATCACATGGTGTATAAGACTTGGTCTTATAACCAATGCTCATCCTATTCCCCCATAACACTTATCCTAATCCTAACACAAAAGTACATTAAAAGAGAAGCATTGATTATTAAAAAAGATAAGATGATCTCTTAAATAATAAGAAAAGCAATTTCATTGATCTCTTCATGATGTCAAGGATCTCTTAATGCTCAAAATAAGCTTATTTTTATTATGTGTAGTTTTAAGAATTAATTTTCCACCACCAATCTTGAAAGGTTTAATTAGCTACATAGCTAAACTTAATCTCATGAGTTTTATCATCATGTGTTGAATGCATTTGAAAGGAATGCATGCATGAGTTGAATCAAAGTTAATTTTGGCATTAAGATTAGTAAATAATGTTATACACTTTTCAAGTTTATCCTCTACATATAATATTTAAGTTTATTGCAAGATTTGTAATGTTGTTTTTAACAATTTTAATAAACCTAATAATTAAGATTTTCTTGAGAAGAATTGTAAATGTTGTGATGCCTTCCCGAGAGGCACCATGACTTTTAGAGATTATGAGATATTTCAACAACAATGGAGCTACTTTATATTAATTATCATATAAAGATTCTAACTGTGTGGCTTAGATAATATTTACTTCTATATAATTAATTGAGGTTCTATAAATTGGCTAAGGTTCTTAATTATCAATTTTATGTATATTTATTTTCAATCTTTGTGTATTTTACACAATGAGATATCACAAAAGTCTTATTTCCTTATGCATATAATAATAGATTCAAGGAAACTTCATCAATATGATCACATGGCCACTCAAGGTGTTTGCCAAAGATTATTGATAATTAAACATTGATGCAAGCACTTCTAAAAATATAATTGTAGAAATTCAAAGAGTTATATATAGTAAATTGAATGATTTGAGATTGAAAGAATTCATTACTCTAAAGCTTGATGAAGCTGATGTTAAAATTTTATTGAGATTTGAAGAAATTGCCAAAGTGACTATGCCTTCTACTCATGAGAAACCTTCTAATAAAAAAAGAAAATAAATATTTTTAAATGGTTAGAGAAAATTGATTAAAATATTGATAATATCCATGATAAAGATAAATTTTATGTCTATCACATTCTTCAAATGATCGCCCTATAAGTGTCAACCACTTGAAGTAATGTTTATAGATGCTTTTGATCAATAGGTTGTTATATTCTATAATCTTTTTACATTTATTCTTTCATCTATAAGAGAGGTAAATATTTCTCTTTTCTCTTAGAGATAAGAATGATGATTCTCTCACAAGATAATCAAATTTTCACACAAACTTTTCTATATATGTTGGTATATTTAACTATTTTCTCAATAGCTCTTACATACTATATAAAGGATGTTTGTCCACTAAGAAATTTAAACTTTATGACCTTAGTTTTAAGGTGAATGTATTATAAACCAAAGAGTTATCATTATCATTGAATCCATAGAAGACCTTATTTAAATGAGGAATATAATCTCTTAGTCTCACTCATTCCTTCTACTTGATGAATAGGAACAACTATAAAATTTTAGTGACCTTTTTGATGTTAGATGTTAAAGAAAGACTATAAGAGAGTTGAGTTTAAAGAAGGGGTAATTCGATACTACATTGATTTGTCCTATGATTTTGAGCTAATATATATCATCAAAGCCAATATGAATTTATTCTAAGTGATGAATGCATTATCATTTGATGGTTCACCAGCATAAATATCAAGAATGAATAATACTAATCTGAACATAAGCCTCTGACTAACCATCATCTTCAACATTATTATTTTTAGCTATATCACTTTTTCTCTAGAGCACAATTGAACTTCCTATAGATGACACCAAAAAATATAAACAATAATAATTTATCCTTATTTAAAATGATAGAAATTCTTACAATTTATGGTTCATAAATTTAAAATGTGGGAAGAGACTGCATCCGAGGTACTCTACGAAAAAGTTAGAATAACAATAAAATAAAGAAGGAAAAAACAGAGAACATAATTTTAATGATTCAATCTTATGTATATATTCTTACTATGAAAAAGAGTTATAATATATATTAAATAATGAGAACAGTAAAAGCTCAATAACATCTCCAAAATCTCAATAATTTCTCAACACAATAAAAAAGATTGGTTATTCTAATAATTATGTAGTTATAAAATTTATTTTTGTTACCTTGATGAGAGGCATTATTTTTTATAACTTATCTCAAGAGTTTTACTACAATACATTAAATGTATTTAAGTAAATCAAACATAGTGTTGTGAAGTTTTGAGTTGAAGAAGTGTTAATTATATCATTAATCTTGAAAAATAATACTTTAATGCATGGCATATTCATTCTTTTTAAATATTATTACTTTTGTTACAATCACTCTATCATATTATCAAAATAATAAAAATGTATTGATGATCAAGATTCTCTAAAGAAGATTGATAAGAATTCAGCTGCCTTCATGAGTCTCTTAATTATTCTTAGAGATTATATGATATTTTGACATTTTCTTGCTTTAGTTATTTGTTATTCATTAACTAATCAATATGCCCCATATACAATTAAGATATTAATTATTAGAAACATAAGGGAATTTAAGGGTTACCCGCAACTCAATAATATATGTTTTTTGGAATGTAAAAGATGTGACTAGAACTCTTTACTATGGGGATACAATATTCTTCTTCAACAAATGAGCCATTGATTTTTTCATAATAACATAATTTGATAAAGAATTAATAATAATTTTTTAAAATTTTAAATTCTCATCAATATATAAATTAATAATATCATAAAAAAACTTTTAAAAAATACATAATTATTACAATAGAGCACCGATATAGTCCTTGTCAACACTCATCTATTGTTTCCCAATTCCATTGTTGTTTGATACCTAATGCTTGACATCCCCTAATGTTATACATATTATTGCTTGGATGTTTAGTCCACCCCATCCATCTTAGAGCATGGCTATCATTACCGATGTTAGTCATATATCGCTAATTTTATTTGCCTAAACTCATTCTTTTTTAATAGAAATACTATCTTGATATTTTTCTAGTTGTCTTTTGACTCCAATTGCTCACACCAACTTTAGGTCCCTTGTCAATTAGTGGCTTAGCCTCCCATCTTTTTTGAAGATTATTCATCCTAAATACTCTAGTCACATGTTTGTTTTAGGTTTCCTACATTACATTTGTGTTGACTTTTAGTTGTCATCCCCATCTTTGAAAAGATAGTTGTCATGCATGACTACCATTAATCAAATGTAGTTCTTTTCAAGTTGTTCATATCATCATCTTCATGTTTTAGTTTATTTATCTTTAGATGGAATATTATCATCTTGCTGAACCTCATTATATCACCAAGACTAATAGTGCTAGCAATAATCCTCTCACATCAATATTGACTCCTTTGACTTTAAGAGAGGAGACCTATTTTTATAACTTATACTATTAATTAAAAAGCTATTTCAACTATGTGATATCTCTTAATTTTTTTCCATATTTTCAATATAGAAAATCATGTCCCCTACATAATTTATTTACTTTTTTTTTTTAAAAAAAAGAGTCAACAATTGTTCATAATAAAAGAGTTTCAAAATCTCTCTTTATCGACTCCACTTTTTGCACACAAAGGATAGCACTTAAAGCACTCTATCAAATTTAATTAATTTAGATATAGGGTATTGTAAGGCTAATATGAAACTCTATTTGGTAATCCTAATGAATAGTACTTATCCCACTGAATCAAGCAATCGGCCAAATACCCTACAAATTTTATTCTAACCGAATATCCTATTGAAAAGGCACAATTGTCATCTCTAGTTGAATTACTTCTAAGCATGCACAAGTTAAACTATTAGTTAGTATACGGACTTATAAATATACATTTGGTAATTATAAAACATAAACACTGACGTGTTGCCTTAGCATGCGTATAGGCATGCATGTAATTAAATATTAAGTCTTATTTATTTGGTGGTGGGTCAAAGCCAATTAATTAGTTCTGTGAGGGTGCGTAACGTTAAATTGTTTACGCATGAGAGATACCATTATTAATATTGTTAAAAGAAGTGCAAATTTGAAAAGGAATTTGATGCGAATATTGTAATGTTTAAGATCAATTATTTGAGCTCTCTGATCCATATACTAAATATAAATTTTTATGGGTTATATAACTTTTTAACTCAAATATTAAATCTTTTAGTTATAATATAAAATGATTTCTATCTGATTTACGTTTCTTTTACTAAGGTATATAGTGAGTTTGTCCCATAGAAAGACTTAAAGATATGAAAAGTTATTATTTGTGGAGTCTTATGATATAGCACGCTTAGATAATACATAATTATTATCTATTGGTTATAAAATATTGTGTATTAGATGTGAAGTATTGTATATTATTGTGTATATAAATACGGTATATTATCATGCAATTAATATTACATCAATATATAATAATACATAACATTTTATAGTCAACACATAGCAGTTGTATATTGGTTGAGTATCACTTACATTTGAACTTACATTTAGTGCATTTATTAAAATAAATTTGACCAATTTTTGTAGCTGGTTTATTTTAGTAAGTATGATATTAACTCAAATGCTTGCTTAATTGATTAATTCAACTTAAATTTGACCAAGTTTTGTAGCTGGTTTATTTTAGTAAGTATGATATTAATTCAAATGCTTGCTTAATTGATTAATTCAACTTTAATTTTTTGTAGAAAGGATTTGCAGAAAGGGAAGTTATGAGGAATTAAAATGAAGAGATTGGAGAAGAGAGAGGACAGAAAGTTTACAATTTTAAGTAGGAAGAATATTATGACGAACAAGAGGATTGTAGGCAGCTCGTAGAGGTGCGATTTATGAAGTAGCTCTCATGGTGAAGAAGGGCAATTTCTTTTGACCAATCCTATATTTAAAAAAAAATTGAATTAAAAAATTTACGTATCTGTTATTCTCTGTAAGGAACTCACTAGAATTTTGTCTCTTAATAACTAGCGATCTTTTCAAATCAACAAGGGAGAATCTAGTACATTCTGATATAGTTAGTTAGTTAATGTGTTTCTAAAACTGAATTAGAATTAAATTTATTTGTTTAATACATTAGTTTTGAAAAAATAATTTATTGAGTTTCCTAATTATTTTTATTATTTATATTCTTGTAAAGAAAAGGAGAAAGAACCAGATTGGTGACTCATAGGCTGTTAGGTTTTTCCAGCTACAGTCAATGGCTTGAGAGCTGAGGAGAATAAGCCATTTACCAAACTGTTAACTAACAGTGTGACTTCTGTTCAAAAATATGAACAAAGTTATTTAATATAATATATATGCGACTTATATTTAGAGGTCTTGCCTCCAGGTTATAATTTAATATTTTGGTGTAACACTAAGAGAATATAACTTTTTCATTTATGTCAAAGTAAAACAAAATTAATGCTTTGTTTGTTTCTGATTTTCTCATAAGAAAATAATTTTAACTATATGCTAAGCATATTTAGAAAATAATCATGCCGGAAGTGTTTCTTTTCTGTTTCTTCATGGAAATATACGAGCTAAATTATTCATATTTTTAATTGAAAACATAATAATTATATTTCATACAAGATAATAAATGAAATAGAAAATATAACATTATCACAATTCCACAAGATGAAGCGTAACTCACCTTTGATCTCTTAAATATTGTATAGAAGTGAGCAATAAATTCATATTATTTTTTTCTTTTCATTATAAGAAGTCAAAACATTAAGCCATTTCATGAAAAATAAACTAATGAAATCTCTCTCTCTCTCTCTCTCTCTCTCTCTCTCTCTCTCTCTCTCTCTCTCTCTCTCTCTATATATATATATATATATATATATATATATATATATATATATATATATATATTGCTTGAGCCACCTCTCCCAACTAACAAATATTCAAACTATAAACCGGTAATAAGATGTTCCATCTAACACTCAAGTGGCAAGATTCTGATAAGCCATCAAATATTTAAAAAAGAAAATACAGGATCTGGATTTGATACAAAAAAAAAAAGGAACAATAACAATAAATGTTTTATAAATAGTAAATAATACAGCCTACCCATTCACAGAACTTTATGTATATTCTCAATCATTGTATCATTATTTTGTACAAAATCATGTCTTCTGTATTGGAGCAAATTAAATTCATTAAATAAATTTTCCTATTCACAGATCAGTCCTTCATCTCTGATTTCCAATGCATGTCGTCTGAGTTGCATTCTACCAGGATATTTGTCTGCAATAATGTAAAAACTCAAATCAGCATCAATTCTCAAATAACTAAAATGCAGTTGTATGTACATGTAAATTTATAATTAAAGTACTTACTCAAGGATTTCTTTCCAGCCAAGATCAGCACCATTAGGATCACTCAAACTTAGAGCATCCCAGGGATCGAAGGGAGTCGAGCTCTCCGAATTGGCTGCAGAAATTTCATTTGAATTAATATGTTCTTGCTTCAGACTAACTGATGGAGTGTTTTCTGGTGAGGCTGAAACGAGGGACGGAGCGTTTGAATGGAACAGTAAATTCTGGTTTTCATTTCCGTTCACCTCAGGCTGGTCCTGATGAGGAAGAGTCTGATAATTATTAGGCATTTGAGTTGTCGCCGGAAGCGAGCCATGAGCAAGACCAAAGGAGCCATTCTGTAAGGCCTCGAGCTGTCTGCTCACTTGGAGTATGTCGGCGATGTTTCGGAGAGGAGCAAGTGATGAACCCAAGAGATTGGTCATATTCAAATTTGAAGAAGAATTTGAATTAGAAGAAGAAGCAATAAGAACTTGGAGAAGTCCCTGTAAGATCTGCACTTGTGCTAGGTTTGCGGCATCAGCAGCTTGAAGCTGAAGAGCACTGCCCCATGAATTTGTCATTCTGTTGCATGAATTGGAGGAGGAAAGAAGATTGGGTAAGTTGGCTAGGAACTCTAGGTCGGCTCGTCGGCGATGTGTGACCGGGTCAATGCCCATAATGAGTAGTTTCTTCTTGAGGTGCGTGTTCCAGTGATTTTTAATCTCATTATCTGTCCTCCCTGGTAGCTTGGTAGATATCAAAGACCACCTACCATGAGAAAAAAAAAATCAATTATACAGTTAGTTTCATGAGCTTGCATTCAAAAAATCTTATGCTAGCTTTCACCCTAAGTTCTATCTCTTAAGTCAAACACTTTATCACAAAGAAAACAAACAAAGCAGAATTCTTGTATGTTTGAATTTAAAGAATATATGGAAAAAATATCTCAGAAATTGAAATGAACGATGAATTATTTCATGCATCAAAATCTTCCTCTCTGCTAATTAAGATTATTATTTTTGTGAAGAATAAAGCAATAATGTTGGATAGGATTTCTCCAACTAAGATTTTGCATATCAAGGATACATAGTTAGTACTACTAATTATAATATAAACTCCTTAAGAAAGAATAAGTCCTAATCTTTGCTAGAAGAATCTGCCTACAAATGCGAAAATATTTACATGAGGCATTCCTTCTAAGAAAATCTTCTAAGAAATTTCTTGTAAATATTTTTTAAAAAAAAAAATATCAGATTAATCTTACTTGTTCCCGAGCATCGAGTGGAGATGGATGATAAGCCCTTCCTCCTCCTCTGAGAACTTCCCTCTCTTGATGTCAGGGCGGAGATAATTTGTCCATCGAAGCCTGCAACTCTTTCCACAGCGGTTAAGTCCGGCGTTTCGTGGAAGATGCCTCCAACTTCCATGGCCATGCTTCTTAATATGTTCGACAAGCTTCTCATCTTCTTCTGGCGTCCATGGCCCCTTCTTCACCCCGACCTCATCACAGCAAGGAGATCTTCCCATTAATTTCAAGCTCTCTATCTCTCTCTCACTCAACCTTGTTTTCGTTGAGAACGGCAGAGATGAGATCGTTAATTTGATTTGTTATGGACAAGAGATTAAGCTGTTTTTATAGAGGTCCAAGGCTGTTTCTGAACCTCTTCTTAAATTATTAATTAATTTCAATAGGGACTAACAAGGCATTTAAAAAAACAACATAAGCCGCCTTTCATATTCCCAAAGTTATTAAGATCAACATGTATAGCCATGTACCATATTCATTACATGCAAAATATACTATATGTTGAGACTTCGTTACGGTTATGACATTAGATGAAAGATTACAGTATCTATATATATATATATATATATATATATATATATATATATATATATATATATATATCTTTTGCGGAATTTTATCTTGAGTTGGAAATAATATTTTGAACTAGTTTGAAAAAAATTTGAAACTCTAATATGAGTTTCTAAATTAATTTAATTTATCAGACCGATTCAACTTAAAATATCATATGAGATACCTACACTTATAAACTGATTATGTATCAAACAATGCATAATATACAAAAAAATGTTAAATTCACTCATAATTTCACGGTATACCATGTCTCTACTACCAAGGATACTGAGGTAATACAACTTGCATCTAAAAGAGACAACAAAATAATTTATTAATTAATCTCATCTTGCCCAATAACTTATCCAAATTGCCTTGCTTAGAACTGTTGTGGCTCCCACAATAAATATATTGCGTGCCCTAATTGCTCAAACAATGACCCAAAACCTATGTCACATATGAAATTAAGGGCTTGCTTGCTGCCAAAAAAAAAAAAAAAAACTTTTTTGACCTATCACAGCCTTCCACCTGTGACATTAGCTAGTAACCTAATCCTCAATTTTTTTTCCTGCTTAATTACGTGCCATGCGTTCAAACCAAGTTACAGCTTCAAGGCTTTATCTTACTGTGTAAGGAGAACATTAGCCATTAATTAACATTACCTAAACATATATATATATATATATATATATATATATATATATATATATATATACTATATATATATATATATATATATATATATACTACTACTTACAATATTCTCCACTATAAATAGATATTGTAATAGCCATTAATTAACATTAGCTAAACATATAATTATGATAGTGTAATAGATGCTTGGATATAATAGCAATATATAATTGCAATATTATATATATATATATATATAACATTTTTTAGGAGAATATTGCAAGTATATATTGTTAGTATATCCAAGCATTTATTATAGTGGAGAAGGAGATTCATCAGCTTGACAATATTCCTTGATTATAAATTTTGCGATTCTTGAAGAGGGTTTAGAAAAGGGCCAAAACTCTTTGTGAAATGAGCCAAAGAGGCCACACTACACTCCTTGATTAATGAATGAAAATTTGACAAAATTTTTAAAAGGAGGGACACCTTCCATAAACATGATTTGATGATAGAAATATATTGACACTTGATGAAGAGAGCTTGAAAGATGAAAGAAAAACCCACATAGTTTAATTTTCAATAGAAGAAAGATCTCCAAGATCATTAGCACTCTCATCACTTATATTAAAGCAATAAATCTTCTCATCATTAATAGGAGGATTTTTTGTTGCACAAATTTCATTAATGACTTTCTGAGAAGATTGAACAAGATGACAACTATCATCCTTATTAAGATTCAAAAACATTAAAAAAAAATTATTTTTTATTTTAAAATCAAGAAAGTATCACAAGATTTATTAATATTATCTTACAACAACTCAAAAGCACCATCAATGTTCAACACATCTCAAACAGGTATCTCCACTTATCATCACTATCAAATCAACAACTATTTCCTAAATATTTATGATCATTTCTTACCTTAGAATTTATGATGCATGTAGAGTATAGAAGCTAGATATCATTATTCATCTAAAATTCTCTCTTCTCTTGATATGAGGAATTAGAGCCAAGTCAAAATAATGAGATGATATTTTTGACCATAAAGTAATTATTAAAGAGATTAGGTACATAATAGGGGTGTGCATTATTTGGTTTTAATCAAAAAATCAAACCGAACCAAAGTTTTTGAGTAATTTGGTTTGGTTTTGAACTTAGTAATTTTGATTTTGGTTTTAATTAATGAAAACTTTGGTTTTTGGGTCGGTTTGTTATATGTAATAAACCAAAGTAATTATATGTAATATGGTATTATTAATTTATGTATAATAGGCTTATCTATTATACATTTATTTTTATTTATTTTTGAATACTTTGTAGGTATTTTTTTGTTGGACCATTATCTAATTTTCTAAAATATTCTGGTCTCATAATATGGTAATATAGTTTCATCAACTTCTAAGTTCAAAACATCATTTAGGTAAGTAAAAATTAGTTTTAAATATTTTTTTTAGAGCATGAAGTAGTTAATTGTATTTTTGATTATATTTATGTTATTTTGCTTATTGATTGTTCATTATATAATAAAAAAATTATGCAAATAATTTGTAAATGTAGCTAACTTCGGTTTATCCAAAACAAAACCAAAATAACTGAACCAAATTATTATTCGGTTTGTTTGATTTTGTATTTTATTTGGTCGGTTTGGTTCAATATTTTTAGGAATCTAAAACCAATCGGTTTTAAAAATTTATCATCCAATCCATCCAAATCAACCAAAAGCACACCCCTATACATAATATAAACACCAAAATATTATTATAACAACTTATATGAGTATCCCTATTTGGCATCCTAATAAGATCATGAAAAACAACTTAAGAAACATGGTTATAATTTTTTTTCATTAATATTATTTTTCAACAATTCAAAAGCACCTTCAAGGTTCAACACATCACATTTTAGTGTCTCCATTTCTCATTCTTACAAATTATCAACAACTTATAACAATATAAGTATGATCATTTCTTATCTCAAAGTCTTTGACAAACCTAGAGGTTTAATTCTTTCTTCAATTGAACAAAAGGAAGCACATTCAAGTCAAGATAATAAGAGAATATGGTGAATCATAAAATAGCAACAACAAAAAATTAAGCATATAATAGACATCAAAATTGATGTGCTTATTCTATGGGTCTATTTGAGACAACTGTAGCTATCTAAAAAGTAATGACGAAGATGCTGCAGAAGAATGAGCTATTTAAAAGGTTGCGGTAGGACTTACAAATTTTTTTTATTGTCAAAAAACCAAACAACAGTTTGTTGGCCATCATCATAGCTTTTTAGCCGCATATTATTCAAAACATGGTGGATCACAATGCCCCAAATGATACTGCGGCGCAATGCGGCACCACGTCGCACCGCCACGCCAAACACACTCTTGTCTATGATTGTATAAAAAAATGAATAATTTTCACTGCATCTTAAAAAAGATACATGAATAATACTTCATATGAAAGGGGATTATTAAAAATGTGGTTTGAATAAATTTATAAGTTTAAATAATCAAGTACATGCAATGAAAAAAAATCTTATAAATGTTTCAAATATATTACATTATTTTTAGAATATCTTTTTTGTTATAAACAATTCAATGCTAATCTCAATCTAGAATTTATAATATTTAGAATATTTACATAACATATTTTAAGGAAAATGTATCCATGTATAACCTAACATGATGAAGACAAAATCATTCTGTGTAGATCATTTTTTAAGCTGGAGTATATACTATTTTCTCTTTTTTATGAATTATTATTTGTGAATATAAATATTTTTAAAACAAAAAAAAAGCTCTAAAAGGAAGATGGGGGTATGATCATCTATTAATTTCTATGACTGGAGCTACCAATGCGCGGTAATTGTTCCCTAATACTAAGGAGTTATATATATATATATATATATATATATATATTCTTTCTAAATGCTAAGCAAGCATACAATTTTGCAACATGCATATCTAGCAATTATAATTCAATCTTAACTTTTTTAAACAGGCCATTCCGATCATATATTTAATTATCTATTTAAAATAAATAAACATTCAAAATTACATTTAAATTATTTTGTGAACTGTCGTCAAAAAAAAAAAGACTTACAAATAAATTGATTTATAACTTCTATCATTATTTACAGTTTTTTCCAACTATTTAACGCCATTCGTTCACACTATTTGATTAATCAAAAGGAATATTTTTACATGATTCTTTCAAAAAGAATTGCATCTTTTTCTCAATTTTAGTTAAGAACTTGCTTGAAATTAGAACTAGACAAAAGATTAAGTCTTTAAATTCTTTATTTAATTATTCAATGAATGTAATCTGACATGAATTAAAATTTTCAACTCACAAAATGTCTTTAAAATCTCTATTAAAAAAATTTTAGTTTTAATATTCAAATTAATAAAAAATCATTATTTTTAAAATTATATTTCTCATCTACAAGAAATCAAATGAGCAATAAACATTCTTAGGAATTAGCCCCATTCCATCCATATATATATATATAGGCATATAATTGTTTACATCAGGGACTCGCATCAGCGCTGGCATTGGCCTATTTCTCCGACAAGTAAAAATTTATAAATTCCAATATAAATCTAATATAATAAAACTTAATTAAATTAATCAATTTGGGCAGGCTCGTCCACTGGCCGGCCAAAAGCGCATGAGTCTTGAAATGCACTATTGTCACGTAACAACAAATTTGACTAATAAGGCTTAGCGATTATTTAATAAGATGAAACAAATTTCGTTAGTAAAGCAACAATATTTTTATTTTTCATAATTGAGTTTTCTTTGGTAAGTTCTAAGCATTTGTCAATTAGTTCAGAAAAGGACTTGATACGTGTAAAAGTTTTAATTTACGGCCACGCTTATTTTTATTCTATCCACACTGCTGCGCGCATGCCAGTAATCAGAAATACACGGAATTATATATATATATATATATATATATATATATATATATATATATATATATATATATATATATATATATATATATATATATATATAAAATTTTAATTGTAGTTTATTAATGGAAGGATTTCTCAATGTTGCCAATTTTATTAAAATTATTTGGACAATTTTGACAACATTATTAGGATTTATTATGTTTCAACCAATGCAAGTATAATATCATAATAGTATTTTATACTAAATTTTAGTACTAATATAAAAGTTTTATATGATAAATTTAGTAGTGTTATCAGGGTTTCTTTTTTTCTTTCATAGAATCAGAGTTTGTTGCCTTTATTTTAAAATAGGCTAACTATTATTCTTATTTGTAATGCTTTGTAATACTATATTAAAAAAAAAAAAAAAAACAAACGTTCATACCCAATAACCGTATCAAAGCAAACTGCTTGTCAACTTTGTAAAGCCTCTAACTAGCAAACAATTTTGTCGCATAGGTAGTCAATGTTTTTTTTCTTACTGCAATAGATAATAAAAATAATATTAAATTTAAGAGGAATTTATATACATATCCCACAATTCTTATGTATTTATATATCTAACACCTAAAATTTAATTTTTACATATATATACAACACTCTAATCTTTAATATCACATCAAAAATACCACTTCATTTACTTTATAAAAGTGAAATACATATTTTTAAGTATAGAAAAGTGTTAGATAAGTAAATATCTAACTTTAGCTGTTAAATATATAAATATATAAGAACTGTGTGGTATGTATATAAATCTCCCTAAATTTAAGAGGAATTTACATACATATCATACAATTTTTATATATTTACATATCTATCATCTAAACTTCAATTTTTATGTATATAATACTCAAATCTTCAATGTCACATAAAAAATATTATCATCACTCACTTTTTAAAAGTTAAATACACTTTTTAAAGCATAGGAAAGTATTAGATATATAAATGCATAAGAATTGTGTGATATGTATGTAAATCCTCCTAAATTTAAATGCTTTGTTATACTCTACATTTGAAATTATTAGAAATTGAGTAAATAAATTTAAATTAAAATAATAGTAATTGTAGTTTATTAGTTAATGTTAATTAAAACAAAAAAAATTATAATTTTAAATTAATTTAAATTTAAAATAGTGATAATAATGTGATAGTTAAATAAAAAGAGAACGAATGAAATTATTTAAAAAGAGATGATTCTCCTATAAAAGAATTCGCTACAAATACACTATATCTATCACGCTGAAAGTAGTTTTGAGATATCTAAATTGTCATCTCATGATAATAGGTGGCCGTCTCGACTCCTCTCCTTATAAAATGAGAGAAGGAAGACTAGACTTGAATGTCTATGTTTGGCAAAAAATGGGCCACTTTAACTATAAATTTATTAAATTTAAATGATTCTATGGCTAATTGATTGTAAAAAATATATGACCAACAAAGTTTTTTTTAGATATTTGAGTGAATTAATTATAAATTCGCACACATATAAAGCTTTGATTCTAAGTTCTTGTTTTTTTAGTTGAAAATGTAAGCTTTTAACTAATTTGTTAAGTTGGCTTTCATAAAAGCTCAAATTAGTCTGAATGATCTTTGGCAACTTGACGGATTTTATTGCCGAGGATGATTATGCTGAAGTTTTTGATACACAAAGTCAAGTTTTTTTGTTTTTTTTATTTTGGCTTTTTTCTGTTATTTATGTATCGAACTTCATTTTGTCGTTCTTCCCTCTTGTTTCGTATTTTCGCTGCAGGAGGTATCTTCTTTCTTTTTGACACCTGATATTTCTGTAATCTTCTTGTAACTTTTTGGGGTATTAATATATTGGGCCAAGCTCTCAGTTTTCCTAAGAAAATCCCAATGTGTCCTCTAAGGGATAGAACAGGACCTCAAGTGGTCAATTTTAATCATTTTTTCCGACTAGTTCATAAAGGTCGTGAACAAAGAACCAGAAGTAGCAATAAGGTACTGAACGACAAGCTGTTAGCGTCAGCCCTCCTGCTATGAAGCTGAGAGCTTTGAACTTGTAGAGGTCCTAAACTCTAGTGATTGTTCGAGTATATATATATATAAGTTTGAGTGCTTCATCTAAATTCATAATTTTCAATATATAAACATCTCTTTTAAAAAATAAATTATGAGTTTTTTTATTAATTTTCTTTTGCTGGTTGCATGCACGAGGCTACTTTGAGCTGTGATGCTTTCCCATCGCATCAACTCTCCCCTGCCACATTAAGCATTTTGCACTGTGTTACAGTTAAAAATCAAGTTTATATTAAGCATTCCATCTAAGCATCTAATATAAATTCTGTCTTAGATATTAATGTATCTTAATAGCCAAACGCTATTCCAACTTCGAATACTAACTACCTAAAATTCCTTTGTTAACATTAAAAATATGGTTGGCTTCTAAAACATCAATAGTCAATTAATGAAATTATAATGAAGAAATTTTTAAAATAAGTATAATTTAAAACATAATTAGTAATTTAAGTTTCTTAAAAATAAAATTTAAATATAGGTATAATTACCGTTTATCTACTACATGAAAGTCGTCCGTTAAGCGGCGATTATACTTGTATTTTTAAATTACGTATCTAAGCATAAGTTATATATAAATTAGTTTAGCGGGCCTCTAAATAAAGTGACGGTTAATTAAGCATTAAGCGGGATATTTAAATATTATTTTTAAGATACTTAAATTACTAATTATAATTTAAATCATACTTATTTTAAAATTTTCTTCAATTATAATCCACATAACAGTGCATTAATACCGCAATCTTTTGATATAGTAAATCAAGTTTATAATCTCTTCTCTTAAGCAAAACCGTTAACGAATAACAGATAAAATAGTAATTCCATCTAACCTCCATACATGCATGATTATGTTATAATAGAATTTATATTTTGAAAGAATAGTATATTCGAAAATTTTGACTTTGAAATTTATGTTAGTATTCAATGATGCGGATGGTTAGTTAGTAAATACAAATATTTTGAATTATATTAATCTTTATATATTATATGGCTATGTGACTACTTGGATTATTTTCAAATAGATAAAATCAAAATTTTAAATTAATGTAGATGGGTGACTCTTTTGCTTTACATTAATTTAGAATTAGAAGGTTTTAGGTAGACCATCACTTTACCTGGAGTTGCGAATAGTTATAATTAATTCTATTTTAATTTTGACCACTTCCTAAACCTGGTAATTAGTTGTCAGTAAAGAATTAAAATTTAAGTATCACTTTTTTAATACATCACAAAGATCAAAGTACATATAAATAATAAAATGGAATATAAGAAATATCATAATTTTCTTATAAAAATTTTAAAGAGAGAAAAATTATAGGTCATACAGAATTTCAGTGTTCTACTATATATTTGGAATATTCTACTATATATTTGAAGTTACATAATTTCAGTGTTCTCCTTTATTGAAAAGATGAAATTATAAAGTTATGATTTATTCCTCTATTGTTATAATACAAGTTTTTTAAATTCTAACATTAATTGAGTTATATTGATTCGATAATAATCTAGAAATAATAATACTATAATAGTTGTATTATATTACTTGTGCTACAATAACTATTGGTAGTGGTGCCAAAAAAAAAAATTTAGTTGGGACATAATTTAATATTAGCTATTAAATTATTATTTTTTATTTTTTTGTATATTCACAAATCATAAAATAATATTTTAACAAAAGTTATTAAAAATTTACAATAAATTTAGAGCTAATTTCATAAAATATATATATAGATATGTCACTGTATTTGAATTTATTAAATATTTTATATTTTTTATCGAATCACTAATGAATCAGTATTTACATTTTTAACGATTTTCATATTTAAAATTATTTTATTAAAACCACTTAAAATTTGAGGTTAATTTTAAATTATTAATTAGATTAATTAAATCACTTGTAAGATACAATTCTAATCAAGATGTTTGTTCCAACTTTAATTCAATTTGAAATTTCAAAATTTAAAAGTAAGATAAAATATATTTTTATTTGATTGTTCTTAGAAACTCATAACGTATTATGCAAATGATTTGAAAAAAATAATATTTTTTTTATCTTAATATGTTATTATTTTTATCATAAATTTTTTTTATATTTTTAAATTTTTTTATTAAATTACTATATATTACGAAATTATTGTTTACTTATTAACATTTATTATATTATTCAAGTAAAATATAAATTTATTCTGATTAGCTCAAATAAATAGTGCTTGGACGGGGTGCAAAAGCAGGAGGATAGGAGTTAGAAACTCAAAAGCAAATAAAGTCAGAAAAAGAATCCTTGAATGACACTCACAAATTGAAGAGAGAATGAACATGAAGAGAATACTTCTGCTTACCGCCATGGCGGCTATTATAAAGCATACAGCAAGAGAGAATGAACATGAAGAGAAGCGGTTGAGGACAAGAGGACAGAGGTTGAAGAAGATGACCAGTTTGGTTTTTCTTCTAAGAGAGAATATACAATTAGAAGAGGGTAATTTATATTAGCTGTAAAGTTAATGCTTGGGTAAGCAAATCTCTCATGTAATCTTCTTATGAATATTTTTACATGTGAAAAACAACTTGAATTTTACTTTTTTTTTTTTTATATTAACGAAAACTTCTACGAAGGATCACAGTGAAAAATAAAGTATTATTAATAAAAAACATGACTTAATTATGGACAAACTCAATGCATGACTAATCCGAAAAGTTTTTGTTCGAGGAAAAGTGATGCTTGATGTGGCATTCTCACTCAGATTGAGAACTTGTTCAGTTTTTTAAAAAAATTTGATGTTAGTACTCCCATCAAATAGTTGAGAAATATATTACTACTTTAGATTCTCATCATAAACTTAAGCTTTTAGATTAAAAATAAATTTGACCACTAATATATAAATATATTTGATATCCTTTTGATTCACTTACGAACATCAATTTAGAATAATTTAGACATTCTTGATCTAATTTGGGCCATTATCACTTTCTTAAAGTAGAAATATTTTCATTTTATTTTAAATAGTGACTTCAGAAGGACATATATGGTGCTAAATTAGAAGATGCAAATAAGAAAAAATGCGTGAAAGATAAAACCCATGAAAAATACCTTCAACTGCAAGTAGTTTGTCTCCCATTCCAAATAATAAAATTGAGCAGAGATTCTGATAGGCTTCAAAGTTTTAATATATTATTTTTTTACTATATCTCATCATTTTTGATAGAGGAAGGAAGAAGAAATCTGAGTTCTAGAAAGGCTTATCATCTTCTGGTCTGATGAGATTGTGATTAGCATTTTAAATAACATTGGAGACATTTTCAAGCAATAGACAAAGCGAATATTTAACATTTTAAAGTGAGGAATAATTACTAAGTTTGTTTGATTGATTAGTATAAAGAGAATCAACCAAAATAACTTGATCATTTTCTTAAGCATCATGATAGATGGTAAGATCTAAATTATGATCAGTACTTTGCAATGACAGTGAGATTATTGAATTATTATTAATTAGATCGGCATGAATATTAATAAATCTCTCCAGAACTAGAGGAGAAGAAAAATAATTTAAATGAATAACCACAATAGATGAAATATCTGATCGTTCATAATGCTAGTTCGAATGGCTAGTGATAATGGGAAAGAGGCTTTGATATTAGTGTGAACTTAGTCAACATCATCTTCAGACTGTACTATAACTTCAACTATGATTGAGTCAATTGAGTTGAGAGGTTTTATTTCTAAAATACTAATTTCCTTGCATGAGCTAATATAATGGTCAAAAATATGTCAAAATGATTGTTGATTTTTTTTTTTTTTTGGTAATGAGGTATTTATCCACCACTAATGCGTATGTGTGTGATTGCGTAGTAATCCGACGCAGCGATCCGCGGTGTACCTCTTTTCTTTAAGGTAGTGCGCATTTCACGAAGAGGAATCGAATGGAATCGAGATGCGGCAAATTCGCCTCACCAACTGAGCTTTGAATTTTGATTTGTCTGCCATCATCGGAGTTTTCGATAGGACATATAGTGGACAGATTCTTAGTCCGTAGATTTTTTAGTCGGTTACACGGAATTCAATTGACAATTCAAATAGATAACTCTTTGAATAATATTGTCAGTTAGGTGATTGCTTAAGCATTTCATCCAACTACAATAACTTTTACGTCAAAAATTTACAAAAGATATACATTGCACATTTTCATTTGTTAATAAAGCTAAATAACCCTCCATCTCTTAGCTCGGTTGGTGGGTGCTTTCGGCAGGGAACCCCGGAAAGTTCGATTCTCTCCAGGCGGAGGCAGATCTACGTGTGGGGAAAGTAAATTACCGACACGTGTGATGAATGTGGTAGCTGAGATTAGTTATAACGACGTCACATGAGATGGGTGGGGTGTTGAATATAATTCTTATTAATAAATTTTTCAAAAAAAAAATAAAGCTAAATAATCTTAAAATATTCTTCATATAAAAGTGTTAAAAATATTATAATAAAATTCATATCATACATAGAAAAAATATATACCTATTAAAAAAAATTAAGAAGAAAATAATGTATTATTAAAAATTGTGAATTTTTTTTGAAGTTTCAAGGAAGCAACGTATAAAGTGCTCATACGACAAAAATAAATCTTAATGATTTTGCCGAAGAATGCCATAAAAGCCCTTTTCGAAAAATACAAATTGTACTTAAAAGAGAGAAACGAATAATAAACGACAAAAGAAAGTAAACTTCTTCTTTCTTTTCATTTTTTTCTCAATAAATTTTGCTTTTGACATATTTGAGAACATTATAATGTCTACATTCCTTACCAAAATCATATTACATTGCAGAAGTCTAAATTGCAATATAATATATCTTGTTGAAATAATGGTTTATGGTTAGTTAATAATTGACTTTGATATCAAGCCGCGAGGATCGGGCTAGCTTATAGGTTAACAACCAAATAATAAATTAATATTATTAAAATCTTTTTATTTATAATAAATAGAAAAATATAGCAATTCCATTTAAAACGAAAATTTTGATTGAAGTTGGACATACATGTGTCAGCTAAGCAATCAGCTAAGCAATCGGTCAAATTAATAGTCTTAAATAGCGTTGTTCTAAATAAGTAATTAAAAAAACTCACATGGCTAAAATGATTTTTTGGCACGTTAATATACAGTTATAAAATACCCAAGTAATGCCTCCGTTTTCATAAATAACATTTAAATATTAGTATTGCCTTGCCCACAAGTTATTACTTCTCCTGCAGGGGAGACCAAGCTCAGGCATTGCTTAAAGTATCATGACGTAGACTTGTTAAGTATTGCTTCCATATTATTTTGTTACAAAAAAAAAAACAAGTCAATTTTATAAGATAAGCCTGACTTCAATAAAATTTTTAAAAAATAATGGCAGCAAGTATAGTCAAAGTCTATTATTTCTTTAGGAAATTGAATTGGCTAGACTTAGGATTTCGATCAGATGGAGAATATTATCATTTAATTTTTATCTTCATATATATATATATATATATATATATATATATATATATATATATATATATTATATATATATATTATTACTTTTGTGGAAATCTTTAACATTATATTTCTCATCACAATCTTATATATAAAAACTTCTTGTAGTGAAATAAAATAAAAAATTTCACTCCATATCAATTTGAGCACTTATTGAAATATTATTAAAATGTTGATTATAATTATATATAATTTAAAAAATATGATATTTTTAAAAGAATGCAATTAATAATTGATTTAATAATATTAAATATGGGGAGTGTGATTTAAGTAAAAATTTTTATAGTGAAATCATTTAAATTTTGTGTATCGAAAAGCCTTTCATATATATATATATATATATATATATATATATATATATATATATATATATATATATATAAGGTAGATATGGAGGTTGATATAACACTTAAAATACCACTAGTTGAAATGCAGATCTTGATGTCAAAGGAAGTTGATCTAAGTTGAAGCTGACCGAGATCAACTTAAAATATCATTAGAAACTTTGGGATATCAATTAAATCTCTAGATAGCTCTTAAACATTGAGTGTTTATAGTTAAATCGAGCGTCTTGACGAGCCGGATCTAACAAGCCTTAGATCTCATAATTCTGACTTCATTTGAGCATTCAAATACTTAAAATACATCAAATGATCAAAAGAATCATTTTGAGTCGTCTGATGGAGAGGAGTGGTTGGGATTTTGTATATATTTGAGCGTCCTCCATCTATAAATATCTTCTATGAGGGAGAGCGAAGAGGAGAGAGTCAAAGCTTAAGATCCAAGCATATCTCGCGTAATCGACCGACCTCCGTTTGGTCAACCACCGCCGTCGGTCGCCGCCATCAGCCGCCATCGCTGATCCTTGCCGTCGTTGATCCTTGCCGTCGTTGATCCCCGCTGTTCTCCATCATTTGCTACCACTGGCAACTATTACAATCTGAACGTGATTATATATTTATTTGTTGTCGATTACAGGATTCCATTGTCGGCCCTTCATATACAATTAATCGTATTGAGAAAATTTTGTACTCTGAAATAGATACATAGTGGAAGATTTTTACTGGGCTAGGCCCCATAATTTTTTCCTTTTCTAGGTTTTTACACGTAAAAATTCTGTAGTTTTCTTGTTCACTCTTTAAATATATGTGTGTATGCCAGATTTCACAATAAGGCTAAGATGTAAATTTCACTCTATCAAAACTAATTTTCTAGTATGCAACAGAGGTTGATCAACCTATACAATCAATTGATTTAACCCCTGCCAAAAACCATGACACGGATAATGCATGTCTAACATGGTCTATACTATAATAGTAGGCAGCGTATGAAAAATTTGAATCGTATGCTTTGATATAACAAAATGAAGCAGACAATTTTATTTAAAAAAAAAAATCAAAGCACCTGCGGATTATACTAATTTAGTTATATGGGATGTAATAGTTTTTTTGGGTAGGTTTGGGGTCTTAGGGAATTTAAATTTGATCATTTTAATTTCCTTTGTCAATTGAAATATGTTAAATATTCTATCTATCAAGAAGAATTGAACACTTGAAATGATTCAAGACTAAGATGTAAACAAGTAGAGCCGAGTTCGAGTCATCCTCGACTTGAGCTTGATTAATATATTGAGTTCGACCTTGAGCTCAAGTTTTATTTTACAACTTAGTGTCGACTCAAAAGCTAACTCATTTAGTATTGAAGTGATAAACTAATTCTGATTTAAATAATTATTATGATAAAAATAATAAATTGATTAAAAAATAAGAAAAAATAACAAGAAATTACTTGATATAAGAGAATAAAATATAAATTTGAAATATTTTTAATAATTTTATACTTAAATTATTAAATTTCAATATATTTTAAGTATATTTTCTATTAATATTTACTAATTAAGTTGGCTCGCGAGTTAACAAGTTAAGTTAAGCTTGGCTTGAGCTTGGTTTAGCTCATCGAACTCAACTTATGAGTCATTTATCCAATCGAGTTATGTCAATAGCTTAGCCATTATCTCTCACTTTCTAATTATTCCAAGCCAACTCATTAATCATTTTTAACCTGACAACTGGATCACTCTCAAAACCTGCTCATAATTAACATTCATCAAGTGCACTTTCTTGCTATGTAGAAATTATCTATTTATTTCCTTAAGAAAGCAAAGCCTCTTTCATATATATTGGTCATTCTTAGTGTTGATCCTTCTTTGCCAAATATCAGTCTCAAATATAATCAAAGCTCTAATACTAGTTTTTGGGGTTTAGGTAAGGTCGCATTCAAATCGATAGCAAATAATATTTAATATATACATATGAACAGACAAAACATTGAAAGAAATTTCTACAACTTATTATCGTTGTTACAGATTTTATTACGATAATAATTGTGAAAATTTATAGAAAAATTTATAAATTTTGATATAAAATTTATCAGATTAAGGATGAACATCGAGTCAATAAGTATATTTAATTTCATAAAATTAATTTAGAAATAATTTGAATTTTGATTTATATAAATTTATAATCATATTAAACATCTTAATAAGACAAGTTCATCAGCATAAAAAATGAGCTGATTCGAATCAAAATGAGCTCAAATTAAGCTAAAAGAAGCATATTTAAAATTTTTAAAAAATTTATTGAATTGTCAAATGACCTCCAAATTTAGCATGCTTATAGTCAAATCAAGTGGTTTGATGAGACAAATTCAATGAGTCCAAAATTATTCAAATCAGAGATCATTTGGAGTTCATTAGCACAAAATGATTCGAATCCAAATGAGCTCAAATTAAGCTAAAGATACTTAAAAATTTTGAGAAACTAATTGTATGATAAAATGATCCAAATTTAAAGTGCTTATAATCGAATCAAGCAGTTTGACAAGACAAATCTAATAAGTCCAAGATCACTCAAATTGGTAGTCATTTGAATGGTGAAATCATAAAAAAATAAAAAACCTATTTGCGATCAAAGGAATTAATATGAACCGTATGATGGAGTGTTTTGTGATTTTGACTACGATTATCAAAATGCTCCTCTCAGAATTCTATAGATAGGTTGTCATGAGAGAAGAAGAAGCTAGAAGTGAGCTTAAAAAAAATTGTGAGAAAGTTAGAAACTTAGAGTCCATCATATCCACAAGCATCACCTAATCACCGTCTATTATCATCCTCGACCACCATCGACAATCGTTACAACCCAACTACAGTCGCATAGCTATTGTAACCTCATGATTCTAGAACTCTCATCATCTTGATTTTTCAAATATAGTCTTGTAATATCATTATTGGGAAAGTTAGAATTTTATAATTCAAACACATATAATGAACTATTTTAACTGGGATAATCCTCATGATTCTTTTCCCTCTTTCTAAGATTTTCTACATAAAAATTCTAGAGTTTCTTGTTTTTGTTTCAACTATCTATGTGTGTGATGAATTTCTATACTATGCTAAGATGTGAAGTTTTGCTCTACCGCTACGAGTTCTTTGACACACAATAAATTTAATCTTTAATTATCAAATTGGCATCCCCTCCTTTATATTAAAAATCAAGGGCAAAAATTTCTTATTAAAATAATTCATAAATATCATATCGATTAAATTTGTATTAGACATTTCTATGCCAAGCATTTAACTAGGCCTCACAACTTAATATTAATTTCATTAATAAATAAGATTCACATTTCTTATCTCAATATATTAGTTGAGATGTTATTTCTTTCTTTAGTTTCTCAAATTTGAACTTTGAGGAATATATAAGTGTGTGAATTTATCATAAAAATGATTTAAATATTTTAAAAGAATAAAAAAAGATTGAGATGTTACAAAGTTAAATAGTCCCATTTTAAAAAAAGTACATTTATTTAAACCGATTCTTCATCTCCAAAGAACTGTCACAGAACCCTAGTTGATTATGGGTGATTTGAATTGTATTAAGAATACTTTGGAGAAGTCGGGGGGTCGGCTCCCCTTCCCTGTAAGCTCAAAGACTTCAACGATTGTATTCTCAATTATGGTTTAATTGAATTACAAAATTTGGGACTTTCATTTAGTTGGTTCAATCAGCAACTCAATAATCCCATTAGATGCTTACTTGATTTAGTGCTTTGCAATAACCTGGATTTCCACCTTTCCTCTCTCCTATTGGAAAGTTATGGTTACACTTACCTTTGACCATTCTCCTATCATGCTTTCCTCTAGCACTTTGGCAAATTTAAAGCACCGTTTCATGTATAAAAATTATTGGAGCTCCTTTCTTGATTTGCATGAGATTGCTCAGCATTCTTGGGGAGGTTTTGTGGGAGGGGAACCCATCTTTATTCTTTGTAATTGCCTCAAAAAGTCAAAGAAGCTTTAAAAGTTGTTGAATGGAACTCCTTCAATTACATCTCATCTAAAATATCAGAACTAAAAGGCATCTCAATGAGATATACACAAATCTTGAATCCAGTCTTACTTGCCAAGATCTTCTTTCTAAAGCAATCACTATACAAGCTAGCCTAAGTGAGGCCATCTCTTGTGAGAATAGATGGGTGACTCAACGTGCTAAATGTGCTTGGCTTTCTAAGGGTGAGGATGACATCAAATTTCTTTATCAAAGGGAAAAAATCAGAAAAAATAAGAATTCTATCAGCTCATTGAAGTCTAATGGGACCACTCTTAATACTCAAGATGACATTGCTAAGGAGGCTATATCATACTCCTCGCATCTACTTAACAGCCCAACTACTTCTTATTGCAATAATTATTTGGATATTCTCATTAGCTCTCATTTGTCCCAACTAGACAGTGACTCCCTTATAGCTCTTTTATCTCCTGAAGACATAAAGAATGTTGTCTTTTCTATAGGTCCCAATAAGGCTCCTGGGCCTGATGGTTTTACTTCTAAATTTTTTATGGATGCTTGGGACATCACTGGATCTTCATTCATGGAAGTTGTTCACTACTTTTTCTCTTTCTCTAAGCTCCCTCTTAGAGTCAATCACTCTGTTATTACCCTCATTCCTAAGGTTCTTCATGCTAAAGATATAAGTGATTATAGATCTATATCCCTTTTGCAACATTTTCTACAAGGTGATTTTTAAACTACTTGCTGAGAGAATGAAATTTCTCCTTCCTAAGCTCATACACTCAGTCCAAGTAGCATTCTTAAGGGGGTGTGATATTGCTGATAATGTTATTCTTGTAAATAAGATTCTTTTTGGGTTCAATCACAAAAACTGCCCTAAAAGTTTTTGTATAAAGATTGACCTTAAAAGAGTTTGATAATGTCAATAGACACTTTATCCTTCATAGATTGCACTTCTTGAAACTCCCTTCCAAGTTTGTTAATTGGATCCATGCTTGTATTGACAATGTGCCATTTTCTATTATCTTAAATGGTGAATTGAGAGGATACTTCTCTTCTTCCTCGAGTTTGAGACAAGGCTGCTCTTTATCTCCCTATCTCTTTTCTATCAGCATAGATGCTTTCTCTCGGCTTATGGACAATCTCTATGATAGCTCATACAAACCACATCTGAAAAACAACTGATCAATTTCACAACTAATTTATGCTGATGATCTTTTTGTGTTTAGCAAGGCTGACATTACTAACATTAACTGTCTCTCCTCATTTCTTCACCTATTTTTTAGAGAATCCAACCTTTCCTATAATGCTACTAAATCTATTATAAGTTTTTCTAAATCTGTGGATGCTACAGCTAGAGAAGATTTTAGTAATACTCTGGGGTTTCTTCATAAGCTTCATCCTTGGGATTATCTAGGTTTAACTATTTCTCATTCAAAATATAAGCTTTCTAACTATTCCAAAATTTTGGATAAGCTTCATCAATGGTTTAATGGTTGGAAGCAAAATGTTTTCTCTTTTCCTGGAAGATTTAAATTTGTGAGGTATACTTGTTGGAATTACTTTCATTACTGGTGCAGATCCATCTCTTTGCCTAACTGTATAAGGAAGAAAATTACCAACTTTGTTAATGCCTTTCTTCATAATAATGGCAATGAGAACAAACTCATCTCTATTTCTTGGTCCAAAACTGTTAAACCTCTTCTCTCGGGTGGTCTTGGCATCCTTAATCTTGATAACCTTAATGTTTTGTGCAAAGCAAAAAATGATTTGGAGGATTTTTAATTCTAATTCTTTTCTTTCCTCTTAGTTTTTAGGAAAGAACTTCTCCTTTTGAAATAATATCACTTCATCAACATCTTCTCTTTGCAAAGATCTTCAGGCTATAGCTAGGAGAATAAAAAACTATTTTTTTTAGGTTTTCAGCAATAGTAAGCTCTCTTTTTTACTTTGATACGTGGCTACAAGGGTCTTTTCTTTATGATACTTATGACAATGTTTTATTTTCTTGGTTTGATTATTCCTTACATACCATGGTTGGTGAAGTCATATGTAATATATCGTGAAACTTATAGTATAATTCGACTACTCCGGCTAACTGTATTTCAATGATTGGTTCAATTCCTATCAAGGACAAGCCAATTAATTATTTTTAGCTAGATAAAGATTATTATTGATGTAATTCCATCCATTTTTTTCTCTTCAATGACATGCCTAAACTAGACTGGGTGAAGTTTGTTTGGTTTAATGGGCATTCTCTTAAATATGTTACATTGGCTTGGAGGATTATTATGAGAGGATTGAAAACAAAAGATAGTTTAATTCAAAGAAGTATTAATGTTGATCCTTGGTGTGCTCTGTGCCTAAGGGAAAATGAAAAGCATTCCCACATCTTCTTTGAATGCATTTACTCCATGGAGGTTCTTAAAGCCTGCATCCCTATAAACAATTTCTTCCACATTCGATGCACCTTTGAGCAACTCCATCTTCATGCTGATCTGATTAATTGTAAGGTATCAAAGAGCTTCTTCCTTCTTGTTGTTCCAATTTCTGCTCAGTACATTTGGTTGGAAAGAAATCTCCATATTTTTCAATCAAAAACCTCTCCAACTAACATTACTATTTCTAAGATTTGCTATACTATTAGACAGAAAAGTTACAAATGGAGATTACAGGGAAACTTGCCGAATTGCATTTAGTCTTTATACTTCTCTTAAACAGGCTTATTATATTATCTGCTGGCTTGTCTCCACTACCATGCAAGGAGTTCTCTCTCTCCCTTACTGTCGAGCTTGTACTGATTCTCTTGAATGGTATATATTATCTAGCTTTGTTAGTGTTGACCTCACTTTGGAGTGAGCTCTCAACTTTTTTATCGTAGATCTAGGACTCTTATAGACACTAAGAGTTTTTTAGTCTTAAGATACTTCTAGTGATTAGGTGAACACTTAGCCTAACCCTAGAGACTTAGAGGAGTTAGTCATAGGAATAAGTTATGCCATAGGGATTTAGGAGGACTTCTCTACCCTATAGCCTAAACTCAATCCTTGCTTCCTTCTTCCAATTCAAATCAAATCCCAATCCAAATTTCAAATCAAATCTAACTATCAAATGATTGAAACCCATGATTAAATTGAAACTCCAAAACCCTTCCTAAGCTCTTTGATTTCATCTTATGGACTCAGCATTAACCAAATTCAAATCAATCCCAATGATTTTCTCGATATTGATTCAATCTTTCAATCAAATTATCAGAATTCAATTCAAATCCAACTTCAAATGATTCAATCCAAATGAGCCAAATTAAATCAAACTAAACAATTCCCAACTTAAGCCCTTTTGACCTACATCCATGAGCTTGGTCAAATTTGCTTCTAAATCACTCCAAACTCAAGTGATTTTCTCATGAATTATTTATATATTCATTTATATTTTCAAATATAAATGAAATATAAATTCAAATAGCCAAAACCAAATCCAAAATCTAATTTATATATTTTAAGCTAATTCCTTGAATTTGGTCAAATCTTATCCAAATCAAGTCAAAACTAATGAATTTTCTCTTGAATCAATCATTCTTTCAATCATCTATCCAAATATAAATAAAATCTACAATCATCAAGCCAAATCAAAATCAACTCAAGTCCCAACCTAGCCCATTTGACTTTAAATATTCAAATGAGCCAAAACTCTTTTGAACCCAAAACCAATTGTAATTGAATTTATATATCAATCTCAAATCTATATATAAACTCAACTAAATCAAACTCAACTCAAAATTAAGCCAACTAAACCCAATTGGCTCACTTAACCTAAGGTGATCAATTTTACCTACATGAATCAAAATTCAATTCAATTCAAATTAAAGTGAATTAAGCCAATCCAAACTCATCTCATAATTGTTGATCATCCTAGGTTCATCAATTATCACGAATTGGGTCAAATCAAGTCAACCTAGCCCATTGACTAAGTCAACCCTTTAACCTATATGAACTCAAACTAGCCAAATTACAACCTAAACTAAATTGATTACAACCAATGATTCAAATTCATTTTAAATTGATTATTGAACTTGACGAAAGCCTCAATTGAGCCTAATTTGTTCAATTAGTCAACATAACCCAACTTAGTCCAAATTGATCTTAAGGGTCAAATTAACCTAAAACCCAATCAAATCTAAATTAAACTTAACTAAAGCCTACAATATATTTCAAATGATCAACCAAACTCAAACCAAGCCATGATTCAAGACAATTTGGTTAATTGGGTCAAATTAGTTAATTGATCCATGTGACCTATATGAACCCAAATGAGCCATAATTAAATCCAAACCAATGACATCAATATACTCCAAATCATGTACTTGACCCAACCCTTGGTTTGACCTAATTTGACCAATTGGTGAACTTGACCCAACCTAACCTAATTTACCTAAATAGGTCAAATCAATCAAATCAAACTCCAAACTACTTGAAATTTTGGCTAACCTACTTTTAACCCATTTTAAATCTGCCCAAATTAAACTCATAGCCAAATGACCACTTTGCCCTTAGGTCTAGGGCATCCCATGAGATAAGACACATACATATTTGATCATTTCCTCCCCTTGGCCACTTGACACCGATTCATAGGTCCACCTAGGCACCAAGGGACATGGCTGACCTAACCCAAAGGTGGTTGGGTCGGCCATGACTCTTGGGGAGGTGAAATCACCTCCCAATTCCCATTGGAGCATATCAAACCACCAAGGACACCCATTACTCTCATGGAAACCACCTCCCACCATTCCTCCAGTCATGTGAGGCCAAGTGGAATAATTCTCACCCAAATCAAGCTCCCATTAACCATTGATCCACCAAGCCGAAACTATCACCACCGTCCAAGCCAAGGAAGGAGGGGGTATACCCCCCTCATTCTCACTCAAACTCACACACACTCACACTCAATTCAACCCTAGCAGCTAAGAAACGAAATCCCGAGCCTCCCCTTACATTTCTCGAGCCCCCCAAAATCTTCATTCTCAGTTTTACGTGAAACTAAAATAGGGGAGCAAACTAGTGATTCTCATTTCCTCATTTCGCAACCAAAGTGCAATTAATTTTGCACACACCATCCTTGGACCCAGACGAGACAAAATGAATCATTTTCCAAGCTTTGATGGCTGGAGGGTAGAGTTCGATCAAGAATGATTGCTTACGTGTGGGATGGTCTTTTGAGCAAACTGCACTAAATCAAAGCTCGTGCAGCTCAACAGGACTTCATTTCTACCAAACAAAGCTTCTTCAATCGTTGGAACCGCTAGTCACAAGCTCCGATGAGGTATCCCATTAAAATCGATCATTAGCACAAAATAGGTTAGTCATTTGTGAAGAAAACTTGCATCTTGTGTAATTTTTACAAAATAGGTTAGTCCTTTATGAAGTATGTTATTTTCATCTCCATCCGAAGCTCCGGAGCTCGAGATCGGCCACGATGGATGGTATGCCGCCGCCGTTGGGAGGAGACATCATGGACTATCCATTTTGTAAGATCGGAATGAACGGTCCTGATCTGATCACACATAGAACCTCTCTTTTACCCTTTAGAATTGTGCATTTAATCGTGGTCGTCCGATCTTAGATCAAACGATCCACAGAGTTAGCGCATCCACCACCATCCGAGTTAGCCTTCGGATGTGACAACTTAAATAGTCACTCATCGAGACGAAAAGCATCGCGCCCACCACTTGGCTCGATGAGATTAAGGCTTTAATTAGGCCTAATTATTCTATTTTAAGCCTAAAACTTCTAAAAATCATAACTAATCTTAGAAAAATTTTAAAAATATAAAATAGGCTCATTTTAAAGATATTTGAGTAAAATCTAGGAAATTATTAATTAATTTTAAATAATAATTTTGGTTTAATTAAAGTTTAATTAGAAAATTAGCTTAATTATTCTTTAATTAATTACCCAATTGATCTCCAACTTTTTATAGATGTTTGGGGGGATGACCTCTGCCTCTTCCATTTTTCTGGAATTTTACTAATTGCTTAATTAGGAAAATCAATTGATTAAGCTTTAATAACTTTTTTAATTTAATTAGTGAATGAAAAGTGATTTAATTAATTATTTAAGCCTAATTACCTCTATTGAATAGTAAGGGAGCTTAGGAAATGTGGTTGGGATACTTTTTCTAATTTATTTCCTATGTTTTCTTTACTTTTGGAATTTGATTAGTTAATGATTAATGAGGTAATTAATTGCTTAATTAATTAAATAATCTCCAAGATAAAAAAATCGAGCCCTAATTGAGTGTTTTAAATGACTTAGGAGTTAGGATTGAGGCCTTATCCTTGATCCCTTTTTCTAAGTTAATTTCATCATTCTAATCAAAATATAATCAAAGAATTCAATTAATTAATACATAAGCTTGATTAACTCAATCTAAAATTTACTTCACACCTAAGCAACCCTTAATTAATCTTGAGTAGCTCTTTGGGTGTTCAATAATCCAAAGTGAGAGATAATAAAATTATGGTTAGCTCACATGTGTGAGAAAACTATAAAAGTAGTTGAGTGAGATCCCTTAAGCGTAATTAACTAGTAATCATGAACCAATTATATTAGGCCCCTTTATTTCTTAGGAGCATTACAAATTTACATTTCATGTGGTTGCATATTATATTGACTCATTATTAATTAGTTAATTAACTTAAAGTGATGTAGGTAAGGGTTAATTAATTGACTTAATTCATACCCTAACCTAATTAAACCATAAAATCAACTTAATTACTTTTTCATTAAACTAAATTAACTCACACATGGGCAATGGGATTAAGATTAGCAAACCTCTTTCATTTTCTAAATTAAATCAAACTCAAAATTAAAAATGTCATTAAAAATCTTTGGTTTATTTTAAATAGCCTTATTTAGTATGATTATCCTTAAGAATTAATTAGAATGAATGAGATCATGTGCTTATGTTCCTTTATTTCTTTCTAAGCATATTAAATGTTGCTTTCCATGTATAATCATGCATCCATTTTTTTAAAATTAACTAAATGAAATAGTTTCTTTTATGTCAAATTGTATGTGTTGATTTAAATTAAAAATAGGTGTGGCTATTATTACTATTAAATTAAAAGTTATCTTCAAAAGCCCACAAATCAATTATAATATATGGAGTGATATTAATTACAAATATCTATAAGTTTGCTTGTATTGATAATATAACATATGCAATATGAAGCTCTATTTTCTTACATTATATGGATTTGCATGAGATTTATAAATGTATAGTTCATTTGAAAAGAACACAACATTTATTTAAATCTACTATTATGTATCTCCATGCTAAGACTTAGGAAGAATTTTATATCACATATGTAAATCATATAACTAAATAAAATATGACTTCTTGCATGACTTCTTGTTCTTGTGGTTTTTTTTTTGTACATTCACATGTATATAAGAAAAGTTGTATATTAGTCTGGACATTTCGGGGCTACGAGGCTTTAAGCAGCCCCAAGTAGGTCTTGTACCTTATGCCTCTAGTGTAAAATAATGATGTCTTACTCACTTAAAACTCTTATATAGATGTATGTATGATATGATCAATGAATAAGAATCATAAATCAAATAAATTAAATACAATTTTTGTATGAGTTTTTCTATCCTTATAGTTGCTTATACATTCATATGTATATAAGAAAAGTGGTATATTAGTCTGGACATCCCAGGGCTGTGAGGCTTTAGGTAGCCCTAAGTAGGTCATATACCTTACGCCCCTCGAACAATGGCGACATACTCACTTAAAACTTTTATACATGTGAATGTATACTTAGCTAATAGATGGAAAATTCATTTTTCTATATAAAAAAGACATGCATTCATAATTCAATCAAACAAATATTTAAATTCCAAATACACTTCTTTGCATTTATCATTTAAGTGTGCTAAAACATACATTATATGTATAAGTATACTTAGGATTTAATCATATGCATGATATATATATGATGGAAGAAATGAATAAACATGTATTATGTAATAGTAATTCATTCTAATTAATCTTAAGATGCATTTCTTAATGAATAAGATCATTTAGAGTGAACCTAAATTTAGGATTGATTAAAATATGTAATAAGCCATTCACTAAAGAGAATCAAGAGTGACTTAAGGAAGGGATGAAAGAGAGGTCCCCTCTCTCTTTTTTTTATAACACTTAGTTCTTAAGTGTATGCCATATGAAATAAAAGAAAATACTAAGTAAAATCTTCAAATCAATTAAATCACTTAAAAGAAATCAACTCTTTATAAATTAAATCTCTCACACTTAGCAAATTACAATTCTAAATCCTAGTACACAAGCCTTAATAACACACATTAGATTAAGTAACCACTTCTAACTTTATGTTAGGGCGGTGTATAGTTTGATGTATGCTTATTTTGTGATGTATTATTAGACGATGTTATGGTGTATGTAGTGAAAGGACCGATATTAGCCTAATCATATTTTCTGTAGGGGGTTATACTTAAGGGGCCGATGTAATAAAAATATAAATATTTTTTATTGTGCAGGTTGTTTATGCCCTGAGCATAATCCAAGTTATGGCAGGTGGGCTTAATTACCCATGTGCAGGGTGCTAAGTCCAAATTATTCATATAACTGCTTGGGTTGTATGATGTGTTTAGCTAACATTTATTTTACAGGTGTAGCTAGATTTATTTATTTTTTAATATAATTTTGCATTAGGATTAGGATAAGTGTTATGAGGGATTAGGTTGAGCTTTGGTTATGATACCAAGTCTTACGTACCATGTAATGCCTTTGGAGCATGCACATCCAAATCAAGCCAAAAGGAAGAAAGAAATGGAGCAAATCAGATGAAGAAATGAAAGATGAAGAGAGAAGAAGAATGAAGATCCCCCATAACATTCATCATTTGTAATTGTAAGTATTCTCTTGTAATCTCAGTTGTATAAGGGTAGAGCTCGGCTACCCACATTTCTTTTCTGGTTGTACGATGGTACCTGACCGCATCGACCTTTTATTATTTTATGATAGCTTTATAAAATTGTTTGATATTTTATTTTGCTTGTGCATTAGAAAAAAATATGTCTTTTCATAGTTTGTTTATGATTGGTGATTGTTGTATGGCCTGGATGCGATTAAGCTCCTAAGATAAAAAAATTAATTTTTCTACCCAAACTAATAACTCATGACTAAACCTCTAAAATAACTCATAATCTCATATAAAATCCCAGACATTAAATCAATATAATAAAATATTTAGCAACCTCTTAGCTAGATATTGTATGTTTAATATCATGCACAATTATCTTATTTCACTCTTGTTAAGGGAGGCCTTCCATCTTTGCTAGATAATAAGGGCTTAACTTTTGAGAGCCTATGATGGAAGAACACCTCTTTTCTTTTTGATTTGACCCATAATCAACTTCTCATGTATTTAGTCATACAAAATCCTATAGCCTATGTCAAAATAAAGAGTCTCAAATTAAAAAAAAATTTGATAAAAATTTGTATTAAATTAAGTCATTATTCATACCTCACTTTTAGTCTCAAGAGTGGGTTTGGACTTAGTTTCTTTTCTAAATAATAATCTAGTCATCTTGCAAAAATATGACTTACCTACATGGATTTAAAGCGGATAAGTTAGTGGCTATCACTCTAGGTAATAAGTCAGGGTGGTTCACTCTCTTGTGGAGTTAAATCATATACCCACTTTCACCTTAGATTTAGGTCGCTTTGGCCATGCTCCCTAGATTTAGGATCTGGTTGTCGTTTTATGAGCTACAAGCATAAACCTCATCTCGGCATTTTCACAATCTTGTGTTGATGGATTATAAGTCATAATAATCTAATAAAATTTCAACTCAAATAAATAAATCTTCTCAATTTCAAATATATAAAGCCTAACCATATGATAGATTGGAGTGCTCACTAGGCTTCCTAGTATCATGAGCACTCCCTACTCATCTCTTTTTTTTCGATAATAACTCTTTCCTTTTTGATCCATCCCTCATCTCTTTTTTTTCGATAATAACTCTTTCCTTTTTGATCCATCCCACATAATTTTCTAAAACACAATCAATTTATTAATAGTCATATCTTTGAATTCTTTGGAGACAATAATCGTTTACTTTAATCGAGAGTATTCTTAAGGGATTCACTTTCTTAAGATGTAATTAACTATGGTGGTTTGCCCTCATAGGGAACTTTAAAACTCGGTTTAAATAAACTTTACTTTATTCCTCTATGTAAAGTAGGGAAAAAATCTCTGATATATTCGAAGACTCATCATATCTGGAATCCTTATTTGGTGATTAGATCCATTATAAGGTAGTGACTTCTATCTTTCGAGATAGTATATTATTTCTTAATGTTATACCCGATCACCTCAATAAGTACACCTCGATTTATGTGGTGTCCCCAATACACTTGATTCAAAAAATAAATACCACAGCTGGTCTCAGAGTTGAATCTGGATACAAACAAGCAAAGGCTTTTTTCTTTACAACTTTTTTTGGAACAATGATGTTACATCAGTATATGCCTTGGACTCAACGGAAGTCATGTTCCCAAACTTTGAATCCTTCTCTTCTCTTACTGGTCGAGCTTTGCCTGCTTTATCATTATCAGGAAACTATATCCTTCTAGGACAAATCGGTGATTGCCTGCGAATTTGACTTTCTTGGATGGAGTCCATCTGAAAATCTAGAAATTTTCTGTCAATTGTTTTAGGTTTTAGGATTATTTTAAAATAGGCTTGTTAATCTTATCAGCATGAAAATTTTTTTTTTAAAAATAAGCCGCTCGTGGATACAGGCCAACCAATTTACTATGGACTAATTACTGGTGGTTTTACAAACCGAGAGAGAGAGAGAGAGAGAGAGAGAGAGGGGAGGTTTTATTTTTAATTTTTTTAATTAATATAATTATTTAAAATATATAATTTAAAAATATTTTATAAAATATTTAATAACTAAATATTTATATATTTAGTTATTAATTTTTTTATTTATAGATATAATTAAATATAAAATTTAAAAATATTTTAATTATATATATAAATTTATAAATTTATTTAATATTTTTATTAATTAATATAATTATTTAAAATATATAATTTTATTTTTTTGTTAATATGATGATATAAAAATATTTAAAATATATAAAAATAATTTTAATAAATAAATAAGGAATAAATTATATAAATATTTTATAAATTATATAAATAAAGTAATTATATACATATATACATATACATATATACATATTATATATATACATATACATATATATATATATATATTTATATATAATAAAAATATTCTTAAAAAAATTATTTTAAAATTATTTATATAACTTAAAAATATTTATATAATTTTAAATATATATAATAAAAAATAAATATATATATATATATATATATATATATATATATACATATATATACATATATATATATATTACTATTTTATATTTATAAAATATTTATATAATTTTCATTCTTTGTTTTATTTATTAAAATTTATTTATTTATATATTTTAAATATTTTATATTATATATTAACAAAAATTAATAAAAATTATATATTTTAAATAATTATATTAATTAATAAAATATTAAATAAATTTATATATATAATTAAAAATATTTTTAAAGTATATATTTAATTATATATATAATAAAAAAATTAATTAAATATATAAATAATATTAAATATTTTATAAAAATATTTTAAATTATATATTTTAAATAATATTAAAAAAAATTAAAAAAATAAAATCTCCCTCTCTCTCTCTCTCTGGTTTGTAAAACCACCAAAAGACAGTCGTCGTCAAAAAATGACGACTAGCATTTTATAAAAAAAAATTTTAATATCTAAATTCTAATTAAGATTAATATTAAGCTTATTTTAAAAATAATGTCGATTTTTTAAGCTAGTCATTATTGGTATAGGTTTTACATTGGTTTTAGATATATATATATATATACTTTCAATCTTTGATTTTCAGGTTGTATTTCTTAACTTTTAATTTTATAACTTTCTCAATTTTGGAATGAATTTTGAGCGGCGTTTTCATTCCCCACCTATAAATAAATAAATAAATAAAATAAAATAAAATAAAAAGAAAACTGTCACAGAAGATCTCAGTGATCTATTGATAAGACTTCTCGTTTGTCTGTTCTCTTCATACAAACCTAATTAAAATTCATAGTGATGGAACTAAGTAACATGTAACTGAACGGCTTGTATGGCGCATATCCGACTATTTATTTATTTATTATAATTTTATCTTCATGAGAATCTTTTGAAGACTTTGCTGAATCCATAATCCACTAAGTAATAATACTACTCACCGTTCTTAGCATAATTGATGAGGGCGAATACGATTGGATATTTTTTGATTCACATTTGATTCTCCTTTAGCACAGGGCATATTATTTTAACGTGAAAGGGAGATTCAATATGATTTGTCAATTCTAGATCTAGTAAATCACACGCTATAATAGAGTAATTGGGTAAATATCTTTTTACCAAAATAATAATAATAATAATAATAATAATAATAATAATAATAATAATAATAATAATAATAATAATAACTATTTTTGATGAGTCATAGACACTGAAATTCCAGACCAAAAGTATCGCAGAAATGTTGACTCGATATTTCAACACATTCTATAATCTGAAAATGTTTTTGTTTTAACTTTATTGATTCAAGAAGCAACTGGATAGGACCCAACTACTCCATAAGCGGATAGCTCAGCCCATACGTATCAAAGCTAATTGTACTTAATTAAATAGTTGTTAAAAAAAGTTAGTAGGTAGCTCCTGGACCTCATAAATAATCATTTTTTATATGTTCATGTATACTTACAAATATATATTATTTTGTATGTGGACTTTATTCGGTACAATTTTTTGTTGTTAATTTGTTTAAAATCATCATAATTTAATATAAAAAACATGTGTTCATAAGATCGGGAAATTAGAGTAGGTGCAGTGCATATGCAACATAATTTAAATATAAAATTAGAATGAAGCTTTTATGATATTCTAATAACAACCGAAATTAAGAGTACATTTTTTATATTATAATTGATAAGACCAATTACATATTTATAATAAATGAAGTCTACAACTCTCTCTCTCTCTCTCTCTATATATATATATATAATGCTCTGTGCATTCATTTAAAATTTTATTTAAAATATTATACTCATTGACATATCTAATGAAGCATAATAATAAAATATTAAAATAGAATGGTGAAAATTATTTCCAACTCAAGAAACTTTGTGGAAGAGATTTAAATCAACAGTACATAAGAAAAAAAAACAAATATAATTTCATTCCAAATAATAATATAAACAAAAAAAAACAAATTTTAAAAAATTAAAGCATTCTAAATTGAACACTTGACTAATTAAACATTCAGACCTAAAAAAATTGTTAATATGATTGAGCAATGAGGCTACAAATCTTAATTAATTACCACTAAACTTTAATTTCATTGTGCAGCATTTGTTAAAATTACTTCAAACAAAGCAGGCCATGTTGGTGGAAGCAAACTTTGTAATATTAAATTTTATTTTCCCAATTTCTATTTAAAAGCAAATGTAAACTGTCTACCTTCGTGAATTTTCTGCAGTAGTCATACTATAGCAAATCAAATGATGTAATAACTTAAAAAAAAAAAATATTAAGTGTTGTTCCTCAGAAAGTCACACCTATAGTATTTATTTTCTCTTTCTAACTATTCATCTTACCTCATGAATTACATTTACTAGCAATTACCAAAAGCTTGACTATTCGAACAAGATTTTATAATATATAATTGTTACTTCTTCAACTTGACTTACTGAGAAGAAGACTTGAGACCAAAATTATATCCTATTTGACTTCTATATTATTATTTTCATATAACTCAATCTCTTGAGATCCAACCTCTATAATTTGAAATTAACGGTAAATTTATTAATTAATCTTCAAAATAGAGTTTATATGTTCATTAGGATTAAATTTTGGACCTCATCAGTAACATCATCAATTATCAGCAATTATATTGAAATGCTAAATATATTGTACATAAATTATATTGTTGAATTCTAATTCAAGCATTTTTTTTTTCCACCAGCTCATTTTTCTTTATAATTTTTATATATTATTTTTTATCTATTTATGTTTTTTTTTTATCATGATGGCACACATTCAAATCATTTTAATAATATTTATTTGCTATTTTATGATAAATCACATGCCCATAAATGTATTTCTCGAAAGGCATTCTTAGTTGTTCACCTACATATATCCTTTAAAGATTGCTAGCGTGTATCTATAGTAAAATAAAAAAGGAAAAACAATATTTAATATAAGGGTAGTTGATTTAGCCTTTAAATGGAAGTTTGCCAGTATTTACTTGCGTCGATTTACCAAGCTCTGATTTTAATGATTTAAAATTTATCCTTCAACATAAGTGAGATCATGGTTTACGTATAGGTTGAAATTAAGTTGTGTGAAAGATCTCAGAGGAAATTCAAAGAATCATATTGTGAAAAGTCTAATGCCACTAAAATAGAGCTCTGATCAATAATTTACGCATGTAATACTTGAATAAAAATTTTATGTATGACTCTTACTTTCATTACCATTTTTTTGAATTTTGCAATAAACCATTTCTTGTTACAAATATCAACAATTCTTCTCGCTAAGAAAGTTGATCATTGAAATTTTGCTATAAACCTCTCTAGTATCTCTCTCTAGCATTGAAAGCTAATTATAAAAGAATTTTTTTTAATTATTAAATCATAGATAACTTATGTTAGATATTTATATTGTAATGATTAAAAAAATATTTAAGGACTGAATGTTTAAGTTTAATTTAATTATTCACCAGAAAATAATATAAGGATAGAGCTATGATTTCTATTGTGTTTAGAAAAAAAACTTTTAGATTCACCTTCTAATAGTAGACTAGATCAAGAGTTTGTTTTATACTTTTTATCATTTTGCTTTCAAAATAATTTCTATAATTTCATTTGCGTATATCTATTTTATTGTTTTTTAAATTGGGGATACTTTTTCATCATTTTGCTTTCAAAATAATTTCTATAATTTCATTTGCGTATATCTATTTTATTGTTTTTTAAAAAGTTATGCGAGGAGAAATAGATTTTTTTTATAACTAGATTAGTATGATTGCTATTAAAAAAATTTATTTGCCTTTTTTCAAAAAAAAAAAGAAACATGACTATAACATACCTTTTTTCATAACTATTTTTAATGAAAAATTAAATTGCCCTAAACTCACATAAAATCATTAAGATGGATCTTCAGAGCAGCATAAGCAAAGTACAGCTTAAAGTTCCTTGCTTATCATTATTTACCATGAACGAAGTTTTAGGATGGTGCTCAAGCTCAAGCTCATTTTAAAAAAATCTTATTTGGGCTCGAGCTTATTCACGAGCTTAATTCAGATTGGGCTTATTGAGCCTATTAACAAGTAGCTCGTTGAATGAAATGAACAATTCTTAATCGACCTTGTTCGCGAGTAGCGTTTTGAGAAATATAAATGATACTCCTTATGAATAAGCTTTAATTGAGCCTTAATCGAACTGTAGTTGAGCTACTTAACGAGCTTGTTCATGAACTTTAAATGATACTGTTCATGAACATAAATGAATTAACCAATAAGTTGTTCAAACTTGTTCATTTAGAATCGTATTTACAAAAGTATTAATTGTCGATTTAGATTAATACGAACTTTAATCACAAGTCACTATTTGTTGAACGCTCTGTTCATTTGCAACCCTACCTATAGCTTATCCTTATCTCAATTTCTCAGTATCATATATTCTGATTTGCCTCTTGTTTCCTCCTTATCTACCAAAGTTCTATCACTCTCCTTCCAAGAGCTTATGTGGTGAAACCTTGGTTGGGTATAAGAATCACACATTTTCATAGAGCTCTGTTGTCGTGTAAGCTTGCCTTTGTAAGCTGGATATTATTAAAATTATATGTAGTAATGTGGCATTATTTTTTTTGCATAAGGTTACAGATGAATTGAGCTAAGCACTGCGTTCTTTTATTCAAATGTGTTTATTTATTTATATAAAACTCGAGTTAAGTTTAAACATGTTTCAAATTTTGTTTAAGGGTTCTTATTGATTTCCTTATGAATTTTAAGCCATATTTGATCATTATTTTTGTCTGATTATTATATGTTTGATGTTAATAAGTTAAATAAATAATTTTATTACTATATATATAAATTTATAAGTTTGAATTAAATATGACGTAATTTTCATTAAATATTATTTTGTTGTTCCATCAAGTTTAAATATTAATAAGAAATAATGTACATATCAAAATATGTATTTGATATTTTAATCATATTTATGCCTCTAAATATACTCAACTATTAATGATTATATATGATATAAGAAAATCAATAAAGGAATATAAATTAATTATCAAACATTAATTAAATCATCATCAAATGAACATTTTTGATGCACTTGCACTTAATGAGTTAGTCATTAAACAATAAAGAAATATATTCATAAATATAAATAAATAAGTTGACTGATATTAAAAAAAGATTCAATTAATTAAATAAATAATATAATTAGCATTATACGAATTAATGATCTAGTGTTGAATTATTTATTGAATGTCCTATTTTGTTTATCATCTCACACGCTTCTAATTTTAAAGATCGAACTCCTAGTCTTAGGTTCATCTTCTCAATCAAACCCTAGATCATTAGATTGAAAAGACTGATAGGGTAATTGATGGAGAGTATCAATCATTTTTCTATGTAGAAATTAGAAGATAATTTTGGCAGCATATGAGAGATTGGTGCTCAATTTGAGCTTAGTAGAAGAGAGGTTGTTCCAAGTGGCAGGAATATGTTGGAAAAGAGAATCAGAACAATATAAAGAATGACGTAAAAAATAGCGCAACAAGAAGAACATCATATTTACTTGGAAATTCCAAAAATCAACAAATCTCTCTACATTAAATTTCTTTAGCGGCTTTTATTCTGCACACACATTTAAAAAAAATATGCCTCATATATATATATATATATATATATATATATATATATATATATATATAAGGCTATGACACCATATTATTATAAATCAAGTGCTGACACAATTATACCTCACAAAATAACAAAATAATTCTAATAATTTTATTTGAGCTTAATTTGCCTAAACTTAAGAGTCTTTTGTGGCTTGAATCTAGTTGTGGGCTCAATTAGTTTGAAGATTAGTTGTCTATCTTGGTCAGGTCATTTGACGTGTCTACGTTTTTTCCTGCTATTCATGGCTCGATCTTATATGTAAAAACTTATGGTAAAAAGAAAAGGTCAATCATTTATGATAATAAAATTTTACATTACACTAAAAAGGGTTACACACTCATGACAAGAATGATCTCTACATATTTTAACAAATTAATGATAAGAGTGGTTTATAATTATGATAAATAGGATCCTTAACATAAAAGATCGAGCAAATATCTGTGAAATAGCAACTTCATTGGAGAATAAATCACTAGAGATTACAACATAAGATGATTGTGAGTATGGTCTCAAAATTGCCACGACTCTACAAATATTGAATTAAAAAAGTGATTTAAAAATGTGTAATTTTCGTGAAAGATATATAAAGTAGATAGACATACCCAAAGATTTCATCATCATTATGGGACTTTAGATAGGTTTCCTATAGATGCCTTATAGTTATTATCTCAATAAGTGAGAGAGAACTTTCGATTAAGGCTAGTCGTTAGATTGCTAAACGAGTAGCATATAGTAGCAGCATGTGGAGTTTAAAATTTAGATTTTAGATTTATGAAATTTAGATTTTAGATTGCTAGGAGATTTAAATGGATATGTTGGTAGAGTGGTAAGATTTTAAAAGTATTCATGTGTTATGGATTTGGGTGACTAAGAAGGTAGAATATATTAGATTTTGCTTATTATTTTATAGTTGCTAACACTTTATTTAAGAAAAGATGAACATATTATTACTTATAAAATGGATCTAGTAAAACACAAATTGATTATTTTCTGATAAGAAAAATAGATCATTTAGATTGTAAAGATTGTAAGGTCATTCCAAGTGAAAATCTAAGTACCCAACATCGATTGTTAGTTTTAGATTTTAAGATGAAAGGTTGTAAGAGAAAAAATAAACTAAATTATTATCCTAAAATTAGATGGGGACACTTAAAGAACACAAATAAAAATATTTTTAAGAGCAAGCTACAAGAGATTAGAATTTGGGATGTTCATGAAGAAGCTAACATTATGTGAGAAAAAATAACAAGTGAAATTAAGCAAATTGCTAAAGATATGCTTGGAGAATCAAAAGGAAAAGCTTCATTTAATAAGAATAGTTGGTGGTGGAGTCAAAGTGTTCAAGAAAAGATAAAAAATAAGAAGTATTGTTATAAAACTTGATTTAGATGTAAAAATTCGGAGAATTGGGAAAGATATAAAGTGGTTTGTAGATTCTAAAAAAAAGATATATGATGCAAAAAAATTTAGCTTTTAGTGATTTATACAATAGATTAGATACCAAAGAAGGTGAAAGATGTATGTATAAGTTAGCCAACCAAAGAGATAGGAGAAGTAAAGACATAGTTCAAGTGAGGTGTATTAAGGATGAAAATAATAAAATATTTTTTTAGAAAATGATATTGAAAATAGGTGGATGAGGTATTTTGATAAACTTTTCAATGAAGGATCTGAAAGTACGATTGATTTTAGCAATCTTAATACCCTAAACAAAAATAGAGAATTTCATTTTTATCGTCGTATTAGTGAAGCTTTAAAGAAAATGAAATGTGGAAAAGCAGTAGGACCGGATAATATTCCAATATAAGTGTGGAAATGTTTAGGAGATCAAGGAATTTCTTGGCTTACAAATCTTTTAATGTCATTTTAAAGACTAAAAGAAGATGAGTGGAGAAAGAGTTTGTTGGTTCCTATATTTAAGAATAAAGGTGATGCACAAGAGTGTGCAAATTATAGAGGAATTAAGTTAATGTGTCATACATTAAAATTATGGGAGAGAGTAATTGAGCATAGTTTACGATGTGATACAGAAGTTTCTCAATCGTTTGGTTTCATGCGTAGATCTACTATGGATGCTATACATTTGTTAAGAGGTTTGATAGAAAAGTATAGAGAAAGTAAGGAGGATCTACATATGATATTTATTGACTTAGAGAAAGCTTATGATAAAGTTTCAAGAGATCTTCTTTGGAGAGTTCTAGAATGGAAAGGAGTTAATATTGGTTATATTCAAGTCATTAAGGATATGTATACTAGAGATATTACTTGTGTCCAACCACAAGGAGGATTGACAAAATAGTTTCCTATTTCAGTTGGATTACATTAAGGATCAGCTTTAAGCCCATATCTATTAACTTTAGTTATGGATGTTCTTACTAGGCATTTATGAGAATATGTACCATGGTGTATGCTTTTTGCTGATTACATTCTTTTTGTTGATAGGAATAGAGGGGGAGTCCAATAGAAACTTGAATTATGGAGGTCAACTTAGAGTCTAAAGGTTTTCTTTAAGTAGATCTAAAATTAAATATATGGAGTGTAATTTTAGTTGTAGAAGTTCTAGTGATAGTGTTGTGACATTAGGTGAACAAGTCATTAATAAGAGTGAGTTTGATATTTAGGCTCTATTGTTCAAAATGATGGTGAAATAGATGGAGATGTTATCAGTAGAATTCAAGTTGGATGGTTGAAGTGGAGGAATGCATCTGGCCTATTATGTGATAGAAAAGTTCCACTTAAACTTAAGGAAAAATTTTATAAGATGGTAAGACCTACAATGACTTATGGTGCAATGTTGGCCAAAAAAAGAAGCATAAGACTAAGTTAAGTATTACAGATGAGGATGCTTAGGTGGATGAGTGGCTTTACTCTTAGAGATAGAATGCAAAATGAGTATATTTGGGAAAAGTTGGAGCAGCTCTAGTGGTAGATAAGATTAGGGAGAGTCGACTTAGATGGTTTGGCCACATAAAGCGTCGGCCATCCGATGATCGATTTGCCTTATGTTAAGAAAGGTAGAGACCTAAAAGACTTGGTTAAGATGTATAAAAAATGATCTTAGTATACTTGATTTAAATGAGAATTTGACACAAAATAGACACAATGGAGGCAAAGGATTCATGTAGTCACCCACCTAGCGGGATTAAGGCTTGTTGTTGTTGTTGTTATATGCACATAAAAAATAAATAAAGGTGTCAGAATTTCCTCTACCTTTCTTGTTTGCAATTGCAATAGGAAATTCAAAAGTAATTCCAACTCTTCAATCTCTTCTTTCAACCTGATAGCTGCTTCATGTTCTTTCGAACTATCTATTTCTTCATTTAAGAAATCACTTTGTAACAACTCGCTTCGGCAAGAGAAAGAGGACGATGGACGAGAGGGGAGCCTTCATTTTTTTATTGTTGTTCCCTTTGTCGTTCCCCCTTTTTTTGTAAAGGAGAAAGTGGGTGACGGTTTCTTTTTGTGGTTTCCAGTTTCGACTCGAAGAAGCCAAAGGATGGTACCTCTTGTCGTTCTATTTGATGGGGAGAAAATAACCCTCAAACAAGAAGGTAACTGGAGCGGCTCATTCAACTGGGAGGGCACCAACGGTTGGTGTTGGTGCACGAGGAGGCTTCTATTGTCGTTCATGCGTGAAGGGAAAAAATCGAGCGAGTGGGGGAAACGGGTTGTGAGATAGGTCGGTTAGGGATATTAGATGTAAATAGGTTTTCTTTTTTTTTTCTTTCTTTTTAAATCAATTTTCTGAATATGTAATCCACCTTAATATAAATTTTATTCCGACAGACTCATATAGTTAATATATATATTAATCTTAGGTTATTTCAATGTTCGGGAAGCAACAATGCAGTTTATTTCATGATCGAAGGTCGTTTAGTTTGTGTCGTCGTCAAATTGAGTCAATTCAACTAAAAATATGTGTCGTCACTTTCGATCGCTCGACATTCATGCAAACACGTCTGAATTATGTCCGAATAATCTTACTTGATATATCTCGATGTTTCGAAGATAACGACACAATCCATTTTGTGAACAAAGGTCATTTGGCTTGCGTCGGCACCTCCTGACCTTGATATGCATGTAAGCGCATTAACGACTCGATCGCTTGATCGGTATGGGCTCCGAAAATCAGCCACCAACCTCTCGATAATATTTTTGAATTGATGATTGAAGAGAGTATGAAGTTGCCTGTAATTTTAGAAGGTAAGATGAGATAGTAAATAAGACCGCTTCGTAGATTTCGTTCTCATTTGGTGAGAACTTTAGATGTGGTTCCGTTTCTATAAGTGCAAGCCCCTATAGTTAATTACCCTCCCAATAAGTGAGAGAGAACTTTGATTAAAGTCATTAGATGAAATGCGAAGCATAAGTAGAAAGATGGAGTTTTAGAATTTAAGATATGAAATTCATCATTATAGCTTAAACCAATGGTTGGGAGAATGATACCCTGATCTAGATCCCATCCACCATCCCGGATAGTCGCGTCTAGTCTACTTAGTGAGGAGGTGACCCAACCTAATGAAGGATCCTCATCGAACACACATGGGTTACGCCCAAGAAATCTTTATATACTGGATGGTGTTTTGTCAAGGAGACATTCTTAAGTCTACTTTAGCGACAAATGATTGTTTTCATCATAACCCCTATGATTCACAACTGCGAGCCATTGGGGAGCATACAAGTACGTCGTGATCGTAATATAATGGAGCGACCGGCCAAACCACCCGATCAGAGGACTCTGGTCATAATTATTTTATCTATGGAGCATATTGGCCAAGCCACACAGTTAGACGACACAGGTCACATCCTTACTGGCATGAGATTGATTGACAGTGAACATGGCAGAATACTTAATTTGACATTAGTTCTTTTGTGAGCTAGAGTTTTCTTGATTTCTCACCCCCGACAAATAGTTGCGAAAGATGGATGGATTGAGTTTGATTTAAGTTTTAATGATAGAGTTTCATAGTTTATTGCTACTTAATTTGATTTAAAAAATTTGATTAATTTAAATATGTTTAAGAGATTTAGATCTGCCAACTCGTTAGCCGCTAGGATTAGATCTACTATCACCTAACAAAATTAATTTTTTTAGATATTTCACTGATTTGAAACTCTTATTATAGATTTTTAGGTTTTGTTAACCCGGATCCAGTCCTAAGACTAAACCGGGAAGCAACCCGTACAACATCCTTAGATGCATGAATTTAACCATTCAACATAGTGTCGGGGCCCATGCGGGTGTATAATAATTTTAGGTAATTTTATGTTTGAATTACAGATTGATTTTGTATTTTCATTTTTTATTCCAATTTAACCTACGTAGCTTTTTCAGACATTAAAATTCACACTTGAAATCTCTATGTTCGAGTACATGCAAGTGTTTATAACTTAGCTAATTTTATCTAATTAATGAAATCATTGATTTTGAAAATCATAATTAGGATGAAATTCCTTAATTTTTGGTTGAAGGAAGCCCATGATTTTGTAGAATTGGATTTAATATCACCTTTGCTTGTACATGAGTTACGATTTGGTATAAGAAGGCATTTCAATTTAGATTGTAGTTTAAAACATTACTTGCACTTAGTTTATTTGTTAAGTTTTTGTAATTCTCCCAATTTGATTATGTTCAATCTACATCGCTTTTGATAAGTTATGCCAATGTGTGTTTATTGATTTATTACTTATGCTTATTAAAGATAAGTAATCACATCCATATTCAGATAAGAGTTATTAAACCTAATTTGGATTCATCCTTAGACTTTAAGTTTATTGTAAGTTTGTTATGAGTTTAGCATTAGTTCCTCAAATTTTAATTAAAGCTTATTTAATTTTGAGAATTTGTAAGAAAAGAGAATTCACTTTATCACTTTAATTTAAGCTGTGGAGAATTACAATTAAAGTTTATGAGTTTAATATTAGCCTCCCCCAAATTTCACTTAGATTTTAAATGAATGTTCTATTTTTTTCCAAAATTTTCATAAAGGCTCCTCCCTTTTTTCTTGTTTGACGCTTTTAGTTAATTCATTTCACTCTTCCCTTTTTTCTAAGTCGAAAGATTTGACATAATTTTGTCTTAGCGCCATCATCCAGTTTGAGGGGTATTTTGGCTTACTCGGACGCCTTTGAGCATGGCGTTGTCTAACACCAGCTAGTTTTATCTCATCGCAACCTCTTGAGCATGATGAGGCCTTCAGACCTAAAATAAGACATATAATGCAATATATATTCATTCTCCTCCCTTTTTCTAAGTCTAGAGACAAAATTTTCGATTCTAGACATCTAACAATATTTACTCAAGACGCCTCTTGAGTGTAGAATGTCTTACACACACAACCTATTTTCATCTCTCCTCTGAGCACATGAGGTCTTCAAACCTACAAAGAAACACAAGTGTATATCACATCTAACTGTTAACATCGAGTCTCATACACCATAACTTATTTTTCATCTCAGCGCCTCTTGCACAACGAGGTTTTCAAAGCAAAGAAACAAGTATATATATATATATATATATATATATATATATATATATTCCGATTACACATACATATTGACATTTTTTGCATGCTACAACCGACAAAGGAACTGGGTATGCAATTGGATATGTAGGGCAAGGAGTGCGACGCCAGAAATTGAAAGAAGAATTCACCTTTTGACGATGTTCTTCCTCGATTTGCGGCAAAGTGAAGGTGGGAAGGCTAAAGCGAGGAATGCGACACCAAAATCAAAAGAAGAATTCACCTCTTGATGATGTTCTTCCCTCGATTGTGGCGAAGCGAAAATTGGAAGGGTTACAGGCAGTGCGATGCCGGAATTGAAAGAATAATTCTTCTCTTGATGATGTTCTTCCGTTAAGAAAAATTGGACGCTAAAGCGAGGAATGCATGTCGGAAATCGAAAGAAGAATTCGCTGATTTCTTCATGATCATGGAAACCAAAAAATGGGGAAAAGGTCTGGAGTCGTGGAATTGGCTGGGCTTAGATAGGCTTATGGCTGGGTAGAATAGTGAATTGGGCAAAGCAGTGGGGTTTGGTTGATAATGGCGAACGCTGGCCCGGTGGATGGGAAGAGGCCAATGTTTTCATGGAGAGAGCGAATGGTGATGATGGGATTTCAGAAGGTGGAGTGCTGGGCAGAGAAATGCTGGTTTGAGCGGTGGTGGCACGCATGAACGCGGAGTCTGGAAGAGGGCTCATCATGGAAGCAGAGGGCGGGTTTCCGAGCAGGGAAGTGACTGGATGAAGGGACAAGTTTTGTGGACGGGAATAATGCAAGACAAAGGAAACCGAGAGCGGGGATGAAAATTTTTCTACTTATGTGCAGAGCGTTTCCAATGAGGGAGAGAATGCAGGAGAGAGAAACCACTGCTAGAAATGGAGGGGGAATGGGGAGGGAGCATTTTTTTGTTTTAATCAGAAAAAACTAAAAAAATAAAATGGGGAATACTGAGCATAGGGTAATTTAGGAATTTGAAATTAATTTTAAATTGATTAAATGATTTTAATATGGATTTCGTATTGCAATGGTGTAGTCTGTTTATGATTGAGGTCGTTATTTAGTCAACGCCAAATTGAGTCAATTTATTTCAAAATGCACGTCATTTTCATAACATTTTTTACACTAATTTTGTCCAAATTGAGTACGAACAGTCTCTTGATAGATTTTAACATTTTAAAGCTAATGGCATGATCAATTTCATGAACGGAGGTCATGTGATACTCATCGATGCCTCATGACCTCGATATTCATGTAGGCACGTTGATGACTCAAGTTCTTGATCGATTGATCATCAGGTCATGCAATATTTATATCCTGACCAATTTCAACATTCTGAACATGATGGTGAAGCTTGTTCATCGATTAGAGGTCATTTGAGTTAATTTCAGTGACGTCCTGTGTATTTCAGCCTCAATTTACACACTGTTATTTTAAATCACTCGATATTTGCACAGACCCATCCGAATTGAGTGTGAAAGTCTCATTTGATAGATTTTGACATTTCAAAGTTAAGAGCACAATCAATTTTATGAACGAGGATTGTTCGGTCATTGTCGCAGCTTCCCGACTCCGATATGTGTGTCGACACATTGATAGTTTGAGCGCTTAATCGATTGCTCTTTAGATTTTATAATATTTATATTTTGATCAATTTTGACATTCTGAATGTGATGGTGAAGTCGTTCATCAATCAGAGATCGTTTCGACCATTTTCAGAGACGTCCACTATATTTTGAGCTCTGATTTACGCACTCTCACTTCTGAAGTCCATCGAATTCAATTTGTAGGCTTGACTTTGATTTGTGGCACACATATGGAGGTCAACAAATGCCCCCAATAAATATGATTCGCGCATGGAGTTAGTCACATTTGTTGAGAACTGGTTGACCATTTGGGCTGGCCATAGAGCTTGGATCATTTTAGCTTCGATCGCAATAGCTTACATAACTTTTTGATAGATTTGTCAAGTATCGATGCTACCTTATTCGGACATGCTAGATGATGATGGATTGACCGACTTGTTAATCGACTTGTCGATAAGAGTTCTTACACCATCTATTATCCACTTCTTTTGAAGATCTCTTCTTTTTTTATATCATTCGATTTGAGTTTCCTCCAATCCAGGTTTCGTGCTTGGTTGGGTTTGATGGAGGAATCAGTTTATTTATTTTAATGAATGATTCCACTAGAGAATCGGTTTATCCATGCTTAGTCAGATTTGAAATTCCTTCTATCCTTTTAGCTTGACGACTTGATGAAGGATTGACCGATTTGTCCTATTGACTTGTCGGAAGTGTATGCCATGAACCTGCTTGCTACTTTGATGGATTCGTTGAAGGATACATATGATGACTCGCTTATAGGTCAATATTGAGTTATTAATCTAGCAATGTGTACTTTAATAGATTGAATAACCACATGATTCCTTTAGTTCAGCTGTCAGCTTTGTTTGAACTATGGAATTGCTTCATCGGTCCAGTGCTTTCTGCTTTGACGGACTTGATGAGAAGATTGGCTTTGATATGTGTTTTGAGCTTGATCAGATCATTTGAGAATATATTGAAATATCACCTTGCAGGTAATATGAAGATTGATTTAATGCAGCCCTGAATTGAGCGCTTCCTCAGATTGCTCGATCTATCGATCAGAGATCTCTTAGAGTTGCTTGTAATCACTAAGGGATCCGGTTTGAGATTGAATAACTATCATCATTAAACCGATGAGCGGTGACTCTTTCATGCACTTTCTCCTTTTCTGTTGAGGAGAGGTCGAACTCATCCATATTCAGGCTTGTTGAGTTCGACCTTTAGAACCTACTCGAGTCTTCAACTTGAGCTATAGTGGGTTGGTGGTTTTGTCATCAGACTGATGAACTAGGGCTCTTTCATTGCGGCCTTTTCTTGCGGGTTGTTGAGTGAGGAGAGCGTCAGCAACTCGACCATTTGTGGGCTTATTGAGTTCAACCTTTAGAACCTATTTGTGTCCTAGACTTCAGAATGTAGAGGTTGATGTTTCTCAAACTTAATTGATTGAAGCTTCCGAAATTGGGAGATCTTTTGACTTGATCTCAAAAATTTGGCAAATCTGAGAGATAAATTTCTTGACATTTAGGGTTATCCTTTCATGCATAGAAATAGATTTTTTTTGTTCCTGTAAGACTGCAACTTAACAATAACAATTATGGATATATCCAGGGATTTCTGTGTAAAGCTTGATGTCAACCTGAATAAGAATATATTTGAGGATGTCGTCTTATGGCACGATGCCAACTCAAATAAACTTAATATAAACTAAAAAATGCCCCCTGTCTTGCAGGGGGAATTCTAAAGTACATTTAAAAGAATTTTCAAGATAAAAATATACAAATACATCAATATTTGAATTGATATACTCTAAAGGGGATTTTAACATACAACATTGATTTTATTTGTATATAAAAATCTAAAAATGCCCCCTGTGTAACAGAAAAATTTTCACGGAAAAGTTTTTCATCTGGAGTATGTTTATTTAAGGATCTCGGCATGAAGCATGATGTCAACCTAAATAGATATACTAAAAAAATATCCATTGTCTTGCAGGGAGGATTTCTATTGTACCTCGAGAATGTGGTCGTCAAGTATAGTAATTTTTTCAAGTATCGACCATTAATTGGCATTGGTCTTTCACCCTTTAGGTCGATGAGTTGGTATGCTCTTGGTATACTTTTCAATGACAAGAGGTCTTCTCTCATGAATTTGCCACCAAATTTTGATTGGGACAATTGGTCTCTTAACGAGGACCAATTCTCCTTTTGGAATATTTAAGGTCATATGGTCAAAAGTCATTGACATTTTTGCTCGATAGACTTCCAGATTTTGATGAGCTTATAATTTAACTTCATTAAGCACATCAAGTTCCTCCATTCTGATGAGCATTTTGATCTTCGCTAGATTATATTGATAGGCTGAAGGAAACTCAACTTCAAGAAGAACGCTTTTCCAAATACCAATGAATAGGAGTTTTTAGTCGATCTTGTAGGTAGTTGATATGCCCATAGCCTCTACTAGCGGTATGCCATTCTTTTTTTATTTTTAGTGAGAATTTTTTTGAGCAATTTTACTAATGTCTTGTTGAAGGCCTCTGCCAAACCATTTACTCTTGGATTATATATTGAAGAGTATCGCTAATCAATTTTGTGTCGATCAATGAATTTATAAATCTTTACAATTTTAAAAATTGTGCCATTATCAAAAATTATTCTACGCACTCCAAATCTATAATTACATGCGTGAAGAAGTCGATCACTCGCCAGTAACTTCTTTAAATGGGGTAACCTCACCACTTAGAGAAATAGCCGCCGCTAGGATGAAGCATCCAAATGTCGACGATGGATCAATTGGTCCATTACCGCATCAACATTCAATGACCGGATGCTATTGTTGAGTGTAATGGATTTAGAGGTTGATGGATGAGATTCCCATGTACTTGACACTCATGACACTTCTTAGCATGATTAATGCAGTCTCTCACCATCGATGACCAATAATAATCCATCTTGGGACCTGACGGATGTGCACCACAAAGTCCGTTATGAACTTCAACCATCACTTTGGTGCTTTCAAATATATATATTTAGCCGTAGCCACATTTGCTCAAATGATCTATATAAAATATTGACAAAGCATAGTGTAGCATTCTCTTCGATTTGAGCGCTGATTTATTAATTTGCCTTCTTTAAAATAGTCGATGAAGGGTTGCCTCCAATCATGACTCTTCTAAAGGCTTCACTACTTTTCCGAGGCAATGTCATTCTTAGCTCTTCTTCTTATTGATTTTGGGAGAGTATGAGGCACACCTATTGTGTCAAATTTGGTAACCCCTCTATCTACGAGGATTGGTATTTTACTGGCTCTAGAACTCATCGAGTAAATATGCCGATCATGACATAATCACCATTCATACTTGTCATTTTCTTAGCTAATTTTTCCAAGTAATCTACTTTACTATTCTCGGATCAAGAGACTCGAGTTAGTGTGATATTTGGTATCTACTTCATAAGCTCGAGAACTCGCTAGTGATAGAAAGCTAACTCAAGCTTGTTGATTCTATAGATGCCAAGTACTTGATTTATAATAAGCTGAGAATCACCAAAAATATGCAAGTTTTGAATGCCTAGAAAAATAGCTTCTTGAAGACCTGCCACTAATGCTTCATATTCATCTTCATTATTAGTTATTGGCTCGGTCAATCCATATTATTGTCTCATTATTCCTCCTTCTAGTGTTATGAAGACGATGCCGATTCCTACTCTTTCTCTTGGAAAATCTAGATATTGGACTTGTTTGATCGATGAGGCTCCATCAAAGTATATTTCCCAAATTTGTGATTTTTCTTTTTCATGAATGAGCATAATTTTCTCATCAGGCAAATCGTCATTAAGAGAAGAGTCCACCGGGATGGGATGTGCAGCAAGAAAATCTGCTAATACTTGTCCCTTTACTATTTTCTTAATGTATGTGATATCAATTATAAAAGCAATATCCCATCTTGCCAAGCAACTTCAAATGTTGGTCTATCATCAAGTCTCGATCGATCCTTGAGAAGTAATCTTGTGAGATAACATATAGTGTGAGCTTTGACTGTAAAGATCCAAACAAGGCTTTCATCGAGAGTATCTGATTTATGCTCCTATTAATCTTTGACTGATATAATAAAGAGCATTCTCTTTGCTTTCTTTATTATGTTGTGTCAATAATGCTCCAAAGGACTCTTCTAATACAATTGTGTATAGAATGAGGGACTTTCCAAGAGTAGGATCTGCAAGGATTGGTGGATTTAATAGGTAACTTTTAATGATATTGAAGGCTTCTTGGCACTCCTTATCCCACTTGAATGGAGCATCCTTCTTCATCAACCTTGTAAATGGTTGATACTCGATATTTGATATGAATCGATGAATGAATGTAAGTTATCCTTGTAAAGAATGGAACAAACTTTTGGTGGAGGCATCTCCATGATTGCCTTGATCTTAGGATCGATCAATACCTCGTGACGATATATGTACCCCAAGAATATTCTAGAGAATACCCCAAATTCACATTTTAGAGGATTCATCTAGAGATCATATTTTCTAATTCTCTCTAATATAATTCTCAAGTCTTCGAAGTGATTTTCACGATTTAAACTTTTTACCACCAAATCATCGACAAAATATTCTATCTTTTGATGAATCAACTCATCAAGCCTCCCCCAAATTTCACTTAGATTTTAAATGAATGTTCTATTATTTCCAAAATTTTCTTTAAAGTGTCCCCATTTTCTTATTTTGATGCTTTTAGTTTAAAATTAGTAGGTTTTACTTAACGTTCTTAAGTCGCTTCATTTCATTTTTTTCTAAGTCAAAATTTGATGCAATTTTGTCCCCAGTCCATCCCTAGGGGTCGATCGGGGTGTTTTAGCTCACTCAGATGCCACCTTGACGCGAGTGTCGACACCACAAGCAGTTTTTTTTTCATCTCGCGTCTCTTAACAAGGCCTTCAGCGAAAGAATACATACAATGCAATATATATTCTTTCCCCTCTTTTTTTTTTTAAGTCTAGAAATTAGATAAAATTTCAGTAGCATTTCGTCTAGGGTGCATTTAACAAGTAGCTTACAAGCACGCCTCTTGATAGAGAGTGTCTCTTATGCACACCACAACATATTTTCATCTCATCGCATCCTCTTGACAAGAGGTCTTAAACTGTAGAAATATATATATATATATATATATATATATATATATATATACATATATATATATATATATATATATATATATATATATATATATATATATATATATATATATATATATATATATATATCATATATATATATATATATATATATATATATATTATATATATATATATTTATATCCATCATATCACACATATTTTGACACATTTTTAGCGCATAATGTGCAAATGAACGGGTTATGTATGCAATTGAACAAAGTAGAGTGAAATCAAAAGAAGATTCACCTCTTGATTTCTTCCCAGGCAAAGTGAAGGCTAAAAGGAATGCGCGCCAAAATTGAAAGAAGAAGAATCTTGATGATGTTCTTCGACATGGTGAAGCAAATTGGAAGGGTTACGAGTGCGAAAAAATCAGAAGAATTCACCTCGATCTTTCGAAGAAAAATTGAGGCAAAAGCGAGAATGCGACTAAAAATCGAAAGAAGAATTCAATTTTGATGATGTTCTTCCCGATTTCGGAAGCAAAACGGAGGAAAAAGTCAGTGGGATGTGGAATTGGTTGGTGACAAATGAGCTACCGGGATGGAATCATCGAACGGCAAGCATCGGGCTTGGTCGAGATGCGTGCGGACCACGATTCGGTGTGGCTGGTGCTAAGACGATCTGAGTGCTTTAGATGGAGAGAGAATGGATGACTGGTCTGAGAATGTAGAGCGGTCGGGCCTGGAGAAACGCTGGATCCAGCGGCTCGGGTAAGGCGGCATGCTCAATGAAGGAACGTGAATGGCCCCAGACGAGGAATGGATTGGAGGGCTGCTGTGAAAGCATGGGCGCGGCGGCTCACGACCTGGGAAGCGGACGACAGCGCTGGAGACGCGAGGAATAGTGCAAGACAGAGGAAACCGAGAGCGGGAGGAAAATTTTTTTACCTGTGTGCAGAGCATTTTCAATGAGGGAGAGAATGTAGGAGAGAGAAGCTGTTGGAAATAGAGAGGGAATGGAGAGGGAGTAGTTTTTTTTTTGTTTTAATCAGAAAAAACTGAAAAAACAAAAATGGTGGGAACGGTTGAGCAGGGGGAGGGGTATAATTTAGGGATTTTAAATTAGTTTTAAATTGATTAAATGGTTTTAGTGTGGATTTTGTAACGGTAAATGCACATAGTCAATATATATATCAAATTAAGGTAATTTCATTATTCTGAATGCAATGGCTCAGTTCGTTTCATAATCAAAGTCCATTTGATTTCAGTCGACGTCACATTGGGTCAATTTCAGCTCAAAATGTACATCGCCGCTTTCGACTACTCAATTTTTGCGCAGACTCATCCGAATTGAGTGTGAATAGTCTCACTTGATAGATTTCAACATTTCAAAGCCAATGGTGAGATCAATTTCATGAACGGAGGTTATTTGAACTCATGGTGCCTCTCGACCTCGATAATGCAGCGTTGGCGATTTGAGCTTGATTGGTAAATCATCAAGTCATGCAATATTTATAACCTGACCAATTTCGATATTCTGAATATGATGGAGAAGTTTGTTCATCGATCATAGGTCATTTGAGTTGATTTCGGTGACATCCTATACATTTGAGCCTCGATTTATGCACTGTCACTTCAAATCACTCAACATTTGTACAAACTCGTCCGAATTGAGCTCGGATAGTCTCATTTGATAGATTTTGATATTTTGAAGCTAACGACGTAATCAATTTTACAAACAGGAGTCATTTGATCATCATCATAGCTTTATGACTCTGATATATGTGTCGACACATTGATAGTTCGAGCGCTTAATCAATTACTTTTTAGATTTTAAAATATTTATATTTTGATCAATTTTGACATTCTAAATGTGATGGTAAAGTTTTTTCATCAATCAGAGGTCATTTCAACCATTTTTAGGGACATCCAGTGCATTTTGAGCCCCAATTTACGCACTATCGCTTCTAAAGTCCGTCGAATTCGATTTGTAGGCTTGACTTTGATTTATGAAATATATATGGAGGTCAATGATCAGTTGATCATTAAATTATCCAATATTTAAATTTTGACCATTTTCAATATTCTGAATGCAATGGCAAAGTCCGTTCGTCGATCGGAGGTCATTTGGGTTGATTTTGGAGACATACTGTGTATTTTAGCCTCGATTTGTATGCTGTCACTTTAAATCATTCGACATTTGCACAGACTCGTTTGAATTAAGCATGGATAGTCTCATTTGATATTTTTTAACATTTCAAACCTAACGGTGTGATCAATTTCATGATCGAAGGTTGTTTAGACATCGTCGCAGCTTCCCTTCCCTGATATGCGCGTCGGCACGTTGATAGCTCGATCGCTTAATCGATTGATCGTTAGATTTTGTAATATTTATATCTTGGCCAATTTCAACATTCTAAATGTGGTGGCAAAGTTGTTCGTTGATCGAAGGTTGTTTTGACCATTTACGGTGATGTCTAGTGCATTTTGAGCCCCAATTTAAGCACTGTCACTTTCGAAGTCCATCGAATTTGATTTATAGGCTTGACTCGATTTATGACACATATATGAAGGTCAACAAATATCCCCCAATAAATGTGATTCACGCATGGAGAGAGTCACATTTTTTAAAAACTGGTTGACCCTTTGGGTTGGCCATAGAATATGATCATTTCAGCTTCGATTGCAATGACGAGCTTTGATAGGATTTATCATTAGTATGATACCTTATTTAGGATATGCTAAATGATGGGCTTGACCGATTTGTTAGAATTGACATGTTGGATAGATAAGAGTTCTTAGACCACCTATTCTCTACTTCGATGGCTTTGTTGAAGATCTCTTTTTTTTATGCCCTTGCAGATTTGAGTCTCCTCCAACCCAGGCTTAATGCTTGGTTGGGTTTGGTGTAGGAATTGGCTTATTTGTTTTGATGAAGGACTCTGTTGGGGAATTGGTTTATCCGTGCTTGGTCGAATTTGAAATTTCTTCTGTCATAGCTTTAAGCTTGATGGACTTGATGAAGGACTTACCTAATTTGTCTATATTGACTTGTCAGGAAGTGTATGTACACCATAAACCTTGTGCTTGCTGCTTTGATGGATTCATTGAAGGGTGCATACAGTTGACCCAGCTCTGGCTTATACTAGGTCTATATTGAGTTATCAATCTAACGATATGTGCTTTAACATACTAAATAACCATGAAATTCCTTTAGTTCGACCATCATTTTTGTATGAAATATGGAATTGCTTCCTCAGTCCTATGCTTTTTGCTTTGACAGACTTGATGAGGAGATTGACTTTGATGTGTGCTTTGAGCTTGATAAGATCATTTGAGAATAAATTGAAATATCACCCTGCTGGTAATATAAAGGTTAACTTGAGAAAGCTCTGAATTGAGAGTTCCCTCAAATTATTTTGATCTATCGATCAAGTAGAAATATATCATAGATCGTAGTTGCTTGTAATCACTAAGCTGGATCTGGTTTGAGATTGAACAATTATCATCATTAGACTAACGAGCAAGGGCTCTTTCACTATGGCCTTTTCTTATGGCTTATTGAGTGAGGAGAGCGTCAGCATCTTGGCCATATTTAGGCTTGTTGAGTTCGACCTTTAGAACCTACTTGAGTCTTCAACTTAAGTTGTAGTGGGTTGGTGGTTTTTTTGTCATCAGACTGACGAACGTGGGCTCTTTCACTATGGCCTTTTCTCGTGGGTTGTTGAGTGAGAAGAGTGACAGCAACTCGGCCATTTGTGGGCTTATTGAGTTTGACCTTTAGAACCCATCCATGTCCTAGACTTCAAGATATAGAAGTTGGTATTTCTCCAACTTAATTGATTAAAGCTTTCGAAATTAGGAGTGCTTCTGACTTGATCTCCAGAATTTTGGTAAATTTGGGAGATATATTTCTCGACATCTAGGGTTATCTTTTCATACGTAGAAATAGATTCTTTTTGTTCCTGTAAGAACTTGCAGCTTAATAATAATAATTACGGATATATTCACCATTTTTGGTGTAAAGCTTAATGTTAACATGAATCAGAATATATTTGAGGATTTCATCTTATAATACGATGTTAACTCAAATAACCTTAACATAAACTAAAAATACCCCCTGTCTTGCAGGGGGAATTCTAAAGTATATTTAGAAGAACTTTCAAGATGAAAATACACAAATACATCAATATTTGAATTGATATGCTCTTAAGAGAGTTTTAACATATAGCATTGATTTCATCTATATATAGAAATCTAAAAATGCCCCCTGTGTAACATGAGAATTTTCACGGAAAAGTTTTTTTTTTCATCTTGAGTAAGTATATTTATTTAGAGATCTCGGCATGAAGCACGATGTTGATCTAAATAGATATACTAAAAAAATGCCTCTGCCTTACAAAAAGATTTCTATTGTACCTCGAGAATGTATTTATTATATATAATATTTTTCAGATATCGACCATTAATTGACGGCATTGGTCTTTCACCATTTAGATCAATAAGTTGGTATGCCTCTCCTTGATATACATTCTCAATGATAAACGACCCCTCCCAATTTGGTTCGAATGTGCCAATGAATTTTTGATTGGGAATAATTAGTCTTCTCAGCACTAGGACCAATTCTCCTTTTTGGAATGTTCGAGGATGCATTGTATGATCGAATGGTTTGGACATCCTCGCTCGGCTGACTTCTAAATTTTGTTGAGCTTGGAGCCTGACCTTGTCAAACCCATCAAACTCTCCCATCCGTAGACAGGCATTCTCATATTGAGTGAGATTGTGTTGAATGGCTACTCGGAGTGAAAGCAATTCAACTTCAAGTGAAAATATTGCTTCAGCTCCAAATACTTTGGCATAAGGAGTGAATTTTATGGGAGTACAGTCCAGATGTCACGTCATTGCCTTTCTTTAAGGCAGTTTCAGTTCGAGATTTTTTCCTCTAAATTTACTTACTATTTTACCGGGACCTTTTGACGATAGATTCTTGGACATGTGGTCCAAGTGTCACGCATCGATGCTCACCGTAGGAATTTCTTAGCTTTTTTGTAGCTCTTACTACCAGATGGTAGATTTTGTAGTTGAGCATTCTCACTGGTCTTTGATATCTTTTATTCATAAGACTTTTTCTTTACAACCTTTAGGACTTTATGTACTTAATGAAGTCGTGTTGTTTCTTCTGAAGGGTTGGAGCAGACTATTGTTGAGCCCAAGAAGACTGCGTAACATCACCAGTAGAGCTATCCATTTCCACCCATTTCAAAATTTCAAAATTATTACAGGTAGGAATACTCGCTTTTGATTGTGTGAGATGACCTGTGAGAGATGAGCTCCAATATTCATTCTTTTCTCTCACCTTTTTTTTTTCTCCGTAAGAGGAGGCTTTAGCATCATGCCTTCCTAGTGTGAAATGTTCAACTGGCAGAGTTGTGGCATTCAAAAGTATGACTGAAACTTTCTACCTAGTGATAGTTCTTTTTATGATTGACACCTCAGAATGACCCAATCTTTCAAACACTTCTCTTTTGAAAATCTCGAAGTAGTAGTATTCCAGGTTGTCATCCTCCCCAATTTGGATGGTAGCTCCAGCATCTCCAGTATTGATTACAACATTAGTCAGATGGATGTTCATTTTGTTACCTAGCTTCATGACGAAAGGTGTGTTCAGTTCTTGTTTTAAATTTTCAAATATTTTGTTGCTATTATAACATGTATATGACTAGTCAAAGATGGAAAGAGAATCTTGTCTCCAACGGAGTCGCCAGAAATCTGTGGGCTCCAAAAATTTGCCAACGACCTCTCGACAAATATTGAATTAAAGAGAGTGATTTAAAGTGTCGGTGTAATTTTTAGAACCCAGATGGAATAGTAGATAAGACACTACCCAGAGATTTTACCCTCATTTTGTGAGGACTTTAGATCCGTTCTGTTTTCTATAGAAGCCTATAGTTAATCCTCTCAATAAGTGAGAGAGGACTTTCGACAAGGCTAGTAGTTAGATTGCTAAAATAGCAAGAAGTAGCATGTGGAGTTTAAAATATAGATGTTAGATTTATGAAATTCACCATTTTAGCTTAAACCGGATGGTTGGGGGAATGATGATGTGCCCAATCTAGATCCCATGGTTCCGTCATCTCGGGCAGTCGTGGTCTCTAGTCTACTTAGGATCTTTATCAACAATACATGGGTTACGTCATCCAAGAAATCCTTGTAAGACCTGGGATGGTGTTTGTCTAAGGAGACATACTTAATTCTACCCTAGATGATAGAGAGTTGTTTGTCCTATCAAGTATACCCTATGATTCACAATTCAAATGACATAGCTATTGGGGAGCATACAGGCTACGATCGTGATTGTAATATAATAGAGCCTGACTGGTCAAACAACCCGATCGAGGACTCGTCAATCGCTTTATCTATGGAGCCTATCTGCCAAACGGGACACGCAATATCCTTACTATGTGAAATTGATTAAGAGTGAACATAGCAGAACACTTGATTTGACATTGACTCTTTTGTGAGCTAGAATTTTCTTAATTTCTCACCCCCAATAAAAAGTTGCGGAAGGTAGATGGATTGAGTTTGATTTAAGTTTTTAATGATAGAATTTCATTTAAGTAGTTTCAAATTATTATTTAATTTGATTGAAAAATTGATTAATTTGAATATGTTTAAGAGTTTTAGATCTTGTCAACTATGTTTAGTTGCTAATAGAGGATTAGATCTACTATCACCGACGTAATCAGCTTCTATATTTCACGATTTGAAATTCTTATTATAGATTTTATGTTTTGTTAATCCGACTCAGAAGACTAAAATCGAGAAGCAACCCCGACAACATCCTCGGACACTTGAATTTAAGCATTCAACATAGTATGCCCATGCGGTTTTATAGCTTAGATAACTAATTAGTGATTTAGTTGATTTTTAAAAATTATAATTATAATGAAATTCTTTAATTTTGATTGAAGCTGTGAGTTTTGTAAATTTTGATTTAGTATCGTCTTCTCTCTACTTGTACAAAGAGTTGTAGATTCGGTGGCGATAAAAGTATTTTGATTTAGATTGTAGTTTAAAATATTACTTGCAGTTAATTTACTTATTGAACTTTTCAATTCTCCGAGCTTGATTATGTTCAATTTAAATCACTTTTAATTTACTTTAAACAAGCTACAGTAATCGTATTGTTTATTGAAAAGATTATGCATAGCCAAACTCATTGGTGAATATGTAACTCATACTTTTTCAACATCATGTAAAAGAGGTCAAATCCAATTTGACTTTAGTTTAGATTCTACATCAAGTTTTAAGTTTACTTAAAAGTCAAACTTCAAACTTATTATAAGTCTTTTATGAGTTTGGAGTTAGCTTCAAGCCTCACTTATATCACATTTATACGCTTATAAGTTATGTTTTAATCCCACTATAAATCTTCAATGATTCATTAGGATTTTCCTTTTGGATTATTTTAAGCAAAATATTATGAGATTCTGTTCATGTATATGAAAGGAAATTAAGTTTATTTCAAGTTTTATAGGTTCACTTGAGTTCGATCACTATTTTCTTATTTGAAATATGATTTTTAATTTTATTTATAATCAAATCTCTTTTAAATTCATTTCATGTTCATTTATATTTAATTTCCAATTCATTTCTTTAAGACTTTATATTTTATATATATTTTTTATTAAGTCCAAAAATTTTGGCAAAATTTCTACAGACTTCTAATGATATTTATCATCAACTTCCCTCTTTTAAACACCCGCCGATTTTCAGAATGAAGGGATGTGATGTCTCGACAGCCCATGATTTCTATTTAAACTAGGGAAGAAGAAACTGATGAGCTATTGCTGCTGTGTTTGTGACTTGGAAAAGTAGTCAATCCGACATCAGCTAGGTTTAATCTATTAAGGTTGAGAGGCAATGCGGCAATTCATGCAGCTTAAGACATTGAAGAACATGCAGCTTTTGTAGGTTAGGAAACCATTGGTGGTTTTTAGTTTCTACTGCATCATCAGACCACTCCTCAAGTGCTTCCATTTTCTTAATAAGCAGTATCTCCAATGACCGAAAAAACACCATTCTCACCTTGCCCATGAAATTCATGGCCAAGTCGTTTCACTTGTGGCATATCAGAAAGGTCTAAAATCTTGAGAAAAGGCAGCACTCCAAGAGAAGGAAGTAGGGCGAACATGAAGGAGAGTCACGGTGTCACCAGGTCCAAGGTAATTCTGAACAGCCCACTTCACGGCATAGGCACTTTCGTCGCTCAAACCAGATGAAATGAATGAGAATTCTTCGGCTCCGCCTGTGTCCGATGGGGTGGACGGGGGAAATATTCAGCTTTCATCTGTGGGCCGCCGTTTAGCCACAGAGCGAGCAGGGCAGTCTATAATGCAACCGAGTTTCAATGAGCCAGTAAAAGAGCGCACGGCCAGCCTTTGCGTCCATGGTGACATATCCCGAGTACTGGTTGAACTTTTCTTCTATAAAACCCTCTTGTCCCAGCCTGACGGGCTTTCGAGAACCTGAAGAAGAATCTTCATTGATTTGATTATATGGTAATGGACACTCAAATTTATAAGCCTTTCTGTGATCTCTTTTCTCGAGTCCAAGAAAGGAGCATCCATTGTTGATGAGACTTGACCTTTGATTTTTAACTTCTTCTATATCAATTTTCTGAATATGTAATCTATCTTAGTGTGAATTTTATATCCATAGACTCATATAATTCATATATATATATATATATATATATCAATCTGAAGTTATTTCGATGTTCCGGAAGTAACAACACAGTTCATTTCACGATCGGATGTCGCTAGTTCGATGGTCAATCAATTTCAGCTCAAAATATGCCGCCGCCGACGCACATTCACTGCACTCATCCAATGCGAACAATCTTACTTGATATATTTTGAAACTAACGGCACAATCAATTTCGTGAACGGAGGTCATTTAGCGGGCACCTCTCCTAATTATTATATGTGTGATTGATCGACTCAATCGCTTGATCGATTGATCATCAAATTATCCAACATTTATATTTTGACCAATTTTGATGTTCTGAATGCGATAGAGAAGTCCGTTCGTCGATCGGAGGTCATTTGGATTAATTTTGGTGATGTGTATTTCGCTTTGCATCACACTGCTTCAAATCATTCACGACGAGCCTCGCCCAAATTAGGCGTGGATAATCTCATTTGATAGTTTTCGCTTTTTGCTAATGACATAATCAATTTAACGGCGCGACCGCATCGTCACAACTTTCCTTTCTCGATATGCCCATCTGCACATTGATAGCTCGATTGCTTAATCGATTGATCGTTAGATTTTGCAATATTTATATGTTGACCAATTTCGATCTTATGAATGCGATGGCGAAGTCGTTCGTCGATCGGAGGTCTTTTCGACCATTTACGGTGATGTCCAGTGCATTTTGAGCCCCAATTTGCGCACTATCACTTCCGAAGTCCGTCGAATTCGATTTGTAAGCTTGACTCCATTTATGACACATATAAGGAGGTCAACAAATGCCAACAGTAATCTTATCCAGGAACATGGAATAACTCTACAAGATCAAATTAACTCAAAAATATAGCCTAAGAAGCTATCAAGTGGTAATGGATGCATGGTCTTCAATAGATCAAAGATTAGGATTTGTACTCAAGCACATAAAAAATACTAAACCTATCAAACAAACTAAAATTATTGCTCAACTAAATGTAGGGATATTAGATCTTTACAATCTAAAGAACTGTAAAACACATCAAGCTTATGTCCAAGATATAAGATGAATCCAATGCAACATAATTGCCTAGAAATATAAGGCAATAAGTTATAAAAGAAAAAAAAATCTCTAACTATCAAAAAGAAAAATAGAAAATAAATATGAACAATATATAATAACCAAAATTTATTTATGTGATGCTCACGAAGGAGCAATGCACATCGAGTATGAAATAATTAGATCCGTTGAGGATTACTCACAAACAATACAATATGATTCACCGTTAGTTGAACCTATAAAAGCTTTCTTTTACAATTTTTTGAAAACAAAATATTCATTCTAAACAAAATAGTGCTAACCTAGTTCATGAGTGTCAAGGCAAAACATATTGCAAATGCAAGATTAGATGCCTCAAGCGATATCATTTTAAAAGGTGACTATATAAAATAGTCAATGATTCTTTATCTAAATGAATATAAATCAATAATAACCTCTAAATTAACTTCTCAATAGCTTTCTTTGGTTTTAATGATTCTTTATCTAAATTTGAATATCATCCGAGGCAATGTACTACTACTTAAAGATTATTATATTAATATTAACATTCAGTAATTATATGTAATCATCTAAAATATTTTAGATGGTCAATGTTAATTATAATAAATTGCTTCAAGTAATTTTTTTATTATTTAATTAGAAGTATTAAGAGTGCAAAATAAAAGTTATGTGGATTTTATTTTATTTTTAATATTGGCTGTGAAGAGAATTAATACAAAAGTATAATTTTCAAGTATTTAAAATATATCAAAAGGTCTATTTTTCTTTTCTCGTAAAAGAAAATTTCCTTTTACTTTATTCCATTTATGCACTTGGGTTAATTAGCTCGCTCTCATTCTTTGCTTTTAACTTTGCACCATTGCATCGCTCTCATAGTCATCTCCCCTTGCCACTTGGGATCTTCTATTTAAATTTTTTTATATTTTATCATAAGAATAACTTTAATATGTAAGAAATTTGAGTCGATTCATTAAACATTTCTTTCTTGCTAATACATATAATATAATTATATAAACTCATAAACTCAACATCTTGAACAAAGTGATTTTTACAAAACTTCACTTAATAAATAAATCACATACCTTGATGTGTCTCGAGTTCTTTTGATTTGTGAAACTAAGATTTCTCTTTCTTCAACCAAATATTCTTATGTAATTATCTTAATGGAGAGACACTACATTAAAGGGTAAGAGATTGTAGTTTCTACATGAAGAGACACTTTGTTTGATCAAACGCATAAACGATCGATCAAACTCTCACCAAAGATACATAATTATTAAATAGTAAACTGAATAATAATTAATGTGGTTCACACTTAAGAATTGGTTACATAATTCTTACATTCTCCCACTTTGCACATATAATATTATTCAATTTAAAGATTTAATAATTATATACATAAACATAATGCGCATGACATGTCAAATAATTTTCTTAATTTGGTCAAATCATAATTCATTATTAAGTAAAAAATTAATAGGGATCATGGTTATACTCATTAGTGACATATTTTCCATGTATCACAATATTAATTTTATACTTAATATGATATATAGAGATAATCATAATGGTCCAACATTAATGTCTTTATAAAAGAAAAATCCTGTTAACATTTACATAATTCTTTCATGTATATACATTCAAACATAATGAAACAAGATGCGATAATATGTAAAGTCAATAAAGAGCTGAGAGAGTCAAATACATAAAGAGCATAATAAATTCAATAATGCTTTTCAATAATGCCCATTTTTTCAACATGTTCATTAAATAGTTTAGGCTGCAATCCTTTTGTTAAAGGATCAGTAATCATAAGATTAGTGCTAATGTGCTCAAATGACACTCTGTTTCTGAACTTCTTCTTTAACAACAAAGTATTTCAATTTCATATGTTTAGCACCCTTTGAATACTTGTCGTTCTTAGAAAAGAAGACTATTGCGGCATTATCACAATAAATTTTCAACGGCTTGGCAATACTGTCGACAACTCCAAGTCCTGAAATGAAATTCTGCAACCATAACCCATGAATTGTGGCTTCAAAATATGCCACAAACTCAGCTTCCATAGTGGATGCAGCAATGACGGACTGCTTCCCACTTCTCCATGAGATAGCTCCTCTAGCTAGTAGGAACAAATAGCCAAATGTGAATTTTCTAGTATCCACACATCCGACAAAATCTGAATATGAATATCTAATCACCTCAAGATGATCGGATCTCCATAAGTGAGCATATGTTCTTTTTTTCCTTGCAAATATCACAAAACTTTTTTTTGCTTTCCAATGATTAATTAAATTCTGATATCTATAACATTCTCAAAAAACGATTATATATAAAGTCAAGCATAATGTCTAACAATAGATGCAAGAATTTGTTCCATTTGCTTATGTTAATTCATTCTTTGGGCATTGCATAAACAATTTTTTTTTAATTGGAACAATACTTGCGAACACTTTTCTATTGAAATCTCTCTAAAATTTTATTGATATATACTTTTTGAGATAATAATAATTGTGATCTATCATGGAATTTTCAATTCATCATAGATATATTTTCATTTCAAAGTTTTAGAAATTTTTAATCTCATACATTAATCCAAGATCATTAGTTGCAAGCAAAATTATTGACCTTCACATATATAATTAATCAGACAAGCAGATGAATTACTTGAAAATATCACTAAATGGATGTAATGAAAATAGTCAATGACCTCCGTCGGTGAACAAACTTCAGCTTGCGTTGATCAAAGCGATCAAATATAATTATTGCAAAATCTAACGATCAAGAGATTAAGCGCTCGAGCTATTAATGTGTCGACATGCATATCGAAGTCAAGAAGCTGTGATGATATCCGAACGACCTTCGTTCGCAAAATTGATTATGCCGTTAGCTTTGAAACATCAAAAACAATCAAAATAGATTGGAAGCTTTCGAATGCTATGTAATGATTTAAAGTGACAACGAAATCGGTGAAATACACTAGATGCCAAAATCAATAATGACCTCTGATGAGCGGACTTAGTCACGATGAGATCAAAATTGGTCATGATAAATATTACACATGATCAGCCGATGTCGTCAATGTGCTTGAGATATCGAGTTAAGAAACGTAATCCAAACGATCTCTGTTCGTGAAATTGATTGCGTTGTTAGCTTCAAAATATCAAAATCTATCAAATAAGATTGTTTGTACTTAATTCGGACAAGTCGCATAAGCGTGCGGTCGGCGTGCATTATTTTGAGCTAAAATTGGAATTTGGCCGACTTGAACCAACGACCTCGATTACAAAAGACTTGTGTTGCATGAAACATGGAATAAACTAAGATTGATATATATATATATATATATATATATATATATATATATATATATATATATAGACTCTGTTGATATATATATATATATATATATATAGATCTATGAGTCTGTTGAAACAAAATTTATATTTGAGATTTAATTAAATATTTGAAATTAATTAAATTCAAGATAGCCCGATCATTGCTTTGTTCAATTAGTAACCAAAGTCTAATGTAGTCTCGTTACTCCGTCTTCTATTGAAGAAAATATTAAGTCAGTCCGCGTAGCTTCGTCGGACTCAATCGACGCGTGTCCTTTTTTCCAATTTTAGTGGTTAGGGCATAACAATGGTGTAAAGACATTTCCCCAGCCCGATGAGTAAGTATCGTTGGAAGGAGAGGAATTTAAAGAAATATATAGAAAGATTTAGGGTTTAGGGTTAGTTTTCAAAAAACGAGCTTCGAAGAGAAATAGAAAATCTCATTTCCTTTTACAAAGAACCATGAGATGGAGAGCGTTGAGAAATAATAACCAATTTAGGCGAGGATGTATTAAATAAATTCATTAATGTTTCGTGCATTTTTCTATGATTTGTTAGTTTAGTTCTTATTCTATCTGAAGAGAATATGTTCATTACATCCAATTAGAAGCAATTTGGATGCTTTTTTGTTGAATTTTTATTTTTGAGTGTTATTTTGCATCTGTACTCTGTACCTCTTTGGAGGGTACAGAGCTTTTAGGGACTTCTTTTTCCAATTTATTTTGTTGTTTCTTGAGATATTCATTACATTCCAATGAAAGCATTTGAGATTGTTTGGATGGTTTTACGGGGTATTTTTATATCTATACTCTCTGTACCTCTTTGGAGGGTATAGATCATTTATGACCTTTTTTTTTAGTTTATTTTGCCTACTTCTTATGATTATGTTTAGGGCATTCCAATGGAAGCATTTGGAGGAAGTTTGGATGGTTTCTGGGTGGTATTTTGCATCTGTACTCTGTGTACCTCTTTGGAGGGTACAGATTATTTTTGACATTTATTTTCAGTTTATTTTGCCTACTTCTTATGATTATGTTTAGGGAATTATAATGGAAGCATTTGGAGACTATTTGGATGGTTTCTGGTGGGTATCTTGCATCGTACTCTGTACCTCTTTGGAGAATTGAGATCATTTTGACCTTTTTCCAGTTTATTTTGCCTTTATGAGATTATGTTTAGGGCATTCCAATGGAAGCATTTGAGGCGTTTGGATGGTTTGGGGGTATTTTGCATCTCGTACTCTGTACCTCTTTGGAGGATCTGAGATCATTTTGACTTTTTTAGTTTATTTTTCTTACTTCTGATTATGTTTAGGGCATTCCAATGGAAGCATTTGGAGGCATTTTGGATGGTTTTGGGTATTTTGCATCGTACTCTGTGTACCTCTTTGGATGAGATCATTTTGACTTCTTTTAGTTTATTTTCACTTCTTGTGATTATGTTTAGGGCATTCAATGGAAGCATTTGGAAGTTTGTTTGGATGGTTTGGTGGGTATTTTGCATCTTTCTGTACCTCTTTGGAGGGTACAGATCATTTTGGGACTTTATTTTCAATTTATTTTACCAACTTCTTATGATTATGTTTAGGGCATTCCAATGGAAGCATTTGGAGGCAGTTTGGATGATTTCTGGGTGGTATTTTGTATCAGTACTGTACCTCTTTGGAGGTCTGAGATCATTTTGACCTTTTTTCCAGTTTATTTTGCCTACTTCTTATGATTATGTTTAGGGCATTATAATGGAAGCATTTGGAGACTGTTTGGATGGTTTCTGGTGGCTATTTTGCATCACTTTGTGTACCTCTTTGGAGGTACATCATTTTGACCTTTTTTCCAGTTTATTTGTTTATTGAGATTATGTTTAGGGCATTCTAATGGAAGCATTTGAGAGATTGGATGGTTTACGGGTGATTTTTTGCATCGTATTTTGTAACATATTTTGTATTTGTTTGGCGGTAAATATCAATGAGTATGCGATGATGAAGTCGTGATGTCTACCAAATTTAGGAAACTCCTTGGTACCACATTGAGAATGAAACGGAGCGTATACCTGTCTTGTGACTATGCACATCAAATTGGCGGTGTTGGAAGGACCATACTAGTTATTGGCCAAACTCAAATTGAAATCAAAAGATTTTCTATGTGCAAAAAAATTTGGTCGGAAGAAGTCTGCCAGTCTAAATGGCTTAACAAAATTCCAGAAAGTTGATATAAGAACTGGTTGTCCAGCCATGATTAGATTCTCTGTTGATTTGGAATTAGAATTAAAAATATCTGAGAAAGTCATAATCATTCTTTGGCGAGCTGGACCTACATCTTCTCGAGATCACCATTAGCGATGAAAAGGCGTCGTGTTGAAGACAATGACAGAGGCTGGTATTAGAGCAACTGATGCATTCAGCTATCTAACTGAGGAAGTTGGCGTAGAGAATATCGGGTTCACAAAAAGAGATGCTTTCAATTTTATTCAGAAAGAGAAAAGATTGAGGATTGCGAATGGTGACAGTAATGCATTAATACAGTTGTTTAAGGAAAGGCAAGCAGCGGATGGGATGTTTGCATGGGATGTACAAGTTGATGAGTCGGATTGCTTAGTAAGTTTTTTTTAGCAATGGCATGTCTAGGATAGAATATGATTGTTTTGGGGATGTGATAATTTTTTGATACATTGTCGACTCAATAAATATAATCTTGTTTGTGCCCCTCTTGTTGGAGTGAATCATCACTGGCAAAATGTATTATTTGGAGTAGCCTTTTTATCAGAAGAGACAATTGAGTCATTCTCATGGCTATTCCAAATATTTCTTCGGTTGATGAATGACAGACATCCTATAACAATATTCACTGATCAAGATCAGGCTATGGCGAGAGCTATCGAAATTGTATTACCGCATACTCATCATAGGTTGTGCCAATGGCATATTTCAAAGAAAGCTCCTTCCAAGGTTCATTACTTTAATAGTAATAAGATAGTACAAGGGCTATTTTATAAATGCATGAGTAAGTGTGTGAGGAAGAGTTTAAAGAAGCTTGGTCGCCATGCTAAGAAGGCAATTTGCATGATCATCGTCGAGTTTTATAAGATTAGATCCAAGTGGTCCATCGTGATTCAAGAAGGACTCATTCTCGCATGGGCATCTTGTCAACGCAACGTAGTGAGTCCACAACAATGTATGTCATGGAATATCTAAACCAACAAGTTCGCACGATTATTTCTTGGGGTTGGAAAAGGTTATATAGAATGAACATGAGAAGACTTCAACCATCGATTGTTCTTGTTAAGACCACCAATTCTAAAATAAGTCGCTATATTTTTTATACAAGAAAGGTTTACACTATGTTTGAAGAGAATTTTGCATGGAGTTGGAGGCCTATCAAGAACTAAGTCGATGACAAACCATGGAGTATTTGGTGAGAAACTTAGAGAATAAAAAATGCATCCAAAATATGGACTGCATTGACTATTCCTAGAAGTAACTTGTACTTGCAAAAAATTTGAAATGATGGGATTACTTTGTGCCCATTATCGAAGTTCTTAGTCGAAGATGTTGAGCGATTCTGACAAGTATCTTCTCATGATGGTCTACCGAGCAAAGAGGGATATTTACATTGATAGTGCACAAAAAAATTAAGAGATGTGGCACATGAAAAAATGCTTCGCATTATTTTTCTGAACCACATAAGTCGATATGCATATCAAATAAGCCGTACAATAATAAAGAGACAGGACTATATGCTTGGATCCCTAAAAAACTATATGATGATGTCTTATAATAAGTGGAATTCTCCTCCGACAAAAGCTAAGAAGAAGAAGTCAACCACAAAGATATCTTAAAAGATCCAGCTAAGCAACGCCCAAAGGTGTTTCCAACTCAAGGCGGATATCGGAGAGATCCAAGAAAGCCAAGAGTAATTTTCTATTTGCATTAATTTTAGTATTTTAAATATTGTTAATCTTCAAACAAACCTTCTACTTTTTTTGTTAGTAAACCAAAGTACCGATAGTGTTGAACGTGTTTCATCACAAGTTGCATCACCTTTCTCTATGCCGAGTATTTTTTCGTGAGGTACGCATGTATCACACATCGATGCGTAAGAAATCATCAACTAATATGATGTTCTACATGCAAGAATTTAACTGAAGCTCCACAATCAATCAATCGGCTGAAAGGTACACTAAGCTGATGATGGATATTATTTCAAGAAAATATTTTGATGCATGACATTATCCAGTTTTGTGTCTTCGACTGTATAATCTTTTCTCCAATGCTTTAGAGTCCCAAAGATGACTCTCTTTAACTAATGTACACACCAAGATGTTTAGATCAGAGCTGGGGATTTTCTCACGTCTGTTTGTAGCTCTTAAGCAATAATTGAAGTTAATCCCCTACCGAGGACCTCAGAATCATCGGACTAATAAATATGTGCAATAAATAACAAATCGTTTATTGCCTTTTTTCCAGTTTATTTTTCCTAATTCTAAAAATAATGTTCATTACATTTTAGCTCACGCAATTTGAAAGCTATTTGGATGGTTTCTGGGAGATATTTTGATCAGACGGTACCTCTTTGAGGGTACTGATCATTTATGGACTTTTTTCCAATTTATTTTACCTACTTCTATGATTATGTTTAGCATTCCAATGGAAGCATTTGAGATTGTTTGGATGGTTTGGGTATTTTATATTGTTTAAGCATTCTTTAGAGGTACATATCATTTTGACCTTATTTCTTTTATTTTGCATACTTCTTTTGATGTTTAGGTATTCAATGGAAGCATTTGGAGGCGCTTGGATGGTTTCTGGTATTTTTTATATGTACTATGTACCTCTTTGAGGGTACGATCATTTTGACCTTATTTATTTTGCCAACTTATGATTATGTCTGGGCATTCTGGAAGCATTTGGAGGATTTTTGATGGTCTGGTTTTTGTGACTCATTCAGTACGGAGGGTACGATCATTTTTGACTTTTTTTCCATATTTTTTTCCTACTTTATGATTAAGAAATTTCAATGGAAGCATTTGAGTTTGATGGGGTGATATTTTATATCTGCATCGGTACCTCGGAGGGTACGATCATTTATGAATTTTTTCCGCTTATTTTTTTATGAGATTATATTTGGCATTCCAATGCAAGCATTTGGAGACGGGATGGTTTATGGGTATTTTATGGACTATGTACCTCTTTGAGGTACATCATTTTGACATTTATTTAGTTTATTTTGCCTACTTATGATTATTTAGGCATTATAATGGAAGCATTTGAAGAGCTTGATGATGATGATCAGATTGGTACCTGAGGGTACAATCATTGACTTTTTTTTCTTTATTTTGCTCTGCTTATTGAGATTATGTTTAGGCATTCCAATGAAGCATGAGATGCTTGGATAGTTTTGTTGGTATTGTGTACCTCTTTGGAGGGTACGATCATTTGACTTTTTTTTCCATTATTTTGCCTATTTTGTGATTATGTTAGCATTTAATGGAAGCATTTGGAGGCATTTGATAGTGGGATATTTGCATTGTACTCTTTTGAGGTATATCATTTGACCTTTTTCCAGCTTTATTTCTGCTTATGAGATTATGTTTGGGCATTTTATTTGGAGGCTGATGGTTATGGGTGGTATTTGCATTCTCTGCACTTTGGAGGGTGCATTATTTGACTTTTTTTCAGTTTATTTTGCCCGCTTATTGAGATTATATTAGGAATTCCAATGGAAGCATTTGAGAGTTTGGATGATTTTGGGGAGTATTTGACTGCTGGTACCTCTTTGGAGGGTATAGATCATTCAGACCTTTTTTCCGCTTATTTATTTACTTCTTATGATTATGTTTAGGGCATTCCAATGGAAGCATTTGAGACTGCTTGGATGATTTGGGTATTTGTATCATTCTCTGTACTTTGAGGGTACAGCAAGAGACTTATTTTGCCGCTTATTTTGCCAACTCTTTTGATTATGTTTGGCATTCCAATGGAAGCATTTGGTGACCGCTTGATAGTTTCTGGGGATATTTTGCACTGCATTCTCATAATGTGGTGACAAATTTAAAAGCCTATTAATCTATTGTATTTACAAAGAATTGAAAATAATTATTATATAATTAAATGTTAAAGTTATCTCTTTCTGGACAAGTTTCATTACGATAAATGAATTAAATTTTTCATATTGCAAATGCATGAAAAAATACTATTTTAATAATAAATTAATTTATTTTGTTTTGTTTTATCTAAATAAATAGACAAGTGACAAAGTTCAAGTTAATATTCAACTTCATTTCACTCGATGAGCATACTAAGAATACATATGAGTTAATTTTTTAACCGCTTTATTTTCATAATAAAAAATAGCTAACAACAATCATAATCATATTTTAATACATATGTTAAAATTAAAACTTAAAATATCATGATTTTATAATCAAAATTTACTTACACCAACCACAATAATTTTACAATAAAACTTTTAAAAAAAGATAATCCATAATGGCAATCCCTAATTTAATTTTATGCATTAATTTTATGTATTCTCAAGATAACATTTATTTTATGCATTTCGATTAATTTTATGCACGCTCATAACAAAATGATCATAATATAAAAAATGATTTCAAATGTAGATTTCTTTCAAGAGTATAACCCCCAAAAATAAAATCCATAAGATAAAAAATATGATTGAGTAAAATATCATCCAGTAAAATATCGTGAAATCAAACTATATGAAATGAGAGAAAAGAAGTTACAAAAGAGTAAAATATCATCCTGCATCCATAAACCATCCATGCACTTCAACAAAATATTTAAGTTTTCAAGCCACCAAACCGATGCATTATAAAAATCCTATATCAAACTAAATACTATCTTCACTTTGGATTTTAAGTCCCAAACAAAATGTATGTAGTTTAACTGCCCTAAATATATTCATCTTCTTTGGCCAATCCGGTGGTCTACCCACCAGTTTGATTGCCGCCTCCATGTATTTGATAAACATTCCACAATGACACTATTTTCTTGACGGTATCCCACTCACCATTTTGATTGGCCATTTTCGATTGCGCAAAAGATCGCCAAGATCTTCAACAAGTAATTTGATCCAATAACCGTAACATAATCTCAATAAGTTGACCCGAAAAAAATAAGTTAAGAAGAACCAAATTTGAAAATCGTTTCACAATCTCGAAGAATGCTCTTATGGGTTGGTTTGGGTAATGAGTCATAAAAATACCAGCTCGACTTAATATGCCCAACCAGTATGTCCAAGGCCGATTATCTATAACCGCGTAAGATTAACTCACTGACACAATCGCAGTGACATGTTTGGATGAACATTTTGCTTTCGCCTTTAGCCGCACTGCATAACTCGCAGAAAAGAAGAGAATGATTATACATTATAGCTTTTATCTAAACAAACAAGAATTGAATCATAATACCCAACATTCTGGGTAACATACCCAATGCAAGCATGAAATGTACAAATAGGGACATACCCAGAGAATACTTCTGGCCAATAGAAGAAGGCATCAATGTGTGCATCCGAGATATTGATCTGCCAACTCATCGACCGCCTCGCAATAATGATATTCCCAACCGTGAATACCGTATCACCGCAAGTGATAAATATTTTAAAGTGATCTTAAAAATAGTTATTTTATGTAAGGCGATTGAGGATTGACTTACTCCTCAACCGAGCGACGCGTGTCAATAAGATCAAGCATCGCTTAGTAAAATAGCTCGATGAGAACTCAACAACATGAAGTGCCTCGCGCAACAAAATTACTAATGATGAAAGTTAGTGATGAAGAGCTAGATTCACTGAATAAAGGATCGATCTACCGAGATGATTCATACTCCACCGATGCTCCTCCACCACAACGATAGTGGGTCATCGACCTTTCTTGGCTCATCTTGTGAACCTATAAAAAATTTAGTGAAATCTATTTCTATTATCTCAAATTTAAAAGAAAGTAACATAATACCTCTGTTGCCGGCTTCTCATCTTGAGTGGAGTCCACCACATCACTTATTCTTGCTCGAGACTTCATGTAAGTGTGTGTGAAGGGGGAAGTAACAGCTTTCCTCTTTCTTATTTGCCGAGCTTTAACACCACGCTCAATGCGCCATTACTGAGCATCATCTGTAGTGGTGGTCTCCACAAGAACTTCACCACGGCCAATTCCACGGGCTTTTTGAAGTATCCAACTCACAATGGAAGCTCCTTGGTAGCTCCACAAAGAGCTTCCTCACTGCATCTCCTCGTGGGCTTTCAAGTAGCCTCCTGGGTACCTCCATGGGAAGCTCTGGTAGCCTCCTAAGAGTTTCCCAGACCCCACAGAACCTCCCCACGGGGTGGTGGGACCGGGCAAGAACTTTCTCGAGCAAGAACCCGTAAATCAAGCCCATCCATCTCTCCCCATTGCATTGTGAAAAGACGATATGCCTCTTTCAAGTCCTTGAAACCGCAAGTATCCTCTCCACCAAAAGTGGGGGTAGTAGCAGAGGGCGTGCTAAACACTGGATGGGGAGAATATCGAGGAGAGACATATGGAGAGTCAATGTGCACTAATTGGACTTAAAATGGGACCGCCATCTGCTCACATGTGTAGATTGCAAGGGACACAAGGAGCCGCTTCTTCTCTAATATGTCCTCGAATGAAAGGCATACGGTAAACGATAAAAATGTGAAGACATACAACATAAATAAAGACATTCTTATATGAACTAAGTGATATTATTATATGTCACCTGGTGTCCTCCCAAACCAGTGAAAGCATTTTTGGAAACTCTATTTTTGCCCATCGCAAAGATAATGGCTTTCTGTGAAATGACCTTATGATGCTTATGTGCTCACCATATCTACAATGAATATTTTAAATAAGAACTTCAACACATTAAATTACATCTGAGATATAAAACATACCATCGAAGAGTGACAAAGCCACTCGTAACCTACCCTGTCTCAATCTTTGATGTAATAACATCAAATTGGGAAACTAGAAGTCCCAAATATCCGCCTAGCTTGTATTCAAAGAATCTATTTATGTCACGTAGCAATCAATTCGATGTCACTATGTAATTGTGATATAAAAAAAATAGATTTGATAGAAAATGTATGTACAACCGCACAAAAGCATGCACGAGCCATCTCAATTCTCGATTCTTGTAGTCGATGAATCAAAATGATGGGATCCATAAGACCTTCTCCCCTATGTTTGGCATCCCTATCATCAATGCAACTTCATCAGGGGAGAAAGGAATGTACTGCCCACCCAATAAGAAAGCTTGCTTTTCTATGTCCCAAAGAATACATGATCGATGTAATGGCAACCAGTCTTGCTTAATTCAGTCTAATGAATTGATGGAGATGAAGCCTCTTTAAAATGTCGTTTCATCAAGAAGTCTAATATCAACACGCCTACATGGTAGCAGATCTCAAGTTATCCTTTTCCCATATGATAAACTTCAAATAAAAAAATCAAGATAAGCTTAATCACTCCAAAGAGGTACAAGAGTACGATGTAAAATACCCCTAAACCATCCAAACAGCCTCCAAATGCTTCGGAATGCCCTAAACATAATCTCAATAAAATGCAAAAATAAACTAAAAAAAAGTTCACAAATGAAGTCTCCAAAGAGGTACATAGAGTAATGATGCAAAATACACCCAAAACCATCCAAATCGCCTCAAATGCTTCCATTGGAATGCCCTAAACATATTCATAAGAAGTAGGCAAAATAAACTAAAAAAGGTAAAATGATCTGCCTCCAAAGAGGTAGAGAGTACATGCAAAATACCACCCAGAAATCATCCAAACTGCCTCCAAATGCTTCCATTAGAATGCCCTAAATATATTCATAAGAAGTTGGCAAAATAAACTAGAAAAAAAGGTCATAAATGATCTGTACCCTCCAAAGAGGTACATAGAATACAGATACAAAATACCCCTAAAAAACTATCTAAACTGCCTCCAAATTCTTCCATTGGAATGCCCTAAACACAATCATAAAAAGTAAAATAAACCTGGAAAAAAGGTCATAAATGATCTGTACTCCAAAGAGGTAGAGTGATGCAAAATACCACTAAATCATCCAAACTACCTCCAAATGCTTCCATTGAATGCCCTAAACATAATCAAAGAAAGGCAAAATAAACTGGAAATAAAGGTCAAAATGATCTCAGTACCTCCAAAGAGGGACACAGAGTATGATGCAAAATACCCCCGAAACTATCCAAGCCTCCAAATGCTTCCATTGGAATGCCCTAAACATAATCTCAATAAAAAAAAATAAACTGAAAAGGTCAAAATGATCTGACTCCAAAGAGGTACAGAGAGTACGATATAAAATACCACCCAAAACCATCCAAATGCCTCCAAATACTTCCATTGGAATGCCCTAAACATAATAAGAAAAGGCAAATAAACTGGAAATAAAGGTCAAAATGATCTCAGTACCTCCAAAGAGGTACACAGAGTAGATGCAAAATACCCCAGAAAACATCCAAACAAATTTCCAAATGCTTCCATTGGAATGCCCTAAACATAATCTCAATAAAGCAAAAAATAAATTGGAAAAAGGTCACAAATGATCTATACCTCCAAAGAGGTATATAGAGTGATGCAAAATACCACCTTAAACCATCCAAACCGCTCCAAATGCTTCCATTGGAATGCCCTAAATATAATCATAAGAAGTTGGCAAAATAAACTGGAAATAAAGTCAAAATGATCACTCCAAAGAGGTACACAGAGTGATGCAAAATACCACCCAAACCATCCAAAGCTTCCAAATTTCCATTGGAATGCCCTAAACATAATCTCAATAAAAGTGCAAAATAAAAAAAAAGGTCAAAATGATCTCAGACCTCCAAAGAGGTACATAGAGTACAAATATAAAATACCCCCCCAGAAACTATCCAAAATATCTCCAAATGCTTCCATTGGAATGCCCTAAACATAAGCATAAGAAGTAGGTAAAATAAACTGGAAAAAAGTCTAAATGATGTACTCCAAAGAGGTACAGAGTACAGATGCAAAATACCCCCAAGAAACTATCCAAGCAGTCTCCAAATGCTTCCATTGGAATGCCCTAAACATAATAAGAAGTAGGCAAAATAAAAGAAGTAATGATGCATCTAAAAGAGAGTACAGATAAAATACCACCTAAACCATCCAAACTACCTCCAAATGCTTCCATTTGAATGCCCTAAATATAATCTCAATAAACAGCCAAAAGAAAATGGAAAAAGTCAGCCCTAAATGCTCTGTACCCTCCAAAGAGGTACAGAGAGTAATACAAAATACCACCTAAACCATCCAAATCGCCTCCAAATGCTTCCATTGGAATGCCCTAAACATAATCATGTTGGCAAAAATAAACTGAAAAAAAGGTCAAAATGACCAGATCCTCCAAAGAGGTACACAGAGTACAGATGCAAAATACCACCCAGAAACCATCCAAACTGCCATCAAATTGCTTACATTTGAATATAATGAACATAATCTCAAGAAAGGCAAGAAACTAAAAAAGTCTAAATGTATGTACTCGAGAGAGATAGAGTACACATACAAAATAACATATAAAACAACTAATCTTTCACGACAAGGAGAAGAACAGAGTAAACCCTAAATTCATTCAAGTTCTGGAATGCATGTAAATACCTCGTAGTCACCTACAATACCTCAATTTTGATTTGTTATATCACCGAAGAAGGACGCGGACCGATCGAGAGAATGAGCTAGCCGAGAAAATTCGTCGAAAAGAAAGCCCTAAACTATTAGACGAGGAATGTCGAACGTTAATGTTTCGCTCTTCTTCTCCGCTTTTGAACGAGGTCTGGCTGAGAAGTGTAAACGACATCGTGAATACGCCATCCAAGCTTACGCCGCCGTATTATCGCTGCTAACCGCTAAAACGGGAAAAAAATAACACACGCTATGTTGAGTCCGCGACATGAAGTAATATTTTCTCCTATTCGAATGGCCAAACCGTTCCCTAAAGCCGAAACTGTTCCCCCAGGGTATTGCTCCAAAACCGCAAGTTGGAAAAAGAAAACCGCAGGGAGGAAGTTTTATTTTTCTGGAAGCCGCATTCTCTCTTCCGTTCATGGTCATCTCTCTCCTCTCTCTCTCTCTCTCTCTCTCTCTCTGTATCCACCGCTGCACCCGTTCCCTCTCCCTCATTCGTCCGTCGATCTCAACCGCAAGGGCAATATCTTGGATTTTGCTCTCTTGGCCTTTCTGCACGTAAGATCTGCTCCATCGCTTACGCCCTTCACCTTGCCACTGCTCTTTCTCGAAGTTCCTGTCCAACTCCAAATCGCAAGGCGTCGGCTCCCAGACCCGGCGGCGTTCATCCTCTTTTTCCATTTAATCTTCCACTACCGCCTTTGTCCCGCTGAACGCGGAGTCGACTTCTCTTGGGGACATGGAGAAGTGAATGTTTGTATATGCTCTCCTTTTACAGATCCTGTAACCAATCTACCAACGTGGCACATCCGGGAAAAATCACCATTGCTTCTGTATGGGTTCAGCAAGGAGATTGTTGAATGCCCAGAGTACTGGCCATCAAATGCTCATGTGTGCAGATTTTGGTTCCTACCTCTGGAATGGCAATTTTCCTACAGCAGATGCAGGGAAATGCTTTCTTCAACTTCTTCTAAAATGTTCAATCAAGAAAAACGTGTTTTGTGAAAACTATTCTAATTTGTAGAGTTTTCTCATTGATGAATCCAGTTCATTTATATCCATTTTTATTGGACTAAGTTCTATTGGAAGCATGAGTTTCATGAGGAACTCTGAGGCATTTCTTTCGGTTCTTGAAGCCGTTATAAAGATCACTAGTTACAGATTCCTCTTCTCAGCCGGATATGAGCCATTAGATGCTGCTATACATTTGTTGTCTAACACCTCACCAGGTTCAGATAATGTATCAAATCTAAATTGTGAGAAAGATTGCAAACTTATCTTTGGTGATAGGCTGCTTTATTTTTCTAGCACGTTTCCCTACATGCGGTTGTTCCTGAAGTGTGCAGCTGTATTCATCATTGGGGAAGTGGAACTATTGCTGCAGCACTACATGCTTGTGTCTCTCTCTCTGCTGTTTCACATCACTAATGCTTAGGCATAAAGATGAAGACGGCCGCCACGTCGCAAGACACCGCCTTACACAAAGGCATCGAGTAAGCCAAACCGTGAGACTTCAAATGATAAATTAAGAATATTATTTCCATATACATTTGTTTTTAGAGGATCAATTATGCTCATCGTATGAATGATTGAAATCCGGCTTTATAATTCAATCGCCACGCCATCAACGCGCGATAGAAAATGCATATTTAGACGACGTCAATATCTTAAATGCCGAATTTGGACTTAATTGAATAATATATTTCTGATTTCTTTTATGGTTTCAAGATGCTAACGCCTATTAATAGGGGATGCAGTGTAAGAAAGACACACTGCCATTCATTGTATGAGAAAAGCCAAACACTCGATGCATTTCTTAAGGGACGACGAGAGACAAATTGAATCTTTCAATTTAAAAAGAGCATAAAGAATCAACTTAAGAATGTCGTGCAATGAAACCTAAAACTCATTCAAATTAAAACTCCAAACAACATAAAAGGGAGGGAAAATAATATACAACAAACACAAAGTAAAAAAGAGGGAAAATGAGAATTAGTCTGACAGTAAATCTTCTTCAAAATAACAAATTAAATTATTCTTTGAACTATAAATTAAAACATTATTTTCTCCAATCGACAACTCTGATAAGTAGACGTACATACTAAATAAAAAATTATAAATCATAGATTTTGATAAAAATTGAATTTCATTCTAATTATGATTTTCAAAATCAATAATTTCATTAATTAGTTAAATTAGTTTGAATTCCATGTGTTACATGAGATTTCAAATAAATTTAATGCAAAAGAGCTAAATTAATATTAAATATTAATGAAATAAAAAAAGATATTATATCAATTTAGAACTTCTCACCGATTCAAATACTTTGTACAAGCAAATAAGATTATAAGATTCTCAAATACACCAAGATGACAAAAATGCTCAAATTCTAAAGGTCATAGATGCTAGTTGCTTCTTTAGTCTTGTGGATTGGGTCTTAACAAAACTGAAAACTTATAATAAGAGTTTTAAATTAGTGAAATATCTCAAATTAATTGTAGGAAGATCTAATCCTCTATTAGAACAAATATTTGCGATCAAAGCTCTTAAAATATTCAAATTAATCAATTTTTAAATCAAATTAAGTATCAATCAAATCGATAACTTAGAAATAAAAAATACATAAGTCTAAATACAGCATGGACACTCAAAAATTTAAATTCAAGATCTGAGGATCTACGTGCTTCTTCCTTAGATCTCAATTAACAAAACCTAAAAAAAACTATTATAAGAGTTTCAAATCAATGAAATATCTCAAATTATTCTCATTGATAGATCTAATCTCATGCTAAACAGATAATAAGATTTAAAACTCTTAAACATATTCAAATTAATCAAATTAAATGAAAATCTAAAATTAATCCCATAACTTAGAAATAAAAACTGACTAAATTCTTAAATGCATATCACATGAATGCTTAAATTCTGTCCTGGATTGTTACATTTAGTCTTAAGATGGGTCCCTGTAACAAAATCTAAAAATCTATTATAAGAATTTTAAAGAAATAACCGAGAAACTAATTGTAAGTAAGAGATCGATCCTCTGTAATAATAGTTGACATGATCTAAAGTTCTTAATTCAAACATAAAATTATTTGAATTATTAAATACACATGCACCAACACGAATAATAAATTCAAGTTGGGAGTTACGCATTGCTTCTTTAGTCTTAGCTGTTAACAAAACCTAAAACCTATAATAAGAGTTTCAAATTAGTGAAATATTTGGAAATATTCTATCCCAAGGACAAGTAGATCTAATCCTCTTAGCTAAAGATGACATAATCTAAAGCTCTTAAACATATCCAAATTAATCAATTTTTTGACCCAAATCAAATATCAATCTAAAACCACTTAAATGAAATTCTATCATTAACAACTTAAAACAAACTAAATCTATCCACCTTCCACAACTGTTTATCTCAAATTAAGAAAACTCTCAAAAGACCAATGTCAAATGTGTTACATGTTCACTCTCAATCAATCTCACGCTAAGAAGTGTCCTCCATCCTGGCCCCAATAAACTCTAGTGATGAAGTCTACGACCGAGTCCTTTGACGGTGGTCCAAATCACTCCATTATATTATGATCATCGTATTCCCAATGGTTCTCCTTTGAGTTGTGAATCAGGGTATACTGATAGTGAAAACAACCCTCTGTAGACTTCATGTCTTCTACAAACACTACCCCAAGCACAAGGATTTCTGATGACGAACCCATGTGTTATGAGGATCCTTTGTCTCGACTACCTCCTCCCACTAAGTAGACTGGATCACAATGCCGATGACAAACCATCGATCTAGATCGCACGCCATCCCAACCATTCGTTAAGTTTAATAAATTTCATAATCTAAATTCTAAAATTCTCTATCTTATACTATGCATTCAGCAATCTAACGACTATTCTTAATCAAAAGTTCTCTCTCACTTATTAGGAGGGATAATTAACTATAGGGGTTTGCTATAAGAAACCTGGAACCAGATCTAAAGTCCTCGCAAAATGAGGGTGAAATCTCTGGGTAGTGTCTTATCTACTATCTCATATGCCTTCTGGAAATTACACCGACACTTTCAAATCACTCTCTTCATTCAATCTTTAAAAAAATTATCGAGAGGTCGGTGGTGAATTTTTGGAGCCCACAATCATCGATATATAAAATCAAATATATAAACTTACTCCCACTGACCTTTAGATATATACATCGATCAACAATATTTTCTTTAAATTCAAAGGTAGTAATAGTATCATTGAATTTAAGATACCATTGTCGAGAAGCTTGTTTAAGTCTATATATTGATTTCTTAAGTTTACACACCATATGTTCTTTTCTTATAATTGAAAAACCTTCAGGTTGATTCATATAAACTTCTTCCTCTAAATTTCCATTTAGAAAGGCAGTTTTCACATCCATTTGATGTAGCTCCAAATCATAATGAGCCACTAATGCCATAATAATTCTTAATGAGTCCTTTTTGGAAATGGGAGAAAAGTCTCTTTATAATCAATACCATCTTTGAGTAAAACCTTTGGCAACAAGTCCGCTTTATATCGCTTCTCTTCTATCCATTAGAGTCATGTTTGGTCTTAAAGATCCATTTACATCCAACTCTTTAGAACCTTCGTTCAACGAGATCCTGCATTATTATGATCCATCAATTTTAACTCTTCTTTATAAAGATCTAACCACTTTTAATTAATATTTTCAATGGCCTGTATAAATGAAACTGGATCATTATTAATTTTAAGTCAAATTATGACTCTTGTAAATAAACAAGATAATCATCCGAAATAGCAAATTTTCTTTCTCTTTGAGAATGTCTTAATGTTATTTCTTGTGGTTCATCAATTATAGGTTCATTGGTGATAACTTCATTATGTGGTGTATGGTCATTCATTTGTTGTTCTTGTAAATTATCAAATTGTTCAACAATTAGAGGAACAACAACTTTAGAAGAAGTAATTGATAAAATTTTTTTTTACTTTAGCTTCTTCAATTTTCACATTTCGTAGTTCTGTACTCCCACTAATATCATCATTTTCAATGAACTTAGCATTTCTAGTTTCAATAATTTTTATACTATGATTAAGACAATAAAATCTATACCCTTTAGACTTTTCTGGATAACCAATGAAATGTCCACTGATTGTTCTTGAATCCAATTTCTTTTCATGTGGATTATAAATTCTTAATTCTGCTGAGCAACCCCAAACATAAATGTGTTTTAAACTAGGTTTCCTTCCTGTCTACAGTTCAAAAGGAGTTTTTGAAACTGCCTTACTAGGAACCCTATTTAATAAATATACATAAATTTTTAAAGCATACATCCGCAATGATAAGGGTAAAGTAGAATAACTTAACATACTCTTAACTATATCCATTAAAGTACGATTACGCCTTTCTGCAACACCATTTTGTTGTGGTATTTTGACATTGTATATTGAGCATAAATGCCATACTTTTCTAAAAAATTTAGCAAATGGACCAGGGCATTGTCCAAATTCATCATGCCTTCCATAATATTCACCACCTCTATCAGATCTTATAAGCTTTACTTTTCTATCTAATTGTCTCTCAACCTCATTAATAAATGTCTTCAAGGCATTTATTGACTGAGATTTTTCATGCAATAAATAGACATAGCCATATCGTGAAAAATCATCAATAAAAGTGATACAATATTTTTCTCTACCAAAAATTGTAACATAAAAAAGGTCCACAAATATTAGTGTGTATAATCTCTAAAAGTTGTGTGCTTCTTGTTGTGGCTTTCTTAATTATGTATTTTGTAGATTTACCTTTAATACAATCCACACAAATATCAAGATCAGTAAAATCTAAATCAGGAAGAATTTTATTATTTACTAATCTTTATATTCTTTCTTTGAATATATGACCCAAACATTTATGCTACAAATAAGTTGATCTTTCATCAACCAAATCACGTTTCATCCTAATATTATGATGCAAGGTCAATAAAGTTTCAGCAAATAAATTATCAAGCTTTAATTTATATAAATCATCACAAACAACATCAGAGCCAATAAAATGATTATGCTTAAATAAATTGAAATATCCATTTCCAAACTTAAAATAATATACAACTGTATCAAGTTTAGATAATGAAATTAAGTTTCTAGAAATAGATGGAACATAAAGTGTTTGAAAAATATCTAAATGATGTCCAGTATCTAAAATTAAGCAACGCTCCAATGGCTTCAACCGAGCTTTGACTTGATTACCCATGAAGACAAACTTTTCATTTGGCTTTATGGTTTGGATCGTAAGAAATCCCTGCATCACATTTGAAATATGTGTGGTACAACCAGAATCAATCCACTAAGTATTATAAGAAACTTCTGTCAAATTTGATTCGAAACATACAAAAGCACTTGACTTACTTTTCTTTTCAAGCCAAGCTTTACGTTTCTAGCAATCTTTCTGATAGTGTCCATGCTTGTGATAGAAATGAAATCTATCATACTCATGTACCTTCTTTTGGATTTGAGAAGATTACACATTAGCCTTCAAGTGTCTTTTATTGCCCTTAGCATTCCTCTTAATTAGTTTTCTTTTAATTTCTGGTTGTCCCATGAGAATAACTGAGTGAATTTTTTATTTCTTAAGCCTTGTTTCCTCTTGAATAAGCATACTTTGTAATTCAACCACATTCCATTTATCTTTAATAGTATTGTAGTTTATTTGGAATGGACCATATTCAAGAGGCAAGAATTAACAATAAATTGTACAAGAAAACTTTCACTCACATTCATTCCTATGGTGTTTAATTTTGATGCAATATTTGTCATTTCAGATGTGCATGTAATGCTGAACCATCAAACTTCATGGTGGTCAACATACCCATTAATGTCCCAACACGTGACTTATCAACAGACTCAGACTGAGATAAATCTTTCACATACTTCATAAATTCCTTTGCATTATCAGTTTTGGGAATTGTTATTTAATGATTTCTATCATTCACATAAACATTAAAGTCTATTTGATCTTTCCTAAGCATCATAGAAAGACTTTTGTTCATTGCTACTAGTAGCAATAATAGCAGTTGGCTTATCATTAAAAAGTGCTAAATCAAGATCCAAGACACCTAAATGGAACTAAATTTGTTCACTACATTCATTAAAATTAAGCCCATTAAACTTTATAATAGACGAAGCTTGCAAATGAAGAGTAACAGAAGTAGATGCTGCAAAATATTAAATGCCCACATATTAATGTTTGAGTTCTAAACACAAACACATAAAAACAGATTCAAATAACATTCATATAATCACAAAATGCATATTGAAGTTCTCCTTTGGGTGATACTACAATATATAATAATAAACATAATTGATGCTTAATATCAATTTCACTTAATTGACAATTATACATACTTTAATTAAATGTGTTTGCTATATTTGGATATGCTAAACACATCTAGTCAAGTATATTAATTAACAACAATTATATTCATGATTACAAATCGACTAATCAACCTTTGGGCAATCCTTAAATAATATATAATCATTGAACTTTAATTACTCATGATAAATTTATAAAAGTTCATTATGTCATTTCATTATTAGCATCATATGCTCATGAGTAATTAAATAAATTTAATTTGATATTTATAAAATCTTTCTAATTTGATCACTTTGGTGATTTATAAATTATGTTTGTTATAAATATCAAATTAAATAATGATAACACAATTATTTCAGAGCAATACAACTGAACGAAGAAATCACTAATATGTATATAGTGTCATACATGAACAAATCCAAATTTAATGGTTATGCAATTTTTTTAACATAATTACATTAATTCTTTTAAACAACATAAATGAAAATTACATTCAAATTTGTTTATATGTATACTTTGTGTAAATCAAAAACATAATTTTCAGATTTATTTGTATACAGAAAATTTAAAATAAATAAAATTTATAGCATTAAAGATATATTCTATTCATATCCGAAAAATTAAATAAACATAATATGATGATTTATATGAATTCTTATAAAATCTAAACAAAATGACTTTAGAACTAAAACATTTCTGCAAATAAAATGTTTAGTTTTCATTACAGTAAAACGTAAAACGTAAAACGTAAAGCCACTATCATAATAATACAGGAAAAGTAAAATCTAACTCATTTAACAAAATGGTTAAACGTAAAGCCACTATCATAATAATACAGGAAAAGTACAATCTAACTCAGTTAACAAAATGATTTTAGAACTAAAATATTTCTCCAAATAAAATGAGAAGATTTTATTACAGTAAAATGTAAAATCAAGGACATTTAATGATTATGTTAAATATATTGAAAATAATAAATAGTGAAAAGAACCTACTTAACTTGAAAAGTATTGATCAAGGATTATGATAAGAATGAGCTACTAGAATATGTGGAATTAAATTTTAACAATCAAAAGATGAATCAATTTTTAATGGAAAATCATAAGTTCTTAAACTTGGCTCTGATACCATTTGTAAGAAATTTGAATCGATTGTTAAACATTTCTCTTTTACTACAACATAATTATATAAACTCATAAACCCAAATCTTGAACAAAGTGATTTTCACGAAACTTCACTTAATAAATAAATCACATACATTGATTTGTTATTAGTTCTTTTGATTTGTAAAACTAGGGTTTCTCTTCCTTCAACTAAATATTCTTTATATAATTATCTTAATAGAGAACTTACACATTAAAGATAAAGATGACCGTGGTTTATACATGAAGACACTTTGTTTGATCAAACATTATAAATGATTGATCTCTAATATGAGATTTAAGTACGTAATTAATTATTAAAAGTAAACTGAATAATAATTAATGTGGGCCACACTTAAAATTAATTACATAATTCTTACATAATATTCATATGCACTTAATATTTTAAGAGTAATATATATATATATATATATATATATATATATATATATATATATATATATATATATATATATATATATATATATATATATATATATATATGATATCCTCTAAGAAAATATGAACTCAACTTGATCTCCTATTCCACCGTCCTCCTCTAATCTCATATTGGCTTGCTAACATGATCTTCCTGTGCTTCCATAACCACCATTTCATGTCATTGATAACTCTCAGAGATGATATCAATGATCTCACTACTTAGATCACATTGATCTAATTGCCCAACAATACAGAAGATCATATTAAGGAGGTGTGCTGTGCGTTTGAAGACATTAGGCCTTACGACTTTCTTAGGTTGTGCATCAATCATTAACTAAAAAATTATTACTTAAATATTTTTCAAAAAAATAATTTTAATATGTTAAAAATATATTAACTTTTTTATATTTAAAAAAAATTTATATGTTTTAAGATAAAAAAATATTGACAAATATAAATTTTCTCTTTTAGTTTTAAAATGGAAATAAAATAAATAAAATCATAGATTAGATAAATAAGACAAAATCCAATATATTTATTTTTTATATTGTGTTATAAAAGAATATATATTTAAAATGCTTCTAATAAATAAGTCATAATAAATCAATGAAAGTGTAAGCCATAGTTAAGTGTTATTGTAGGGGTAACGAGCTTCCTTTGCTAGGGTATATGCCTTTCCCTTCACCTCTTCTTATTCCATATTGAAGGTGTCTCTTCTATCTTGTTTGTGCCCAACATCAGCTCTACTTGAGCCTTTATTTAGTGCTATCCCCTACATCATTCATCAAAGAGTATTATGCCTTATACACTATTGATAAATAGCTCTTATATGAATTTTGACAGGTTGTAGAAAGCTATAAAATGAGAGTAATCTTTAACTTTAACTCTAGTCAAAGATTTCTTCTTCAATTTTTCATTTGAAGAAGATTTGGATTAGATTTGGAATGGGATTCTCATATCATTAAAGGGATTTCATTTCTCATTAAAAAAAGAGATTATGACTTCTAGCCCAAAAATGAGGACTTTAAATAGATTCTCAAATGAGTTAAATTCATCATTTTGTCCTTTATTGTTGGAATGCAAAATAAATATTGAGGGTTGCAAGTAAAATATGTATTTCTTTGTCAATAGATGCTCTTAATACATCCAAACCTCCTCTCACTTTTTCTCATGTTGGTGTGCAAAATAACTGTTCTTTCCCCTGCTATAAGTGATATATATGAGTCTTAATGAAAATAAAAATTCTCCATTAACTCATTTATGAGATCAAACCAAAAGCATGCAAACCCTATAATGCTTTTGTTCATGAGGAATACTTTTGTCCATCTTTTCAATGCATTCTCCTATGAACAATGTTAGTGAAAAGATAAAGGCCAAGTCTTATATAAGAAAGGCCGGGGCACATTTATTATGTTGGTTTTTAAGTGATTTGATCTCAGTACTCTAAATCCTTTGAATAAATCATTACCATATTGAAAAAATTATAACAATATTCTTTACATGAAGCTCCCCAAACCTAGATATAGCTCATCTTTCAGTAGAAAATTCTACATTTCATTTACACACTTCATTCATTAAGCAATTAATTGATGTACTTATCACTAATCTCTACCAATCAGAGGGTTTGATTCCTTTTACCTCTCCAATAGAAGTTACTCTCTCTTTTGACACGAAATTGGCTAAGAAAGCTATCAAGAAACCTAACAATGCTTCTTTCAACAAAGTCAACACTAATCGTGAAGATAAACAAAACATTAATTCCCTTTCTTCTTTAAGATAGTCCTACTTATAGATATTTGAATATATTTTGGACTTCATCCTGAATACATACTTACATCTCCTAATGAACTTAATATCAACAATTTTGCTATATCCTCAAATGACAAAATATTAGTTAAATAAAAACTCTTTTCTAGCCTTTGCTCCACTCCTCAACTTATACATGAGGTAAAAAAATTCTCTAACTTTATCAATGTTTATATTATATTTTATGTACATTTAATGATTCATCTCATAAAAATGTTCTTTAGAAATTTCTTATTATTATTTCTCACTGTATAGATTTTAGATGATTAATTTTTGGATATTTCAATTTCATTTGTCCTCCAAAGGAGAAAGTAGAAGTCAATCCTCCCCTACCTTCCAAGCTTATCAAATTCAATAGCTAGACTTATTAGGCAAAACCTTTCTAACATGAGAGTATCTTACATATTGCATAATAATTAGTTGAAAACCCCCCAAAGACTAAAATAGATAAAGTATTATCCAATGCTTCACAATTGAACATTTTCTCACACTAATTTCATGAAGTTATGCCTCCGGTATATTCCAACCACTTGGTAATGGATATACACATGGTAGCCTTCCCATCCATTAGCATTAAATTATTGTTAAAAAATTTTAATTAAATTATTTTTATATTGATCTCATTGCCTATACTTGGTCCATCTATTCCTATGGAGGTCTTATCTTTATGCTTTAGAAGAGGAATAATCAGTTAAAATTTTCCTTAAGAGTTTTATTTGAAAAACTTGAATAAATTGCATCAAATTATTTTATCTCTCAAATTGAAGCAAGTTAAAATCTTTAATCTTTTTTGAAGTGAACTATATGTTGACCTTCAATCTAGCTCCATAAGATGGATTTGCGCGATAAAATCAACGGACAATGAATACAAAATCATGCAAGTTGAGTTTGAAATACTCCAACGAGGGTCAAAATTATTCTAAATAATGCTAAATCGTTAAGAAATTGTCTTGATTTATTTGATGGAAGATAATCAAATAATGACTGTAAAATGCCAAAGTTACCTACATGCGAGACTCGACAATGATAATTCAAAGTGTCCAACATAATATTTTCAAGAATAAACAAAAAAAAAAATCTAAACTATTGCTTTCTTTTAATAAATTAAATCAAACTAATTAGTATATATATATATATATATATACACAAAATAATTATATTTTATTTGTTTAGTTATATATTGCAATTAACTAGTCAGCAAAAATAAATAAATAACAATAATATATTTAAAAAAGGTGATATATTATCTAAAAAAAAGAGAAAAGAAATAGTGTGAATACAAAAAAAAAAAATGAGAGAAGCTAAAGGTAACACCCCCCATTTTTGGCTTCGCATTCATGCATGTGATTAAGTTTAAAATGCTTTGTTATTATTGCGTGCTAGAAAATCAGTTGCGATAGAGTGAAAGTTTACGCCTTAGCTTTGTTGTGAAATCCAACACACACACAGGTATTTATAGAGTGAACAAGAAAAGTCTAGAATTTTTACGTGTTAAACCTCGAAAGAGGAAAAAAGCGAGCTAGCCGGTAAAATCTTCCTGTATCTGTTTGAGTACAAAATCTTCCGATACGATTGATTGTATATGAGAGAACAACAACTATGTAGTCACGTTCAGTGTAATTCTAGTGGTAGCGGATGATGGTGAAACAGTGAGGACATCGGTGCGATGAAGGTCATCATGATGAGACGAGAGATTGGCGCGAGGATCGGGCGTGGCCGTCGGCCCTGGTGGTTGACGTCAGTGGTGAGGATTGTGCTTGGAGAATCTTCAACTTTAGAGCTCTCTCTCTCTCTTGGGTCCCCTTATGAGGAATGAGGTATTTATAGATGGAGGAGTTACGTCTCTATAAATACATGCAAAATCCGAACCACTCTACTTCATCGGACGGCTCAGAATGATTCCTTTAATCATTTGATGTATTTTAAGTATTTGAATGCTCAAATGAAGTCGGAATTATGAGATCTTGGGCTTGTTAGATCCGTCAAGGCGGCGATTTGATTATAAACACTCCATGCTTAAGAGCTATTTATGGATTTAACGATATCCCAAAGTTTCAAATGATATTTTAAGTCTTGATCTCATTGGTTTCAACCGAGGATCAACTTGCTTTTGATATCAAGATTCGTGCTTCGACTAGTAGAATTTTCAGTGTCATATCGGTTATTAAAATAATAATAATAATTAAAATTATATATATATATATATATATATATATATATATATATATATATATATATATATATATATATATATATATATATATATATATATATATATATATATATATATATATATATATATATATATATATATATATATATAGGTATAAGAAAAGTTAACAAGCATGTGATAAGATTTTCCAGGAAATCAATCTTAAAACTAATTATATATGCTGAGGTAAATTGAAACCAATTATTTTCATGAATTAATTAAATAAAATGCTTTACATTAATTATACATAATATATTTAAATAAATATGATATGATCCCAAATCATATAATTGCCAATGTGGAGCATACAATAATAAGAATTACAGGATAAGCAGTTAAATTGAAAGATAACCAAATACTGAGGAATGATTGAGAATAGGTATCTGAGGAGGCAGACTTACAACAAGAAGAAAACCCGAGCTAAGGAAGATTAATTACAACAACAAGAATGGTAGCCTTTCAATAGAACATTGCAGCGATAAACATTCAGAACTTTCCTCATGAAACTATTCAAAGATAAATCAACAAAGCTAAGCGATAAAACAATATCTGACATAGATCAAACTTATTTACAACTGAAAGCAGAAGTGACATTTCAATGATATTCCACAAAGCAACAGCAGAAGAAAAGCGATCATCTCCCAATCGTTAGTAGCTGAAAAAGTAGTTAGAGCATAGCAGATCCAAAATAAGAAAGGAAAAACGAAAACATAAATAGGGCTCCAAAGCCAGAGGGAATAATGAAGAATTTTCAAAAAGAACTCTTGATTCGCTTCTTCTCTTCTTGACGGTTTCTTCTCGGTTTTCCTCAGGAAACCACCGCATTCCAAGAAGCGTTTCTCCTCATCTCTCTGTTCTTCCTCGGCTCGAGCTCAAACAAAGCGAAAGGTAAGTGGTTAGGAATTTATCAAGCGAAAAGCTATACCGATCTCAATCAAAGGCTTAGATTCACTGCAGAAATCAAACCGCGCAGAAAGTGGCACCTGTAATCCATTAATTTTGAAGTTATCAAAACCACATGATCGAAACACATCCAAAGGTTAGAAACAAATGTGGCAATCGGCGGCTCAAGCAAAGCAGAGGACTCGATCAGTGCTCCAATCATTGAGCTAAAATAGATCCACGGATCGACTAGCACAAAACCTTTCTCTCTTCGGCCTTGTCACTCAGGTCAACTCATGAGCAGACACAAACCAAGCCGTGCAGTCATAATCCGAACCAGAATTAGCTCAAACAGAAATATTCACTCAAGCCTCACTCTAATTCAGAATTATTCTCATCCAGCTCACTGTAACATATACAAATTACAGAAATTAAACCATATCAAAATATGTCACAATAACTTCAATTTATATTATATATATATATATTAAAAATAATAATAATAAGAGAAAATTGAATTAATTAACATACAATTAATCATAAGCTTTTCATATGTATTAAATATCTGCCCGCATTTCATCCTTTCAAATCTTCGTACATCTTGTTTTCACGATCTTGTCCCTTGCCGTTTCACAAAAGACAAAAAAAAATTAATTAATTATCTAGCACTTATCCTCTCCCTCTCCAAAAGAAAGAAAAAAAAAAAAAAAAAAAACTCACGCAGAATTGATTCCCGCATGCGTCTCGAGCGGGGAAATATTACGTGCGGAGTCCGCACGTAGATCTATGGATTCTGAAATAAAGAAGAAATCTCTGTGCTTATTTCATTATCTGTGCCATTTCTTCACATTTGCGAATCCCGTGATCTCGTCGCGCAATTTACAAGTTTAGTCTCATTTATACAAATTACCGATGATTCGCCTAAATTAGAGTTCATTTATATTAATATGAGCTTGAATATATTTTAAAATACTCAATTGCTAAATGAATAAATTCAAACAGTTTCTCGTTTGAGTTATTTATGTTCATAAATATTATCATTTAAAGCTCATGAACAAGTTCACTAAGGAGCTCAATTATAATTCGATTAAGACTTATTTGTGAACAATATTATTCAAATTATTATTTTTTAAGCTTAATAAGCTTTGATTGATACAACACATATATTTCTTAACAAGATAGATTAAGGATAATTAAAGCTCATTTATTTTATTAAATGAGCTGCTTCTTAACAAGTTCGATAATCCAATTTGAACTGATCTCATGAACAAACTCGAATCGAGCTCGAGCTCGAAAATGATAAACAAGCTCAAATTTGAACACTATTCTTAAAAGCTTGAATGGAGCTCGAACTTAATAATATTAAATAAACTTAAATTTGAACACATATATACTTGACTCGGCTCGACCAGTGAGCAACTCCCTTCCCTTCCGGCTCCCTCTTTTCAGGCGATTCTCCTCTTCCCCGCATTAAAGCCGAATAGAATCTTCTATTCTCTCCGATTTTCTCACAACACCCGTAGCTGCAATGATCTCTTTGACATCTCTTCGATGCCAGCAGAAAATAGCACCGGCAACTCGCATACGACGTTCCTAATCCCATTCCCTCTTGCATTCCACTCTAGATTTTCTCTACTATACTCAGCCAAAGCAGCACCGTCTCCATTTTCCCTAGTGTCGAATTCCCATCCTCACACAACCTTTCCAACTCATATCCCTCGCTTGCATCTCCGTCAGTTGCTCATAGCTGACCAAATGGTGGAGTAGCCTTGCCGTTTCCTTCACCTAACGGGCATACTCCTCCATCTTCTCTACAAGCCGGAACCCACAACCCCTCAAACTAGCATCCCATCTTAAATGCATCCCTGCAGGCGTCAATCTCCATTCATAGCATTTCGACTTGCTCAATCTAATTTCCTGCTTCTAGTAGACACTCTGAGATTTTTTTAAGCGGCATGTCTTTCGGCTTCTAGCTTGGTTTCATCATCAACGCAGGCATGCAACTTCAAGATTCGCTCTTTCCATCTCATCTGCCGCTGCTCGATCTCGAAGACCTATCTCCTAAGTGGCTAAAATTTTAAACTAGATCTGATTATAATCTTAATTAGTAATTTAAGTACGACAAAAATAAAATTAATAATAAAATGTCCATTCCATCATCGTTGAGCGGACTAGCTTCGTCCTTTTTTTTTTTAAAACTAAGGGCAGCTGTAATATTTTACCCGTATCATACTCATCCAGTGTCGGAATAGAGCAAACTTAGTATCGTTAGAATCGTAACGAAATTTCCCACAACTTTCATGTTGATCAAAAATTACGATTATGGCCCGATATGTAGCAGTTTTTTGCGAATGCGCGCAAAAACTACAGCGCTGAGCTAAAATTTTGGTGCAGCCCTCTTATTTTATTCATATCGAACTCATCCGGTATCGGAATCGAGCAAACTTGGTATCGTTGGAATCATAACGAAATTTTATACAACTTTCATGTTGATTAAAAATTACTCTTGTGACCCGATACGCAGCAGTTTTTGCAAACCGTGCTAAAATTTCAGAGTAGCCACCTTATTTTGTCCGTATCGGACTCATCCGGTGTCGGAATCGAGCGAGCTTAGTATCGTTGGAATTATAACAAAATTTTACACAAATTTTATGTTGATCATAAATTACGATTGTTGCCCGATATGCAACTTTTTTACAAATATCGAAAACTACGTGACCAAATTTTGGAGCTTATTTTGCCGTGTCGACTCATCGATATAAATTAAGGTGAGCTTGATAGTTTAACAAAATTTCTCACAACTTTAATTCTGATTAAAAATTATGATTATGGCGATGCATAGCGGTTTTGCTAGCGCAAAACTGCGCCAAGGAAATTTTAGGCAGCATTTATTTTTTTGTCGGACTCAGGAACTAAGCAAGCTTAGTATCGTTATAATCATAATAAAATTTTCCACAACTTTTATTTTGATAAAAAATTACGATTATGGCTCTATACACATTTTGAATAAAATTAACCAATTGAAATTTTTGCAAACATATTTTTCTTATGACTCATTATTTATGATCGAGGTTAGTATCGTTGGAATCATAACAAAAGTTTTCACAACTTTTATGTTGATAAAAAATTATGATTGTGGCCTGATATGTAGCAATTTTTGCAAAATATACAATTACGAAATGCACAAATAACTCACTATAAACAAACACTCTTAATGAAGTGCAATTAATAAAATTTCAAGAGACATGACATATGAATAGGTGCTGATATCTCATTACTCTTATTGTTTGGAGATAATTATTTATATTAATTACATTCACATAAGAGAAATCAATGTGGTAGTAGTAGGAATGCAACCATTTTCAAACAAGGATAACAAGCCAACTCAAACTAAGCTCACAACATAAACAAACTCTCTCTCTAATCTTATTAAAAATGGGAATATAATCACTAAAAAGCATACATCAAGGTACAACTTCTTGTAAACACTTAAAGTTGTAAAAAAAAATAGCACAAAAAAGATATCAATTTAAAGCTGATTTCTGAAGTAAGGTAACTAAAATAAGAAAATACTTCATTGAAATGCTTGACTACAATACGAGAGGTACAAATACAAAAAAATGTCATCCACTATCGATAGAAGATAATATTGACTATCTCGACGATGCCTATCGCATCGCACATCACTATCGGTGTAATGGTAGTGGTCGCCATGGTCGTAGATGATGTTCAATCTTTGCTCCTCTTCAACCACCAAGGATTGTTATGAGTAACCCAGGTGTGTAGCACTAGGTACATCAACTGAAGACTGCGTAAAGAGGGAGAAATCATGGTACACTCCATACGGGGGTGTCATATGGAATGATGAAGGCCCATATGTGGAGGACCGGTGGCATCCGCAGTGCATATGTCCATAGCTTCGGTATGAATCTGGAGGCGTACAATGTATATGCATGGTCCATTGGAGATGATGGACCAACATCCATCGACCATGCCCGGCAACAAAGTACTTGGAATGCTAGTGTCCATATCAGATAAATATGTACGCCGCCTCGCACAATCTCTCATATTCATTGAATGATTGCTGAAAATCTGTATCCTCATCCCTCACAAAATATCATTGAAATATCGTCCATAGTATTTCTGAATCTATTTTGACGTAGTCGACCTGACATTCTCTTGATATTTGGTGGATAGTACTTTGGATAGTTCATAGCAATGATGTGTTCTGGCCACTCATCATGATCAGGGATGACATGGAATTCTCCATGATAGATTTTGCAGTAATACTCCAAAGTGTAGTAGGCCGATACATAATGGACATACCTTATATGTCGCTATCCTAACACAAAAATGACGTGAGCACAAGGTATGTAATAAGCTTGTGGTTATTTGCATGTACACCTACAAATATGATTTTGATACAACTCAACACAGGTTCTATCAAACACTTGATACTCATTCTTTGTTTATTTACGCTCAGAAATCTCCTTGCCTCATGTTTTCTGGAGTTGCCTTAACTTGGAAGAAAACATGGAGTCGTGCTGGTTGGCTAGTGGTGTTGCTGAGTCAAGGCGTTTCATGAACATAACAACTATGTTATAGTATATTGTAGAGACTAGTGTCTGAATTAGAAAGCTATGTGCCCGCTTAAGTATGACGTTGAAGCATTCAACTGTATTTATGGCATCGTGCCATATCGTAAGATATCGTGGGTTAAGACCATCTTTACATCCCTTGATACAAGCCAATCGTAGGCCTCCTATTTGATGATCTTGATATCAGTCATATACCTTTTAAAAATACGAATATCATCAGTATTACCTGTGACATACATTTCCTGGCATATGAAATCAACATCTCCTACTCCAAGTTGCCTGCTTTTAAAATTCTCCCTCAAATGCAGAGGCAAAAGCGATGTCGACCCATTATTTCCTCAACTCCAACTGCGTAGAAATGATGCACAAATCACATCTAGTACAAATCAAAGGAATTAAATCTTGGAGTGTCCATAAAAATGAACACCATGACTCGATACTCTCTGATTCCACTACTATGAAGGCCAGTGAAAATAAATTGTTGTTGGCATCAATTCCAACCGTGCTAAGTAGAGTCCCCCTATACTTACCTAGGAGGAAAGTCTCATCAAGACATAAAACTAGGTGACAGTATTATCAACCAGTAATTGAAGGCTCGAATGACCCGAATAATCATTAGAATATATTTGACTCTAATTTCGATGATTAATCCGCATGGTGAGCATACATGAATCTCTAACGATCGGTAAGATTTCTCCCAAGCAAAAATAACCTTCAATGTCTTATGCCATTTCATATAGGACACTCTTATGTTAAATTTGGACTCAATATGACCTATAATCTCTCTGGGATTTAAATCCAATTGACGCCTAACTGCAGGTTGATTGAAATAATTGATAAACTGTGCTGTACATTTTCTGTTCCTGGGATTGAGGATTGAATGACTATATGTATGAGGTGAGCCAATACTACAAATTCTCCCTGCACCTCCCAATCTCTTACTTGAACTTGCATGTAAGCGTCACTTACAAGGTATAGCTTAGTTCACATATTAGTTGCACAATATGATGAAATTTGCTTTATTTGAAGCGTATATCATATAATCAATATTATTTATGATAGACCAACCTTGAACAACAAACTACAGTTGCTTCTTATCATGAAAGTACATATCTTTTGGTAGTTCATCTGGAATGCAAATTTTTTGTTCAAAAGTTGACTCATCTGATGACTCATCAAATGTAAGCACTTCATCCCATTCTCTAGCTGTTTGAGCACTACGCATGTACTCATTGTTAGATAATAAGTGCTCATCAATTTTCCTTGTTCTAACTGAGTAGTCCCTGATAAGCTCTTTGATCCTGAAAGATGGATTTGTGGCCCTTAAAGAAAGCTGCTCTGCATCACTTCCATCCTCATCATCATCATCATCGCTGCTTGTTGCAGAAGTCATAGTTTCATACCCATCGCTACCATTACCTTCAGGGTCACCCATAAAATCAGAACTTATCCTAGCTAAATAAGTAACTTCTATTGGTACAAAGCCATATGCTTCCACTTAAGCAGTTAGTTAAGAAGCTGGTGTGATGTATCTTGATTGGAGCTCTCGACACTCCAGGTATTGTCAACCTCTTTCCTCTATAGTTATAAACTTCAACATAAATTACAATAGGTTGTACATATGTTGCATTGATTATAGATTCATAGACTTCATCATCACTAATATGAGTAGCGATGAATCCAATGCCAATAAGAAAATAACCTATAAGATCAACACAGGACTTTGCTTGATCTAACTTCAATGACCTCATAATTCACTTTTGTAACTCCATCAAGTTAATCCGTCGTGGGAGCTAGATTGGATGATTTTTTTCACCAATATAAGTTGAAATGAAATTATCACTTACATTGAGTTCTCCACCATAATATATAACTATACAGACAATTTTTGAACTCATTTTTTAATAAACAACAACTCTAAACACCAAGAATTGTTTATCTCTCCTGATCAAAGAAAAAAAATTCAATTCAAGATATAGTAGTTTTTTGCATTTCACTTGTAATTATTCTATGAACTCAAAAATTTTATTTTTCAAACCCCATATCAATATCTCTTTCACAACTAAACCTACATATACAATAAGGGTAATTATAACTTCAAAAGAATAATAAAAATCCTAACATAAACCCAAAATCATATGCATTCACAAAATTATTTTGCAAACTTAACAAATTTATTTTGAAAATCATATCACAAAACCTCATATCTTAATTATAACATCAAATAAGTGAATCATATAAATAAATCTAATCAATTCCAATGTATTATAACTCAATCTAGCCTAACATAATATAAAAACACACAATCAAAGTATATTAATGCACTATTTCAAAGTAAGTTATGCCTACTCTTTGTCACTAGGAAGTCACTATTGACTATAGCCAAAATGGTACAACTAAAATACTAATTGAAATCAAATACAAAATAAAAAAATACATGCACACATCTTAAGCTTAAAGATCTCACAAAAACTCATTAAAGGTTGATTCAGGGATGATGGTCTAACATCTATACAATAACAACCTTAACATCTCATAAAACTCATTAATGCTTAAAATTTTTTTCTCAACATGTTTCGCCATAAGCGGCATCTTGCATTAATGGCTCAATAAAAATGAACTTTCTGAAGAGTACCCTTTATGACCCTCTTTAATGGAATAAGGAGCCTAATTAAAATTATTTCAACAACACACCTCATTATTGCCATGGAAAGCACTATTTTGTAGAAGAAAATAGATAGACATTCAAAGTAAAACATATTTATCAAAACATGAACACTTACAAAAAGAGCAAAAATGAAACAATTGCATCAACAAAGTCCATATCAAATGATCCCAATACATCAAAGCAAATATCAATATTTGACATCTCTAATATTAGCACCTAAGATCGACATCAAGTTAAAAATTTAATCTATTTAATGAGGTCAATTATCACTTATTTCAAGGGAAAATTGGATACATCATCATAAAAACTCTAATCATGATCACCTCAAACCCCTATTAATCTGATGATGAAAATTAACATCTCTTTCAAGGGGGAATAAGAGTTTTGCTATCCACAATCTTATTATAAGAGCTATGGGCCTTAATCACCTTTAAGTGTGTGCTACATATGTAAATGCCCCAAACAAAAAGAAAGGTTTACATACATAGCACATAATTCTTATGCATATAGATGAAATTGGAAAATACCAAGAGCAACACCACCACCAACAACAATAGCAAAAACTCGGCAAGCTCAAACCAAAAAATCCCTAGACATCACAATAACAAAGCAAAAAACTAAAAATCACAAAATACACAAAGAAAAGACATATGCATTCATAAAATACATAAATCTAGCTTAAAAATACAACTAAATAAGTAAATCATATAACATAAAGCCATACATAACGAGATCTACCACAAATTGAGCATTTAGGGTAAAAAATATCTAAATTGACGGACAAACTATGAAATATGCGGTCTCCGGCGACGACGCCCTCCCTGGCCGGCGGTGACCTCCTCCTTGGCTGGCGGTGATCTCCATCTTGGCCAACGAAGCGGTTGGGAGGTGAAAATCTACTGGTGGAAACAATTTTTGGAGCAGCCGAGAGCCAAGATGAAAAAAAAGAGATCTGAATCGCGAAGGGGGCATTGATTTTTCCTCCGAATTAAAGACGAGCCAGTCGTCTGTTGAACAAATGACTAGGCCTATTTTTTTAATTTTTTTCCGTGCCTAATTTGCTAATTAAGATTATAATTATACCTAATTTAAAAATTTAGCCTCTCACAAGTCCATCTCATCTACTTAAGCTACTCCTCTACTTCTTCTATGTCGCAAACCTCAAATGCCAATCTCCTTCTCAAGCATGCACCAACTACATCTTTCATGCAATAGAGCTGGACGCAATAGCCTTCTCATATTTCTTTTGTTGTTCTCCTCTACACGCAGAACAGCTGCATCTCCTCTGCTTAATAACACAACAATCGAAGCTCTCCTCTCAACTATAAAAATTACTATTGTTTAGAATTATCATTTACTATTTTGGAAATTATTATCGTCGATAGTGTTTCATAAGTGTGTAAAAATAAAGATTTTGTTAATAATTATAAGTACTCATTTGTGTTGTTCCAACACTGTAGGAAAAGCTTACTTTAAGTACATGTTTGTGTCTTTCCAACGCAACAGGAAAACATGTTAGAAATAAATATTCATTCTTGTTATTCCAACAAGGCGAGGAAAACCTAGGATGCTTAGGTTTTTGCACAGGTGTTGAAGACCCCATGCACGCTTCTTATAAGCGTGGTGGATTTGGACTCACTTGGCCACGGTGTAACCCAACACCAATTGTGCATCCCTTTTTAGGAATGACAAATCAAAACACTCGATGTACAGATATGTAATGTTGTCGGATTTTGAACCAAATTTCAGGACTTAAAAAAAGGGTGAGGGGGAAACCAAAACTTACTTAAAAGCACTAAAAAAAATCTAAAACTAAATTTGAGCTAAATGAACTAAGTAAACATGCAAAATAAGTATAAATGAGAGCATTAAATAAATGAATAAAAAGACTTTCATGAATTTAAAATAATTTGAAAGCTTGATCTTCCTCACTTCTCCAATTGAAAACCAAAGCTTTGCAAGCTATTGAAAGAACTCAAATGGCATAATAGTAGGAATCACCCTAGCCTCCAATTTATAGGAATGAGAAGTGAATGTGGAGCTCACATTAAACTCAAAATAATAATAAAATACTTTGGCGGGTACAACATGTGAAAAACATGTCATACTTTTGCCTCATTCTATTCCAATTATGCTCCACATACCATTAGATTCGTAGTATTCATCTATGGATAGGAGGCTCCAATTGAACACATAATTGCAGCATATGAAATTTGTAATATATTTAAGTGCTTATCCCCAAATATAATGGGATCCAAATAAAATTATCAAAGAAAGTCATAGTGTAGCAAAATGGCTAATCAATAAGCATAAGCAGAACTCTCCATTGGACAAGTTGAAGGAGAATTTAAAAAAAAAGATCTCTTAAGTGAGATTTAAGAAGAGGTGGATGACTTGTTCAGATATTTTGATGAAGCAGATGATGAGCTTGGTGTTCACTTACAAATAAGAACATCATTTGATAAATCAGTTATGATTGTAAATGTGACTTTCAAATGAATGGTCCGATATTATTAGTTATTACAACATGCATTAAGAGAATTGAAAGGAATCTAGATTCACACAAATAAAAATAAATAAATAAAAGATACAATAGCTTGTCTATAAACGAAAAAGAATATTGAACATGTCGAAGTTACAATGAGCTTGTAGGTTTATTAAGAAAAATAAATATAACTTGATAGCTCATGTACAGATAAGAGCAAGACAAACTAGCATGTTAATGAGCATATATAAAGCCTTTTAATAGTCATTTGGGATACACTATATTGTATTGAGTGAATTAAAGGTAGCCAATAATATTTAAATTAAATTTGTCAAGGGCTTAATATATCATCAATGTGTAAGAGCCAAATAATCACTTTGCTTGAATCTTGCTCATTAACAAGCTAAATACAATTAAAGATAGAATACTTTGAATTGCAACCTAAATACCTCACCATTGAATTTGCAATTTTTCATACAAGTAGACAGAAGACGATACTAAATTAAATTCTGCATGAATTATGGAGCTTCCTTCAATCCTAAAAATTAGAAAATTTTCATTCTAATTATGATTTTTGAAACCAATAATTTCATTAATAGGATGAAATCATTTAAGCTAAAAATACCCGCATGGGCCCTGACACAGTGTTGAATGTTTAAATTTAGGTGTCTGAGGATGCAGTGCAAGTTAAAATTAGATTGATTTAGATGCCTTACACTGTAAATTATGCAAACATTTTGAGAGAAAAACAATCATTTTGAAAGCCTGAGCATATTTTAAAAATTTAATATTCTAAATATATACTTATGTATATATTTTAATGAATCAATACATTTGTATGATGAGAGTTTAAGTCATATTTGAGTAGTTAAATCTTCCTCCCCATATGGACTGGAGTTGATAAAACTCATTATTTCAATAAAAAATTAAATAATTAATCTCAACAAGGTTGCATATAAAAACCAATATGAATCGATACCTCCAAGTTGATCATATTAAGCCTACCCTTTCTACTTTCTTAAAGGCTTTAATAAATTTAATATAGCTATTCCATATTTAGAGATTCAAATATTTAATTTCAAAAATTTTAAAATAAAATTGCATACTTCAATCCATATATCCAATCCTCCTCCTATAAGGGTAAAGTTGACAAGATCTGATGTGATATAGTGAGATCTCAAAATTGTAGACCCAATCCTCTACGAGCAAAGAGTAGAGTTAACAAGGTTTACCTTGATGATTGCTATGTTGATTGAGAATATCAACTTGAGGGGTTTACTATTATCAAAATTTTCTAAAATCTTCAATGTTAAGTAAAATTTCTATCAACATCAAATATTCAAGAAAATTTCAAAATAAGAAAATCAATTAAATGAAAATTCATCATAAAATAATATTAATAATAATAAATTCATCCATCCACCTTCCGTAATTATTTGTCAGGGGTAACAAATTTAATGTTAACCCAAGCTCACAAAGGAGTCAATATAATATTATGTATACTACTATATTCACGCTAAAAACATTCTACACTTGTGAGGATGTGGCACGTGTCATCTATCCACGTGGTTTGGCCAATATGCTCCACATATGAAGCGGTTATGACCAGAGCCCTCTGACCAGGTGATTTGGCTAGTAGGCTCCACTAAATTATGGTCACAGTTGTAGCCCGTATGTTCCCCAATAATTTTCTACCCCTTTGAGTTGTGGATCATATGGTATACCTAATAGGGCATAAAGCCCTCTGTTAGCTAGGGTGGACTTAAGATTATCCCCTTTAACAAATATCAACCCTAGTCCACAAGGTCTCCTTGGAGGATGCAACCCATGGCTGCTGACAAAGATCTTTCGGTCATGTTGGGTCGACTACCTCCTCTGATTAAGTGGACTTGGGATCAAGACAACACAGGATGATGGAACCATGAGATCTTGATGGGGCCTGTCATCATTGCCCCAACCATATGCTTCAAGCATACAAAATGATGAATTTCATTAAATTTCAAATCCGAATTATTGCTATTATATGCTAAGAAATTAGTGATCTAATGACTAGCCTTAACCGAAAGTTCTCTCTCACTGATTGTGGTGGGGTAATTAACTATAGGTGCTTACACCTATAGGAAGATTGGAACAAGATCTAAAGTCCTAACCAAATGAGGGTGAAATCTATGGGTAGTGCCTTATTTATCCATTACAAATAATCATCTGCCTTATGAAAATTTCGTTCGGCATAAAATCTATATTCTTATTTCGAGGGCATGAATTTTTGGAGCCCACACTATATTAATTTAGATTAGTTGAGGGAATCAGTAACTATTTAAAATATTCTTACAAAGATTTTCCATCATGGATTATAATGGTTTATATAGGAGGTGGGTTAAAGCCACTTGGCTGGCTAGAAAAGATGACTTGTTCTTTCTTTATTGAAACATGAATTGTTGAAAAAAAAATGTAGCTATATAGAATATTATTATTTTTGAAGGATTGTTTTTACTTATATTAAGATCGCATCTATGATAATTGGTTGCTTCTTTGAACTTTATAATATTATTATAACTATTTCCCTCATTATTAGAATTATTTTTGTTGGTCAAATTTTTTAGAGTGAAGACTATAAAATAATCTCATCAATCATTTTTTCTAATATTGAGATCAAATATACATTAATCATCATTTAGTTTGGAAAAAAAGTTCTTAGCACGAATGATTTTTGACTCTTTTTTATTTTATTTTAAGATATTGTTGAGCTTGAGCTAACCAAGGTCATGCATTACTTCTTCAAAACTAGTAATTTTTTGAATTTAGCGAAACACATTATTATTACTATTGTTCATAATGAACTTCATGTCATCACTTTAATTGACTTTATATTATATCTTTATTTAATATTTTTTATGATCATTGTCAAGATTATTACTAACAAATTTAAAGTGGTTCCTTTTATCATCTACCTTACATGGATTATTTTTATCTAGAGTATAGATTTAATGAATATTATATCCCTTGCCATTAATCTTATCAAGAATTATAAAGATAAAAAAGTCACCTAACTTATTTTATGCAAAGATTTACCTTCAAAAAGCATTAATGGTGTGAACTAAGAAACCTTTTTGAATAAAGTCTCTCTCGATGCTCTTCCTTAACAGCTCATTAACTAGGTGAATGCTTATATCATGAATTCCCTTTTCTTGGTTATAATAAATAGTGAAATAAAGGGCTATTTTTAGTCTTTTAGTTATTTAAGGAGAGAATGTTCCTCTTCCTCTTTATTATTTTCATGGACAAAGTTTCTTAACACCTAAATGTGGAAGTTTTTGAAAATACTCATTGTCATATTATCTACAACCAAATTTCATTAGTAAATTTATATATGCAAATGACTTTCTTATTTTTGATTAAGTATAATTATATAAAACTTTAGACTAATTATGAAAAATAAAAATTATGATTGTCAACATTTATTCATAATTGTGAATACCTTTATAGCATCTTGGGTATAGATTTTGAGACTCCATTATTAAAACACATAGGGATTTTGCTTATGTTTAGTAAGCTTTGGTGAGTGACTACCATTCAATCTAGAATAAGAACAATTAATGGTTTTTTAAATGAAAAACATGGTTTTTTTTATCTTTAGTTAATTGATTCTAACTCATTAGGTCCTCAAACGTGAGTTTTTCTTTCACATTAGTCTAAATATGCCTCTCTTCCTAAAAGTGTGCTAATAAGTTACATCAATATGTAGATTTCTTTTACATGGGGATAATATAAAAAAATCCACACATTATCTTATGATAAATCACTTGGCTTAAAGATAAAGGAGGGCATTGGTTTATATTTAACTTTTGTCTTAAAGACAAAATGTAATTTGAAAATTTTCATATATTAATTACTATAATTTGTGGTATAAAGCCCATTTATGATTGTGTTTATAATAAACATAATAACATGATCTCTTATTTATAAATGGAAATAAGCTCTATAGCTAGCTTTATGAATGCTCGAATTAGTTGTATTAGTAAAATGGTGCTTAGAATATTATGAATTTGGATTGATATTTTCTTCTTTCCTTATGGGAGCTTATTACCAATCTCATATTATTTGATGTCATTGATGGAATAATTTAGAATGATAAAATCTTTTTTAACTTTGCCATGGAAAGAGATGATTTCTTTGCCAACTTTCCTATAATGAAGTAAGTTTTAATGGCTATTCTCTCAATATATCTCTTTTTACTTAGATGCCTAAGTGGGATTCAAAAATTCACATCCGGTCTCTCGATGAAAAGAGAGTATAGATTTTGCACCGAACGAAATGTTCAGAAGGTAGATGATTATTTGTAGTGGATAAATAAGACACTACCCAAAAATTTTATCCTCATTTGGTGAGGACTTTAGATCTAGTTCTAGATTTCCTATATGCACAAGCATCTATAGTTAATTACCCCTCCCCAATCTGTGAGAGGGAGCTTTCGATTAAGGTTAGTTATAGGTCACTAATTATTTATCGTATAGTAGCAACATTTCAAATCTGAAATTTAATGAAATTCATTATTTTTTATGCTTGAAGCATATGGTTGGGGGAATGATGATGAGCTTGATTAAAATCCCATGGTTCCATCATCCTGGGCAGTCATGATCCCTGGTTCACTTAGTCAGAGGCGGTGGTTGACCCAACCTGATCGAAGGATCCTTATTAGCAGTCATGGGTTGCGTCATCCAAAGAGATCTTATAGACTATGGTTGATATTTGTCAAATGGGATAATATTAAGTCCACCCTAGCTAATAGTAGGATTTATGCCTTATTAGGTATGTCCTATGATTCAAAACTCAAAGGGGTAGAAAAGCATTATGGAGCATATGGGCTACAACCATAACTGTAATATAGTAGAGCCTACTGGCCAAACCACCTGATCATGGAGCCATGATCATAACAGCTTCATATGTGGAGCTTAGTGGCAAACTATGCGGACAGAGGACACGGGTCACACCCTTAGTGGTGTAGAATATTTTGAGTATGAATATAATAGTATACATAATATGACATTAGCTCCTTTATAAGCTTGGGTTAACATTAAATTTGTCACCACTGACAAATAATTATGGAAGATGGATTAATGAATTTATTTTTATATATATTTGTTTATATTATTATTTTATGATGAATTTTTATTTAATCAATTTTCTTATTTCTAAATTTTCTTGAATATTTATAGTTGATAGGAATTTCACTTAAAGTTGAAGATTTTAAATTTTTTTAATATTAATAAACCCCTCTGATTGATATGCTCAATCAATATAGCCATTATCGGGGTAGACCTTTTCAACTCTGTTCTTTTTTTAGTAGAGGATTGGGTCTACAACTTGCATTTAGAAATTTGAATTTGAGATATAATAATTTAAAATTTTGAACAATAGTAATCCCCTCCGGTTGAAATCTACGCTCACCACAGCCATCACTGGGAAGTTAATTGATTAAATTGAATTTATTTGAGAACTTTAGACCTTGTCAACTCTGTTTAATTTCCAATAGAGGATTAGATCTGTATGTTAAAGCTCATAGCTATATTTCATGACTTTGCAACCGAATATCTTTTGTGTTTCAAAAAGTGTATTTATATTTTAAAGTTTTAATGATTAATTCTTTCAAATATTTGTAATTTTGAGATATAATTATGAATTTGTAATATATTCTCAAATACAAAATAAATTCTAAATTTAATTTTTTTTAACCCACGCATCATCTTCAAACACTTGAATATTAACATTATGCATTATGTCGGGGCCCATGCAGGTATTTTTAGCTTAAATGATTTCATATAATTAATGAAATTATTGATTTTAAAAATCATAATTATAATGAGAGTTTTATAATTTTTGGATTGAAGGAAGCTCCATAACTCATGCAAAATTTGATTTAGTATCGCATTCTATTTGCTTGTACGAAGAGTTACAGATTTGGTGGTGAATTACTTTAAATTTTCTAATGGCCTTACTTGCACTTGAGTATAGGTTTGGTGGCAATTAACCATTATGGTTCTATTTAGTCATATAAAAATATTCTCATTATTTGCACTTCATTTGTGATTATTGAAATCTTATCTTTGATATTTGGTTCAATCCCATTAATGAGATTTTTTAGCTTGCAAATTTAATTCAAATTATGTGAGTTATTTTGATCCACCCAATATATCATGTAGTGCAACTTGAGTGATTATTAAAATATATTGTATATGCTCATTGATGAGCTAGTTAACTACATTATAAGTCCTTTTATGAATTTCATTTGGATCCCATTAATTTTAAAGATAACCACTTAGATATATTACAACTCTCATGTGCTTCAAATCTGACTTTAAATACAAGATCCAAATGATCCTTTTAAAGGCCACATTCATGGTTGTTCACGAGTTCTCTAATTGAACTTGTTCTTGTAAGCAAGTTATCATATTTCTTGCAAACTCATCCTCAATTTCTAAATGAACATTTAGATTTGTCACCAATCATTTATTATTTTGTATTTAATTGAGGTCCTTATTTCATTTGACATCAAATGTGATTATTCAAGTGTTCAATTGATACTATTTATGCTTGTTACTTGTTCATGAATTTAATACTTTGAATAGTCAAAGAGAAGCTTGTTCATGTTAATTGGTGAATGTCAAAGCTTGTTCATCAAATGTGATTATTCAAATGTGATTATTCTGCACTATGTCAGGGCCCATGCAGGTATTTTAAGCTTAAATGATTTCATATAATTAATGAAATTGTTGATTTTAAAAATCATAATTATAATGAGAATTTTATAATTTTTGGATTGAAGGAAGCTCCATAACTCATGCAAAATTTGATTTAGTATCGTATTCTATTTGCTTGTACGAAGAGTTACAGATTTGGTGGTGAATTACTTTAAATTTTTAAATGGTGCCTTCTGCCCACTTGCACTTGAGTATTGCAGGTTTGGTGGAAATTAACCATTATGGTTCTATTTAGTCATATAAAAATATTCTCATTATTTGCACTTCATTTGTGATTATTGAAATATTATCTTTCAGTGATATTTGGTTCATTCCCATTAATGAGATTTTTAGCTCATTGCAAATTTAATTCAAATTATATGAGTTATTTTTGATCCACCCAATATATCATGTAGTGCAACTTGAGTGATTATTAAAAGATATTGTATATGCTCATTGATGAGCTAGTTAACTACATTATAAGTCCTTTTATGAATTTCATTTGGATCCCATTAATTTTGAAGATAACCACTTAGATATCTCACAACTCTCATGTGCTTCAAATCCGACTTTAAATACAAGATCCAAATGATCCTTTTAAAGGCCACATTCATGGTTGTTCACGAGTTGTCTAATTGAACTTGTTCTTGTAAGCAAGTTATCATATTTCTTGCAAACTCATCCTCAATTTCTAAATGAACATTTAGATTTGTCACCAATCATTTATTATTTTGTATTTAATTGAGGTCTTTATTTCATTTGACATCAAATGTGATTATTCAAGTGTTCAATTGATACTATTTATGCTTGTTACTTGTTCATGAATTTAATACTTTGAATAGTCAAAGAGAAGCTTGTTCATGTTAATTGGTGAATGTCAAAGCCTACAAATGCTTATAGGTAAACAGTTGTATTCCTTATGAGTTTTGCATAAGCTTAATGATAAACAATTAGATCCATTAAAGGTTAGCTTTTATTACAGTTGTAATTTTAATATTTAATAAATAACCCCATTGATATTTGTCACTTCTAAAATTAAGACAAGAGAAGTTATTCACTTTCACATTTATCATTTGAAAAGGGGGGGGGGGGGGGTGGGGGTTCAAAGAGCTCTTATTCAAATTTCAGTGTGCCTTCAAGTCCTTTGAAAATCATTGTAATCTCCTTTTTTATTTTAATTTGGATATTCATGTTTATGTTAGTTTTGTAAAATTTTACAATTTAACATATTTAAATTTCATTTTAGATTATTGTATTGTAATTTTTTTAGATAAATTTTGATTCTTTTTTTTTTTAAGTTCAAAATTTAGTCCAAATTTCTACATCATTTGATAGTATTCCAGTTTCTTCCCCGCATAGGGGGGTACACATAAACTATTTTGGCCTACTTATCACACCCTGATATGTGTGATGATTGGTATTTTGAAGCACCTCGACCGATTTTCTATCTCGTCATGCCCTGATGAGTGTGATGAGGTCTTCAAACCTGCATAAAATATAAACTTCCATACATTTAAAGTTTTATGATGTTTTCCTTTCTTTCTTTTGTTTTTTTTTGTACAATAGCAACAAAAGGAAAGAAAAGATCTTAGGAGATGATTAAGTTAGCAAATATAATAATCAAAAATCACATTTTTATACTATACTTATTCAATTTCTAAGATGAGAATGAGGAAAATAAAATGTATGGATTTGGTATAGTTAGTAGACTGACGGGGTAGAAGTAGAGTAGTGGCCGAGAGTCTTCTTTTCTTGGAAAGTAAAATATAGATCATTGGATGATGATTTTTTATTTCCTGAAGCTAGCAATAGAGAATTAAATTGGTGGAACTAGCCATAAAGGGGAAATCATGGTGAGTTGTATATGACTGGAAGCTTGAATATATGTTGGAGATGAGCTTGAGGTTGATAGGTAGAGAACTGAAAATATGAGATGAGAAAATTGTAGTGTTCATAAGATAATATAATAGATGATTATTTGCTATGAAGAAGGGATTTGTGGATTCTATAGTGAAAAAAGGGAGAATATAGCTTGTTACTATGAGGAAGAAAAATGAGTAAATGATGTAAGTTGCCTGATCTTTTTGCAGCACAGGAATGAGTGAAAATCTATGTTGAAGGCTTTAATATAGGGGAAGATTGGAGTCTTCAGCTCTATTCATAGAGAAGAGGAAGGTTGAAGGAGCCCGAGTAAATGTGGTGTTGTGTGTAAAGGTGAAGTCGAGAAGTGGTTGCACAAAATCAGAAATGGGAAAATCAGCTTGCTACCGTTTTGCAATCTAGGAGGAATAATGAGCTTAAGTGGGTGGTGGTGTATATATATATTTATTATTGTCACTATGACTTTGAGAGATGTATGGCTTGAGAGTGTAGGGAATGCCAAAAAAAACTGCGTGATGGCAGAGTTGCTTCTCATTTGTGAGATTGTATTGGAGATGGGGCTGGGTATGGTAATGGGATGAAGGGAGAGGCACTATAGACGAAACCAAGAGGAACCTACCTGATGGTAGAGTTGCCTCTTGGTTACTGTTGACCTCAATTTTAGATTGAGCTCCCAACCTCTCCATCTTAGACATAGGATTCCTCTTAGACACTAAGAGTTTCTTAGTCTTAAGACACTTCTAGTAATTAGGAACACTTAACCTAACCATAGAGACTTAGAAGAGTTAGCCATAAGAATAGGTCATTTCTTAGGGGTATTAGAAAAACTTGTTTACCCTATAACTTGAACCAAATACTTACTTCCTTCTTTCAAGTCAAACTCCAAATCCAAATTAAACTCCAAATTCAAATCATCCTCAAATTCAAATCAATTCCAAATCAAACCTTAAATCAATTCCAACCTAATTGATTTTCTCAAATTCAAATCAATTCCAAATCAAATCTTAAATCAATTCCAATTCAATTGATTTTCTCAAATCATAAATCAACTCCAAAACTCAAATCATGAATCAAATCTCAAATGATTGACATCCATGATCAATTCCAAATCCCAAAAATCTTTCCTAAGCCATTTTGATTTCATCTTATGGACTTAGCTTAAACCAACTCCAAATCACTTCAAATTCAAAAGATATTTCTCACAACCCATTTATATTCTCATTTATATTGACAAATATAAATGAACTATAAAATCAAATAACCAAAACCAAATTTAAAACTCAAATCCAAATCTAACCTAAATCCAACCTAAACCCTTTCAAGTCAAATTCTTGAACTTAACCAAATCAAACTCAAACCAATCCAAACCTTTGGACTTTCTCTTCAAACAATCAATCCTTCAATCACAAACCAAATTCAATCATAAACTTCAATCATCTAACCAAAACTAAATTCAAAACTCAAACCTAAATTAAACCTATGTTCATCATTTGAACTTGAAATTGCCAAATGAATCAAAACCCATTTGACTCCAAATCACTTACACTTGGATTTATATTTCATTCATAAGTCCATATGTGAGTTCAATCAAACTTGAATCAAACCTTGATCAAGTTAATTGACCCACTTAGGCTCATTTAACCCAAAGTGACCTAAAATGCCTTTTTGAGCCAAATTCTAATACTACCCAAATTGGATTGAACCAAGACCATCTAAGACTCACATTATGAGCAACAATCATCATAAGATGATCAATCACTCAATTTGGGTCAAACCAAGCCAAACCTAGCCTTTGACCAAGTCAACATTTGACCCAAATGAAACCTAAACTAGCCAAAATACACCATAGGCCAAATTTATTGAAACCATTGATCAAAACCAATTCATGATCAATGATTGGAGTTGACCAAATCATCATTTGATCCAAACCTAGCCCAATTGGCCACTTGACCCAAGTTGACCCATGTTGACCTAAAAAGTCAAAATGTGTCAAATCTTGATCTAAGCCAAATCGATTGCAACCATTGGGTCAAATTCATTCTAAATCACTTGTTGAACTTGACTAAAGCCTCAATTGGCCAACTAGACCCAAGCTAGCCCAATTAACCTTGAACCCAACTTGACCTAAAAGGTCAAATCAAGCCAAAATTTAACCAAATCAAAATTGATTGAAACCAAAGCTTGCAAAATATTTCAAATGATCATCCAAGCCTAAACTAATCCATGACCTAACCTAACTAGGTCAAATGGGCCAAATTGGTCAACTTGAGCCATTTGACCTAAGTGAACCCAAATGAACGAAAACCAAATTTAAATCAAATTGAACCAAACCAATGACACCCATAGGTTACAAATGATGATTTGAACTTGACCTAACCCATGGTTTGACCCAATTTGATCAATTGGTCAACTTGACCCAAGTTGACCCATTTTGACCTAAATGGGTCAATGTGAGCCAAATGATATCAAATCAACACCAAATTCATTGACATTTGGCACAACCCATTTTTCAATCATATCAAATCTACCTAAATCAAAATCAAAGCCAAATAACCATTTTACCTCTAGGTCAAAGGGTAGCCTATGATCAAATTCACTTGGACTTTGATCATATTCCAACTTAAGACCACTTAACATCCTCCTAGTGGACCATTTGGACACCAAGGAGGGTGGTGCACATGACCTAATGGGTTTGGGTAAGCCAAATCCAAAGCCAAAACTGATGACCCCACTCAAAATTCTCTACATGGATCACCTCCCACACTCACTTTAACACATTTGCACCTCCACAGTCCCACTCCTCTGCCAAAACTGAACCACACTACACTCCTAACAACCTAAACAACCCATTCTATAAGATCAATTTGATAAAAATGGCAAGAAGGCTCTCGACCATCTGATTCAAGTAGGGGGAGATATACTCGCCCTCATTTCCAATCAATTGATCTCTATTGCATTCGATTGAGCTTAGAGGATCAAAGGAAAGCACCCATAAGCTTCCCTAGGCATTCTCAAGCTCATTCAAACTTCTCCTTCTCAATTTTCCTTAAGCCGAAAATAGGAGAGGTGAGGAAGAATTCCAACTCACTGATTATGCCACCAAAGTCCAATTGCTCTTGCAAGCGCCATCACGGAGATAAGTCAAGCTCACCCAAGGTGTTTTCCTGGCATCCAAGCCACGAGAAAGAGGAGTTAGACCAAAGTTGCAAGCCATTGAAGCAAGCTTTGGTCAATTAGAAGATCCACTGCAAATTGAACCTTCAAACCTTTAATAGAGCTTTGTCTCCACTAGACGAAGCTACCTCAATGGTTGGAAGCCCCGATGATAGCCTCCGGCGGGGTATGAATCAAAATCGAGCTTAGGTTAAAAATTCTTTTGTCCTTTATGAAGGGAATTGTAATCCCATTAAATTTCCACGTTGATCTTTCTCCATTCTTAGATGGTGTGGGTTGAATCATCAATCCAGCTCAAGTGAGCTCGGATCAAGCCATGGAGGATGGACGGTCTCGCCTCTGCGAGGGCAGATGAATCATGGACCATCCATCCGCATGTTTTGGATGGACGGTCCGATTAAACATGCTAGATGATTAATCTTTGATCCACAGTTTTATCATGACCGACCCTTGATCAAAGACCAAGGAGATGAGCGCCGCTGACACGCATATTTGATAACAAATAACCATCAAGCAAGCGCCACGTGGAAAGCGCACAGCCCACGCGTGGCAATGGGATTAGTTATATAATTATAGCTATTTATTATCCCTTAATCTGAAACTTCTAAATTCATAATTAAATGTATAAAAAAAATCAAAAAATGCAAAATCAACTTCATTTTAAAGATAATTAGGAATAATAAAAAATTATTTCTAATTGATTTTAAATAGTGGATTTTCCTAAGTTTAATTAAAATCTAATAACCCTAATTACTCCCTAATTATTAATTAATTCCAAACTTCTTAGGCATATTTAGTGGGATGACTTCTGCTTCTCCTAATTTTCTTAGAATTTATTAATGAGTTAATTAGGGAGATCAATTAATGAATCCCTAATCACCCTCTTAATATAATTAAGAGTAATTAAGCATGAAAATAGTAGTTTAATCACTTAATTAAGATAATTAGATATTTTTTAAGTGAAGAGGAGATTTATGGAATGGGTTTGAGGTATTTCTCCTAAGTTATTCCCTAAATCCCCTTTCTTCCTTAATCCAAACCAAATTAAGGACTAATCCACTAATGATCTACTTAATTAGCTTGATCAAACTTTGAAAACCAATCTGAACTTATTCAATCTCATTCTTGGGTAGATACTTAAGTGTTCAATAACCTAAGTGACATTTAAGGAAATCATTTCCAACCTATATGTGTGGGAGGTTATGAAAGTACTTAATTAAATCCTTTAGCTTAATTAATCAATAATTATGAGCCAATTGCATTAGGCCACTTTCTTTCTTAGGTGCATTGCTAATTCAATTTCCATGTGGTTGCATATCATATGTTGGCTCATAATTATTAGGTTAATTATGTTAAAGTGGTGTGTAAGGGTAATTAATGGACTTAATCTACACCTTAACCTAAACAAAACATAAGATCAACTTAATGGTTCTAAACATTAAACTAAATCAACTCACACATGGGGGCAATGGGTTAGGACCAGTAAACCTTTCACATTTTCTAAATCAAATCAAACTCAAAATAAAAATAAAAATCTCTTTAAGAAATGTTGATTCTCTTTAAATGATCTTCATAAGATTGTCTTTAGAATTAATTAAGGTGAATGAAATCATTTGCTTACATCACTTTATCTTTCCAAGTTAAATGTTATTTGTCATATGAAAATCATGCATTCATATTTTGAAAAATCAAAATAAATGAAATATCCTTTATGTCAAATTGCATGTTTTGGCTAAAGTAAGAATATGAATGGCTATTATCACTATAAATCAAAAATTATTTTCAAAATATAAATCAAAGGTTATAAATGAAGGTATGCTACTTATAAATATTTATAAGCTTGCATGTGATTATAATATAAAATGTGTATGTGATTTTCTTCTCTTTCTTAACATAGTTTGTATAGATTTGCAAAGTGTATAGTTCATTTGAAAAGAACATAACACTTGCTTAAATCCATTCCTATACACTATTTTATGACTTAAGAAGGATCCTCAAATTACACAAGTAATTGAAACAACCAACAAATCAAACAAATATAAATTTTTTTTGCATGATTCTTCTTCCATTTATTTGCTTTTGTGCATGCACATGTAATATTAGTTATGTCCTGGATTGTGAGCTTTAAGTAGCCCTAAGAAGGTCTGTACCTTATACCCTTGGTGTAGAAAATAATGGCACCGTACTCACTTATGTCTTTCATATATGTAAATGTGCATTTGATTAATGGATAAAAGAATCCCTTTCTTTTCTACTTAACAAAATCATGCGTCATGAAACATTCAAATTTTCTTAAGCAACATCTCTTAGCATTCATCATTAAGGTGTGATAAATATTTATATTGCATATATAGATATGCTTAAGATTTATTCACATGCATGATACACATGTTGGAAAGAAATAAATGGTTGTGTGTTTTGTGATAGTAATTCACCTTAATTAATCTTAAAATACCTTTCTTATTGAATAGGTTTATTTAGAGCAAATCTAAACTTAGGATTAATTAAAACACATAATAAAACATTCACTAAAGAAAATCATTAATGAATCTACCTTAGAAATTACTTAAAGGAGGAAAGAGAAGTTCTCTCTTTTCTTCTCTTTACAACACTTAGTAATTAAATGTAGGTTCATTCCAAATCAAATCATCAAATAAAATTAACAAAATCAACTAAATCACTTAAATGAAACCACCCTCTAAGTTGAATCCTTCACACTTAGAAAACTTCAACCTTAAAGCCTAGCTAAGACATGCCACACAAGCCTTAAATGACACACACATTAGGCTAAGTCACCATTTATAGCTCTATGTTAGGGCGGTGCATGGTTTGATGCATGATTTTATTTTTAGATGTAATATTTTAATCTGGATGTTAGAGTGTATGTGCGTATACTGGATGATAGGATGATCTTAGTCTAATCATTATCTTCTGAGGGATTATGCTTAAGTTGTAAAAAAAATATAAATACTTTTGTGCAGGTTGCTTATACCCCTAAGCATAATCCAAAATAGGCTAGGTGGACTTGGTTACCCATGTGTGGGTGCTAAGTCCAATTTATTCATATACATGCTTGGGATTGTGTGGTTTGTTTAGCTAATCTCTATTTTGCAGGTTTTAGTTAGATTTACTTTCCCATTTTCATGTAATTTTGCAATTAAGATTTGGAATGAATGTTATGGGGGATTAGGATGAACATTGGTCATAAGACCATGTCTTATGCACCATGTGAAGCCTTTGGAGCAACCACATCCCAACCAACCAAAAGAAGAAAGCCAAAAGAAGAAGAAGAAAAGAAAGAAGCAAAAAATGAAGAATGAAGAATGAAGACCTCATGAATTCATTTTTTATTGTAATTAATTCATTTGTAATCTGGGTTGTATAAGGGTAGAGCTTGACTACCCATATTTCTTTTCGAGTTTGTGCAATGGAGCCCGACCATAAGGCTTTTCATTCTTTTGTGTTAGCTTTATGAATTATTTGATGTTTATTTAGCTTGTGCATTAAGATGACATATTTTTCCTAGTTTTTTTTTGCTTTGATGAATGGCCTGGATGTGATTAGGCTCCTAAGAAAAAAAAAATCTTCTATCCAATTAATCAACTCAAAATCAAAAATTAACAACTCATAACCTCACATAAAACCTAGGTTATAAATCAAGATAAAAGATTTAACAACCCCTTAGCTGGATGTTGTATGTTTCACATCATGCATACAAATTATCTTGCTTCACTCTTGCTTATGGAGGGCTTCCATCTTTACCAGATAACTTGGCTTGACCTTTAAGAGTCATGGTAGAAACACCCCTCTTATTGAGAATCTCATTGCCAGTGTCAAATTAATTGTCCAAAATTGAAAATAAAACTTAACAAAATTTCCATTAGATTAAGTCATTTATTCATGCCCTACATGATCTAGTCTCTTAGGGAGTGAGTTTAAGGACTTATTCTTATTTCTAAATAAACAATAGATTAGCTATCTTGCAAAAGTATAAGACTTGCCTACATGTATTTAAAATCATAGGAGGAATTAGTTCGCGGCCACACCCAGGCAATTGTAAGTCCAAACAGTCAGGTGGTTTATCCTCTCTTTAGGAGGTAAACCATATACCCATTTTCACCTTAGATTTAGGTGGTGCTTTGGCCCACACCAAAGCTCCCTAGATTTAGGATCTGAGATTGCTGTTTCCCTTTGCGTGTGTGGTAAAAATTATTCCTTCTTTCATTTATCCCTTTTTGGAAAGAGGATAAATGAAAATAAAAATATAATGCCTTATTAGGATACCATGTAGATCCACAGATATTTTTATTAGGGTGATTGGGTACGATATTGAGGAAAGGTGTACTATCTCGAAAGATAGAAGTCACCACCCCACAATGGACCTAATCACCTTAATAAGGACTCCTAAGGACTATGAGTCATCGAAATGTACTAGAGATTCTTCCCGTACTTTACATGGAAAAGTAAAACATGCTTTATTTTAAATCAAGTTTGTTAAGTTCCCTATAGAGGCAAGCCCCCATAGTTAATTACATCATAAGGAATAAAATTCCTTAAGAATACTCTCAATTAAGGTAAATGATCATTGTCTCCAAAGATTTTGAAAGATAAGACTATCAATCGATTGGTTTATTTTTAGAAGATCAAGTGAGATCGATCAAGAGGAGGGAGTTCTCATCGAAGCTAAATGAAGATAAGTAGAGGATGCTTAGGATACTAGGAGGCCTAGTAAGCATCCCAAATTATCCTATGGTTGGGCTTCACATTTTTCAAATTGAATTGGTTTTTTGAGTTGAATTTTTATTAGAATGCTATGGCTTACAATTCCATGATACAAGGTCATGAAAATACCTAAGAGGTGAGGATTTATGCTTATAGCCTATAAAAGAAAGTAACAACCTTAGAACTTAATTCTAGGGAGCTTTGGTGAGGGCCAAAAGCACGATCTACATCTAAGGTGAAAATGAGTATTTGGTTTACCTCCACAAGAGAGGATAAACCACTCGACCGTTTGGACTTACAACTGCCTGGGGGTGGCCGCCAACTAACCCCTCCTACGATTTTAAATACATGTAGACAAGTCATATGCTTTTGCAGGATAGCTAGGTCGTTGTTCATTTAGAAAGAAACTAAGTCCTTAAACACACTCCTTAAGAGACTAGATCATTTAGGGCATGATTTAATAGACTTAAATCTAATGCAAATTTTGTTACATTTTATTTTTATTTTGGACAATAAATTTAACACAGGCTTTAGGATTCATGTGCCTAATGCATGAGAAATTATATTATGGGACAAAATCAACAAGAAAAGGAGGTGTGTTTCCACCATGGCTCTCCAAGATCAATCCAAGTTCTGTAGCAAAGGTGGAAGCCCTCCAATCATGAATGAAATAATATATTTTTTATGCATGATGTGAGAAAAGTAATACAACATCTAGTTAAGGGGTTGCTAATTCTTTTATCTTGATTTATAGCCTAAGCTTTAGGTGAGGTTATGAGTTATTTTATTTTTAGTTTGAATTGATTAGTTGAATTAAAAATTTACTTTTCTAAGAGCCTAATCGTCATCCATGCCATACATCAAACCAATGAAGAAATTATGAAAAGATGCCATCTAAATGCACATGCTAAACAAACATCAACCAATTTATAAAGCTAGCACAAAAGAATAAGAGGCCATTTATGGTTGGGCTTCACCACACAAACTTGAAAATAAATTGGGTAGGTGAACTCTACCCTTATACAACTCAGATTATAAATGAATGAAATTACTATCAAGAAGGAATTCATCATTATGGGGTCTTCATTCTTCATTCTTCATTCTTCTTTCCTCTTTCTTCTTTCTTCTTTCTGCTTTTTTCTTTCTACTTTTGGTTGGTTGGAATGTAGTTGCTCCAAAGACTTCACATGGTACATAAGACATAGTCTTATGACCAATGTTCATCCTAATACCCCATAACAATCATTCTAAAATCCTAATTATAAAATTACATGAAAATGAGAAAAATAAAATATAACTAAAACCTGCAAAATAGAGATTAGCTAAACTAACCATATAATCCCAAACATGTATATGTATAAATTGGACTTAGCACCCTACACATGGGCAACCAAGTCCACTGCCTATATTTTAGATAACAGGGGTATAAGTCAAGTATATTTTTATTACAATGCCCCTTAAGCATAATCCCCTACAGAAGATAATGGTTAGATTAAGATCGCCCTAGCATTCAATCTACGCACATACACCCTAACATCCAGACTAAAATAAATTATCATAAAATAAAAATAAGCATCAAACCATGCACTGCCCTAACTTAAAGCTAGAAGTGGTGACTTAGCCTAACGTGTGTGCTTTTTAAGGTTTGTGTAGTATGCTTACTTTGCTTTAAGTTTTTTCTAAGTGTGAAAATGTTCAACTTAGAGGGTGATTTCATTTAAGTGATTTAGTTATTTTGGTTGATTTTATTTTGTATTTTGATTTGGTTTGAATGAACCTACAATTAATTACTAAGTGTTGTAAAGAGAGAAAAAGAGAAGAGAATTTCTCTTTCCTCCCTACCTTAAGTAATTTCTAAGATAGATTCATATTTGATTATTGTTTTGTGAATATTTTATATGTGTTTTAATTAATCTTAAGTTTAGATTGTTCCTAAACAAACCTATTCAAAAAGAATGGCATTTTAAGATTAAGTAAACTGAATTAGTATCACAGAATACACATCACTTTATTTCTTTCCCAACATGTATAACATGCATATAGATGAATCCTAAGCATATCTATACATGCAAATGGAAGTGTTTAGCACACCTTAATGATAAATGCTAAGAAAATTTGTTTAAGACAATTTGGATGCTTCATGATGCATGATTTGGTTAAGTAGAAAAAGAGTGACTCTTTTATCTATTTTTCATATGCACATTTACAAGTATAAAAGACATAAGTGAGTATGACATCATTGTTAGCACTAGGGGTGTAAGGTACAAGACCTACTTAGGGCTACTTAAAGCCTCGTAACCCTGGAGTTGCCTAGATTAATATACCATTTTTCTTAAATACATGTGCATGTACAAAAAGAAATGCATGGAAAGAGAATCATGCAAAAAGTTTATGTTTGTTTGATTGTTTAGTTTACATGTGTGATGTGGAGTTCCTTCTTAAGTCATGACATAAGATGTATAGGTGTGGATTTAAGCAAATGTTATGTCCTTTTCAAATGACTACACACTTTGCAAATCCTATACAATTTTATGTTAAGAAAGAGAGGGAGAATCACATAACACATTTTATACTATTCATATGCAAGCTCATAAATAATTATAAGTAGCATACCTTTCAGTTATAATGTTTGATTTATAAGTTTTGAAAATAATTTTAAATGTAATAGTGATAATAGCCATTCATATTCGTACTTTAGCCGAAAACATGCAATTTCATTTCATTTTTAATTTGATTTTTAAAAGGCATGAATGCTTGATTTTCATATGACATACACATTTAGCATGTTAGGAAAGAAATAAAGTGATGAAAGCATGTAAATTCATTCAGCCTAATTAATTTTTAAAGATAATCTTATGAGATAGGGTTATTTAAAGTAAATCAAATTTATTTAGAGAGATTTTTTTAGTTTTGTTTGAGTTTGATTTAAATTTAAGAAATGTGAAGAGGTTTGCTGGTCCTAACCCATTTCCCACATGTGTATGTTGTTTTGGTTTAATTTTAGAATCATAGATTGATTTTATATTTTGTTTAGGTTAAGGTGTACATTTAGTTCATTAATTACCCCTTACCTACACCACTTTAACATATTTAATCAAATAATTAATGTATGACATAAAACACAAAGAATTTAAATGCACTGAGGAAAGAAAGGGCCTAATGCACAATCACAATTAGTGATTAATTAAGCTAAAGGGTTTAATTTAAGTACCCTTTTCACACATATGGGTTGGATTTTGATTTTCTTAAGCTACTTAGGTTATTGAACACCTAAGCATCTACCCAAGATAAATTAGTTAAGTTCTGGAATATTTTGAAAATTTTATCAAGTTAATTAAGTAGGTGATTAGTGGATTAGCCCTTAATTAAGTTTGGATTAAGGAAGGAAAGGGGTTTAAGGAATGGCTTAGGGAAAAATCCCCAAGCCCATTCATAAATCTCTTCTTCACTTAAGCAAGGCTTAATTAACTTAATAAATGGAATAAACCACTATTCACATGCTTAATTACCTTAATTACATAAAGAGAGTGATTAAGGATTCATTAATTTATTTTCCTAATTAACTCATCAATAAATCCCAAGAAAATTAGGAGAAAAAGAGGTTATCCCACTAAATGCTTTTGAGAAATTTGAAATAAATTAATAAAGTAATTAGGGAGTAATTAGGATTATTAAGTTTTCACTAAAATGCCAATTAAGAAAAATGCACTTTTCAAAATTCAATAGAAATAATTTTAGTGAATTCCTTACTGAATTATCTTCACAATGCATTATATTTTGTATTTTTTTATTTTTTTTACATTTAGTTATGAATATTTGAAGATTCACTGATTAAGGAATTAATTAAATAGCCTAATTAAATAGTTAATCCCATTGGCACCACAGGGATCGTTGACGCGGTGCGCGCTTTCTGCGTGGCGAAATGAGATTCACTATTTAAGTAGTCACATCCATTGCCACATCAGCGGTGGCGCTACACACTTTCTCTTTAGATCGTTCGATCAAAGATCAGATGGTTGAGATCAAGCTCGTGATTTCTAAAGGGATTAATCATAGATCTTATGTGGATTAATCATGTCCGTCCATCCAAAATGCATGGATGGATGGTCCATGATCCTTCTATGAGTTTTCCTGTGGGAGAGGACATCCGTCCACCCTTTAGGGCAAGATCCGAGCTTGATTGAGCTCTGGTTGTGCTCAAATTCAACCCACATGATCATCAGAAGATCTAATGGTCCATTTCACTTGGGGTGAAACTTTCCTTCATAAAGGACTAAACACTTCCTATTCTAGGCTCGGTTTGAAGGCATACCTCACTGGAGGCTATCATTGGTGCTCCCAATCATCGAGGTAGCTTCGTCTAGTAGAGACGAAGCCCTGTTGAAGATTTGAGGAGTTGAGGTTGAGTAGATCTCCCTATTGACCAAAGTGCTCCTCCTAGACTTGTGGCTTTGATCAAATTCCCCTCTCTTATGCCTTGAGAAGTTGGATAAAGCTTTGTATCAACTCGATTGAGTCCCCTGAGGGTGCTTACAAGAGCAATTGGCTTGATATTGGGTATTGAGTGAGATGGATAAATGCTTGAGTTCCTCTATTTTTGGCTTGAAGAAATCGAGAAGAGGAGAATTCAAATGGCTTGGGGATTGCTTGAGGGAGCTTGGGGGCCCTGCCTTAGGTCTCCCTTAGTCAATCGAGTATCAATCTGTTGGATTCAAGTGAAATTAGGGGGAGTGTATCTCCCCCTTGAAGGATCGGACAACCGAGGATGGCTTTGCCATTTTGGATCAATTGGCCTAATTCAATGGATTATTTTATCTATTTGAACTTGCACATGGTTCATTTTTGGCAGAGGGGGGTAGTGGAGAGGTTGCCATGTGCTTAATTGAGTAGAGGAATGATTCCCATGTGCTTATTTTCAAGTGAGTGGTTGGTTTTGGGTTCGGGTTGGGTCTGGTTAACCCAAACCCATTGGGTCATGTGCACCATGCTCACTAGTGTCCACTTGGCCACTAAGAGGGTGCCAAGTAGCAATGAAGAGGATTTGATCAAATTCCAAGTGAATTTGGCCAAGAATTACCCTTTGACCTAGGGGTAAAATAGTCATTTGGCTTGGATTTCAGTTTGAATATGTTTGGTATGATTGAAAAATGGTTTGGACCAAGTTTCAATGAATTTGGAATTAATTTCATATGATTTGGCTCATGTTGATCGATTTAGGTCAAAATGGGTCAACTTGGGTCAAGTTGAGTAATTGTTTAAATTGGGTCAAACCAAGGATTGGGTCAAGTTCATATGACCATATTAATTGATTTGGTGTCTTTGTTTCCAATCAATTTGGTTTATATTTAGATTTGGTTCATTTGATTTCATTTAGGTCAAATGGGTCAAGTTCGCTAATTTGACCCATTTGACATATTTGGGTTAGGTCATGGGTTGGTTTAGGTTTCATTGGTCATTTGAAATGTATTGGTGTATTTGTTTCCAATAAATTTTTGTTTAATTTCATTTTGGCTCTATTTGACCTTTTAGGTCATGTTCATGTTTAATTGGCTAGTTAGTTAGTTGAGTGAGGCTTTGGTCAAGTTCAACAAGTGACCCATTGGTTTCAATTATTTGGCTTAGATCAAGTTTTGACCCATTTTGACTTTTAGATCAAGTTGGATCAACTTGTCAGTGGCCAATTGGCTAAGTTAGGCTCAAATGATGGCTTGGTCAAGTTCAAACATTGATCTTGAATGAGTTTTGATCAATGGTTTCAATCAATTTGGTCTATGGTAGATTTTGGTAGAGTGTTGACTTGGTCAACCCTTAGGTTTGACTTGGTTTGATCCAATTTGAGTGATTGATCATCTCATGATGATTGTTATATACAATGAGGCTTAGTTGGGCTTAGTTTGGGTAGGATTAGAATTTGGAAAAGGGGCACTTTTGGTCACTTTGGGCCAAGTGAGCCTAAGTGGGTCAATTGACTTGATTAAGGCTTGAATCAAGTTTGATTTAACTTACATATGGACTTATAATTGAAATATAAATCCATTTACTAGCGATTTAAAGTCAAATGAGTTTTGATTCAATTGACAATCAATTTCAAAAGGGTGAACATGAGTTTAATTTGGTTTTGATTTTTGAATTTAGTCTTGGTTTGATGATTTAAGTTTATGTTTATATTTGGATTCATGATTAAAGGATTGATCATGAAGAAAAAATCAAGAGTTTAAGATTTGAGTTTGATTTTGGCTAAGTTCAAGAATTTGGCTTGAAAGGCTTAGGTTGAATTTTGGTTGAATTTGGATTTAGCTTTGGTTTGATGATTGAAGTTTATTTTATATTTGGATTCATGATTAAACGATTGATTGAATCATGAAGAAAAATCAAGAGTTTGGCTTGATTTGAATTTGATTTTCAAGAATTTGACTTGAAAGGCTTAAGTTGAATTTTGGTTGAATTTGGATTTGATTTTTGGATTTAGCTTTGGTTTGATGATTGAAGTTTGTATTTATATTTGGATTCATGATTGAAGGATTGATTGAATCATGAAGAAAAATTAAGGGTTTGGCTTGATTTGAATTTTATTTGGCTAAGTTCAAGAATTTGACTTGAAAGGCTTAGGTTGTATTTTAGTTGAATTTGGATTTGATTTTTTTTGAATTAGTTTTTGGATATTTGAATTTATATTTCATTTAATTTTGTGAATATAGATGAGAATATAAATGGGTTATGAAAAAATTTGTTGAATTTGAATTGATTTGGATTTGATTTAGACTAAGTCCATAAGATAGAATCAAAGTGACTTAGGAAGGATTTTTTGAACTTGGAATTCAATCATGGGTTTCAATCATTTGGAATTGATTCATGATTTTGAGAAGATCTATCAAGTTGGAATTGATTTGAATTTGAAGTTAATTTGATTTGGAGTTTGATTTGAATTTTAAAATTTGACTTGAAGGAAGGAACTGAGGATTTGGTTCAAGCTATAAGGTAGGCAAGTTTTCCTAGCATCCCTAAGGTATGACCTATTCCTATGGCTAACTCTGCTAAGTCTATAGGGTTAAGTTCAGTGTTACTAGAAGTGTCTTAAGACTTAGAAGACTCTTAGTGTCTAAGAGAAGTTCTATTCCTAAGATGTAGGGGGTTGAGAGCTCATTCTAAGTCAATAAAAAAGGCAAAATAGGTGTGGGTGTGTGAGGTACCGCCATATTGGTGTTGACCACAATGATCAACAACACCGAACAATCACAAGCACTAATAGAAATGATCTTCTCCTAATCTAAGGTGTAGAAAGAATCGAGATCTTAGTGCAATGTGACTCTACTTATGCCAAAGGCATAAGAGAGTGAAGGAGGATTCCACTCGGGATAGCGTATATGAACCTTCCACTAGGGAAATAGGTTCAAGTCATCCGCAAGGGGATGAGAGATTTGATTTGATTTGAGTCTCACTGGGGAGAGAAATCAATTAGATTTGTTGATTGATTATTTGTTTTGATTGGACTCCACTAGGGGAGATGAATCAAATTGATTTTGTTTATTTTTGTTTGACTCCACTGAGGGTGGAGGGTTGAATTTGTTCAGATTCTTAGATTTTTGAATTTGAGATGGGCCCTATTGGTTTACAATGGATCGTACTGAGTAGGTGCCATGAAGGCCTAGACGTAGCTCATATTCACCAATCCAAAGGGGTAGTTTACCAAACATATAGTAAGACTAGCCAACCAAAGGGATGCCTTTCAGTTTACAATGGTCAAGTTAGGAAGAAAGTGTGGGGACTCATATCTTCCAAAATAAGGAACCACTGGGGTGATCGACTGGCGAGGCAACAAATCAAACTAGGTCTGACTATTGAGTGAATGCCGCTGAGGGACTTAAATCAGCTCAAAGATAGTCAAGATTAATTTTATCTTTAATTATTTTGATTGATCCCATCAGTTTGCGATGGATTGCACTGAGTAGGGGCCATGGTGGCCTTGAGCTAGCTCAGATTTACCAATCCAAATCTAGTAGTCTACCAAACTACATAGTAGGACTATCCAATAAAAGGGATTCCTTTTGGTTTGAAATGGTTAAGTTTAAGAAGAAAGAGCGGGGACTCACATCTTTTGAAATAAGGAACCACTGTGGTGATCGGTTGGTGAGGCAACAAATCAAACCTGACCTAGGGCTGACTATTGAGTGAATGCCGCTGGAGGACTTAAATCAACTCAAAGATAGTCAAGATTAATTTTATTTTTAATTATCGTGATGGATCCCATTAGTTTATGATGGATTGCATTGAGTAGGAGCCATGGTGGCCTTGAGCTAGCTCAGATTTACCAATCCAAAGGGAGTAGTATACCAACAATATAGTAGGACTATCCAACCAAAGGGGTGCCTTTTGGTTTGCAATGGTTAAGTTTAAGAAGAAAGTGCAGAGACTCACATCTTCCAAAACAAGGAATCACTAGGGTGATCGGTTGGCAAGGAAACAAATCGAACCCGACCTAGTGCTGAATTTTGAGTGAATGTCGCTAGAGGACTTAAATTAGCTCAAAGATAGTCAAGATTAATTTTATTTTTTAATTTGTTTATTTTGATGGATTCTATTGGTGTGCGATGGATCACACTGAGAATGAGCTTATATCAACCTAGACCTATCTCAGATTTGCTAAACTAAAGGGAGTAGCTTCCCAACAGAGTGGAGAACTATTTGAACAAAGGAGTGCCTTTCGGTTTGCAATGGTCAATTCAGGGGATGAAAGAACGGGGACTCACATCCTCCTATAGTGAAACTAATTGGGATAGTCATTCCGGTGGTCTTTCGACTTGGGGGCAACTCGAGGTAAATGCTTATACAAATGTAGTCAAGAGGAAAGGAGCCTCTAGGGGACTTATCCTAAGCATCAAATATACTCAACCTAGTTAGATCATGATGATTAGTTCAAGAAGAAAGTACGAGGACTCACATCTTCTTAAATAAAATCAACACGAGGTAGCTTTCTGGCAGGGCAGTGAAGTCTACCCAACTAACAAGGTACTCGTTGGTTTACAATGATCAAGTTAGGAAGAAAGTTCGGTGACTCACATCTTCCAAAATAAAGAACCACTGGGGTGACATACTAGCAAGGTAGCATGGAGACCTGACCTAAAGCAGCAAATGAGTGAGTGCCACAAGGGGCTTGCTCCCACATCAAAGTTGCTTGAGATGAAATATTTGTGTTTATTTTTGTGCTTGTGTTAAAAGGAATAGGATGCCACTTGGGTTATCTCACACCTACCCTATTTCCACTTGGGGAATTGGATGAAATTGTGCCATGGATGGCAACTAGAATTCCCACTAAGAAAGGATGCCGCTTAGGTTCTCTTACATCTAACTCAATTGTGCTAATCAAAATAGGATGGCTCTTGGGTTCTCTCACATCTATTCTAGTAGTGTCGGAGAATTGTGTTTGATTATGTTTGTGTTGTGAAAGAGGGATAGGATGCCTCTTTGGTTCTCTTACATTAATCCTAGACACGTTATGGCAGATTCATAAGACAATCAAACAATGCTTCGAAAGAAGAAAAGATTTTGATGTAGTGGAATTAATTTTTTATTCTTTTATCGATAATTGTTTTCAAACATGCTGTATGGATAATATTTCTTTAAATAGATCCCATTAATTGGAAGCATTTGGTGTTCCCATTTATAATGAATGAGATGATAGGATCCTCCTTCGTAGGTCTTCTCTATGACATATGGGCCTTCCCAAGTGGGTTCTTGCTCCCATCTTTAGCAATAGTGGTCTTAGGACTAACACAAGTTCTCTACTTGGAAAGACCTAGGGGACAAGCTTGTTGTGAGCTTAAATAATTTTGGCCTTATACAACTTGAGGTTCTGGCATGCCCATAGGAGACTCTCATCTAAACCTTTGAGCTCTTCTAATAATAACTTTGCATTCTACTCTATAGTGATCTTGCTACCCAATGCTATCATTAATGACAGGAGTTGAACTTCTAAAGGTAGAATGGCTTTGGACTCATACACTAAGAAAAATGGGGTAGATTGAGTTGGAGTTATATATTGGTTGCGGTATGCCCACAAGGCTTCAACCAACTGTTCATTCCACTATCGCTTGTTATCGTTGAGTGCCTTCTTTAGTATTTTTATGAGAGTTTTTTTGAATGCTTCTGCTAGGCGATTTGCTCTGGGGTAGTAGATGGTGGAGTATCTCCAATCTTTACCATATCTTCTGGAGAAGTTGTTGATCTTGGTGCTTTTGAATGCAATACCATTATCGGATATAATTCATCGAGGCACCTTGAACCTATATACGATATGGTTTTTGAAAAATTGAAGCACATGTTGAGTTGTGACCTCTCGGTAGGATTGCCCCACTTGGAAAATAGGTGGCTAGAATGAATCGATGACCCTTGGAAGAAGGGGATCGATCGGACACAATAATACTCAACACTCAAATGAAGCCAATAGGGTGTGGAATGTTGGGTGGTTGATGTAAGACACACCGTGTACCGACATAGCATCTCTAGCTACATCCATGCGATCATCATGAAGGCCAATATTCTAGTCTCTTGATCTCATCTTCATCTTGGTGGATTGATCGCATAGACAGATTGTACCTAGATCATAATTTTATGGGCTTTGTGTTTGTCCAAATAAGTAACCACATTTGATCAAAAGGCCGGTACTAGTGCCAAAGCATAGGAGAGAGCTCTCTATTTCACTTGATGGGCTTGTGATTTCTCTTGAGGTAGTTTGTCAATGTTCAAATAGTTTATGAATGGTTGCCTTCTATCTAGCTCCTTGTTCTTATAGGCAGCCAACCTCCCTTCAGAGAAAGTCTCGATGAGTTCAACATCAATAAGGGATATGACTTATTATTTTGGACCCTTATTGGTATGGACTCATCTTGAACAATTCTTTGACAAGTTTAGCCAAAGCATGATGCTTGCATTATCTCCTTGAGATGTAAGATTTGATGCTCTTATTTCGAATCTTTGTGATGGCCCTTTTGATGCTCACCAGAAAAAAGCCTCGTCAAAGGCTTCATTATTGGTGCTCGAGTACTTCTAGCTATTTCTCTTACTTATTGGAGATATAGTATGAGAATCTCATCACATCACAGTCTAGAGTTAAGAGAACTATTTCTACCTGTGCCTTTCTTGGAAGAGTAGATCATAGTGCTTCTCCTTTATGAAAGGAAGCCACACCATCAAAATTCATCTCCCATCGGCGGTTTTCAACATCCCCTAAGTTCATGATTTATTTGTCAGGGAGATCGTCACTAAGCGGGGAATTAGCAGGAAGTAGGTGTGCTGCTAAGAAATCCGCTAGTACTTGACCTTTTACTGCATGGAGGGGTATGAATGTGATATCAAATTGCGAGAGAATCGTGGACCGACATGCCAAATGTTCGGATAGCGTTGGTTGATGAGATGTAGTTGAGAAATCAAGTTCACCTTGAAAGCATATAATGTCATAGCTTTTGAGATGAAGATCAAAGAGGCAATATTTCTCAATAGGGTAGTTCACCTGTGAATGACGGCTGAGGTAGTAAAGCACTCTCCTTCTCGTTATCATTGGCTTAGGCCAACAAAGCACCAGAGAGTCCAATGTAGTGTAGAGGATGAGTGCTTGCCCGGATGGGTCGCTAGAACCGGCTTCACCAAATACTCATATCTTCAAAGGTATCGACACTTGTCATCCCACTTGAACTTGGCATCCTTTTGACAAGTGTTGATAATGGCTTGCATCTCAATAGGTTGGAAATAAAGCATCTTGATAATGCCAACCTTTAAAGATCTGTTGAGTTAAACTTTTAGATGTGACATTTATGATATTGATCTTCGGATCTATTTATTCTCGATGTAGAACAAACACAAGGAATTTCAAGCTACTAAATGCACACTTATGGGATTTTTTAGGTTATATTATCTTAAGCTCAAAACTACTCAAGTCAAAGATTGTCTCTTTTTATTTGCTCTTGACTATTATATCATAACACTCAACCTAATGATAGATGAGTTCAAGATCTGAGTCATGGCCCATTGGTATGTAGCACCAAAATTTTAAGGCCAAAGGCATGACCTTATAATAATAGATTTTGATCGTGGTTCAAAAGTAGTGTTTCTTTCATCTGGGTCAACTTGATTTGTGTGATGACCCATCCATGAAGAAGAGAATATGAGATGAGATGTTCACCATTAATTCTAGTATAGGAAGAGGAACTCACCTTAGGACATGCCTTATTTTAGTCCCTAAAATTGACGACATAGAATTTGGCCATTCTTCTTAATTTGTATGACAAGCTAACTGTAGGTATTTTTTCCTGATGAAACCAACGATCAATTTCTTGACCTAGATATGACAATTGATTTATAAGCATGCCTAGGAGCTTGCTTGATGTTAATTAGGTCTGCTAATTTGTGGACTCAAGGAGATAATCCAGGCATTTTTTCATAACTCTATTTAAAGCAGTCCTTGAATTCAATCAATAGCCTAACTAAGTAATTTATTTCTTCTTCATTTAGCAATGATTTTCTTCTGACCCGAGATTGATTTCTTTAAGCTAGTCAATTATTGATTGGATCTCCTCTTCAAATTTTGGCATTGCATCTTTGATTTGGATATCATCTGGATCATCTAAAGTTTCATAACACACATCTTCATAAGAGTTGGTTTGGTGTGAAAATAACCTATCACTCTATATGATGACAACTCAGCAAATCATCATCATCAACTTGACCCACCATAAATAGTTGATCTTGATTGTGCATTACCTCTGTTGTTCCACAACTTTTGAAAGTACTTCGTTTAGACCATGAATAAGGAATCAAACCCTTCTTTGCAAGCTTAAGAAGACAAGGTGAATACCAATCAAAAGGCAATTCCATTATTTCTTTGTTTAAAATATCCTCAAGTCCTACATTAGTTTATAGACTTGAGGATGATGATCCCAAAAGAATCTTTGCTTGACATCTAAAGATTGGGGGGGTTTAACTACTAAACCTTCAACTTTTGAGATGAAAGTGAGGTTGAAAGCTAAGGTTCCTAACTATTGCCTGATAGTTTATGCATTTAATTCGAATACTTTCATGCTTTGTTTGAAGGCCTTGTCTTCATCACTATTCGGCTCGAGTGTCACCTCCAATGAAACCCATTGAGAGGGGTTGGTTGGTTTACTAATCACATTAGACTCATCCTTGATCCGATTCCAAATCTATATGAATAGTGGGTTTCTAATGAATGAACATAACCCTTGTTGGTTGATGGCCAACCAAGGGGCCTTCCACCTCTAGAACTATCTCTCATGCTCCTTTGGAGGTCATCATCATTTGCCGGAAATAGTATATGAAATGTTGCCTCAATCTATTCCTTGTCCTTATAGTATAACATTCCTTTCAAGAGAAAGTCATGATGTGTTTAGCATCAATAAGGGATATGACTTGTCTATTTTAGACCTTTATTGAAATGGACTCATCTTCCGCATGCCAATTCTTTTGCAAGTTTAAAGCACCATCGCATTCTCTCATGCAGGAACCTTGTAGAATGGTGACTTGAATTTGGGCAAATAGCTTCATGGTGTACTCCTAATGACTTTGGGTTTGAGAATCAGACCGTGAAATGCTTGATGACCAACCGAGAATCCACAAAGATGTTGATGCGAGGCAGATTGATGTCTAAGGCGACAATCCCTCATACTTGTCTTCATTATTGGTAGTTGGAAAGATAGTATGAGAATCTTATGACATCAGACCGAGTTAGAGAATATTTTCCTTTTCCTTTAAGAGTAGATCATGGTGTTTCCTTGAAAAGAGCTTTCCAAAATACATCTCCCATTTTCCCTATAAGTTCATGATTTGTTCATGGATATCATCACTAAGTGGAGAATCGAGGAAGTGGGTGTGATGCTAAGAAATCAATGCATCCTTTCACCGCATAAAATAATGTGATATCAGTGAGAATGGACCATCATGTCAAAGATAGAATGGATGTCACAGATACCCAAAGAGATTGGTTTTGATATCAAGTTCACTTTATGAGAAAAGCATGTAGCCATAGCTGAGAAAAAGATCAAAGTTATGCAATGTTAATAGGTGGATAGTTTGTTTAATAGGAATAAGATGATGATTGAGGTAGAGAGCTCCTTCCTTCTTCATCAAATAGAGCACCGAGAGTCATCCAATGCAAGTGTAGAAAATGAGTGGCCCAAATTTAGAACAAACTTCACCAAATAGTGCTTGATGTCTTCAAAGGCATAGACACTTGTCATCCCACGAACTTTTTTTTTGATAAGTGCTAACATGGTTTGCATCTGAGAGAGCATCTTGATATCCCTTGAAGGATCTGAGAGTTAAACTCTAGGTGACAGATAGCTTTGATCTTTTTTAGATCTATTTCTATTCACATTACAACAAACCCAAGGAATTTTTTCTTACCCAAATGCACACAGGGATTCATTGAGGTTATATCATCTTAATTTTGAAAACTACTCAAGTCAAAGAGATGGTCTTCCTTTCTCTGCTTCTTCACTACTAGATTATCAAGCTCAGATGATGAATGAGTTCATTGAAGATCTAAGTCATGGTCCATTGGTATATAGCACCAGCATTTTTAATGCCGAAAGGCATGACCCTATAATAAAAGATTTTGAGGGGGTTAGGAAAGTAATATTTCTTTCATCTTTATGAGACATCTTGATTTGGTTTTGGCCAGATGATCCATCCATGAAAGAGAAGTCAAGAATGAGGTGATATCCACCATTTATTCTAGTATAAAGAGGAACTCATCCTTAGACATGCCTTATTAAGTCAAATTGACGCATATGAATTTAATCATTCTTCTTCTAGATGACAAAACTAGGTGATATTTTTCTTTCTGATGAAACCAAAAGATTTGCTTGATTTTAAAAATGACCTTTTTTTATTTTTAATCGCATGCATCTAAGAGCTTGCTTAATAGGGATAAAGTTAGGTTCTATTGCTAGCTTGTGGACAACTACATCAAGAGATAATTGGGGCATCTCTTCATAACCCATGAGTCTTAAACTCAAATAAAGTTATTGGTTTCTTCTTCATTCAAAAATGAACCCATGTATCGGTGTATTTTCTTCATCATCATTTCTTTTGCTCACATTGAATGAATCTCCTCTTCAAATTCTAACAAGTCTTTGATTTGGAGATCATCTGGAGAACATGCCCTATGTTGGTTGATGGCCAACCACAGGATCTTCCACCTCTAGAACTACCTCTATTTCTATCTTTACCTCTGCCTAGTAGAGATTGAGTCATCTTACCCAGATGTCCATATGATGAAATGAACTATGAGTGGAATGTGATATGCGGATCTATTTCTTCTTCAATTCCCCTTTCTTGTTCCCTTGGATTTTCATTTTCCTTTTCTTTTTCATTTGCCTTTTATTTTTCTTAATTTTCTTTTGAATTTGAATTTTATCCAAGTTCACAAGAAAGAAAAGATAGTAGGTCACATCCTCATAAATCTCAACCTCTACCGAAAATGGCTTTTCATCTCCTTGACACGATTCAATCCCATCTTTCTCGAACTTGATGCACGATGGAGGGAGGATGGAATCATCTTCTTTGATCCAAGGCCTAATGAGCAAAGTGGTGAATGAAGTATTTGAATCAATGATAAAACTTTCAGCCTTTCTAGTCACCTATCTCCAAAGGTAACACTATGGAACCTAAAGACCTCTTGCCTTATTCATTGAATCCTCTCAACATCATCTGATCTCCTCAGAGTGTGGAGATGTCAATCCTCAAATAGGAAAGTCCTGGATCAATGAGATCTTTGGAAAGTCCGACCGGCCATATCATAATGTAAGGGGACGATTGTGCTCCATGTCCCAAAGGTCTTCACCTATGAAAGTAATTCGAGCCTAATGTGCCTCTCAATAGTGGTCGCTATAAACATATCTCTTGATCAAGGAGAGCCTTGATTAATGATTCCCTCATCTCTTTGGATAAGATAAGGGCATCATATGCTTAGCTTAGATGATAACTTTCTTAGGTGAGAGAGGACATTATAGTACACCCCTGATCTTCCATAAGCATATCCAAGGGTGGAGCATCTATGGAGAGCTTCTATCATCAACCAATGACTTGTTTCCCTCATCTTGAGGTTCAAGAGGTAGAACCTGCCACTGGAGGTTGACTTGTGATCTCGTGATGTTAATGGAAGATTCTATGTGCACGTTAGGCTCACCTACAACTTGTCCTATGGGACCCTCAGAATCAATGATTCTAAGTCCATCTCAAGATGAACCATAGTATTCGTGAGAAGGGGTCCAACTAATTAAAAGAGGAAGATCAAAGTTATTATAATTGTTTAGACTTGAAGAGTTATCCTTAGGAATAGATTTAGACAACCCATCAGAAGTGACACATATATAATTCAAGCTAGGTTTATTCTTCAATTTCTTGAATTTTTAAGGTGGTACATAGTAGAAATTAAGTAAAGTAAGTGGGGTGAGAGATTTGATGCCCTCATCCACTGATACAAGATGGCTACTAGAAGAAGAGCTAGCTGAAGTAGAGATAGTCACTGATGTAGTAGCTATAATGGTGTAATCGGAGGTTGACTGATCATTATTTGGCAGCTATCCCGGTCGACCTAGGCTACCCCCTTCGAGCTCACTTTCTGAGTTCGAAACTTGCAAACCTTCATTGATGTTGGAGATTCAGCCCTTAAAGGACAAGATCTTAATTTTGGAGATAATCAGTGGTATCCCTAAGGATTACCCTAATGGAACTGGATGGTTGTTCCACAAGGTATTCCTTTGGGATAACTATAACACCGATCTTGAAGTTATGTTCAAGACAATCCTTGAATGTGAAGCAATCTTCTAAAATATAACCTAGCATGTGGTGGTAGGGGCAAAAGTTAGTATCATTTCTTTTGCCCACTTCCTCCGATCTTCTAAGTTTGAGTAGCTAAAAATCAGGCTTCTTTAAGAGATTCTTAAAGATCTTCCTGATTACCTTCCTCTTAAATGAATAAAGCTTGTTAAGTTTATCAAAAGAGTAGTGGACCATCTACCCTCATGTATGTGTATGTCGCATGAGGAGGATGTGATGCCATGGAGGCTACCTGTGCCATAGGGTTGCCTATGGTGGTAGGAGGTGGAAGTCAGATGTGAGCAGGTCTTCTCAAACTCCTTATTTTCCCTATCTACCGCTATTCTCAGAAGAAGCTTTTATGGCTTTTTTGGTTAGTCTAAAAGGTGACTATTTGACTTCTACTTGTAAGCCAGTTGATTAGCTTCAAATGTTTGATGGTGAAACCTTTCATGAGCATGCCCATGGATATTCTTAAGCAAAATCTCAATGGCATACTATTCGGATAGCTGTGATTCACATTTCAAACTCAAATTATGCCATCTGAGAATGTAATAAATGAGGGGCTCACTGGGGCTTTGTTGACCACAATGAGATCGCCTACAATCACCCTTTGCTGAGCTCCAATAAACCTCTTGATGAAGAGTTGCTCCAACTCAACAAAAGTCTTCACTAAACTATTAGAAAGTTCAATGTACCAATCAAAGGCTATGCGTGCTAAGCCACTGACAAAGAGATAGAAGAGTAAAGCGATCCACCGACATAACAACTAGCAAGTGCATAATATTTGCCTCACCCACCAAAGCTCTTAAAAGAATGAGGCAGGAAACCCTTAGGATATTGGATGGCATCTGGGTAGGGTCTACCCTTTGGAACTAATGATCCTCCTCAGGCTTGAGCCAACTCTTCTCTCATCTATTGTTCAACCATGATTTTGATATTTTTTCATATGGAGGTACTATCCACTACCTTTTATACATGCCAACCGCTTGCTCATTGAGGTAAAGTCTTGATGGATCCAAGACATGCACCAACTCACGGTCTCAACTATAGGATGAACAATGTGGTGCCTAAGCGCTAAGCAAATAGGTTGCTTCCATCCCATATCTATTTGTTCATCTTTTAATTGATGAGGTGTTGGTAGGTTGTCTTCCCTCAAGACCTTCCAAAGTCTCTTTCATGAGGAGAGAACCCCGTATCTACCATGTACCTCGCTAAATCCTCTAAATGATCATCTTCATTGGATCAAAGTTTCATTCTAAATTACCATGCATATCCTAATATTTTCTTCTTCTCCACTAGATATATGCTACTAGGATTGGTCCAACCAATGCAGAAGATCGGGTCCGATTGGGTCACTATCATGAGACCTACCTAACCTCTAAAGCCGAAGTCAATCTGAGGACTATGCTCACTGAGGAAAGATACTCACCTATAAGGATGGGTATTCTAGGAGGATGGCCATAGCTGAACCGCCTCCTCCTCCCTCACTATTGCAACAATCTATAACATGTTGTGGTGGCGATGGGATGACCACTACTTGAGATCGCCATTCATTCTTCCAACTAGAAGAAAGGTGAGAGCGCCTCTCCACAATAGGTGTGTAGATGGGACGGGATCTCGCCATGGATCACCATGGTTCTCTCTCCAGTGGTCTTCATGGCCTTCATGAATAGAGATGAAACATGTACACATGATGTGACGAGAAGAGAGGTGTGGTAGAGGCACCACCAACTCTCTCAGGATAGGAGCTCCTCTTCTATGATGTGTAGTCCGCGTGAGTAAGATACTGTTAGTATGGTCGGTGCGGGTAGCATGCCTATCTAGAAATTCCACAAGTGTTGAGGCCACTTACTATTGGTTATACCTCTAACACTCCCATATAGTAACATGAACTGATTTACTGGCCTCTCTAGCCCTCTCCTACCGAAGTTGCCTGCCCACACTATGGGGAATAGTTGATCTCAAATCTAATTGAGCCCCGGACTCCGATCGTCCATTGGCTCCTCCTACTCGACATAAAACTGATCGAAGGTCGGCGTATGACCTCCTCCTCTCACTAACAAGTGCCTGAAACTGAACCACTGGCGGAGGTGTAGCAAAAATCCTCCTAGCATTGTCTCTATCAAATCCAGAGAGAGGGTGAAACTAGTTTTCTGTAACCAGTGGGGAAACCATCGTATGCAACTCCTCTACAATAGACTGAGTCGATGCCTCCAACTCCTTTACAATATACTGTTATACTGCTTGATCATGCGATTCTTGTTCCTACGTCATCCGTAGATGGCAGTAGAACCAGACCAACCAAAGTAGGGAGACAATCGGGAGCCTTCCCTTTGAGAGCTAGATGGTAGTGTAAGCAACATGGGGAACAACCAGCATTGTGACCATATTGTGGAATCGCACAACCTTCCTCTTCTGAGGGATCTCAATAAGATGGCATAATTGATGACCGCCGGCCATCATGCTCACTACGTCATGAGGGGTTCCTCACATGTATAATCTCGGCTCCCAAAGTGGATGAGATGGGCATAGTGATCATGGAAGATTGGCTGATCAAATCCATCCCATGAGAAGTGAACACATACTTCTATGTGCCATTGCAATCAAATCAATTGAAATTGATGACTAAAAGTGCAATATTGTAAAACAAGCTAAATCATTCTGTTTTGTTAATTTTTTGAATTTGAATTTTAGAATTTGAACCCACACTCAACATCTTGAAAGTGTTATGTGGGGCTCAAATGGATTTATTAGAGATTTTGAGATTGATTGAAAAGAGATTTATTTATTTTTATTGTAGAATCCACTTTCAACAAATTTGAGTATATTGAAAATGTGTTCAAATATTTTTGGAGAGATGCTTCCATAGTTCATGTTTGAATTTTGAATTTTGAATTTTTTGAATTTTTTTATTTTGAGGATGCTTTATTTAACAAATTTGAGTATGTTAAAGTATAGGGTCAATTGATTTTGTTTTTGATTTTTGGAGTTTTGGAATTTACTCACTTAGCAAATTTGGGTATGCTAAGTGAGATGTTTGAATATAATTTCTTCTATTTTCTTTGCTTGCTTTATTTTGTGAATCATTTGTGAGTTTGAAAATGGAATCCTCATTTTAGCAAATTTGGGTATGCTAAATGAAGAATCTAAAATATACTTTATTTTTAACAATTTTTGAAAATAGATTCTTAACAAATTTAGGTATGCTAAAGAAATCCTAATGTGTTTTATTTTTGAAATTTTTTGAAAAATAAGATTCTTAGCAAATTTGGATATGTTAAGGAAGTCCTAATGTGTTTTTTTTTTGAAATTTTTTGAAATTAGGATTCTTAGCAAATTTAGGTATGCTAAGGAAATCCAAATGTGTTTCTTTTGATTTGGTTTTGATTTTGAATAAGAGGATACTTAGCAAATTTGGGCATGCTAAGAAAATCCAAATGTGTTTGTATTTTATGAAATGGAGATTTCACTTAGCAAAATTGAGTATGCTAAATGAAATCCCAAAATTGTGTTTCAAAGTTTGTTTTGAAAATGGAGACTTCACTTTAGCAAATGTGGTATGCTAAAATGAAGTTCCAAAAATGTGTTTGAAATTTTGTGTTAAAAATGGAGACATCACTTTAGCAAATGTGGTATCCTAAAATGAAGTTCAAAAAATGTGTTTCATATTTTATTTTGAAAATGGAGACTTCACTTTAGCAAATGTAGTATGCTAAAATGAAGTCACAATGTGTTTAAATTTTGTTTTGTTGATTTTGAAAGAGAGATTTCCATTTAACAAGATTTGGAAATCAATTATTTCATTTTCAAAGATGTAGTTTCATGTGATTATTGCTTTATTTGAAAGAAGAAAATTCCAACCTAATCATATGAAATATGTTATGGATTTCAAAATAGTGTCATTTTATTTTGAAATGAAATCTTCATTCAATAAATTTGGGTATATTGAATGAGATGTTCATATGCTTTGAAATTTAATTTTGATTTTGATTGTAAATGAAACCTCCATTCAATAAATGTGGGTATATTGAATGGAGTATTGAATGGAGAGGTTTCATATGTGTTTTTTAAAAATTGATTTTTGATTTTTATTTGAAATGAAACCTCCATTCAATAAATGTGGGTATATTGAATGGAGAGGTTTCATATGTGCTTTTGGAAATTTATTTCGATTTTGATTGGAAATGAAACCTCTATTCGATAGATGTAGGTATATTGAATGGAAAGATTTCATATGTGATTTTTGAAAAGGTGAAAATTCCAACTTAAGACATGTGAAATGTGTCTGGTGGAATTTCAAAGTTGTGATTTTTCTTGAAGATGTAACATCCATCCAACACATTTGGATATATTGAATGGAAAGGGCCACCTTCAAATTTTGTGATTTTTGAAAACATGATTATCGATTTTATTTTTGAAATGTACATGTAACAATTATAAAATTGTTAGATGTAGTGCAAATATTTTATTAAGTGTATTTTGAAAAGTGCTTTTGAAAAGCAAGACTTTTATGAAGGATTTTTTTTTGAATGAACCTTTCCTTACCATAAAAATGGTAAGGATGAAGTCTTTAATTATTTTCATTTTATTAAATTTTATTTTCACCCATTGAGAATGGGTTTTAAGACACGGGTGAGGTCCTAAAACCTAAAGATGTTGGTTATCTTAACTTAAGTTTGAAATAAGCTAAGTGCCAACGGAAAAGAAAGATAGTCTTGGATTCATGAAAAAAGTACAAACCCACTATCGATACTTGGAGACAACGATCATTTACCAATGATGGAGAGAGGAACCATCCTAGTGAGTCATGAAAAATGGTGAAATTTATGTTTTATCTATGCTTTTGAAAGAGGATAAAAAAAGAAATATAATGCCTTATCATGACACCAATGATCAGATGTTCTTATTGGGTGATGTATTGAGGAATATCTTGAAAGATAGAAGTCACCACCCAATAATGGACTAATCACCTTAATAAGGACTCGGACTATGTCTTCAAAATGTACCAAAGATTCTTTTATTTACATGAAAAGTAAAGCATGGTTTATTTTAAATCAAGTTCTTAAGTTCCCTATGGTAAGGCCCCATAGTTAACATTTAAGAACAAAATTCTTAGGAAAATTTGCTGATCATTTTCTCAAAGATTTTAAAAGGTAGGACTATCAAGATTGGTTTATTTTAGAAGATCAAGTGATTGATCAAGAGGAGAGTTCTTATCGAAGACAAATGAAGATAAGTAGGGGATGCTTAGGATACTATGAGGCCTAGTAAGCACCCAAACTATCCTATGGTTGGGCTTTATATTTTGAAATTGAATTGATTTATTTGAGTTGAATTTTATTAATGTTAGCTTACAATTCATGATACAAGGTCATGAAATGTAAGAGGTGAGAATTTATGAGACTACAAAAGGAAGTAGAAACCTTTGAACCTAAATGGGGAGCTTTGAAGGGCCAAAAGCATGACTAAATCTAAGAAAATGGGTATTTGGTTTACCTCCATAAGATAGGATAAACAATTTGTGATTACAAGGGGTGGATAACCCCTCCTTGATTTTAAATACATGTAAGTCATATGCTTTTGCAAGATAGCTAGGTTATTGTTCATTTAGAAAGAGACTAAGTCCTTAAACATACTCCCTAAGAAATTAGATTATGTCGGGCATGATTTACTGACTTAAATCTAATGCAAATTTGGTTACATTTTATTTTGATTTTCGACAATCAATTTGACACAGGCTTTAAGATTCAAATTTGGTTACATTTTATTTTCATTTTGGATAATCAATTTGACACAGGCTTTAAGATTCAAATTTGGTTACATTTTATTTTCATTTTGGATAATCAATTTGACACAAGCTTTAAGATTCATATGCCTAATGCAAGAGAAATTATGGGCCAAAATTAGTAAGATAAGGAGGTGTGTTTCCACCATGACTCTCAAAGGTCAAGCCAAGTTCTATGGCAAAGGTGGAATCCCTTGTGGTGAAATTTTCAAATATGATGAGATTTCTAAAGAATAGGATATATACTTCCATCTTCACTCTATGCAGATAAAATGTGGATGGAGATATACATCTCTTTATTTTTATGTACTTTTAACACCACGTAGATCCGTAGATATTTTTATTGAGGATGATTGGGTACGACATTGAGGAGAGGTGTACTATCTCAAAAAATAGAAGTCACCACCCTACAATGGACCTAATCACCTCAATAAGGACTCCTAAGGACAATGGGTCTGCATGTGTACCAGAGATTCTTTCCCGTGGAAAAGTAAAGTAGGGTTTATTTTAAACCTAGTTTGTTAAGTTCCCCATAAGGGCAAGTCTCCATAGTTAATTACATTTTAAGGAATAAGATCCCTTAAAAATACTCTCGATTAAGGTAAATGATCATTGTCTCCAAAGATTTCAATATGTAGGACTATCAATCAATTAGTTTATTTTGGAAGATCAAATGGGATTGACCAAAGAGAGCGAGTTATTATCAAAGCCAAAAGAAGATAAGTAGGAGATGCCGACGATGCTAGGAAACCTAGTGAGCATCTTAAACTATCCTATGGTTGGGCTTTACATTTTGTAAAATTGATTAATTTATTTGAGTTAAATTTTTCAGTAGAAATTTAGGGCTTATGATTCCATAACACAAGATTAAGGAAATGACTAAGAGATGATGATTTATGCTTATGACCCACAAAAGGGAGAAGCAACCTCAGAACCTAAATCTAAGGAGCTTTGATGAGGGCCAAAAGCACAATCTAAATCTAAGCAAAAATGGGTATTTGATTTGTCTCCATAAGAGAGGACAAACCACCACTGACTTACAACCACCAGGTGGCCAACTAACTCCTATGATTTTAAATTCATGTAGGAAAAGTCATATGCTTTATGCAAGATAGCTAAATTGTTATTTATTTAGAAAGAGACTAAGTCCTTAAACTCACTCCCTAAAGAGACTAGATCATGTGGGTATGCTTCAAATGACCTAAATCTAATATAATTTTATATTACATTTTACATTTTGGACAATCATTTTGACTCGTGCTAATAGGATTCATATACTAATGCATGAGAAATGAGATTATTGGCCAAAATCAACGAGAAGGGAGGAGGTGTGTTTCCAGCATGGCTCTCAAAGGTCAAGCCAAGTTTCTCTGGCAAAGGTGGAAGCCTCCAATCAAGAGTGAAAATAATATGCATTTGTGCATGATGTTATAAAAAAAAAAGTACTCATCCAAAAAGGGTTGCTTAATTCTTTCTTTTATCTTGATTTTAGCTTTTTAGGTGAGGTTATGAGTTCTTTATTTTAGTTTTGAATTATTAAATTTGGTAGAAGATTTATTTTTCCTAAGTGCCTAATCCACATCCAACTATACATAAAGTAAGAAAGAAACTAGAAAAGGATGTCACTTAATGCACAAGCTAAACAAATCATCAATCAATTTATAAAGCTAATCAAAAAGAATAGAGGCCATTGTGGTCGCACAACTTCACAAACCCAAAAAATTGGGTATGAGCTCTACCCTTATACAACCCAGATTAAAATGAATTAATACAATTAAGTGAGGAACTCCTTATTATGGGGTCTTCAAGCTTCATTTCTTCATTCTTTTCTTCTTCTTCTTTTCTTCTTTCTTCTTTGGTTCCTTCTTTTGGATGGTTGGAAGGTGGTTGCTCCAAAGACTTCACATGGTATATAGGATGAGATCTTATAACCAATGTTCATCCTAATCCCCATAACAATCATTCCAAAATCCTAATTGCAAAAATTACATGAAAAGGAAAAGTAAATCTAGCTAACACCTGCAAAATAGAGATTAGCTAAACAAATCACACAAAAATCCTAAGCATGTGTATTGGACTTATCACCCCACACATGGGTGACTAAGTGCATCTAGCCTATTGGATTATGCTTAGGGGTATAAGCACCTACATAGCAAAAGCATTTATATTTTTATTTATCACAGCATCTCTTAAGCACAATCTTTTGTATAAGATAATTATTAGACTAAGATCACCCTACCATTCATTCTATGCACATACATCCTAAAATCTAGACTAAAACATATATCACAAAATAAAATAAACATCAAACCATGCACCATCCTAACCTAAAGCTAGAAGTGGTGACTTAGGCTAATGTGTGCTTTAGGTTTTGTGTGGTATGCTTAACTATGGCTTTAAGTTAGAATTTTCTAAGTGTGAAGAATGTTCAACTTAGAGGGTTTCATTTAAGTGATTTAATTATTTTGGGTTGGTTTTATTTTATGTTTTGATTAGGTTCAAGTGAATCCTAGAATTAATTACTAAGTTATAAAGAGAGATAAAGAGAGGAGAACTCCTCTTTCCTTCCCTAACCTAAGTAATTTCTAAAGTGGATTCATGTTTTAGTTTTGTTTAGTGAATATTTTATTACTTGTTTTAATTAATCCTAAGTTTAGATGAACTCTAAACAAACCCACTCAAAAGAAAGGCATTTTAAGATTAAGTAAATGAACTAAATTCATAAAATATACATCACTTCATTTCTTTCCCAACATGTATAACATGCATATGAATGAGTCTAAACATATCTATACATACAAATGGGAATGTTTAGCACACTTTATGATGCATGCTAAGTAATTCATTTAAGAAAGTTTGAATGTTTATGATGCATGATTTTCATTAAGTAGCAAAGGGGTTTCTTATCCAATTTTCACATGCACATATGAATGTATGAAAGGCATAAGCGAGTATGACACCATTGTTAACCAGGGGTGTAAGGTACAAAACTTACTCATGGCTACTTAAAGTCTTGTAACCTTGGGGTTGTCCAGACTAATATACCACTTTCCTTAAATACAAGCATGTTTACAAAAGAAATGAATGAAAAAGAAAGAATGCAAAAGTTTATTTTGGTTGATTTATTTTTGTTTGTACAATTTATATGTACAAGTATAAATATCCTTCTTAAGTAATAGCATGGAATGAATAGGGTATAAATTAGGCAAGTGTTAGGTTCTTTTCAAATGAACTATACACTTTACCAAATCCTATTCAAAACTATACTAAAAGAGAGGAGAAGGAAAACCCACTAAGCACATCCTTATATTTTACTCACATGCAAACTTATAAGTAAGATATAAGTAACACACTTTCAGTTTTGATATTGATTCATTGATTTTGAAAATAATTTGGATTTAATAGTGATAATAGCTCATATTCTTACTTTAGCCAAAACATGCAATTTGACATAAAGGAAATATTTTCATTTTAAATTTGATTTTTGAAAAGCATGAATGTATGAAATCATATGACACACATATTTAGCATGTTGGGGAAGAACTAAAGTAATGAAAGCATGTAAACACATTCACCTTAATTAATTCTTAATGGCAATCTTATGAAATAAGAAAGCTTAAAGTAAATCAAAGTTTATTTAATATGACTTTTATTTGATCTTAAGTTTGATTTAATTTTAAAAATATGAATTGAGTTTGTTGTTCCTAACCTATTCCCACATGTGTTTGATATTTTTGTTCAATTTTCAGGTGAATAGATTTATTTTATATTTTGATTAGGTTAAGGTATGAATTAAGCATGTTAATTACCTATTACCACCTTAGCATAGCTAATCAAAAAATAATTATGAGCCAATGAGATGACATAAACTCACAAGGAATTTAAATTTGTAATGCACCTAAGAAGAAAGGCCTAATGCAATTTGGCTCATGAATTAATGATTAATTAAGCTAACGGGTTTAACTTAAGTAATTTCAAAACACCCCTCGCACATATGAGTTGAATTTTAATTTTTTTATTTGTACTTAGGCTCTTGAACATCTAAGCTTCTACCCCAAGTAGATTAATTGAGTTCTCAAAAGTTTTAGAATTTCAAGAAATTAATTAATAGGGTAATTAGTGAATTAACTCTCAATTAAGAGAAGATTAAGAAAGAAAAAGGGGTTTAAGGAATAGCTTAAGGGAAATGCCCCAAAATTATTCCCCAAATCTCCTATTCACTGAAACATACCTTAATCAACTTCAACAAAGGATTGAACCACTAATCAAATCCTTAATTATCCTTAATTACATTAAGGGAATAATTATGATATGAATTAGAAAATTTCCCAATTAAGCCACCAATAAATCCCAAGAAAATTAGAGAGGCAGAAGTCATCCCCAAAATATACTCAAGAAGTTTGGGAATAATTAGTGGATTAAATAAAAGGTAATTAGCAAATTAAGATTCCTAATAAAATCTAAAATTAGAGAAAGTCACTATTAAAAATCAATTAAAATTAATTTTATAAAATATCAGATCAAATTTTCTATCCAATTTAATTTATTTCATATTTTTTTAATTTTTCTATGTTGAGATATCAAGTTTAGAAGTTTGGGCAATTAATTAGAATTAAATAAATCCTAATTAATTCTCACATCTGCACATACACCTTTACAACACCTTCCCATTGGATATTTAAAATGTCCCATCATACATGATGGCATGCTATGCTTTTCTCACCACCTCGATCAAGGATCGGAATAGATTAAAGCCATGGATTATAGGGGATAAAAATAAGATATAAAGTGTGTTTTAATCTCGACCATCCATCCAAAATGAGCAGATGGATGGCCAGAGATCCTTCCCTACAAAGGCCTGTGAGCCATGGAGATTATCCATGTTCTAGGCCTAAGCCTTGATCTGAGCTCGATTGAGCTCGGATTGGGATGAAACTCAATCCACACCATCAACATGCATCCTAGATCACATCTAATGGTCAAGATCTTATGGCATTAACATTTCTTTTATGAAGCTTCACACCACATTGAGTTTAGTGATCGAAAAATGGCATACCTCACCGAAGGTGATCACCGATGCTCGATTCCCTTGGAGAAGCTTCGTCTGGTTGAGACGAAGCTTTAGTAAAAGTTTGAGAGGCTGAGGTTGAGTGGATCTTCCTATTGGTCACCTCCTTCTTAGCTTGAGGTCAGTTTTGATTGAATTGGATCTCCCCTTCTTTCAAGAACTTGGAAGAGAGCTTAGGCAAGCTTGATTAGGCTCTCAGATGGAGTGTGCAAAGGGAATTGCTCTTATCTTGAGTGTGGAGGAAGTTGGAAATTTAATTGAGCTCCCCTATTTTCAAATGATGAGAACCAAGAGAAATGCCAAATTCAATCTCCTCTTTTAAGATCACTTAAATGGCTCCTATGACTCTTGACTTCAATCAAATGTAATTTTCAAATGAATTAGGAGGAGTATATCCCCCCCTTTGGCAATCAGATGGCCGAAGCTTGCCATGCCATTTTGATCCAATTGAGCTCAGTGAATTGATTTGTTAGGCTATTTAGGGTGTCCTTGAATTGATTTGGCAGGAGGTGGGTATGAACTTCCCATGTGCTCAAAATAAGTGAGGATGATTCCATGTGGCCATTTCAAGGGAGTGGTCAGTTTGGCCATTGGGTCAAGTTGGGCTGACCCAAACCCATTGGGTTGGGTGCACCACCCCATAGTGTTCACTTGACCTATTAGGAGAGTATCAAGTTGGTATGAAGAGGGTGTGACCAAATTCAAAGTAGAATTGGCCAAAATTTGTTCTATGGACTAGGGGTAGAATAGTCATTTGACTAATTTTGGGATATGGATATGTTGGGTATGTTGAGAAAATAGGTTTGGCCAAGTTTCATTGGATTTGGAGTTCATTTGGTATGGTTTGGCTCATGTTGGCCCATTTAGGTCAAAATTGGTCAACTTGGATCAAGTTGACCAATTGGTCAAATTGGGTCAAACCAAGGGTTGGGTCAAGTTCATATGACCATTTGAAATGTTTTGGTGGCTTTGGTTTGATTCAATTTGGTTTAGGTTTGAATTTGGTTCATATGACTTCATTTAGGTCAAATGGGTCAAGTTGACCAATTTGACCCATTTGACCTATTTGAGCTAGGTCATGGGTAGGTTTAGGTTTGGTTAGTCATATGAAGTGGATTGGTATCTTTATTTCCAATCAATTTTGGTTAAGTTTGAATTTGGCTCAATATGACCCTTTAGGTCAAGTTGGGTTCAAGGTCAATTGGGCTAGGTTAGGTCTAGTTGGCCAATTGAGGCTTTGGTCAAGTTCAACAAGTGATTTGGAATGAACTTGACCCATTGGTTTCAATCAATTTGGCTTAGATCAAGTTTTGACACATTTTGACTTTTTAGGTCAAGTTGGGTCAACTTGGGTCAAGTGGCCAATTGGGCTAGGTTAAGCTCAAATGTTGACTTGGTCAAGTTCAAACATAGGTCATGAATGAACTTAGATCAATGGTTTCAATCAATTTGGCCTATGGTGGATTTTGGCTATGTTAGGTTTCATTTTGGCTAAGTGTTGACTTGGTCAACCCTTAGGTTTGACTTGGTTTGACCCAATTTGATTGATTGATCATCTCATGATGAGACGCATAGGTGAGTTTTATTCAATCCAATTTGGTTAGGATTAGAATTTGGCTCATAAAAGATACTTTAGGTCACCTTGGGTCAAGTGAGCCTAAGTGGGTCAAATGGCTTGGTCAAAGCTTGATTTGAGTTTGATTGAACTTGTATATGTACTTATGATTGAAATCCATTTGCAAGTGGTTTGAAGTCAAATGGGTTTTGATTCATTTGACAATTTCATAGTTCAAAGGAACATGAAATGAATTTTGGCTTGATTTTTGAATTGAGTTTTGATAAGTGATTGAAGTTTGTATTTATATTTGGATTCATGATTGAAGGGTTGATTGAATCATGAAGAAAATCAAGAGTTTGATTTGAAAGTTGATTTAGCTAGTTCAAGATTTTTTTGACTTGAAAGGCTTAGGTTGGATTTTGAATAAGTTTGATTTGATTTTTGGAGTTGGTTTGATTAATTTGAATTTATATTTCATTTATATTTGAGAATATAAATGAGAATATAAATTAGTAATGAGAAAATTTCATGAGTTTGAAGTGATTTGAACATGATCTAAGCTAAGTGCTTAAGAGAGAAATTAAAGACTTAAGAAATTTTGGAGTTTGGATTTGAATTTTGGATTTGATTTGAATTCATATTTCATTTATATATGTGAATATAAATCAAAATATAAATGAATTTTGGGAAAATTTTATGAATTTGAATTGATTTAGGTCATGATATATGCTAAGTCCTTAATAGAGAAATTAAAGACTTAGGAAATTTTGGAGTTTGAAATTTGAATTTTGGAATTGATTTGATTGATTTGAATTTATATTCATTTATATATGTGAATATAAATGAGAATATAAATGAGTTATGAGAACATTTCATGAATTTGAATTGATTTAGGTCATGATCTAGGCTAAGTCCTTAAGAGAGAAATTAAAGACTTAGGAAATTTTGGAGTTTGGAATTTGAATTTTGGATTTGATTTGATTGATTTGAATTTATATTTTATTTATATATGTGAATATAAATGAGAATATAAATGAGTTATGAGAAAATTTCATGAATTTGAATTGATTTAGATCATGATCTAGGCTAAGTCCTTAAGAGAGAAATTAAGGACTTAGGAAAGATTTGTGAATTGATTTTGAATTTTTGATTTGGTTTGATTGATTTGAATTTATATTTCATTTATATATGTGAATATAAATGAGAATATAAATGAGTTATGAGAAAATTTCATGAATTTGAATTGGTTTGAAGATAATTTTGGCTAAGTCCATGAAGGAAATTAAGGACTTAGAAAAGATTTTGACCTAGGAATTTCAACTTGGAATTCAATCTGGATTTCAATCATGTGCTTTAATCAAGTGGTATTGATTTGAATTTATATTTCATTTATATATGTGAACATTAATGAGAATATAAGTGAGTTATCAAAAATTTTATGAATCTAAATTGATTTGAATATGATTTAGGCTAAGTCCTTAAGAAGGAATTAATCATGGGTTCAATCATGGATTTCAATTATATGGTATTGATGTGTTTGGAGAAAATAAAATGAGATTGATTTGGAGTTTAAGAAAACAATAAGGATTGAGAATTTGACTTGAAGGAAGGAAGGTGAGGAGGTTTAAGCTAAGATAAATTTTCCTAACACCTAGGCATGACCTATTCATATGGATAACTCTTCTAAGTGGTTGGAGTGTCCACCTAATCACTAGATGTGTCTTAATGCTAAGGAACTCTTAAAGTCTAAGAGAAGTCATATTTCTAAGATGGAGGGGGTTGAGAGTTCATTCTAAAATTGAGGTCAACAAAGTGCACCCAATAGGTGTGGTGTGACTGACAAGGAACACTGCACGTATTGGTGTTGATCGAAATGGTCAAAAGCACTAACTGAGATGATCTACTCCTAACCTGAGGTGTAGAAGGAATCTAGAACTTAAAGCAAGGTGGCTCTACTTATGTAAAGGACATAAGATAGGGAAGGGGGAATCCACTACGGATAGAGTATGTGAACCTTCCAATAGGGAGGCAGGTTCAAGTCATCCATAAGAGGATGAGAGGTTTGATTTGATTTGAGTCTCGCTGGGGAGAAAGTTCCACTGGGGAAGGGGGTTGAATTTATTTCAATAATTAGATTTGGATTTTAAGATGAACCCAGTTGGTTTACGATGGATCGCACTAAGTAGGAGCCATGGAGGCCTAGACCTAACTCAGATTTATCAATCCAAAGGGGTAGTCTACTAAACACATAGTAGGACTAGCCAACCAAAGGAATGCCTTTCATTTTATGGTAGTTATATCAGGAAGAAAGCATAGTAGACTTATATCCTCCAAAGTAGGGACCAGTTGTTAGGGTGATCCATTAGCAAGGCAATAGATTGAACAAATCTAAGGTTGACTAATGATTGAATGCCAAGATCAATTCAAAGATAGTCAAGATTAAATTCATTTTTAGATTTGTTTTGATGCATTCTGTTGGGTTATGATGGATCACACTAAGATGGAGCTCATATCAGCCTAGAACTATCTCAGATTTACTGAACCAAAGGGAGTAGCTTCCCGGCCGATGGGAGAACTATCCAACCAAAGGAGTGTCTTTCAATTTGCAATGATCAATGTATGGAAAGAAAGCTTGGGGACTCACATCTTTCACTACAAAAGGCCACTTGGGTGATCAATTACTTTGAGCAACAAATCAAACCTGACCTAGGCTACCCGTCGATTTGTGATTATCATGCTAAAAAGAATGCGTCATAGTATTACATCTTCCAAAGCAAAATAAGTGTCGGTGTAACCTGCCTTTAATCAAAACATATTGGACCCGACCTAAGGGCCACTACGGAGTGAGTGTTGAGCCAGGGACTTTTCTCAACTCAGGTAGTCAAACAATTCCTATAGGGAGTTTCGACACCGCCTAAAGATAGATGTCGCTTGAAAAAGCCCTTTGGGGATTGAATTCCTAATCCATAAGCAAATTAATTTATTTATTTTGTTTTATTTATTTATCAAGACCATGTTAGTTTATGAGGGATCAAACTGAGAAGGAGCTTATATCAGCTTAGACCTTTCTTAGATTTACTAAACCAAGGGAGAATATGTGTGTCCGTTGAATAAATTCTTCAACCATAGAGGTGGCTATTGAGAAAGGGGGACTGTCCAATCCAAAAGTAACCCGGGTAGTGTCTAAATGGGGTCGTAAAGGACATGATTCAAATAGAGTGCCCGTATGGGATGGGGCCGCTAAGGACTTAATTCAACACCCTGGAGAAGATGACATGGCTAGTCATATATCAGACAGGTATTCGGTGGCCAACTCAAGGAGAAAGCGTGAGGAATCACATCTGCCAAAAGTGGTATATCCACGTGTGAGTTGTTAGCATAGAACATCAACCAACCTAGGATGCCGATTGCAACAATCGCCTAGAAGAAAGCTCGGGGACTCACATCCTCATATAGCAGAATTGATTGTTGGGATAGTCTATCTTCGGCTCAATAGCTGTTATCCGATCTAGGGCGACTACTGAGTGAATGCCACTAGGGGACTTATATCAATTCAAATGTAGTCAAGAAGAAAGGAGCCTCTGGGAGACTTATCCTAAACCTCAAATACACTCGACCTAGTTAGACTATGATGATTAATTCAAGGAGAAAGCATGGGGACTCATATCTTATTAAATAAAATCAACATGAGGTAGCTTACTGGCTTGGCAGTGAAGTCTACCATTCTAATAAGGAGCTCATTGGTGTGCAACGGTTAAGTTAGGAAGAAAGCATGGGGACTCACATCTTCCAAATAAATGCTCACTAGGGTGACATACTAGAAAATGTAGTATGTAGACCCGACCTAGAGCAGCTAATGAGTGAGTGTCACAAGGGGCTTGCTCCCACATCAAAATACGAGATAAAAGATTTGTATTTATTATTGTGCTTGTGTTTAAAAGGAAATAGGATGCCTTTGGGGGACTCTTACACCTACCTTAAAGACGCTTTGGGGATTTTGATGACATGGTGCCATGGATGGCAAAAAAGAATTCCCACTAAGAAAGGATGTCACTTGGGTTCTCTCACACCTAACTTAGTAGCACCGAGAGATTATGTTTGTGTTGTGAAAGAGGGATGATGCCAGGGACTCTTACACCTACCCAAAACACATCATGGATTCACAAGACAAGCAATGAAAGAGAAGATTTTGATGAAATGGAATCAATTTTTTGATAATAATTATTTTCAAACATGATTTATTTCATGGGTAATATTTTTTAGATAGAGACCATTAATTAGAAACATCGGGTATTCCCCTTTACAATCAATAAGATAAGATCCTCCTCTTGGTAGGCCTTCTCTCATAGGCCTTCCCAAGTGGGTTCAAACTTGCCTCCCATCTTTTGATGGGCAATTGGTCTCTTTAGGACTAACACAAGTTCTCCTACTCAAAGACCTAGGCGAACCGACTTGTTGTGAGCTTGAATCATTTTGGCTTGTACTTCAACATAGTTCTTCTCCTTCAAACTTGCATTCCTGTGGTAGTTGAACTTTCCAAATATAACTTTAGATATACACTTAAAAAATGATTGAGTTAATTTGGTAAAGGCCAAGGTTTCAACCAACTTCATTATTTTTTCATTAAGAGTCTTTTCAATATTTGGATGATGAGTTTTTAAATTTTCTAGGTAGTAGATGGTGGAGTATCTCCTCTATCATTCTTCTAAAAAATCTTTGCTTTTTGTAATTACCATTATGGATATAATTCATCAAGGCACCGAACCTATATGATATGGTTCCTAAAAATTGAAGCACATGAGCTATCTCTAGTGGGATGGCTTACGCCACTTGAAAAAGTAGTGGCGACTAAGATGAATGATGCCCCTTGGAAGGAGGATCGATGGACCCATAATGCCCCAACACTCAAATGGCCATGAGGCCAATGTAGGGTGTAGAATGTTGGTGGTTGGTGGAGGACCACACCATACCAGATGGCATCTCTAGCTACATCCATGCGGTGTAATCATCAAATAATATCAGTCTCTTGATCTTCATCTTCATCTTTGGACGGATTGATGTGCACGAATGTACCTCGGTTATAATGCCATGAGCTTCATGTTTGTCTTCATAACCACATTTGGTCAAAGGAGGCGTGCAGGGTGCCATCATGAGAGCATAGAGCTCTTTATTTCACGATGGGCTTGTGACTTTTCTTGAGGTAGTTTTCGGTGTTCAAATATCTATGAACAATACCTCCAATCCGACTCCTTGTCCTTTATGACAACCTCCCCGAGAAAGTCTCTCGATGAGTTCATCAATAAGGGATAAGACTTGTCTATTTTGGACCCTTATTGAAATGGACTCATCTTACATGCCAATTCTTTGGCAAGTTTGGCCAAAGCATCTATTCTTTACATTTTTGGGAACCTTGTAGATGGTGACTTCAAGAATTTGGGCCAACACCTTCATGGTATACTCTGGTAATGATGAAGCTTGGGTTTGAGAACCTTGTAGGACAAATGGTTGATGATGACCGAGAATCCCAAAGATGTTGATGCTCTTGACGATAGTGATGGCTAACTCGGTCATCAAAGCCTCATATGCTTCATTGTTGGTGCATGGGTTGGAAAGATAGTATGAGAATCTCATCACATCATAGTTAGGGACTATTCTTACCCCGCCTGGAGATCATAGTGCTTCCCCTTTATGAAAAGAAGGCACCATCAAAATATCTCCCATCGATGGTTGATGGCTTCCCAGTTCATGATTTGTTCATCGGAGATCATCACTGGAGAATCAGAAGTGGTGTGTGTTGCTTGTGCTATATCCTTTCATGGAGAATGCAGAATGTGATATCAAACTATGAGAGAATCATGGACCATCATGCCAAATGTCAGATAATTGGTCATGTCATGAGATACTTGGATTGGATGAGATCAAGTTCACCTTATGAGCATGTGTAGCTTTTGAGAGGAAATGATCAAAGCTAAGCAATGTTTCTCAATAGGTGGATAGTTTTCTTTAGCAGGAATAAGATAACGACTGAGGTAGTAGAGAGCGTTCTCCTTCCTTTTGGCATTGGCTTGGGCCAATAGAGCATCAAGAGAGTCATCCAATGCAATAGTGTAGAGAATGATTGGCCTACCTGGGATAGGGGCTGCTAGAACCGAAGGCTTCACCAAATAATACTTGATGTCTTCAAAGGTATGCTGACACTTGTCATCCCACTTGAACTTGGTATCTTTTTTGACAAGTGCTAAAAATGGCTTGCATCTTTCTGATAGGTTAGAGATAAAGCATCTTAGATATGCCATCCTTGGAAGGATCTGAGTTGAGTTAAACTCTTAGGGTGATTTCTAGATAGCTTTGATCTTTTCAAGATCTATTTCTATTCCCCGATGTCGATCAACAAATCCAAGGAATTTCTTGAAACTCAATGCACACGGATTCATTTTGAGGTTATATTATCTTAACCATTCAAAACTACTCTCAAAAGATGGTCTTCCTTTCTCTACTCTTGACTACTAGATCATCAACGTAGCACTCAACATGATGGATGAGTTCATTGAAGATCTAAGTCATGGCCCATTGGTATGTAGCACCACATTTTAAGGTAAAGGCATGACCCTATAATAAAAGATTCGAGGTTTGAGCGTGTTTCATCTTCAGAGACATCTTGATTTGGTTGTAGATGACCCATCCATGAAGAGAAGGCATGAGATGAGGGCAATGTCCACCATTAATTCTAGTATAGGAAGAGGAAACTCATCCATGCCTTAAGTCCTTCTAAAATTGTGAATTTGGCCATTCTTCTTCTTAATTGGGATGACAGCTAACCAGGATATTTTTCTTTCACGAAACCAACATCAATTTCTTGACTTCAAAATGATGTTGTTCAATTTCTAATATGTCTAGGAGCTTGTTGTAGCGTTAGGATCTATTGCTAGCTTGTGGATTGCTACATTAGGAGATAATTTGGGCATCTCTTCATAATTCAATGAGAAGTAGTCTTTAAACTCAATCATTAGCCTAACTAAGTCATTGGTTTCTTCTTCATTCAATGGCGATGTATATCATGGATTTTCTTCTCATGAGGTTGATTTCTTTAAGCTTGTCAATTGTTGAATGAATCTCCTCTTCAAATTCGGTGCACTTTATTTGGAGATCATCTGGATCATCTCGAGATTTCTAAACACACATTCTCATAAGAGTTGGTTGTGTGAAAAGAAATATCTCATACTCAAATGATTGGTAATCAACATCGCACTAGACCCACTATGAATCTAGTCACGCTCTTGATTGTGCTTCCCACATATTATTCATAGATTTTCAAAATTTTCAACCTGTTCTGGACCATGTATGAGGAACTAAACCTTTCTATATAAGATTATGAACACAAGGCGGTAAAATCAAATAATTCCATTAATTCTTTAAAGTATCCTCCTCAAGTTCTACATCAACTTGGGACTTGAGGATGATGATCCCAAAAGAATCTCTTTATTGTCATTTAGACTTAGGGACTTCTTAACTACTAAACCTTCAACTTTTATGGTGAGAGTGAGGTTAGAGCTAAGGTTCCCAGTCTCACATAAACCAATTTGAATACTTTGCTTTGTAGGCTGTCTTCATCTCTATGTGGATCAAAGTCACCTCCAATGGAACTTGAGAGGGTTGGGGTATACTAATCACATTAGACTCATCCTCATTCCAAGTCTATGTGAATAGTAGGGCATGACCTCTATTGGTAATGGCCAACCGGGGTCTTCCACCTCTAGGCGCCTCTATTTTTATCTTTTACACGGTGGAGGTTGAGTCATCTACCCACATGTCCATATGATGGAATGAAGCGTGGGTGGAATGTGATATGTGGATCTATTTCTTCTTCAATTCCCTTTCTTGTTCACTTGGATTTTCATTTTCTTTTCTTTTCATTTTCTTTTATTTTTCTTTATTTTCTTTTTTTCTTTTGAATTTGAATTTTGTCCAAGTTCACAAGAAAGGGTGTTTTGAGGAATAGTAGTTGCATCCTCATAAATCTCAACCTCTAACTAAAATGGCTTTTCATCTCCATTGACATGATATTCAATCTCATCCTTTTTTGAACTTGATGCACTATGGAGGAGGATGGAATGATCTTATTTTGATGTATCCAAGGCCTACCAGCAAAAGTGAAGTATTTGAATCAATGATGTAAAACTTGGTTTTAGTCTTCCTATCTCAAAGGTAACACTATGGAACCTAAAGCTCACTCACCTTGTTCATTGAAACCTCTCAACATCATTCGATCTCCTCGGAGTATGGAGATGTCAATCCTCAAATAGACAACGGCCTTTAGACTCATAATGTTCGATGCACTGGATCCATGAGAACTCGCAAGTGAATGCCCATGTCAACTGTGATGAAGAGGGGGCGGTTGTGCTCCAAGTCCCCCCAAAGAAGGTCTTCATCTGAAGGTGATCCTTGAGCTTCTTTTATGTAATGTGCCTCCTCATATCAATTGAGTTAAGCATATTTGGATCAGGAGAGCCTTGATTAGTGATTCCCTCATCTCTTTGGATAAGACAAGGGCATCATATATGCTTAGCAGATGGCAACTTTCTTAGATGAGAAAGGACAGTAGTCCATCTTGGATGATCCTCCACAAGCATATCCAAGGGTGGAGCATCTTGTGGAGGGCTGATCCTCTATACCAATGACTTGTTTCCCTATCTTGAGGTGCCCCTAGGAGGTAGAACCTTGCCACTAAGGTTGACTTGATCTCTTTTGCGTAATGGAAGGTTCTACACGCACATCGCTCACCAACTTCTCTATGGGACCCTTGGGTGGATGATTCCAAGTCTATCTCAAGAGGTGAACTTGTAATATTGAGTAGGAAAGTCAACTCTAAATCGAAGAGGAAGATCGAATTATTATAGTTATTTTGACTTGAAGAGTTATCATTAAAAAAAGTAGACAACCCATCAAAGTGACAGATGTAATTCCTAGCTTTATTCTTAAATTTCTTGGATTTGTGGAGGTACAAAGTAGAAATCAAGTAAAGTGAGTGGGGTAAGGAATTTGATGCCCTTATCTAGAGTTCTACTAGAGTAGAAGAAGAAGTCATTGATGTGGAAAGTCAATGTGAAGCTATTTTAGGCTGTGGATTGGTTTGTGCTATTGGGCTATAGGTGACACATTCTTTCTTGCTGAGCTCCCCTTTTCCCTGAGTTGGCACAACTTGCAAACCTTCCTTGATGTTGGAGGTTTGAACTCGGTGAAGGAAAGTTTTTGATCTTTTGGATGATCTTTTAGAGGTTTTGGATAAAGAAATATCCCAACCTTCTTTATTTTGGAAGGATCACATGTATCCCCAAGGATTACCCTAATGGCGGATGGTTGTTCCACAAGATTCCTTTGGGATAACAACATCGTCTTGAAGCTATGTTCAAGCGGTCCTTAAATGTGAAGCAATCCTCAAAATACATCAGCATATATAGTGGTAGGGGAAAAAGTTTGGATCCTGACTTTTGCCTACTTCCTCCGATCTCCTAGGCTTGGGTAGCTAAAAATTAGGCTTTTATAAGAGATTCTTAAAGATTTTCTTGGTTACCTCCCTCTTAAATGAATAAGGATTATTTAGCTTATCTAAAAGAGTAGGTGGACCATAGTACAACATGTATGTGGTCACTATTCTGGTGGTATGGCGAGGAGGAGGTGGTGTGGCGTGGAGGTATTGGGAGGTAGGGCTACTCGATGGTGGTAAAGGAGGTAGGAAGTGAGGCTATGGTGGTCTCTAATGATCTCTAGGTTGCTTCCCCTTATCATTGCTCTATTCTTCTTCTCATAGACCTTCATGACTTTTCTTTAGGAAACTGATCATGAAAAGCAAATGTTTGGCCTCTCCTTGTAGGCTAGTCACCTTATTGATTAGCTTCTCAAATGTTTTGATAGTGAAGCCCTTAAGCATGAAGGCGATCAAGCCATGGATATTCTTTAGAAAGAATCTCATACTAGAACATTTATGATTTGTATTTCATACTCGTTATACCATCGAGAATATATCAACAAGGGACTCACACAGTGTTGTTGTGCTACAATGAGATCACCCACAATAACCATTTGCTGAGCTCCAACAAACCTCTTGATAAATAGTTGCTCCAACTTAGCAAATGTCTTTACTAACCCATTGGGAAGTTCAACATACCAATCAAAGCAATCCACTAGGCTACTAATGAAGGCGAATAAAAGCATCACATTGCAGTTGTCACGGCCTATATATGTTGCCCTTGGGTTTCCCTATCATCAAAGCTTTTGAAGGAAGGTGACAAACCCTTGGGATATTGGATTGTATCAAATTCCTCAGGTAGGGTCTACCCTTTGGGGATGATCCTCCCGGCTTGAGCCAATGCTTCCTTCACTTGTTTCAACCATGGATCTGTCTTTCTCTTGTATGGAGGTACTTTCCACTACCTTCTATACATGCTTGCTAAGGTAATTTGGGGTCCAAGACACTAACTTCTGTCGGTTGTAGTAGGATGAACTAGGGCTTATTTAAAGTGAAACTACTGCTAATAAGTCCTCAAGCTACCTTGCCATCCTATTGATCTTCTCATCTTTCCACTTTAACTGATATCAAATGTGTTGGGCTGATTATACTATATCTTCCTGATCAACCTCATCACCTTCCATGGCTCTCTCACGGAGGATCCAGTATCACCATAGACAAACCCTAAGTTTCCCAACAAAACATCTTCATTGGAATCAAAGCTGATCTTCTCCTCATCTTACTAGTCATACCCCAGAATCTCCTTCTTCTACAAGATATACTATCTCCTCAGAGAATGATCAATCAATGGGAATAAATGATTTTGGTGATCATTATCATGTATTGTCCTTGGAACCTCACACCTTTGGAGAGTCAATCTATGGACTTCACTTACTAGAAAGAGACACACTCTGTCACACTAGATGAAAGGGGTGACACTCTAGAAGGTTCTATCATTGGTGCATGGGCTATCATCACTCCCTCTCAATAGCCACCATTTTTGTCTTTGAACTGGAGTTGGTGAAGGGATGACCACTGCCATTCTCTCCCGCACCACCAGGGAAGGTCAAGCAAGAGCTTTTCACATAAGAGTGGTGTAGGTGGGTGAGCCAGCCATAATCATCACCAACAGGTATACTTCTCCCTGGGATGGCGGATCTTTGTGATGGGAGCTGATGGTGATGACATATGGGGAGAGCGTGTGGTGGAGACACCACCAAATCTGAAACCCTCTTCTATGATGGGTCATCCAGTAAGCAAAGATGTATGGTCGGCCGCGGTATGGAAAGAAAATGTGGAAAGCCTGCGGTGGCGAACCTCCTCTCCCTACTGGTGATATGAATAGATGTATGGGCCTCTCTGGCCCTCTCCTATCGATGATGTTTCCCCATGTTGTGGGGAATGATAATCTCAGAGCTCAGACTCTGAGAATGTCTAAGCTCACCAACTGGTAAGCGATTGGCGACATACGACCTCACTCAGAGAGGTGAGTCTTGCTTGGTGTGGAGGTGAAGTCTGGATCCTCCTAGCATCCTCTCATCAGAGAGGATGAAACGTTTTTGTAACGGTGATCAAGTGATACCTCCTCTCTACAATTGTGGCGCCTCCATCTCCACGATCTAAAATGATCCAGATCATGCAATTTTATTTCTCTATGTGGGATGAGTAGAGTAAGAACTAGACCCTCAAAGGCTGGGGAGGCAATCTCAATCAGAGGAGCCTTACCTTAGAGGGTGAGAGGTGCCCCTTACTGGGGTAGCATGGGAAACCCAGGCGCTGGGGTTGTCACTCTCACTACTAAAATAAGTGGGACTGCCACTGCTTTCCTCTTTAATGAGGGGATATCAGAATCCGAGGGTAAATCGATCTGGATGACTAGCTTTTACGCCACTGGTCTCTCAAGGGTGAGGGGCCCCACACAAGTGATCTCCCTCAAATCCTCTACCAAAATGGATAAGGTGTGTATGATCGACTTGGGGAGATTGGCTGATCCAGGCCAAGTCCATGCCATGGGAGAATGAAACTTTGGTGAGCTTGCCATTTCTAATCAAAAAACTAAGGGAATCATGTATGGACTCTTGAGAATCTGGAAATGAATATTTCTATTTTTGTTGATTTGAATTTGAATTTAAATTTGAAAATCAACATCTTGGAAGTGTTAAGTGGGGTTCAAATGGATTAGAAGATTTAGAGATTTGAGAAAGAGGAATTTTTAATATGAATCCAACTTCAACAAATTTGGGTATGTTGAAAAAATGGATTCAAATATTTTAGAAAGATGCTTCCATAGGTTCATGTTTGAAATTTAGATTTTGATTTGAGGACCCTTTCCTTTAACAAATTTGGGTATATTAAAGTAAGGGTCAATTGGTTTTATTTTTAATTTGTTATTTTGGAATTCACTCCCTTAGCAATTTTGGGTAAGCTAAGTGAAGTGTTTGAAAATAATTATTTCTTTTTTCTGAATTATTGTTGATTTTGAAAATTGGAATTCCCATAGCAAATTTAGGTATGCTAAGTGAAGAACCAAGTGTATTTTGAAATATTTTAAAAAAATGATTTTTTAGCTTGAGTATGCTAAGAAAATCTAAGTGTTTCATTTGTTTTGGATATTTTGATTTTTTGAAAAGTAGGATCCTTAGCAAATTTATGCTAAGAAAATCTAATATGTTTCCTTTTGGTTTTGATTTGTTTTGATTCAAAGTGGAGACTTTACTTTAGCAAATATATATGCATAAGAAATTCCACTTAATTTTATGAAATGCAAATTTCATTTAGCAAATTTGAGTATGCTAAATGAAATTCCAAAAGGTGTGTTCAAAATTTTTATGTTTTGGTTTTATTTTGAAAATGGAAACATCATTCTAGCAAATTTGGTATGCTAAAGATTGAAGTTCAAAAAATGCTTTTTGGAAATTTTTATGAAGTGGAAACTTCATTTAGCAAATTTGAGTATGCTAAATGGAATTCCAAAGGTGTTTCAAAATTTTTGGTTTTGAATTTGGAAACTTCACCTAGCAAATTTGAGTATGCTAAATGAAGTACCAAATGTGTTTGAAAATTTTTGGTTTTGAATTTGGAGACTTCACTTAGCAAGTTTGAGTATGCTAAATGAAGTTCCAAATTTGTTTGAAATTTTTGGTTTTTAATTTAGAGACTTCACTTAGCAAGTTTGAGTATGCTAAATGAAGCTCCAAATGTATTTTTTTTTAAAACTTTGAAAATATGATTGTTAAGTTTTGATTTTTGAAAAGAAGACTTCCACTCAATAAATTTGGGTATGTAGCAATGGAAGTTAATTTTATTTTTGAAGTGTGAAAATTTTGTTTTGTGTGTGATTATTTCTTTTTGAAAGAGGGAATTCTAACTTAATCATATATGGAGTATGTTTAAGTGGGATTTCCAAATGATATTATTATTATTTTGGAATGAAATCTTCATTCAATAAATTTGGATATATTGAATGGTATGTGTTTTTAAAAAATTTAGTTTTGTTTGAAAATAAAATTTCCATTTAGTAGGTGTGGGTATATTAGATGAAAAGGTTCATATGTGCTTTTTTTTGAAAGTTTTTTTTAATTTTGGTTTTGATTTTTGGAAACATGACCATTATTTTTGAAAATGAAATGTTCATCAAAATGAATTGAGGGAAGATGTTTATTTGTGCTTTTTGGTAATTTTATTTTTTTTTGAAGATTCTACATATACAATTATGAGAATTTTAGATGAGGGTGATTTAAGAAAATTTTGTGGAAAATATTTTATTATGTGTATTTTTGAAAGAGTTCTTTTTGAAAAGCAAGATTTTTTATAAGAGTTTATTTTATCTTTATTATTTTAGAATGAACCGTTCCTTATTATAGAAATGATAAGGAGGAAGTCTTTAAATGTATTATTTTTATTCAGATCTTTTTATTTTTATCCATTGGAAATGGGGTTTTAAGACCAATGTGGGGTGGTCCTAAAACCTAAAGATGTTCACTAAATAATAAATAAATAGAAAATGGAGAAAGATAGTCTCATTCATACCTCACTCTTTCGATACTTGAAGATAATGATCATTTACAAAGATGGAGAGAGGAAAGAAAGTCAGAAAAAAACTATGGTGAAATTTTTAAATATGATGAGATTTCTAAAGAATAGGATATATAATTCCATCTTCACTCTATGCGAGATAAAATGAGAATGGAGATATACATCTCTTTTTTTATGCACTTTTGACACCACATAGATCTGCAGATATTCATTATTGAGGGTGATCGGTACAACATTGAGGAGAGGTGTATTATCCCAAAAAATAGAAGTCACCTCTATAATGGACCTAATCACCTCAAGGACTCAAGACAATGGGTGCATGTACAGATTCTTCCCCACTTTACATGGAAAAGTAAAGTAAGGTTTATTTTAAACCTGGTTCATTAAGTTTCCTACAGGGGAAAGCCCCCATAGTTAATTACATCCTAAGGAATGAGATCCCATAGAAATACTCTCGATTTAGGTAAATGGTCGTTGTCTCCAAAGATTTTAATATGTAGGACTATCAATCAATTAATTTATTTTGGAAGATCAAATGGGATTGATCAAAGAGAGGGAGTTATTATCGGCTCAAAGAAGATAAGAGGAGATATGGAACCTGTGAGCAAATATCATGGTTGGGTTACATTTTGATATTGAATTAATTTGTTTGAGTTAAATTTTCATTAGAAATTTAGGGCTTATGATTCCATAACACAAGATTAAATTAAAGGTGATGATTTATGCTTATGGCCATAAAGGGAGCAACCTCAAACCTCTAGGGAGCTTTGTGAGAAAGCATAACATCTAAGGCAAAATGGGTAGTTGATTTGAGAGGACAAACCATACTTGGACTTACTTCACGGGGTGACAACTAACTCCTCTACAATTTTAAATTCATGTAAAGTATGCTTTATGCAAGATAGCTAATTTATTCATTTAGAAAAAAAGACTAAGTCCTTAAACTCACTCCCTAAAAAAAAACTAGATCATGTAAGTATGCTTCAAATGACCTAAATCTAATGTAATTTTATATTACATTTTATTTTTGGACAATCATTTTGACTCAAATAGGATTCATATGCAATGGGTAAGAAAATGAGATTATTGGCCAAAATTAGAAAGGTGTATTTACCATGGCTCTCAAAGGTCAAGCCAAGTTTCTCTAGCAAAGGTGGAAGCCCTCCAATCAAGAGTGAAAATAATATGCATTTGTGCATGATGTTATAAAAAAGTACTCATCCAGCTAAGGGGTTGCTAATTCTTTTATCTTAATTTTAGCCTAAGCTTTAGGTGAGGTTATGAGTTCTTTATTTTTAGTTTGAATTGTTAAATTTGGTAGAAGATTTATTTTCTCCTAAGAGCCTAAACTACATCTTGGCCATACATAAAGCAAGGAAGAAATAAGAAAAAGGATGTCACTTAATGCACAAGCTAAACAAATCATCAATCAATTTATAAAGCTAATCACAAAAAAAATAAGAGGCCATTAGGGTAGGGTACCACATGAACCAAAAAAAAATGGGTAGCCATGTATATACAAAGATGAATTAAATACAATTAAGCAAGGAATTCATTATATGGGGTCTTCAAGCTTCATTTCTTCATTCTTCTTTTTTTTTTTTTTTTTTTCTAAGATTAAGATGATGGTATATAACATATGAGATCTTATAACCAATGTTCATCCTAATCCCCATAACAATCATTCCAAAATCTGACTTGTAAAAATTACATGAAAAAGAAAAGTAAATCTAGCTAACACCTGCAAAATAGATATTAGCAAAATAAATCACACAAAAATTCCAAGCATGTTTATTGGACTTATCACCCCACACAAAGGTGACTAAGTCCACCTGGCCTATTGGATTATGCTTAGGGGTATAAGCACCTGCACAACAAAAGCATTTATATTTTTATTTATCATAGCGGCGCTTAAGCACAATCCCCTGTAGAAGATAATTGTTAGACTAAGATTGTCCTACCATTCATTCTACGCACATATATCCTATCATCCATACTAAAACATATATCACAAAACAAAAATAAACATCAAACCATGCACCATCCTAACCTAAAGCTAGAAGCGATGACTTAGCCTAATGTGTGTGGTGATCGTTAGGCTATTTTTATTTAGAAGGAGACTAAGTCCTCAAACTCACTCCCGAAAGAGACTAGATCATGTAAAATGGACATGCTTCAAATGACCTAAATCTAATGCATTTAAAATTTCATTTTATTTTATTTTTGGACAATCAATTTGGCTCAAGCTAATAGAATTTTTATGTAAGATTATTGGCCAAAATCGAGTTTAGGATGTGAGTTTCCACCATGACCCTCATAGGTCAAGCTGGGTTCTTTGGAAAAGATGGAAGCCCTCCAATCAAGAGTGAAATAAGCTGATGCTGTGCATGATATTACAAAGAAAAGAACTCATCTAGCTAAGGGGTTTCTAATTCTTTTATCTTAATTTTAATCTTAAACTCTAAATGAGGTTATGAGTTGTTTAATTTTAGTTTGAGTTTTTAAGTTGGGTAAAAGATTTATTTTTCTTCTAAAGAGACTAATCCACATCCAGGCCATACATAAAGCAAGGAAGAAACTAGGAAAAGCATGTCACTTAATGCACAAGTTGTTTAACATCAATCAATTTATAAAATTAGCGCAAAAAGAATAAATGATCGTTTGTGGTCAGGCACCACTGCACAAATCCAAAAATATCAAATTGGTTAGCCGAGCTCTACCCTTATACAACCCGTATTATAAATGAATTAAATTACAATTAAGCAAAATTAATACATTGTTATGGGGGTCTTCAAGCTTTTTTCTTCTTTCTTCTTTCTTTCTTTTCTTTTCTTCTTTCTTTCTTTTCTTTTCTTATTTCTTTCTTCTTTGCATCTTCCTTTAGATGGTTGAATGGTAGATGCTCCAATGCTTCACATGGTTCCTAAGATAGAATCTTATGACCAATGTTCATTCTAATCCCCCATAACAAATCATTCCAAATCTTAAATATACAAATTTTTACATGAAAAGGAAAAAAGCATAAATTTAACTAACACCTGCAAAACAAAACTTAGTCAAATCACACCACACAAATCCCAAGCATGTATATTGGACTTATCACCCCACACATGGGTGACTAAGTCCACCTAATATGGATTATGAAAAGGGTATAATCAGCGCAAAAGCATTTATATTTTTATTTATGATAGCACCCTTTAGCACAATCCCTAAAAGAATAGTTAGACTAAGCACGTCCTACCATCCATTATACAAGCATACACTCTAACATCCAGTCTAAAGCATTCATCATAAAATAAAATACAACATCAAGTCATGCATTGACCTAACCTAAAGCTAGAAGTGGTGACTTAGACTAGTGTGTGTGCTTTGAAGGTTTGTGTAGCATGCTTAGCTTAGGACTTTAGGTTTAAATTTTCTAAGTGTGAAAGACATGTTCAACTTTGAAGAGGGTTTCATTTAAGTTGTTTAGTGACTTGGATTATTTTTATTTTATGTTCTAGTTTGCTTTAAGTGAAACCTATAATTAATTACTAAGTTATAAAGAGAGGGAATGAGAAGATAACTTCTCTTTCCTTCCCTAATCCTTAAGTAATTTCTAAGATAAGGTTCATGTTTTATATTCATTTATGTAAATGTTTTAATTACCTCTTTTAATTAATTATAAGTTTAGATCAATTCTAAATAAACCTATTCAAAAAGAAAGGCATTTTAAGATTAAGAAAAATGAATCAAAATCCACATAACACACATTACTTCAATTCTTTCCCAACATTTATAACATGCATATGGATGGATCCTAAGCATATCTATACATGCAAATGAGATAATTAACACACTTTATGATGCATGATAAGTAATTAATTTTAGAAAATTTAGAAGATTTAGATGCATGATTTTCCTTAAGTAGAAAAGGATTTTCTTTCTCCAAAATTTCACATACATGCATGAAAGTAAGAAAGACATAAGTGAGTACAACGTCATTGTCAACCAAAGGTGTAAGGTACAAGACATACTTAGGGCTACTTAAAGTCTCACAACCTCAGGATTTTCTAGACTAATATACCACCTTCCTTAAGTACTAGCATGCATATAAAAGAAATAAAGTGGAAAGAATATGAAAAAGTTTACTTAATGGTTTCATTTTGGTTTATGCAATTTATTCATGCAAGTGTAAGCACTCCTTCTTAAGTGAGAGAATAGGGATGAATAGGTTTTGGAATTTTGTAAGTGTTGGGTTCTTTTCAAATGAACCCTACATCTTACTAACCCATATTCAAAACTATGCTAACATAAAAAGGGAAGAAAGGCTACGCTACACATGAGTTCATAATCTACCACATACAAGCTTATACTTAAACTATATGAATAGGACACTTTCAGATTTAATATTTTATTTATGTATTCTGAAAATACTTTGGATTTAGCAGTGATAATAACCATTCATATTTTACTTTAGCCAACACATGCATATTTGACATAAAGTAAACAATTTCTTTTTTAAAACTTTGAAAACATGAAATCATGGATGCATAAGTCATATGGCATACATTTTAACATGTTGAGAAATATCTAGAGCAATGTAATTACATGAACAAACTCACTTCACTTAATTCTTAAAGACATTCTTAAAGAATGAGGAAAACTTAGAATAAATCAAAGTGAATTTCAAATTGATTTTTGTTTGTTTGAAGTTTGATTTAATTTTAGAAGAGTGAGATTATTTTGCTCTTACTAACCCATTCCCACATTTGATTTGTATTTTAGTTTAATTTCCATATAATTAAATCCATTTTTAAGTGTTGATTCGGTTAAGATATGCATTATGTGATTTAATTAACCCTTACCTACACCACCTTAGGAAAATTAACTTAGGTAATTATGAGCCAATGTGATGTTTAAAACCCATAAGGTATGTAAATTTGCAATGTACCTATTAATGAAAAGGCCTAATGCAATTTGGCTCACAATTAAAAGTTAATTAAGTTAAGGGGTTTTAGCTTAAGTACTTTTAAAACACCCCTTCACACTTATGAAAGGGGGTTTAATTTCCTTTATTGGACTTAGGCTATTAAATACCTAAGTATCTACCCAAGGTAGATTAATTAAGTTCTGGAGATTTTTAGAATTTTTTAAAAATTATTTGAAAGGTTAATTAATGGATTAACCCTTTATTAAGAAGGGGATTAAGGAGAGAAAATGGGGTTTAGGGAATAGCTTAGGGGAAATACCCCAAAATTATTCCCTAAAACCTCTATTCATTGGATCTAACCTTAATCCAACTTAAACATTTGGAAAATCTACTAATTACATCTTAATTATCCTTAATTATATGATAGGGGTAATTAGGGAATGAGCTAGCAATATCTCTAATCAAAGTTTCGATAAATCTCAAGAAAATTAGGGGAGGTAGAGGTCATCCCCTAAAATGAACCATAGAAGTTTAAGATTAATTGGTGGCTTAATTAAAAAGTAATTAGCTAATTACCATTCCCAAAGAAACCTAAATTCAGAGAAAAAGGGAAATCAAAATGTATTGAAAATTTTTTTAGAATATTCTAGATGAAATATCTATCCAAAAAAAATTTTCTTTTATTTTTCTGATTTTTTATGAGGAGTTATGATTTTTAGAAGCCATAGAGATTAATTAGGAATTAATTAGTTAAATAACTAATCCCCTTAATATCCACGGCAACGCGCGTGGTATATCGCGATGCTTTACATGCGCTATGAGCCAATACTTAAGTTGTCACATTGGGAGTGGCCGGCGATGTTTTTACCTTATCGATCAAAGATCGGACGCAGAGGATACACTGCTTTGAATCATAAGGACAAAAATGGAAATAATCTCAACTGTCCATCTGAAAACATGTAGATGGACGGCTGAGATGGGTTGAGTTCTTCTCTAAGGAGGAATGTGAGCCGTTCATAATCCAAGAAAAGTTCTGAGCCTGATCCTTCATAGATTCAATCAAGACTCAACCCACACCATTTAAGGGACCAGAGCAGCCAATCCAATAGCTAAGATCCTATGAGATGAAATTCCACTTCACAAAAGACCAACACTCTTAGCCTAAGTGGTCTAAAATTCACTAACCTCATCGGAGGTGATCACCGGCGCTCGATTCCCTTCGAGGAGCTTCATCTCTTTGAGATAAAGCCTTGCTGAAGTTTAGAGCACTTGAGATAGAGTGGATCTTCTTATGGGTCACCTCCTCCTTAGTTTGAGTTTGGTTTTGATCCAATTCAATCTTTCCTTGCCTTTAGAACTTGGGAATCAACTTAGGTGAGCTCAACTTGGTCGCCTAAGTGCTTGAAAAAGGAATTGGGCTAAGATCAAGTGTGGAAGAAGTTAAGAATTTAGTAGACTTCCCCTATTTTCACTGTTTGAAAATCGAGAAATGGGATAATGGAATGAGCTCTAGGATCCTTGGGAGAGCTCTATGATGCTTTCTAAAGTTTCTTAGACCTCAATCGAGTGTGAGTGAGTTGTGATTTTAGTGAATTAGGGGGAGTATATCTCCCCCTACGGCAATCGAACGACCGAGCCTATGCTTGTAATTTTGATCCAATTATCACCATAGAGTGGGTTATTTGAGTGGTTAGAGGTGTGCACATGGTCGGTCTGGCCAGAGGAGTGGAAGCCTAGCTCCCATGCATCCATCAGGTTTGGGGAGTTTGAAAATTCAATTTCATGCTTATGGGTGGTCGGTCCATGGGCCAAAGTTGACCCAAACCCATTGGGTTGGGTGCACCACTCATCAGGTCCTCTTGAGGTTTTAGGAGAGACTTAAGTGTTTGTGATGATTGTGCATGAAAAATTTGGCCAAAATTTGTTCTATGGCCTAGGGGTATAATGATCATTTTACAATTTTTTTCAATTTGAGTATGTTTGGTATGTTGAGAAAATATAAGTTTCAATGGATTTGTAATCCATTTGATATTTGGCTCATGTTGACCATTTAGGTCAAAATGGGTCAACTCAAGTTGACCAATAGGTCAAATTTGGTCAAACCAAGGTTGGCTCAAGTTCATATGACCATTTGAAAGCCTTTGGTTTGGTTCAATTTGGTATAGGTTAGGTTTTGGCTCATATGACTCATTTAAGTCAAATGGGTCAAGTTGACCCATTTGACCCATTTGACTTATTTGGGTTAGGTCAAGGGTAGGTTTAGGTTTGGTTGGTCATATGAAGTGGATTGGTATCTTTGTTTCCAATCAATTTGAGTTAGGTTCAATTTTGGTTCAACATGAACCCTTTCGGTCATGCTGGGTCTAAGGTCAATTGGGCTACGTTGGGCCTAGTTGGCTAATTGAGGCTTTGGTCAAGTTCCACTAGTGATGTGGAACGGACTTGACCCATTGGTTTCAATCAATTTGGCTTAGATCAAGTTTTGACACATTTTGGCCCTTTAGGTCAAAATGGGTCAACTTGGGTAAAGTGGGTCAATTGGGCTAGGTTAGTCTCAAAGGTTGACTTGGTCAAGTTCAAACATAGGTCATGAGTGAACTTAGATCAATGGTTTCAATCAATTTGGCCTATAGTGGATTTTGGCTATGTTAGGTTTCATTTTAGGTTAAGTGTTGACTTGGTCAACCCTTAGGTTTGACTTGGTTTGACCCAATTTGATTGATTGATCATCCCATGATGATTGTTGATCATGATGAGAGGAAAATATGAGGTTAGTTCAATCCAATTTGGTTAGGATCAAAAGTTAGCTCATAAGGGTACTTTAGATCACTTTGGGTCAAGTGAGCCTAAGTGGGTCAAATGGCTTGATCAAAGCTTGATTTGAAGTTGATTGATCTTGTATATGGACTTATATTTGAAATATAAATCCATTTACAAGAGGTTTGAAGTCAAATGGATTTTGATCCATTTGAAAATCAAATATTCAAAGGAAGAATTTGAATGAGTTTTAGGTTTAATTTTTGATTTGGGTTTTGATTGAAGGATTGGGATTTGGATTTATATATGAGCTCATGATTGTAGGATTGATTGATCCATGAGAGAAAATCAACAGTTTGGCTTGACTTGAATGGATTTTGGCTAAGTTCAAGATTTTGGCTTGAAAGGCTTAGATTTAATTTTGATTTGATTTGAAATTGATTTTTGAAGTTGGTTTTGACTATTTGAATGTATATTTCATTTATATATGTGAATATAAATGAGAATATTAATTGTCATGAGAAAATTTCAAGAATTTGAAAGAGTTTAATCATGATTTAGGGTTAAATCCATTAAAAGGAATTTAAAGGATTTAATGGAATGTTTAATTAGAAATTTAATTTAATTTTTTGAATTGGATTTGGTTGATTTATATTTATATTTCATTTATATATGAGAACATAAACGAGAATTGAAATATATTTTGAGAAAATCCCATTAGTTTGAAGTGTTTTGATCGAAGTTTAGGTTAAATCCATTAATGAAAAATCAAGGGATTTAAGGGAATTTTATGTATTTTTAATTTGGAATTTAATTTTTTTCTCTGGATTTAATTGAGTTATATTTATATTTCATTTACATATGAGAATATAGATGTGGATATAAATTGATTTTGAGAAATCCCAAGGATTTGAATATATTTGATCAAGATTTGGAGTTGATTTTGGCTAAGTCCTTTAATGGAAAATTAATGGAATTTAGGAACATTTTCATGAACTATTTTTGGAATTTTGAAATTGATTTGAATTTATATTTCATTTATAAATGTGAATATAAATGAGAATATAAATGAGTCATGAGAAAATCTCAAGGGTTTGAGTGGGTTTAGTTCACAATTTTGGCTAAGTCCTTAAGAAAGTGTTAAGGACTTAGGAAATTTTGACTTAAGAATTTGTGATAGATTTTGATCATGGCTTTCAATCATGGGCTTCAATTATGGATTTCAATCATGGAATTGAATCATGTAATTGATTTGGATTTTGAGAAAATCAAATAGAATTGATTTGGAGTTTGATTTGAAAGAAGGAAAGTGAGAAAATATTTAAGATAAAGGATAGGGGATTTTCCTAACACCACTAACACATGACCTATTCCTATGGCTAACTCTCCTAAGTCTTCCAGGGCTAGGGGAGAGTGTCCACCTAATCACTAGATGTGTCTTAAGACTAAGAAACTCTTAAATTCTAAGAGAAGTCCTATGCCTAAGATGGAGGTGTTGAGAGCTCATTCTAAAAATGAGGTCAACAAAGGGTGCCCAATATATGTGGTGTGATTGGCTAGGAACATCGCATGTATTGGTGTTGTCCAAAATGATCAACAACACCTAGAGATCACAAGCACTAATAGAAACTATCTATTCCTGACCCATGGAAAAAAGGAATCCATGACACAGTGCAATGTGGCTCTACTTATGTCCAAGACATACGAGAGAGAGAGAGAGAAGAAATCCACTAAGGGATAGAGTGTGAACCTTCCACTAGGGAAGCAGGTTCAAGTCATCTACAAGGAGATGAAAGGGTTGATTCAATTTGAATCTCACTGAGGAGAGATCTCCATAGTGGGAGAGGGCTGAATTTGATTCAAATTTTGTTAGGTTTGAATTTTTAGAAACCCTATTGCTTTGCAATGGGTTGTACTGAATAGGAGCCATGGAGGCTAAGACCTAACTCAAATTTACCAATCCAAAGTGGTAGTCTATTAAACACATAGTAGGACTAACCAGCCAAAGGGATGTCTTTCAGTATGCAGCAATTATTCTAGGATGAAAATGTAGTAGACTTACACCCTCCAAGTAGAGACCAGTTGCTGGGGTAATCTATTGGCAAGGCAATAGATTGAACCCAACCTAAGGCTGATTATTGAGTGAATGCCATCGGGGGACTTAAATCAACTCAAAAATAGCTGAGATTGATTTCATTTTTTAGTTTAGCTTTGTTTTGATTATGATGGATCCCATAGGTTTGTGATGAACCGTACTGAGCAGGGGCCTTGGAAGCTTAGACCTAACTTAGATTTACTAATTCAAAGGGAGTAGTCTACCAACCACAAGGTAGGATTATCAACCAAGGAGGAATGCCTTTTGGTATACAATGGCTTAAGAAGAAAGCACCTGGACTCACAACTTCTAGAGATAAGGAACCACTAGAGTGATCAATTTCTTTGGGCAATAGATCAAACCTGACCTAGGGCTGACTATTGAGTGAATGCCACTGGGGACTTAGATCAGCTCAAGAATAGTCAAGAATTAATTTCATTTTTTAATTTAGTTAAAATTTTATTTGTGGATTCTGTTCATTTGCTATGGATCATATTGAGAAGGAGCTTATATCAGCCTTGGCCTATCTCAGATTTACTAAACCAAAGGGAGTAGCTTTCCGATCGATGTGAGAACTATCCAACCAAAGGAGTGCCTTTTGATTTGCAATGATCAATTGGAGGGAAAAAGCTTGGGGACTCACATCTTCCACTTGAAAAGATCACTGGAGTGATCGGTTGCTTTGGGCAACACATCGAACCCAACCTAAGGCTACCCATCAATTTGTGACAATCATGCTACGTCATAGTCTTATATCTTTCACAGTGGAATGACTGTCGGGGTAACCTGTTTATGGAAAAATAGATTGAACCCGACCTAAGGGCAACTACGGAGTGAGTGTCGACCAAGGGATTTATCTCAACTCAAGTAGTCAGGAATTTCTATAGGGAGTTCTACTGACACTGCCCTAAAGATAGGATGTCTGCTTGGGAGAAGGGGCCCTTTGGGGGCTTGAATCCTAATCCACAAGCAAATTAATTTTTATTTTTTAGGTTTTTTTATTTTATCGTGGACCCTATTAGTTTATGAGGGATCAAACTAAGAAGGATTTTATATCAGCCTAGACCTATCTCAGATTTACTGAACCAAGGGAGAATTTATGCATCCGTTGAACAAATTTCCCAACCATAAGGGTGGATACTAGAAAAGGGGAACTGTCCAATCCAAAAGTAACCTGAGTAGTTTCTAAATGGGGTTGCAAAGGACTTGATCCTTATAGAGTGCCCATATGGGATGGGGCCGGTAAAAGCTTAATCCAACACCCTATAGAAAATGACATGGCTAGTTATATATTTAATAAGTATTCGGTGTCTGACTCAGGGAGAAAGTATGGGGACTCATATCTGCCAAGAGTGGTGTACTCACCGGGTGAGTCATTGTCAGCATAACAAACATCAACCAACCTAAGGCACCCGTCGGTTTGTAACAATCAGCCTAGGAAGAAAGCTCAGAGACTCACATCTTTCTAGCAGAATTGACTACTGGGATAGTCTATCTTCGACTTAACAGGTGTTATCCAACATATGACGATTACTAAGTGAATGCCAATGGGGGACTTATATCAACTCAAAAGTAGTCAAGAGGAAAGGAGCCTCTGGGGGACTTATCCTAAGCCTCAAAAATACTCAACCTAGTTAGAACATGATGGATAGTTCAAGAAGAAAGCACCGAGACTCACATCTTTTTAGGCAAAGCCAACATGAGATAGCTTACTAGCTAGGCAGTGAAGCATATCATACTAACAAGGAACTTTTTAGTTTGAAATGATCAAGTTAGGAAGAAAGCGCGGGGACTCACATCTTCTAAATCAAGAGATCACTGGGGTGATATACTAGCGGGGTAGCATGTAGACCCAACCTAGAGCAACTAATGAGTGAGTGCCACAGGGGGCTTGCTCCCACATCAAGTAGCTTGAGACAAAAGATTTGTGTTTTGTATTTTGTGCATGTGTTAAAAGGAAAAGGATGCCTCTGGGGGACTCTTACACTTACCTTAAAACACACTGGGGAACTATGAGATGATGTCACGGATGGCAACTAGAATTCCCACTAAGAAATGATGCCGCTTGGGTTCTCTCACACCCAACTTAGTTATGCTAATCGAAATAGGATGCCTCTCGGGTTCTCTTATTCCTATTCTAAAAGCATTGGGAGATTATGTTTGTGTTGTGAAAATGGGATAGGATGCCGCTGGGGGACTCTTACACCTACCCTAAACATGTCACGACAGATTCACAAGATATGCAAACAACGCTTCGAAAGAAGAAAAGATTTGATGAATGGAATCAGATCTTTGTTCTTTTTATTAATGATGATTTTCAAACATGATTTAGATAAAGCCCATTAATTGGAAGCATCGTGTTCTCTTGCAATCAATAAGCTAATAAGATCCTCCTTGGTAGGCCTTCTATGACATAGGGCCTTCCCAAGTGGGTTCAAACTTGACTCCCATCTTTTGACGGCAACAATTGGTCTCCTTAGACTAACACAAGTTCAAAAAGACCTAGGGAAGACCAGCTTGTTGTGAGCTTGAATCATTTTGGCCTTGTACAACTCAAGGTTCTGGCACACCCGTAGGCAACTTTTCTCCAAACCTTCGAGATCTTCTAACCATAACTTTGCATTCTGCTCTATAGTGATCTTGTTATCCAATGGTATCCTTTGTGAGCTGAACTTCTAGGAAGAGCCTTGACTACAGGGAAAATGAGTTGAGTATGTGAAGGCACACAAAGCTTTAACCAACTGCTCGTTCCACTATCATTTGTTATCATCAATAGTCTTCTTTATTATCTGAATGAGAGTTTTGTTGAATGCTTCTACTAAACCAATAACTCTGGGGTAGTAGATGGTGGAGTATCTCCAATCTATACCATGTCTTCTAGCAAAGCTATTAATCTTTATGCTTTTGAATGCAATACCATTATCAGATATAATTCATCGAGGCACCCTGAACCAATATATAATATGGTTCCTGAAAATATGAACCACATGGTGAGCTGTGACCTCTCTAAGTGTGATGGCTTCTGTCCACTTAGAAAAATAGTTGGTAGCAGCTAAGATGAATCGATGCCCCTTGGAAGAAGGATAATCGATCGGGCCTACAATGTCGATACCCCAACACTCAAATGGCCATGAAGCCAAGTAGGGTGCAGAATGTTGGGTGGCTGGTGGAGGACCATACCGTGCACTTGACACTGATGGCATCTCCTAGCTATGTCCATTCAATATGTTATCATAGAAGGCCAGTAGTATCCAAGTCTTTTGATCTTCGACTTCATCTTCGGATCAGACTGATGAGCTCTACATAGACCTGAGTGTACCTTAGTTACAATGCCACAGGCTTCATATTTTTCTAAACAATGTAACTACATCTGGTCAAAGGACTGTCGGTACAATGTACCATCAATAAGAGCATAGGAGAGAGCTCTCTATTTTACCTAATGGGCTTGAGATTTCTCTTGAGGTAGTTTATCAGTGTTCAAGAAATCTATGAACGGTTGCCTCCAATCCAGCTCCTTGTCCATTTTTGCAATGACAACCTCTCCTTCAAGAGAAAGTCTTTCGATGAGTTATGAATCAATAAAGAATAAGACTTGTCTATTTTGGACCCTTATTGAATTGGACTCATCGTCCGGATATGCCAACTCTTTGGCAAGTTTTTCCAAGGCATCTGCTATTGCATTCTCTGCTCGGGGAACCTTGTGGATGGTGACTTCAGGAATCTGGGCCAACAACTTTATGGTATACTCATAGTAATAATGAAGCTTGGGCTTGAGGACCTGGTAGGTCTCGGCAATCTGGTTGATGACCAACTGAGAATCCCAAAAGATGTTGATGCTTTTGATAATGATAGTGATGGATAACTCCAAACTAGCAATCAAAGCCTCGTACTCAGCTTCATTGTTGGTGGAGGGGTTGGAAAGATAGTATGAGAATCTCATCACATTGTGGTTTGGAGTTAGAATAACTATCAACCCTGCCTTTCCTGGGAGAATATATCATGGTGCTTCACCTTTAAGAAAAGAAGCAGCACCATCAAAATAAATCTCCCATCGACAATTTTCAGCCTCCCCTAAGTTTATGATTTGTTCATGGGAGATGCCTCAAGTGAGAATCCAGGAAGTGGGGCCGCTAAGAAATTAAGGCCTATCCTTTTACGACAAGGGGTATAAATGTGATATCAAAGAGAGTATCATGGACCAATGAGCCAAACATCCAAAAAGTGTTGGCTATGTCATGAGGTACTACAATGGATCAGTTCGAGAGATAAAGTTCACCTTATGAGATAGCATGTAATGTCGTAGCTTCTGAGATGCCAAGATCAAAGCTAGATAATGTTTCTTAATAGGTGGAAAGTTTGCTTCAACAAGAATCAGATGATAGTTGAGGCAGTAGAGAGCGCTTTCCTTCTCCTCATCATTGGCTTGGGCCAACAGAGCACCGAGGGAGTCATCCAATACAGTAGTGTAAAGAATCAGCGGTGTGCCCGGGATAGGGGCTGCGAGAACTGGCAGCTTCACCTAGTATTCTTTGATATCTTTGAATGCATGCTGACACTTATCATCTCACTTAAACTTGGCATCCTTTTTGATAAGTGCTGAGAAGGGCTTGCATCTCCTTGATAAGTTTGAGATAAAGCGTCTAAGATACGCCAGCTATCCTTGAAAGGATCTTAGTTGAGTTAAACTCTTAAGAGGTGGCATTTCTAAGATAGCTTTGATCTTTTTAGGATCTATTTTTATTCCCAGTGTCGAACAACAAACCCAAAGAATTTCCCTAAAGTGACTTCGAATGCACACTTCAGGGGATTAAATTTTAGGTTATATTATCTTAACCGTTTAAAAACTACTCTCAAGTCAAAGAGATGGTCTTGCTTTTCTAAACTCTTGACTACTAGATCATCAACGTAGCACTCAATCTGATGATGTATGAGTTTGTTGAAGATCTGACTCATGGCCTATTGGTATGTAGCACCAACATTTTTAAGATTGAATGGCATGACCCTATAATTGAAGATTCTGATTAGGGTTCCAAAAGTAGTGTTTCTTTCATCTTTAGTAGACATCTTGATTTGGTTATAGCCAGATGACCCATCCATGAAAGAGAACACAATAAGAGATGAGGCAATGTCCACCATTAATTCGGGTATAGGAAGAGGAAACTCATCCTTAGGGCATGCCTTTTTTAAGTCCCTAAAATTAATGCAAATGTGAATTTGACCATTCTTCTTCTTAATCAGCTAACTGTAGGATATTTTTCTTCCATAGCATCAATCAATTTCTTGACTTCAGAAATGACATGTTGTTCAATTTCTAATTGCATGCATCTAGGAGCTTGCTTAACAAAGGTAACATTAGGATTTATTGCTAGCTTATGGACTACAATGTTAAGAGATAATCCGGGCATTTCTTCATAACTCCATGTGAAGCAATCTTTAAACTCAGTCAATAGCTTAACTAAGCCATTAGTTTCTTCTTCATTTAATAATGAATTGATAAATGTCGAGCGAGGATTTTCTTTTATTCTGAGGTTCATTTCTTTTAGCTTATCGATTGTTGAATGAATCTCCTCTTCAAATTCTGGCGGTGCCTTTTGACTTAGAGATCATCTAGATCATCTGAAATTTCTAAACCCACATTCTCATAAGATTTGGGGATGTGTGAGAAGAACCTATCAGATTTCAAATGGTTGGTAACAATTAGGCAATAATCTTTGTCATCAATTGGACCCACCATGTCGAATTCTAGTCATGCTCTTGATTGCGCTTCCCTACCAAAATTATTCCATAATTTTTCAAAATATTCTGACCTATACTTGGACCAAGCGTGAGGAACTAAGCCATTCTGCACAAGATTTTGAACACAATATGAGTAAAAATCAAAAGGTAAATCCATTAATTCTTTAAAAGTATCTTCCTTAAGTCCTACATCAATCTCTAGACTTGAGGATGATGAACCTAAAAAAGAACATCTTCTGTTTTATATTGCTGTAAGACTTAGGGACTTCCTTAACTATCAAACCTTCAACTTTCTGAGTTGTAAGTGAGGTAAAAGCTAAGGTTCCTAACTACTGCCTCACAGTTTTACATAAACCAGATTCAAATACTTTGCTTTGCTTGGAGGCCCAGACTTCATCTCTGGTCGGATCAAAAGTCGCCTCCAATGGAACCTGCTGAGAGAGGTTTGCTGGTATACTAATGACATTAGACTCATCCTCCAAATTGGATTCCAAGTCTATGTGAATAGTAGGGGTACTCCTATGAATTGAAATATGACCTCTATTGGCTGAAGGCCAACTAGGGGGTCTTCCACCTCTAAAACTGCCTCTATTTTTGCCTCTGCCTCTACCTGGTGGAGGTTGAGCCATTCTACCCACATGTTTATATGATGGAATGAACTGTGGGTGGAATGAGATATGCGGATCCACTTCTTTTTCAATTCCCCCTTTTTTGCTCAGTTAGACTTTTCTTTTCATTTTCTTTTATCTTTCATTTTGTTTCTTTTTCTTTTTCTTTTGCATTTGCATTTGAATTTTGTTCAAGTTTACGAGAAAGGGTGTTTTTAGAAAGATAATAGGTTGCATCCTCATAGATCTTAACCTCTCTCAATGAGAATGGCTTTTCATCCCCATTGACATGATACTCAATTACATCTTTTCTAAACTTGATGCACTGATGAAGGGAGGATGGAATGATCTTATTCTGATTTAACCAAGGCCTACCAAACAAAGTAGTGAATGAAGTATTTGAATTAATGAAGTAGAACTTTGCTTCAGTCTTCTAATCACCGATCTTTAATGGCAACACTATGGAACCTAAAGTCCACTCTCCTTGATCATTGAATCCTCTCAATATCATTCTATCTCCTCAGAGAGTAGAGATGTTGATCTTCAAATAGGCAAGGGTCTTTAAACACATAATGTTTATTGATGCACCTAAATCCACGAGAACCTTGGTCACTCTGAACCTGTCCATGTCAACTGTAATGTATAGGGGACGGTTGTGCTTTAATTCCCCTAGTAGAAGGTCTTCATCGGTGAAGGTGATCCCTTAGGATTCTTTGGCATAGTGTGCTTTCTCACCTATAATGCCAGCATATCACATCAAGAGAGCAATTTTGATTAATGATTCCCCATCTCTTTGGATAAGACAAGGGCATCATATGCTATTAGCTAATGGCAACTTTCACAGGTGAGAAAGAACATTGTAATCCACCTTTGATCTTCCACAAGCATATCGGGGCGAGCATCCCATGGAAGGGCTTCATCTTCAGCATCAATGACTTGTTTTCCTCTATCTAGAGGTGCTGCCCTAGGAGGTAGAACCTTGCCACTATGGAGGTTGACTTCAGTAATCTTTGAGGCAAGGTGGTGGCAAGTTCACTGAGCTCACCTACACCTTCTCCTATGGGACTCTCAGAATTGGATGATTCCAAGTCTATCTCAAGAGGTGAATAGTATTGAGTTGGAAAGTCCAACTCAATCAGAAAGAAGAAGATCATGTTATAGTTTTATTGACTTAAGAGTTATCATTAGGAATAGAAGAACAACTCATCATAAGAGACACAATGTAATTCAAATCGCTTTATTCTTTAATTTCTTGGAAGTATTTGGAGGTACAAAGTAGAAGTCAAGTAAGAGTGGGAGTAAGAGATTTGATGCCCTTATCCACGATACAAGAGTTCTACTAGTAGAAGAAATAGAAGAACTAGATGAAATAGAATAAGAAGTGTGGAAAGCGAGAGGCTGAACGTGGTGGTGGTACTGTTAAAGGCTATCAGGGCCACACATGTCTGGAGCTCCCACTTTCTTAGAGTTGGCACTAGCAACTTGCAAACCTTCCTTGGTGTTGGAGGTTTGAGCTGACTCAAGCACACAAGGAAAGCTTCTTGATCTTCTAGATTATTTTCTTAGAGGTTTTAGACAAAGAGATGTCCCAACCTTCTTTGGTTTTGGTAGGATTGCTAATATCCCCAAGGATTACCCTAATGGAACTAGAAGGTTGTTCCACAAGGTATTCCTTTGGGATAATGATAGCACCGATCTTGAAACTATGTTCAAGCAATCCTTAAAGTAAAGCAATCCTCAAAATGTGGCTAGCATATGGTGGTAAGGGCAAAAGTTTGGATCATGACTTTTGCCTACTTCCTCGATCTTCTTCGGGTAGCTAAAATTAGGTTTCTTTAAGAGATTCTTAAAGATTTTCTTGATTACCTCCCTCTTAAAGAATAAGGTTTGTTTAACTTATCTAATAGAGTAGACCATAGCTACCAGCGTGGATATGTAAACCTTTCTTGGTGGTATGGGCGAGGGTTATGCTGGCCATGGAGGAGAGGTGGAGGCCGGTATGGCTACCTCGGTGGTGGCAAAGGAGGTGGGGGCTGTTGAGGTCGTGGTCACTCTGATTGATCTCTAGTTGGCTACTTCCCCTTGTTAATTGTTGCTACTGCTTTAGGTTTATTATCATAAACCTTTTGGGATTTCTACTTTGGCAACTGATCTGGAAAAGAAAACTGTTTGGCCTATCCTTTTAGACTAACCTACCTATTGATTAGCTTCTCAAATATCTTTATGGTGAAGCCCTTAAGCATAAAGGTGACTGGGCCATGGATATTCTTCAAGAGAATCTCAATGGCATGTTGTTGCAGGATGGTTTCACTTCATACTCAGTTGCCATCGAGAATATAATCAACAAGTGACTCATGAGTGCTGTTGGAGATCACTACGTAACCCTTTGCTGAGCTCCAACAAATCTCTTGATGAAGAGTTTCTCTAACTCAACAAATATCTTAACTGAACCATTGGGTAGTTCAACATACCAATCAAAGGCAATACCCGCTAGGCTACTGATAAAGAGTCTAAAGAGTAAAGCGTTGATGCCACTTACGTTGCAATAATTGGCCCTAAAGTGAGCTATATCTTTCATTCCCCTTGTCAGCTCTTAAAGGAAGGAGGGACAAAACCCTTAGGATATTGGATGACATCGAACTTCTCTGGGTAGGGTCTATCTTTTGGAACTGATGATCCTCCCCGGGCTTGAGCCAAGGCTTCCTTCACCTACTACTCAACCATGGATTTAGATCTGTATGGAAACTTTCCACTACCTTCCTATACGCTAGTGCTACCTTGCTCAATGGGAGGTAGAGTCTTCTTGGATCTAAGACATGCACTAGTTCAGCGACTAACATAGGATGGTGGAAGGGCTTGCTTTTAAAGCATTGACACCACTACCAATAAGTCCTGTAACTCTTGTGCCATCCTATCAATCTATTCTTTCTACTAAATTGAGGTGATGGGCTGATTCTGGTGTCTCCTTGATCAACCTCATCACCTTCCATGGCTTTACTCTACAAGAGAACCTCTGTATGCATATGTGAGATCTCCCATCAAGTCATCTTCACTGGGATCGAACATGACTTTTTCTTCATCAAACCATGCATACCCTAAAATCTCCTTTTTCTCCATAAAATAGTGTGAAACTATCTCATCTAAGGATCAATATAACTCTGCAGGTACAAAATGCTTGGCCTGATTGGTGTGATCACATGCATGAGCGAGAGGCGGACCTCAAGCGGGAGTCAATCTTATGCGGACTCTTGGTAGAATGATAATCTCCGATGATACTGATATGGTAACAATCATGGAAAGATCCTCTATTATTTCTACCACTGTACTGTCATCAAGAATATCCATAATAGTAGTCATCATCTCTGCTTCCGACTGAATGGGTGGAGTTGGTGAAGGAATGACCATGATGCTCCAGGGTCGCCACTCCTTTCGCACCACCCTTGGGGCAAAAGGTCTAGCAAGAGAGCACTTCCCTACCACAATGGGTGGTGTAGGAGGAGTGGGATCACTGGCCATAGCGGATCACCTGGGGTATGTTTCTCCCATGGATGCGCCTTCATGGCCTTGATGGAATAGGTGATCTTTGCAGCGTGATGGTGAACATGGGTAGAGCGGTGTGGTGGAGACACCACACCACTCTATGTACAAGTTGCCCTCATGATGGGCGTATGCGTGAGGAGGATACTGTCGGTATGATGGTGTAGTGCAGCTCTGGAAAGTCAACCAAAGCAAAAGCTACTTACTAACGGTTGAACCTCCATCACTCCCTGCTGGTGATGTATGATGTATGGGCCTCATGGGCCCTCTCTCAGATCCTCCCACTGGGGATATAGATCATAAATCAAACGAGCATTATACGAGCATGTATGCTTCACTTGGTGAAGCAAAGTGAACATATGACCTCCTACTCCAGAACTGTTAGATGCACCACTAGAGGAGGTGATGAATGAATCCTCAGCATCTCTATCATCTAGAGAGGATGGAATTGGTTCCATAACCTGGTGATGTGATCATAGTAGACTCATGCTAATGCGGTCCAACTCTAGCTATCTAGTATGGAACCATTTGACCATATTCTTGTTTTGAAGTGGCGGATGAGAGAGGAGTGAGCTAGACCCATATGGAGGCAAGCCCTAAAATGGGGAGCCTTACCCTCCTTAGAGTGAGATGGGGTCTAGCTCATCAGGGGTAATGGGCAACTCTAGGATGACTACCATTGGCTACTGGCATGCCACTAAACTGAGGTATGCGCCACATCTTTCCTCTTTGAGGAAAATCTGAATCGAGGGTAAGTCTACGATGACCGCTTACGCACCACCCTCTTCCTGGCATTTGTGGGGAATGCCCTCACAGGTGATCTTGGCCCCCTCAAACCCATGGCCGAAGTGGATCAAATGGGTATGATCCAATGAGGAAATTGACTGATCAAGCGATCCATGCATGAGGAAGGTGAAGACAAATTTTTGTGATCCGCCATTATCGAAACCGACAATTGAAAATTACGACTAAAAGAAATCAATGAGAAATGAACTTGCATTAATTTCTGTCTCATAGATTTTGAATTTGAATTTTTTAAAATTTGAACCCACATCCAACAACTTGGAAGTGTTAAGTGGGTTCAAATGAATTTGAAGATTGATTGAAAGAGGAATTTGATATGAATCAAACTTCAACAAATTTGAGTATGTTGAAATATGGATTCAAGATTTTGATAAGATGCTTCCATAGGTTCATTTTGTTTTGAATTTGAATTTTTGATTTGATTTGAGGACCCTTTCCTTTAACAAATTTGGGTATGTTAAAGTAAGGGTCAAAGTGATTTTGTGTTGTTTGAATGTTTTGGAATTTCACTTAGCAAATTTAGGTATGCTAAGTAAAGTGAAAGTGATTATTTCTTTTTGAAAAAAAAAATTTGTTTTGATTTTAAAATTTTTTTAGAATTCTTACTTAGCAAATTTAGGTATTCTTAGTGAAGAATCCAAGTGTATTTTTGTTTGATTTTGAAAAATAGGATTCTTAGCAAATTTAGGTATGCTAAGAAGTTCCTAAGTGTTTTACTTGTTTGGAAAATTTTGATTTTTGAAAAGGGTAGGATCCTTTAGTAAATTTGGTATGTTAAAGGGATCCTATGTGTTTTTTGTTTTGTTTTGAAAATTGAAAGTGGAGTTTCAACTTTAGCAAATTTGGTATGCTAAAGATGAAATCCCTTGGTTTTAATGAAAATTTCACTTAGCAAATTTAAGTATGCTAAATGAAATTCCAAATGGTGTTTTTTTTATTTCATTTTTATTTTGAAAATGGAAACTTCTCCTTAGCAAATTTGGTATGCTAAGGGAAAAGTTCCAAAGGTGTGAAATTACTTTGGAAACTTTTTAGCAAATTGAGTATGCTAGGGTAAAGTTCAAAATATGTTTTGAAAAGTTTTGAATTTTGATTTGGAAACTTACTTAACAAATTTGGGTATGTTAAATGAAGTTCCAAAATGTGTTTAAAATTTTGAAAATGATTGTTGATTTTGATTTTGGATTTGGAAACTTTACTTAGAAAATTTGATTATGTTAAGTGAAATTCCAAATTGTGTTTTGAAAAATTTTGAATTTAGATTTTGAAGATTTCACTTAACAAATTTGGGGTATGTTAAATGAAGTTCCAAAATGTGTTTTAAAATTTTGAAAATTTTTGGTTTTGGAAACCTTACTTAACAAATTTGTGTATGTTAAATGAAGTTCCAAAATGTGTGTTTATGAAGTTTTTTTTTTTTTTTTGGAAATATGAATGTTGATTTTGAATTTTTTTTGAAAAAAGGACCTCCATTCAACAAATTTAAGTATGTAGAATGAGATTCATTTTATTTTGAAATATGATATTTTATTTTGTGTGATTTGTTGCTTTTGAAAGAGAAGAATTCCAACTTAAGACATATGTGGGATATGCTTAAGTGAATTTCCTAAATGATATTTTTTTATTTTAGTTGGGATGAAATCTTCATTTAATAAATAAGTATGTTAAATGAAGATGTTCATGTGCTTTTGAAAATTTTGATTTTTATTTATAAATGAACTTTCCATTCAATAAGTGAGTATATTGAATAGAAGAATTCATGTGTATTTTTGAAAAGATTGATGATTATGATAGTAGTTTTGACATGATTGTTCATTTAGTTTAAAAATGAAACCCTCATCAAAGCAAATTGAAAGAGGATGTTCATTTATGCTTTTGGAAAATGTTATTAGTTTTATTTTGAAAATCCCTACATGTAACAATTATATGAATTATTAAATGAGGGTGAAGAATTTTTGTGGAAAATATTTTATTAAGTGCATTTTTTTTAAAATGGTGCTTTCAAAAAAGCAAAGTTCTTTATGGAAGATTTATTATTTTAGGATGAACCTTTCCTTATCATAAGGATGATAAGGAGGAAGTCTTAAAGGGATTTCTTTTTTTATTTTAGATCTTTTCAATTTACCCATTGGAGAAACCAACGGAGGTTTTAAGTCCAACAAAGAATGCGGTCCTAAAACCTAAATATGTTGGCTAACCTAACTCAAGAATGAAATGAGCTAAGTGCCACTGAAAAAAAAGATAGTCTTGGATTCATACCGAAGTACAAACCTACTATCGATACTCAAAGACAACGATCAGTCACCAAAGATGGAGAGAGGAACCATCCCAGAGTTAGAAAAATCATGGTGAAAAATTTCTATAATTGCCTTTCAAATTTGTTGAGAGAAAGAAAGAAGAGACCTTATAAAATTCATCTTGTAAGACACATGCAAATGAGATGTACTTATTGTGATGGGTATGTCAGGTATAGTGTACTATCTCAAAGATAAAGTCACTACCCTTTAATGGAACCAATCATCAATAAGGACTCTAAGGATGATGGGTTTGCATATGTACAGATATTCCTCCCACTTTATATGAAAAGTAAAGCAGGGCTTATTTTAAATCAAGTTCGTTAAGTTCCCTACAGGGGCAAACCCCATAGTTAATTACATCCTAAAGGATAGGATCCTTTAGAAAAACTCTCAATTAAGATAAATGATCATTATCTCTGAAGATTTCAATAGGAAGGACTATCAATCAATTGGTTTTGTATTTGAAGATCAAATGGGATTGATCAAAAGGGAGTTATTATAAGCCAAAATGGGAATAAGTAGGAGATGCTCACGATGCTAGAAACTAAGCATCTCAAACTATCCATAGTTGGGCTTTACATTTTAGAAATTGATTTAGTTTGTTTGAGTTGTATTTTCATTAGAATTTTGGGACTTAGATTCCTTAACACAAGATTAAGGAAATGCCTAGAGGTGAGAATTATGCTTATGGCCCACAAAGGGAAAGCAACCTCGAACCTAAATCTAGGAGCTTTGAGGCAGCATAACCTAAATCTAAGGTCAAAATGGGTATTGGTTTGCCTCCACAAGAGGACAAACCACCCCACTTGGACTTACAAGCACTGGGGGTGGCCAACTAACTCCTCTATGATTTAAATACATGTAGGCAAGTCTTTATGCTTATGCAAGATAGCTAGGCTATTTTCATTTAGAAAGAGACTAAGTCCTTAAACTCACTCCCAAAAGACTAGATCATGTAAAGGGACATGCTTCAAATGACCTAAATCTAATGCATTTCAAATTTCATTTTATTTCATTTTTGGACAATCAATTTGACTCAGGCTAATAGGATTTTTATGACTAATGCATGAGAAAATAGATTATTGGCCAAAATCAGTGAGAAGTTTAGGAGGTGGGTTTCCACCATGCCTCTCATAAGTCAAGCCAGGTTCTCTAGTAAAGATGGAAGCCCTCTAATCAAAAGTGAAATAAGATGTTGTTGTGCATGATATTACAAAGAAAAGAGCTCATCCATCTAAGGGGTTTCTAATTCTTTTATCTTGATTTTAATCTTAAGCTTTAGATGAGGTTATGAGTTGTTTAATTTTAGTTTGAGTTTTTAAGTTGGGTAAAAGATTTATTTTTCCTAAAGAGCCTAATCCACATCCAGGCCATACATAAAGCAAGGAAGAAACTAGGAAAAGCATGCCACTTAATGCACAAGATAAACAAACATCAATCAATTTATAAAATTAAGCAAAAGAATAAATGGATTTGTGGGCACACCATACAAACCAAAAATACCAAATTGGGTAGCGAGCTCTACCCTTATACAACCATTACAAATGAATTGAATTACAATTAAGCAAGGAATTCATTGTTATGGGGGTTTTCAAGCTTTGATCTTCTTTCTTCTTTCTTCTTTCTTTCTTTTCTTCTCTTATTTTCTTTCTTCTTTGGATCTTCCTTTGGATGGTTGAATGGTAGATGCTCCAAGGCTTTACATGGTGAATAAGATGGATCTTATGACCAATATTCATCTAATCCCCATAACAAATCATTCCAAAATCCTAAATATACAAATTTACATGAAAAGGAAAAGCATAAATCTAACTAACACGCAAAATAAAGGTTAGTAAAATCACACCATACAAATCCCAAGCATGTATATTGGACTTATCACCCACACATGGGTGACTAAGTCCACACCTATGGATTATGCTTAGGGGTATAAGCACAGCAAAAGCATTTATATTTTATTTATGATAGCACCTTTAGCACAATCCCCTACAAAAAAGAATAGTTAGACTAAGCACGTCCTACCATTCATTCTATGAGCATACACCCTAACATCCAGTCTAAAATATTCATCATAAAATAAAACATCAAACCATGCACCGATTTAAGCTAAAGCTAGAAGTGGTGACTTAGACTAATATGTGTGCTTTGAACGTTTGTATGGTATGCTTAGCTTAAGACTTTAGGTTTGAATTTTCTAAGTGTGAAAGACATGTTCAACTTAGAGGAGGTTTCATTTAAGTTATTTAATGACTTTGGGTTATTTTTTTTATGTTTTAGTTTGGTTTAAGTAAAACCTATAATTAATTACTAAGTTATAAAGAGAGGGAAAGAGAAGAGAACTTCTCTTTCCTTCCCAAATCCTTAAATAATTTGTAAGATAAGTTTCATGTTTTAGTTTCATTTAGATGAATTTTTTAATTACATATTTTAATTAATCCTAAGTTTAGATCAATTCTAGATAAACCTATCCAAAAAAAATCCATTTTAAGATTAAGAAAAATGAATCAAAATTCACATACACACATTACTTCAATTCTTTCCCAACATATATACATGCATATAGATGGATCCTAAGCATATCGATACATGCAAATGAGATAATTAGCACACTTTATGATGCATGCTAAGTAATTCATGTAAGTAAATTTAGAAGATCAAGATGCATGATTTTCCTTAAGTAGAAAAGGGTTTTCTTTCACCAAAATTTCACATACATGCATGAAAGTAAGAAAGGCATAAGTGAGTACAGCGTCATTGTTAACTAGAGGTGTAAGGTACAAGACCTACTTAGGGCTACTTAAAGCCTTGCAACCTCAGGGTTGTCCAAACTAATATACCACTTTCCTTAATTACTGACATGCATATAAAAGAAATAAAGTGGAAAAAAAATATGCAAAAGTTTACTTAATGGTTTCATTTTGGTTTATGCAATTTATTCATACAAGTGTAAGCACTCCTTCTTAAGTGAGAGCATAGGGATGAATAGGGTTTGGAATTTTGTAAGTGTTGGGTTCTTTTCAAATGAACCCTACATCTTACTAACCCATATTCAATGCTAACATAAAAAGGGAAGAAAGGCTACACTACACATGAGTTCATAATCTACCTCATGCAAGCTTATAATTAAATTATAAGAATAGCACACTTTCAGATTTAATGTTTCATTTATGGATTTTGAAAATACTTTGGATTTAGTAGTGATAATAGCCATTCATATTTTACTTTAGCCAACACATGCATATTTGACATAAAGTAAACAATTTCTTTTTAAACTTTGAAAACATGAAATCATGGATGCATAAGTCATATGACATACAATTTAACATGTTGGGAAAGATCTAAAGCAATGTAATCACATGAACAAATTCACTTACTTAAATCCTAAAGACATTCTTAAAGAATAAGGAAAATTTAGAATAAATCAAAGTGAATTTCAAAATGATTTTTGTTTGAAGTTTGATTTAATTTTAAAAGGTGAGGTTAGTTTACTATTCTAACCCATTCCCACATGTGTTTTTGTATTTTGTTTAATTTTAGATAATTAAATCCATTTTTAAGTGATTAGGTTAAGGTATGCATTAAGTGATTTAATTAACCCTTACCTATACCTTAGAAAATTAACTTATAATTATGAGCCAATGAGATGACATAAAACCCACAAGGTATTTAAATTTTCAATGCACCTATTAATGAAAAGGCCTAATGCAATTTGGCTCACAATTAAAGTTAATTAAGCTAAGGGTTTTAGCTTAAGTACTTTTAAAACCCTTCACACTTATGAAAGGGGTTTAATTTCCTTAATTAGGCTATTAAACACATCTATTATCCCAAGGTAGATTAATTAAGTTCTAGATTTTAGAATTTTGAAAATTATTTAAAGGGTAATTAATGATTAATTAATTAAAGAAGGGATTAAAAGAAAAGGGGTTTGGGGAATAGCTTAGAGAAAATGCCCTAACATTATTCCTTAAAACCCCTATTCAATGAATCTAACCTTAATCCAACTCAAACATAGGGAAAATGCACTAATAATGTCTTAATTATCCTTAATTACATACAAGGGGTAATTAAGGAATGAGCTAGCAATTTCCATAATCAAGGCCTCAATAAATCTTAAGAAAATTTGGGGTGGCAAATGTCATCCCCTAAAATTAACCCTAGAAGTTTGAGATTAATCCGTGGCTTAATTAGAAAGTAATTAGCTAATTATCATTCCCAAAGAAACCCAAATTCAGAGAAAAAGGGAAATCAAAATGTATTGAAAATAATTTTAGAATATTCTAGATGAAATTATCTATCCAAAATATTTTTCTTTTTATTTTTTTTATTTTTCTATGAGGAGTTATGATTTTTAGAAGCCAAAGAGATTAATTTAGAATTAATTAGTTAAATAACTAATGCCTCTTTAATAGCCTATCCACGGCGCTACATGTGGTTGCGATGGCCAGCGTGCTTTACACACGTCGTGCCATGAGCTAATAATTAAGTTCACATCGAGGCGCGGCTGCGCATTTTACCCGATCTCAAGATCGACGGTGAGATACAGCGGTTTTGAATCAAATAAGGCGAATAAAAATGTGAGAAATAATCTTAACCGTCCATCTAAAACCACGTGGATGGACAGCTGAGATGGGCTGAGTTCTTTCCTAAGGAGGAATGTGAGCCGTTCACAAGCCAATAGAAGATCTAAGCCTGATCCTTCATGGATTTAATCAAGACTCAACCCACACCAACTAAGGGACCAAAGCATCCAATCCAATAGCTAAGATCCTATGAGATGAAAATCCACTTAACAAAAGACCAACACATCTTAGCCTAAGTGGTCAAAAATTCATTAACCTCGCCAGAGATGGTCACCGGTGCTCGATTCCCTTGGAGAAGTCAGTTGAGAAGCCTTCTTGAGTTTAGAGCACTTGAGATGGAGTGTATCTTCATGGGTCACCTCCTCCTTGCTTGACTTTGATCCAATTAAATCTTCCCTTACCTTTAGAACTTGCAAATCAACTTAGGTGAGCTTGACTTGGTCACCTAAGTATGCTTGCAAAAGGAATTGGGCTAAGATCAAGTCTGGAAGAAGTTGAGAATTTAGTAGACTTCCCCTATTTTCATTGTTTGAAAATCAAGAAAAGGGAGAATGAAATGAGCTCTAAGATCCTTGGGGGAGCTCTGTGATGTTTTATAAAGCTTCCTAGACCTCAATCGAGTGTGAGTGAGTTGTGATTTTAATAAATTAGGGGGAGTATATCTCCCGCTATGGCAATCAGACGGTCGAGCTTATGCATGCCATTTTGATCCAATTATCACCATAGAGTGGGTTATTTGAGTGGAGAGGTGTGCACATGGTGTTTGGCGGGAGTGGATTGCTCCCATGTGCATCCAATTGAGGTTTGGGGGGAATTTGAAAATTCAATTTCATGCATATGAGTCGAGTTTTGTCCATGAGCCAAATGGGTTGACCCAAACCCATTGGGTTGGGTTCACCACTCATCACTAGGTCCCCTTGAGGTTTTAGGAGAGCCTCAAGTGTTTGTGATGAGTGCATGACCAAAATACCCATGGGCTAGGCCAAAATTTGTTCTATGGCCTAGGGGTATAATGGTCATTTTGCTATTTTTTTTAATTTGGGTATGTTTGGTATGTTGAGAAAATAGGTTGGGCCAAGTTTCAATGGATTTGGAATCCATTTGATAGGGTTTGGCTCATGTTGACCCATTTAGGTCAAAATGGGTCAACTTGGGTCAGTTGACCAATAGGTCAAATTGGGTCAAACCAAGGGTTGGGTCAAGTTCATATGACCATTTGAAATGTTTTGGTGCTTTGGTTTGGTTCAATTTGGTATATTTGGTTTTGGCTCATATGACTCATTTAGGTCAAATGGGTCAAGTTGACCTTGACCCATTTGACCTATTTGGGTTAGGTCAAGGTAGGTTTAGGTTTGGTTGGTCATATGGAGTGGATTGGTATCTTTGTTTCCAATCAATTTGAGTTAGGTTCAATTTTGGCTCAACATGACCCCTTTAGGTCATGTTGGGTCTAAAGTCAATTGGGCTAGGTTGGGTCTAGTTGGCCAATTGAGGCTTTGGTCAAGTTCCACAAGTGATTTGGAATGGACTTGACCCATTGGTTTCAATCAATTTGGCTTAGATCAAGTTTTTACACATTTTGGCCCTTTAGGTCAAAATGGGTCAACTTGGGCCAAGTGGGCCAATTGGGTTAGGTTAGGCTCAAATGTTGACTTGGTCAAGTTCAAACATAGGTCATGAGTGAACTTAGATCAATGGTTTCAATCAATTTGGCCTATGGTGGATTTTGGCTATGTTAGGTTTCATTTTAGGTTAAGTGTTGACTTGGTCAACCCTTAGGTTTGACTTGGTTTGACCCAATTTGATTGATTGATCATCCCATGATTGTTGATCATGATGAGAGGAAATATGAGTTTGGTTCAATCCAATTTGGTTAGGATCAAAAGTTGGCTCATGGTACTTTAGTCACTTTGGGTCAAGTGAGCCTATAGGGTCAAATGGCTTATACAAAGCTTGATTTGAAGTAGATTGATCTTATATATGGACTTATGATTGAAATATAAATCCATTTATAAGTGGTTTGAAGTCAAATGGATTTTGATCCATTTGAAAATTTCATATTCAAAGGAAGAATATGAATGAGTTTTGGGTTTGATTTTTGATTTGGTTTTTTATTGAAGGATTGATATTTGGATTTATATATGAGCTCATGATTGTAGGATTGATTGAACCATGAGAGAAAATTAAGAGTTTGGCTTGATTTGAATTGATTTTGGCTAAGTTCAAGATTTTGGCTTTAAAGGCTTAGATTTGATTTTGATTTGATTTGAATTTGATTTTTGAAGTTGGTTTTGAATGTTTGAATTTATATTTCATTTATATATGTGAATATAAATGAAAATATAAATTGATCATGAAAATTTCAAGAATTTGAAAGAGTTTAATCATGATTTAGGTTAAATCCATTAAAAGAATTTAAAGATTTAATGGAATTTTAATTAAATTTAATTTTTTGAATTGATTTGATTGATTTATATTTATATTTCATTTATATATGAGAACATAAATGAGAATACAAATATATTTTGAGAAAATCCCATGAGTTTGAATGGTTTGATCAAAGTTTAGGTTAAATCCATTAATGAAAAATTAAAGGATTTAAGGGGTTTTAAATATTTTAAATTTGGAATTTAATTTTTTGCTTTGATTTAATTTGATTTATATTTATATTTCATTTATATATGAGAATATAAATGAGTATATAAATGATTTTTGAGAAAATCCCAAGGATTTGAATAGGTTTGAGCAAGATTTGGAGTTGATTTTGGCTAAGTCCTTTAATGGAAAATTAAAGTAATTTAGGAAAATTTTCATGAACGATTTTTGCAAATTTGAATTTGATTTGATTGATTTGAATTTATATTTCATTTATAAATGTGAATATAAATGAGAATATAAATGAGTCATGAGAAAATCTCAAGGGTTTGAGTGGGTTTAGTTCACAATTTTGGCTAAGTCCTTAAGAAAGGGTTAAGGACTTAGGCAATTTTAACTTTGGAATTTGTGATCAATTTTGATCATGGCTTTCAATCATGGACTTCAATTATGGATTTCAATCATGGATTTGAATCATGAAATTGATTTGGAGTTTGAGAAAATCAAATAGAATTGATTTGGAGTTTGACTTGAAAGAAGGATAGTGAGAAAAGGTTTAAGCTAAAGGGTAAAGGATTTTCCTAACACCCCTAAGGCATGACCTATTCCTATGGCTAACTCTTCTAAGTCTTCTAGGGCTAGGAGAGTGTCCACCTAATCACTAGATGTATCTTAAGACTAAGGAACTCTTAAAGTCTAAGAGAAGTCTTATGCCTAAGATGGAGGTGTTGAGAGCTCATTCTGAAAATGAGGCCAACAATGACTTATTACATATTTTAATTAGTCCTAGGTATAGGTTCACTTTAAATAATGTCATTCAATAAAAAGGCATCTTAATATTAATTTGAATGAACTACTATCACATGATACATGTTTGTTCATTTATTTCCATCATATATAGCATGCATATGATTAAGTCTTAAACAGAACTATATATGCAATTTATATCTTAGCACACTTAAATGATGAATGTAAGAAAATGTACCTAGAATTGATATTTTATTTGGTTGAATTATTTTTTCATATTAATTTAAAACTTTATCTAAATTCTTATACAAAAATATAAGAAAAAAACTCTAAATCATATGACTAATCAATCCAAACCACTTGGACAAAAAAATATATACATTTTAATAGAAAAGGCGAGGGGATCATTCATTAGCTAAGACACATTCAAATGTATAAAGTTTAAAAAGTAGTCACCATTATTCACACACAGTGATAGGAACCTCCTTGGGCTAAAAATCGTGCATCCACGAATGTCGGTAATATACATGCTTAAATACATATGAATTTATTAAAAACTATAAGAATAGAAAAACCCATGCAAAAATTGTATTTGATTTGTTTGATTTATTTGTGGGAATATATTAAACCTCTATCTAACATATAATATCAAAATTCATAAGAATGACATCAAAACGGGTAGGTCACCATTATTCTGCACTAGAGGAGTGAGGTATGAACCTCCTTGGGGCTACTTAAAGCTGTGTATCCCCAGAATGTCTAGACTAATATACCCATTAATATTCAAACTTATGCAAATCAACATATGAATGTAAGAAAGAGACTTCACTTTATACACTAAGCTTATATTCACATGCACCTTCTATGTATGTAAAAATAGTCATATATGTATTCTTATTCATTAATAAACTTTTGAAAATATATTTGAGTTTAATAGTGATAATAATACATATTTTAATTAAACCAACACATGCAAGTTTGACATAAAGAAACCATTTCATTTAATTAATTTTGAAAGAAAGCATGACTACAAGTGGCATAATATTTTAACATGATTGGAAGAGATAAAAGAAACACAAGCATGTAATTTCATTCAATCCAACAAATTTCTAAGGACAATCACATTAAACAAGCTTATTTAAAATAACCCAAAGTTTCTTAAAACCATTTTTCATTTCATGTCTGATTTGATTTAAAAGATGTAAACGAGGTTTGCTAATCCTAACTCATCCCCATATATGGATTAATTTGATTTAATGAAAAGTGATTAAATTGATTTTATGGCTTAATTAGGTTGAATTATGAATTAAATCAATTAATTAAACCCTTACATATATCACCTTAAGTAAATTAAATAAATAATGATAAGCCAACATGAGATGCAACCATATAGAAAAGTAAATTAGTAATGCTCCTAAGAAATGAATGGGGCTAATGCAATTAGTTCATAATTGATAGTTAATCAAGCTTAATGGATTTATTTAATTACTTTCATGATTTTCTCACACATGTAAGATAATGATAATTTCATTAAATTTCTTTTGACTATAAACATCTAAAGAACTACCCAAGGATGATTAATCAAAGTTAGGAATGAATTGGATTTTAAATTAATTTAATTAAGCCCTTAATTGTTAATTAAATCCTTTGGTTATATTTTAATTAGGATAAATGAAGTTAACTTAGGAAAAGAGATCAAGGAAGAGGCCTTAATCCCAATCCCTAAGTGATTTCAAACAATCAATTAGGCTCTAAAATAATTAGACTCCCTTTTCTTTTAATTGATTAATTAAGTGGCTAATTAATTACTTACACTTTGATTAATTTGAAACAAATGAAGTGGCTTAATGAAATGGACATAAAGAGTAAACTTAATCTATTTCTCTAAAACTTTTCACTTTTAACAGATGGTAAGCTTAATTAGTGGATTAATTTACTGCTCATTTGCTTAATTATTATTAATTAAGGTAACAGAGTTATTAAGGCTTAATCAATCAATTTTCTTAATTAGTTATCCAATAGATTCCAAGAAAAATAAAGGAGGTAGGGTCATCCCCCTAAACATCTCTAGAAAGTTTGAAATTAATTGATAATTAATCAGAGAGTAATTAAGCTAATTAAAATTTTAATTAAACCTTAATTAAGCAAAAATTATTGTTTAAACTTAAATAATTTTCTTAGATTCTCCTCTAAAATATGTTTAAAATGAGCCCTCAATTTTATTTTTAGATTTTTCAAGGATTAATTATGAATTTTAGAAGTTTTATCTTTAAAATAATTACGATTTAAACCTTAATCCTCCCACATGGTGGCGGATTTTCTATAATGGCACGATGGGATAGGTTATTTAAGTTGTCACATCATGTGACTCATTGTGGACATGGTTTCACATGTCATCCAATCTAAGATATCTATAAACATGCAGGTTAATGAGATTAAATTGATGGATCTAACGTGATCAATTTAGAACAGTTCATTCTAGTCATGTGGAATAGACGGGTCATGATGTGTCACCTTCACGAATGGTGAAACATGGATACTGTCCATATTTTCTCGTTTGATCCGAGCTCCCCATAGCTCAGATTGGGATCAAATTGATCCCACACCATTAGGAGAAGAAGGCAAACACATCCAACAATCAAGATCGACCAACAAGAAACTTTTCTTCACAGGCACGCAAAAAATTCACTAAACTACGATTTTGAAATACCTCCCGACTAATGGTGGTGGATCCAAGGTAGCCGTAGTAGAGATGAAGCCATGTTGAAAGCACGGACCTCAATTTGAAGTGAGCCCTCGACAACCAATCCACATAAATGATCAAACTTGAACCTCCAGTGGCTTAGAAGCTTGGGAAATGATTTGGTATTGCTCGATAAGGTGTGGTGATGGTGTGGGTAAGGGGAATCAAGGTTTGGTTGAGTGGAGACAAAGATATGAATGGAGAAGCCTATTTCGGTTTACGTGAGAAATCTCTTGTCGAGGAGGTTCAGTGCTGAAGCTCAGGATTTCATTTCTCACGGGGACAGTGTGTTCAAATGGTCATGAATCTCTCTGAAGGTTGGAATATGAAGGTCTCTAGGATTTCATTTCTCACTTAGGGACTCAGTGTGTTTGAATAGTCATGAATCTTGCTCGAATTGAGGGAGCATACTCCTCAATCACATGTGATGGGCAGACGAGATCCATCCCTGAATTTCTACCAGCTTGCCACCATTAAAAAAACAGAGGGGTTGCCATCAAGTCTACGCGTCACGCTAAGGTTGGAGGGAGCTGTGGCATGAAGCTCAAGGTCTGATATGGAGAGATTGTGTGTTAATTTTCCTTCCTTGCACTCATTGGGTTTGACCATGGGTGAGGGAAAGGAAGTATACTTTCTTTGGTCCATGGTAAGTCCTAAGCATGCTTAGGTTGGGCTAGGCAAGTTCGGTATGCCATGTTAGGAAGTTTGATGGCTGCCCATGAGAGGAGAAAGTTAACTTTGCCTCTTATAGAAATAATCCCATACAAATGAGGTATGTTCAATGGATAATTCCTTTAGGTGGAGTCCACTTTGCTTTTGGGATGATTTTGGGCTAACTAGGGTCAATTTGGGTAGGGTTTGGAAGCCCTTAGGGTCCTATGGGTTGGTTTTGGTGCTTTAGTTTCATTTGGTCAAATGGATTCAAATGGGTTCAAGTTGGGTTGGGTTGACCAATTGGTCAAATTGGTTCAAACCAAGGCTTCGATTAGGTTTAAATGATGATTTAAAGAGTTTCGGTTCAAGTGGCTTCGATTAATTTAGCTTAGGTTTGATTTTGGCTCATTTAAAATCAAATGGGTTAAGTCACAAACTCATTTTGACCATATTGGGTTGGGTTAGGTGTTGGTCATGTTCAATTGGTTATTGAAAATGATTTTTTGTCTTTAGTTTGGTTTGATTTGGGTTTAATTTGGATTTTGGCCAATTTGACCTTTAGGTCAATTTTGGCTAGGTTAGTCAAGTTGACCAATTGGTCAAATTGACCTTAATCATGGCTTTGGTCAAGTTCAATAATGATTTGGAATGAACTTGAGCCATTGGTTGCAATCAATTTGGATTAAATTATGATTTGACCCATTTTGGCTTTTTAGGCCAATTTGGGTCAACTTAGGTCAAATGGTCAATTAGACTTGGTTTGGATTAATTGAGGGTTTGATGATATTCAATTGTTGATTATGAATTGGTTTGAATCAATGGTTTTAGTCAATTTGGTATATGGTGGGTTTTGGCTAGTTTAGGTTTCATTTGGGTTAAAGGTTGAGTCAAAGGACCAAGTTAACTTAGTTCAATCCAATTTGGATTGGATTAGAACTTGGCTCAAAAAGTATCTTTAGGTCACGTTAGGTCAAGTGTACCTAAATGGGTCAATTGCTTTGGTTTTGTCTTGATTCAAGTTTAGTTGAACTCATATTTGTGTCTATAATTGAAAATCAAGCCTTCTTTAATTTGGTTTTGCTCATTTGAAGTTCTCAAGTTAAAAGGGCTAACTTGGGTTGACTTGAGTTTTTTTTATAATTGTATTTATGTTCATATTTGGATGAGTGATTGAAGGAATGATTAATTCATGAAGAAATCCAAGGGTTTTGAATTGATTTGGAATGGATTTGGCCAAGTTCAAGAAATTTAAAAGCTAAAATTGGAAATTTGATTTGGGTTTGGTTTTGGATTTATATTTATTTATATTTGAATATAAATGAAGAATAAATTCAAGAAAAATCACTTGATTTTGGATGGAAAGTTAGTTTAAGGATGTAGGTCAAAAGGCTTTAGAGAAAATTGGTTTGATTTGTTTTATTGATGGTGGGTTTCATTTATATTTGTGAATATAAATGAAGGAATAATTGATTTATAAAAAATCAACCAAGTTTGATTTAGTTTAGAGGGGGTTTTGGCTAAGCATATGAAGGTGGTTCATATAGCTTAGGAAGGGATTTTGGAATTTGAATTTGATTTTGGCTTCTAGTCATTTGATTTAGAATTTTGGTTGTAATTTGATTTGAGATTGAATTGATATTTAAGAAAATCAATTAAATTAGGCTTGATTTGAATTTGGTTAAGGCTAAGTCCATAAGATAAAAATCAAAGGGCTTTGTAAGTCTTTAGGAATTTGAATTTGATCATGGATTTTAATCATTTAAGTTAGAATTGATTTATGATTTAGATTTGAATTTGAGATTTGATTTGAGAAAGGAAGCACGGATTGGGTTTAAAGCTATAGGGTAGGCAAGTTTTCCTAAATCCCTAAGGCATGACCTATTCCCATGGCTAATCCTTCTAAGTCTCTAGGCATAGGTTAAGTGTTCACCTAATCACTAGAAGTGTCTTAAAACTAATGAGCTATTAGTGTCTACAAGAGTCCTAGATCTAGATGAGGAAGTTGAGAGCTCACTCCAAAAGTAAGGTCAACAAAAGGGCGCCCAATTTGTGTGGTGTAACTAACAAGGTGCACCACATGTATTCTTGATGATGATCAACAATGCGAAGGATTACAAGCATTATGATCCCAACCAGATGTAGAAGGAACTTAGTGCAATGCAACTCAACTTTTTCCAAAGGCATAAGAGAGAAAGGAAGGATCCATTGAGGAATCAAGTATATGAACCTTCCACTAGGGAAGCAGGTTCAGATTATCCACTAAGGATAGAAATTTAATTTGGTTTTATATGATTTGGGGAGAAAAGATCCACTAGGGATTAAGATTTATAACTCATCGGGGATGAGTGCATGAACCTTCCACTAGGGAAGTAGGTTTAGATTATCCACTAGGGATAGGGATTTGATTTAGCTTGATTTCATGAGGGCTCTATTGGAGAGAGGATATAGTTTGCATCTTGCTAGGGAAAAAATTGATTTGAATTAAATTGTAGGCATCCACTGGGGATGAGAATTTGGTAATTTGAGGTTAGGGAGAGGATGTGATTTGGTTTTAAGGCACTTTTGGCACATAAAGATTCAATATTTGGATGGTGGTGGATTTAATTTACTGAGGATGGTGATTTTGATAAAGTAGACATTGGTGCGATGGATCCGCTAAGAAGGGGCTAATATCAGCCTAGTCCTATCTTAGATTTACAAATCCAAAGAAATAGTCTACTGGCCATCAGGTAGAGCTAACCAACCTAAGGGTTTCCTTTCGGTGTGCAATGTTCAACTCAGGAAGAAAGCTTTTGACTTACAACTCCCTAAATAAGGAACCATTGGGGTGATTGGTTGTTAGCACAATAAATCGAACCCGACCTAAGGAGACTATAAAGCGAATGCCGATGTGGACTTATATTTACTCAAGAATAGTCAAAATTAATTTCATTTAAATTTAAGATGGACCTTGTCAGTGTACGATGGATCCACTAAGTAAGGGTTAATATCAACCTAGTCCTATCTTAGAATTACAAATCCAAAGGGATAGTCTATCGGCCGCAGGGTAGAGCTAACCAACCTAAGGGGTTCCTTTCGATGTGTAATGGTTAAGTTAGGAAGAAAGCTTGTAGACTTACATCTTTCTAAATAAGGAACCACTAGAGTGATTAGTTGTTAGCACAACAAATTGAAACTCACCTAAGGCTGCAGTGTGCAGCAGTCATCTTTGAAGAGAATGTAATAGATTCTTCCATAGTAAGGGCGACCAGGGTGACTCATTGGTGGAAAACTAAGTCAAACCCAAGGGAGACTCCAGAGTGTCGAGAACTTATCTCAACTCAAAGTAGTGCAATTATTATAAGTAGTTTTGTGCAAGATAGGATGTTTACTTAGGAAAAGGTATTGCTGGGATTTTTGTCCTATCCATAAGCGAAGATATATATTTTATTTTATTTTATTTTATATTTATGTGGACTCTGCTGGTGTGCATGGGACCAAATTGAGAAGAAGCTTATATCAGCCTAGTCATATCTCAAACTTACTGGATCAAGGGAGAATTTGCACATCCGCGAGACAAATTCTATAATTGGGGTGGCTAAGAGGATTGTCCAATCAAGAGTAGGTGTGTCAAAAGGGGGGGGTGCCAATAGGGGAGGTGCCGCTAGAGGCTTTATCCAGGACCCTATAAAAGAAAGTCTATAGGTATACAATGGCTAATTTTGGGAGAAAGCTTGTTGACTTACATCTTCCACGAGTGGTGTATCCATTGGGTGGGTCACCGTCAGCATGGCGATAACCAACCAACCTAAGGTGCCCAACAGTTTGTGATGATCAAGCTGAGAGGAAGGCTTGTAGATTTACATCCTCATAGATGGAAATGATCATTGGGATACGTCATCGACGATACAAATACTATCGACTGGGACTACGGCGGAGTCTCGTGTAGGGGTGCAATTGACTCACGCTGACTCGCGAGCTGGCGTGAGCTCATCTCGATAACAGGATCACTTCCTGTGCTTATCGAGCCTTGAGCTCAATCTGAAGAGATAGCTCAATTCATTTCATGAGCTCAAGTTTGAGTAATAAAAGGCTCGGATCATAGACTCGTCAATCCACTCGAACCCGGTTTGGGATATTCCGCAATCCATATTTTTGCTCAATTTAAAGCCTTAAAGGCTTTGCGACTTTGCCCTAAGGCCCCTAACCCCAACCCTAACTCACAAATTGCAGTCTCATGTCTCCCCTTTCTCACTTTTCTGAGCTCGAGAGGTTCCCTCACATCGAGTATCTATAATGCCTTCACCTTTCTAGCATCTCCTTCCTGGCTTCAAATATTCGATCACTTTAGAGGTGAAAGCGATATTTCAGGTTCATTGTCCTCTTACTCTCTTAGTAGATAGCAAATTGACTTGAGCTGGGTGGGTCAGTGAGTAAAGATGGTTTTTGGTGAAATCTGCACTATATTTTTTCTTTTCTTTTGAATCTTTTTGTTTTAGGATTACACTATCTAATGTGAAGCGTGAAGAGTATTTTTTTTGGTGATATGTGAAGTCAAAAATGGATTCACTTCTTTATTTTGATATTGCTTACTTTTCCTTCTGCTAATCTTTGATATTTTGATTTGAGGATGATTCGAATAATTTTATGTTGGTTCGGTGGCTAATGTCAATGTTATGTTGTATACATTACGGATTATGGAATAGTGGAATGTGGATACTAAAGTGGTTTTGTGATTTTGTTTGCTCTTCTTTTCTGTACATTCATTTCATTGCAATGTATATGGACACTATTCCATGATTTTTGAATCTATTCTTAGGCTGCTCTTCTTTTGTATATGTCATAGTGGCTCTATGATTGGTGACAATGAATTGATTTTGTGTTGACTTCTCTATTGTAGTGAATTACAAGGTTGTTTTGACTATTTATGCTTTAATAGATGGTAGAGTGTTGGGTTTTGGATTGTTGCAAGCATACAGTGAGGAATTTGGTATTTATAAATTATATAATATTTAATAAATCACTTATTTTCTTCATTCTATAATGAATAGTCATTTATCATTTTTTAAATAGAATATAAATGGCAACACCACCACTTAGAGATGATGAGTCATTGGATGTAAACAATGATAACCTAGTTGTGGGAGTCCAAATGTGTAGTGAGGAACATAATAGCAATATAGATGGTAATAATTATGAGGTGGTGGATGATATTATTAATGATTTGGTTGATAAGGGTGATGATGATGTTGATCTTGAAAATCTAATTGAAATAAAAAAAGAAAGAAAACATCACGTGTTTGAGAGGAGTTTAAAGAAGTTGTTCTTCCTGATGGCTAGAGAAAAGGGGAATGTTGTCATTGCAAAAAAAAAAGCTTGTTATAGGTAACACTGGTGCAACCACATAATTTAGGAGACACTTAGATTGATGTGCGGCTAGAATGCGCACAATAATGAAGCAAAAATTTTACGCCCAGAAAAGATTATGACAGTTCATTGGAAATAAATCAGGAGGGATTTACTTGGACAACTTTTAAGTTTGATCAAATAAAAGGGAGATGATTGCTCATTATATTTTGATTAATGAAAACCCTTTTCAATTGTGGAGGAATTTGGATTTAATCTTGATTTGAAATCCATGTCACCATATTTTTCTAAATTCTCAAGAACAACTACTCGTGCTGATGTGATGCTAGTAAATAAAAAAGAAAAAAAATTAAAGAACACATTGAATAGTATAAATAGAGTGAGTTTTATTCCTGATATTTGGAAATCAAAGAATCAGCAGATATCTTATATGGTATCCACTTCACATTATGTGGACTCAAATTAGAAATTACAAAAATAAGTTCTTAGTTTTTTACATCTACTACCTCCGCATATGATTTTTGAAATTGTTTACACATTCTATAAGACCCTAAGTGAGTGGGATCTTGAGAATAAAATATTCACTTTATTAGTTGATAATGCATCAAACAATGATCAGACAATCAAGTTATTGAAAGATGGACAATAGATTAGGAAGAAATTATTCTTTTGGGGAAGACTATTTCATGTACGTTACTGTGCACATATTCTAAACTTAATGGTAAAAGATGGGGTTAAATGTATAGAATTTGTTGTCAAGAAAATCTACGATATTGTTAGTTTTATTAATGCTTCGGACCATAAACTTATGAAATTTGTTGATATTGTTCAACAGTTATAACTACCAACAAGAAAGCTTATTATGGATTTTCCAACACGTTGAAATTCAACATATAATATGTTGGTTGTTGTACTTCAACTTAAAGAAGCTTTCTTTTCATATAGTGAGAGAGATTACATATCATAATTTCCCTACAGATGATGAATGGAATAAAATAGAAAAGGTTTTTAATATTTTGGATTTTTTAATGAGGCTACCAATATCATTTCAAGCACTAAATACCCAATGTCCAATCTATTTCTCTCACAAATTTGTATTATAAAGAAAGTATTGAATGATAGTGCACTATCTTTTGATGACTTCATCAAGGATATGACTAGAAAAAAAGAAAGAAAAATTTAAGAAATATTGGGGCAAATGTAATCTTCTAATGGCATTTGGTTCTATCACGAACCCAAGGATGAAATTTGTTATCATTGAGTTTGCATACCCTATGATCTATGAAGGAGATGAAAGAATTCAAAATATAGCATATGTTCGCAGTTTACTATTTGAGTTATATGAAGAATATGTTTAATTCTTTGAACCAAAAGTTGAAGCTACAAGTGGTGGAATATTTAGGGGTGAAAGTAGCATATGCAACAGTAGCAAGTCAACTTAAGATACTCTCACTAGAAAATATAGTAGTTGTCATGATTTTACGCTTATGTATCAGAGAAATCAAGTAGAAGGCTACCAAATCAGATCTAGATAACTATCTTTAAGATGGGTTAGAGATAAGTCCAGAATGTCATAATTTTGATGTAATTACTTGGTGGAAAAGCAATCATCTTAAATATCTTATAGTCTCAAGAATGGCAGTTGAAATTTTATCTATTCCAATTAGCACAGTAGCTTCCAAGTCAACCTTCAGTGTAGGAGAGAGAGTTGTTGACACTTATCATTTAAAGTTTGGAGTGGAAACTGTTCAAGCTCTTATATGTGGCTCTAATTGGGTTCACTCTCATTATGGCTTGAAAAGGAGAATCAAGATATTTATTTATCACCTTAACATTTTTCAATTAGTTTCATATTTATTTTAATGATAATAATATTATACTACATTGTATGTTTATTAGGAAGATGATGAAGATGAAGAGATTGAGATACCCCTAGGTCCCCTACCAATAACTTAATGGAGAAATGAGGAATTGAGGATGGTTACTCTTCAACATCAAAAAGACTTGATGTTACTTTCTTTCTTTAGTAGACTTTATATTTACATAGTTGGGCTTATGTAGTTCCTATTTGAAGTCTAAGCTCTTTATGATTTTTAGTTATTGGTTTATTATATTACATTTTGTTTTTCGAATTGCTAATTACTTTTACTATGTTATAGCAAAGAAGAAAGTTGCCCATCTTTTGGATGTTGGTAGCTAGTTGTGATAGTTGCCCATTTTTGGATGTGTTGATGGTAGTTATCTTTAAAGAAGTGCCAATATTTGGAAATATTAGAGGGAGATTGATGATGATAGCTATGATGCAAAAAGATAGTTAATTAAATTGTTACAAGTGCTCATGATTTTAGAATCTAAAATTTAGATAGTTGCCCGTGTATCCCTTGGATGTTGGTAGCTACTTTAATATAGTTGCCCATATATTGGATGTGTGCTAGTAGCTATCTATGTATTTCCACTCCCTTGTGCTCATTTAATCATATGAAATTTTTTGAGCTTGAATCAATTCCCTCTCAATATTTTGTAATGATGCTTTGCCTGTTTGTAATGTGTTGTAGTTCTTTTATGGGTGGTTGTCTATTATGTGTTTCGGGCTTGGTCTTGTGATGGTTCTTTTTCCTACTTGTGATTCCTTCTATTCTTTGGCTAGAGTGTTGAGCTAGTGTAAACCCAAACACCAGGAACAAAGCCTTCCTATCTATTCTGGTTTTTTGTTTCTGCTATTGGGTGACCTCTAGATGTTACTTTCCTACTTCATAGCTTTTTGGTGGTCTTTGGTGTCTAGTTTAGCTAGTCCTTTTGTTTTTGATGGTTGTTGGCTTCTAATCTCTACTAGGTAGTCCTGGTGGCTCTTGCTGGTTGTTTGTTATTTTCTCTGCATTGGAGGCTTGGAGCTCTGATTAGTGTTTGTAAGGGAGGTGATTGTATCTGGTGTCTTGCCTCATTTTGGGCTTTGGTCTTCTCTACTGTTAGTGAGGGCTTTGTTGTTAATCATGTTGTTTCCATTTTTGTCTTGGACTTATTTTGATCGGTCTACTTTTTGGATTTTGTTTTGTTGGGCTTTTAACTCTGTTACTGTTGTGGGAGTGGTTGTTTGATTATTTTTGGTGTTTGGGTTAGCTGGTCCTTTTGTTATTTGATGGTTGTTGGCTTCTCTAATCTCTACTGGGTGGTCCTGCTAGCTGTTGCTGATTGTTTGTTATTTTCTCTGCATTTGAGGCTTGGAGCTCTGATTGGTGTTTATATGCGAGCTGATTGTATATGGTGTCTTGCCTCATTTTAGGCTTTGGTCTTATTTAATGTTGGTGAGGGCTTTTCTGCTAATCCTATTATTTCTATTATTGTTTTGGACTTATTTCGATCGGTCTATTTTTTTGGATTTTGGTTTGTTGGCCTGCTAACTATGTTACCATTTTGGGAGTGGTTGTTTGATTCTTTTGGTGTCTGGGTTAGCTAGTCTTTTTGTTGTTTGATAGTTGTTGGATTCTCTACCTGGGCGGACCTAGTGGCTTATTATGATTAGTCTATTTTTTTTATTTTGGTTTCTTGGTGGCTACTGGCCGACTGTTTCCCTGTCTGTTGGTGTAGGACCTATAGGTCTTGGAAGTTGGAACACTAATGGTTGTTTGACTTGGTTGATTGGTTTGAACTAGGTATGCTGGCTGAGATGGCTATGATGTTTCTCATTTTTTTTTCTTTTAGGTAGCATTATATGTGATTGTAACTCTTCTTAATGAAGTTTGGATGCTCACATATATTGTTGCTCCTTGAGATAATTTGACTGAGCCTGAGCCTTTCTCTTTCTTTATCCTTTATATTTATGTTTTATCTTTATTCTATTTATCTATGATTATTTTCTCTTTAGTATCTTGCAAAAATTTTGTTTAAGTGGTTGGACACTTGGAGTTGGAGCCTTGGATCATTTGACCTACAGTGATATTTCCTCAAAGGGATCAAGAGATGCTGTTGATTTCAGTTTTATTTTATGTTTTTCTTTTTATACTCTTTGAGCATTAAATCTTTTATTTCAATATTTTGTAATTTTTCATTGCTCTTTAACTGAGTTGGATTTGAATATATTTGTAATATAATATCTCAAAAGACTCAAATTAATTCAATAAATATTATGTAATTTTTTTAATTGCTCTTTAATTTTTTGTTGCTCTTTCTAGTCTAATTGAGCTCTAATCGTGCCTACATACGAGCTTAGATCGAGCTTTTAATTGAGCTCGTAAAAATGAGTTAAGCTCAAGCTTGAATCATTATTCATAAGCCGAGTTTGAGCTTGTTACATAAGCTCGAGTCGAGCTCGAGCTCAAGCCCAAGCCTAGAGTCTACAGTACGAGTTGAGCTTGAGTCTGATGTGGCTCGAGCTTGACTCGACTCGTCTTCACCCCTAGTCACATGTAAGGATTGGACCCAGAGTTGAAGTAGTCAGGAGGAAAGGAGCAACTAGGGGACTTATCCTAAGCCTCAAATATACTCGACCCAGTTAGTGCATGATGGCTAGTTCAAGAAGAAAGTGTGTTGGCTTACATCCTCTTAAATAAAGTCAACATGTGGTAGCTTACTGGCCACATAGTAAAGCTTACCAAACTAACAAGGCACTCGTCGATTTGTAATGGTCAAGTTAGAAAGAAAGCTTATAGATTTGCATCCGCCAGACAAGTAACCACTGGGGTGACACAGTAGCAAGGTAGCATGTCAGCCCAACCAAGAGCAGCTAAAGAGTGAGTGCCACAGGAGGCTTTATCCCACATCAAAATAGCCCGAGACAAAAGATATATGTTTATTTTATGTGGTTGTGTGTAGTTTTCGTTGGTGTTGTGTTGCTAAAGGATAGGACGTCGCTTAGGATCCTTACACCTATCCTAAATGCATCATGGCAGATTCGCAAGCAAAGATATTTCTAACCAATATGAAGATATGGAGTTTGAGATGAAAGAAATTTTATGGATTATTGATTTGAAATAAGATTTATGGATAATATTTCTTTAAGTAGAGCCCATTGATTGGAAGCATTGGGTGCTCTCCCTTATAATTTATGAGCTGATAAGATCCTCCTTAGTAAACTTTCTCTATGGAGAAATGTCCTTCCCAAGTGGGTTCAAACTTGCCTCCCATCTTTCGATGGGTACAATTGGTCTCCCTAGAACTAAAACAAGCTCCCCTACTTGAAAAGCTCTAAGATGAACCAACTTATTATGAGTTTGAATCATTTTAGCATTGTACAACTCAAGGTTCTAGCATGCCCAGAGGCGTCTCTCCTCCAAACCTTCGAGCTCTTCTATCCGCAACTTGGCATTCTGCTCCGTTATGATCTTGCTACCCACAGTTATCCTTAATGATGGGAGTTGGACTTCTAATGGTAGGAAAACCGCACCCACACACTAAGGAGAATGGTGATTGAGGAGTTCATGGGTAAGCCCACAAGGCTTCAACTATTTATACCACTATATTATCATCGAGTGTCTTCTTTAATATTTGAATGAGAGGTTTATTGAAGGCTTCTAATAAGCCAATTTCACTTAGGCAATAGATGGTAGAATATCTCCGATCTATGATGTGTCTTTGAGCAAAGTTGTTGATTTTAGTGCTCTTGAATGCAATACCATTATCGGATATATTTCATCGAGGCACCGTGAACCTATATATGATGTGGTTCCTGAAAAACTAGAGCACATGCCAAGCTGTGACCTCTCTAAGTGGGATTGCCTCAGCCCCCCTTGGAAAAGTAGTCAGTGGAAACTAGAATGAACCGATGACCCTTGGAAGAAGGAGGATCGATTGGGCCCACTATATCGGTACCCCCAACACTCGAATGGCCTTGAGGCCAATATAGGATATAGAATGTTGAGTGGTTGCTGTTAGACGACACCGTGCACCTGACATTAGTGGCATCTCCTAGCTACATCCATGCGATCCATGATCATCAAAGGTTAGTAGTATCATAATCTCTTGATCTTGACTTTCATCTTTGGACCAGATTGATGCTCGATAAACCGAGTGTACTCTACCATGATCTTAGCTTCGTGTTTGTCCAAACATCATAACCATATATGATTGAAGGATTGTCAATACAAGGTTCTATTCATGAGAGTGTATGAGAGAGCTCTCTACTTCACCTGATGGCCTAATGACTTCTCTTGAGGTAGTTTGCCTATATTTAGAAAAACTATGAATGGTTGCCTCCAATCTGACTCATTGTCCTTTTTGGCAACGGTGACCTCCCCTTCAAAAGAGAGTCTCTCGATGAGTTCAGTGTAAATAAGGGATAAGACTTTCCTATTTTGGACTCTTATTGGTATGGACTCATCTTCCAGACAGGCCAACTCTTTGGCAAGCTTGGCCAATGCATCTGCTACTACATTTTCTCCTTGAGAAATCTTATAGATGGTAACTTCTAGATTTGGACCATCAACTCTATGATATACTTGTCGTAATGATGGAGCTTAGGCCTCGAAACCTTGTAAGATGCAACAATTTAGTTGATAACTAATTGAGAATCCCCGAAGATGTTGATACTATGGATGCATAGTGTAATGGCTAACTCCATACCAGCAATCAGAGCCTCATATTCGACTTCTTTATTGGTACATGGATTGGACAGATGATATATTAATCTCATCATGTCACAGTCTGGAGTTAGAAGAACTATTCCTACCTCTATCTTTTCTGGAAGAGTAGATCGTGGTTCTTCTCCTTTTTAAAAGGAAGCTGCACCATCAAAATACATCTCCTAGCGGTGAATGCTAGTGTCCTCTAAGTTTATGATTTGTTCATCGAGGAGGTCATCACTAAGTAGGGAATTAGCAAGAAGTGGGTGTGCTGCTAAGAAATCTGCTAGCACTTATCCTTTCATCGTACCTAGGGGTACAAAAGTGATGTCAAACTGCGATAAAATGATGGACCAATGTGCCAACCATCCGGATAGCATCGACTATCTTATGAGATATTGCAATGGATTGATCCTAGAGATTAGATTCACCTTATGAGAAAGAATGTAGTGTCGTAGCTTTTGGGATGCAAAGATTAAAGCTAGGTAGTGCTTTTCAATAGGTAGGTAGCTTGGCTCAGTAGGGATTAGATGACGATTAAGATAATAGAGTGCATTCTCTTTCCTTTTGTCATTGGTTTGGGTCAACAAAGCGCTAAGGGAGTCATCTAGTACAGCAGTATATAGTATCTATGGCTTTCCTGGGATAGGGGATGCTTGAATTGGTGGCATCATTAGGTAGTTCTTGATGTCTTCAAAAACGTGTTGACACTTGTCATCCCACTTGAACTTGGTATCCTTTTTAACAAGAGCTGAAAATGGTTGGCATCTTTCTGATAGGTTGGAAATGAAGCATCTTAGATATGTCAATCGCCCTTGAAATGGTCTGAGTTGAGTTAGACTTTTAGGGGGTGACATTTCTAGTATCACCTTGATCATCTCTGAATTGATTTCTATTCTACGGTGCTAAACAATAAACCCAAAAAAATTTTTTGAAGCTACTCTGAATGCACACTTCATGGGATTCATTTTAAGGTTAAATTATCTTAACAATTCGAAAACTACTCTCAAGTCAAACATATGGTCTTCCTTTTTTTTACTTTTGACTATAAGATCATCAATGTAACATTCAACCTGATGATGAATAAGTTCATTAAAGATCTGAGTCATGGCTCACTGGTATGTAGCACTAACATTTTTAAGGTCGAAAGGCATGAGCTTATAGAAAAAGATTTCAATCGGGGTTCAAAATGTAGTGTATCTTTCATCTTCATGGATCATCTTTGTTTGGTTACAACTAGATGAACCATCCATGAAAGATAAGACTGCATGAGATGAGGCAATGTCCACCATTAATTCTGGTATTGGTAGTGAAAATTCATCTTTTGGATATGTCTTATTTATATCCCTAAAATCGATGCATATGCAAATTGGACCATTCTTTTTCTTAACTGGAATGACACTGGCTAACCATATAAGATATTTTTCTTCCCTAATAAAACCAATATCGATCAGTTTTTTAATTTCATAAGTGACCTGTTGTTCAATATCTAATCGCATGCGTCTAGGAGCTTGCTTGATAGGATTAACACTGGGATCTATACTAGTTTGTGGACTTCTACGTCAAGAGATAAATCGAGGATCTCTTCATAACTTCATGTCCTTAAACTCGCTAATGCTAAGTCATTAGTTTGTATCACTCAACAAAGAACCATGCGGACGTGGATTATCTTTAGTTCCTAAGTTGATTTCTTTGAGCTCATCGATGATTGATCTGATCTCCTCTTCAAACTTTAGTAGTGCATCTCTGACTTCAAGATCATTTGGATCATCTGAATTTTTTAAACACACCTCCTCATATGAGTTAGCATGATTTGAAAAGAACCTATCAGATTTCAAATTATCGGTGATGACTAGGTAATGACTGTCATCATCGACTAAACCCACTGTACCGAATCCTAGTCCTGATCTTGATCGAGGATGCCTATTTTGGTTGTCCCATAGCCTTTCAAAGTAGTCTAACCTGTGTTTAGACCAAGTATGTGGGATTAAATCCTTCTTTTCTAAATTAAGAACACAAGTGAATACCAATCAAAATGCAATTGTATTAAATTTTTATATAAATCATCCTCAAGTTCTACATCAGCTTCCTGACTAGAGGATGATGCTCTCAAAAGAACCTTTGAGTTTTCTCATCTGTGGATGACTTAGGGGCTTCCTTAACTACCAAAACATCAACTTTCTAGAAAAAGAGTGGGGTTAGAGCTAAGGTTTCCAATTGACTCCTGATTGTCTCAAATATAGACTTGGATACATTTATGCTTTGCTTTGGAGCCTGGTCTTCATCACTATTATGCTCAAACATCACCTCAAAAGGGATCCATTACTAAGAAGAGCTGGCTGGTGTGCTAACCACATAAGACTCATCCTCTGAACTAGATTCTAAGTCTATGTGGATAGCAGTGTACCCTGGTACGACATACCTTACAGGTGACCAATAAGGAGGCTTTCCACCTCGGGGGCTACCTCTGAACTATCCTCTACCTTTACCTGGTGGAGGTTGAGTCATCCTACCCATATGTTCGAATGGAGTAACGAACGATGGGTGAAATCTAATGTCATGTTCTATATCTTTCCCTGAGTCCATGTATCGCTCTCTTTTATTTTCTTTTTCTGTTTCTTTTCTCTTTTATTTTTCAAATTCTTTTTATTTTTCTTTTCTTTTTCTTTTTGTCCTTCTTGGGGATCTTGACTAGATTTATGAGAATGGACTTGTTGATTTTGGAGAAGGAAATAGGCTACATCCTCATATATCCTGACCTCATGAATTGTGAAGGGATTGCGATCTCCTTTGACGCAGTACTCAATTCCACCTCTCATGAACTTTATGCTCTGATGTAGAGAGCATGGAACTGTGTTGTTCTCATGTATTCATAGTCTTCTAGGCAAAGCATTGAAAGATGTATCTAAGTTTATGATATAAAACTTGGCTTCAGTCTTCCAATCATCAATCTGTAATGGAAACACTATAGAGCCTAAGGCCCTCTCGCCTTGTTCATTAAATCCTTTCAATATCATCCTCTATTTTTGGAGTTTGGAGATGTCATTCCTCAAGTAAGCAAGGGTTCTTAAACTCATAATATTGACTGATGCACCTTGGTCAACCAGAACTTTTGATATCATGTATCTACCAACGTCCACTGTAATGTAAAGAGGGTGATTATGCTTGTTCATTCCTAGAAGAAAGTCTTCATCACTGAATGTAACTCCTAAAATATATTTTGAGTTGTGTGCCTCCTCTTCAGTAGTGGTCAGCTGAGCTAAGCATATCTCTGGATTAAGAAGAGCCTTGACTAAAGATTCTCTCATCTCTTTGGACAAGATAAGGGCATCATATATGCTTAATTTAGATGGCAACTTTCTAAGATGTGTTAGATGTTGTAATCAACTTTGACTTGGTCCTCCACAAGCATATCCATGGGTGGAGCATCCTGTGGAGGGGCTATCTGCTCACTGGAATCAATGACTTGTTTACCCTTATCAAGAGGTGCTATCCTAGGAAGTAGAACTTTACTACTACTCAGGTTGACTTTAGTGACTTCTTGGAATGATGAACTTGTGGAAAGTTCTACCTTCTTATTAGGTATACCTACAGGTTCTCCTATGGGATCCTCAGTGTTGACTCTAAGTCAATCTCAAGAGGTGAACTGATTGATTAAAAGGAAAATCGATTCAATTAGAGAGAATGGATCGAAATGACTAGAATATCATTATTATTTTCTACTTGGAGAGTTAAGAGGAATAAAATCTAAAGTATCGAAGTGGACAAGATGTAAGTGAAAGCTTTCTTCATTGATTTCTTTTAGGTGGAGGTACATGATAGAAATAAAAGTGGGGTAAGGTATTAATGCCCTTGTCCTCGATATAATGCTCTGTGGTAGAAGAGGAGCTAGTGGAGGAAGAAGTAGTAGCTACAACTGTGGATGGAGTGCTGGACTCAGACGGTGGTTGCACTACTGAACTATCTCGGGAAAGTAAGGTGGACTACAATTGCTGCTGTTGGGCTGTCACCTTCTTCAAGTTGTCTCTGGCAACTTGCAAACTTTTCTTGATGTTGGAAGTTTCAGCTTCTTCAAGCACCTACAGAGAGAGTTTTTTTTATTTTAGAAATAACTTTCTTAGAGGTTCATGATAAGGCAATATCCCAACCTTCTTTTGTCTTAAGAGGATCGCAGGTTCCCCAAGAATTACCCTAATAAAACTGAGGGTTGTTTTAGTAAGTATTCCTTGGGGATGACTACGTCATCTGACTTGTAGCTATGCTCAAGCCAATCTATAATTATGATACAATCCTCTAAGACATGACTAATCATGTGGTGGTAGGGGCAATAGTTAGGATCATTACTCTTGCCCACATCCTCTAGTCTCTTGGCTCTCGTAAATGAAAGTCAAGTTTCTTTAAGAGATTCTTAAAGATTTTTTTAACTATCTCCCTCTTAAATTAATATGGCTTATTCAATCTATCAGTAAGAGTAGGTGGGTAATAATTACCTAGCGGGGGATAGGAATACCACTGCTGGGTAGGCTATTGATGTGGTGGGAATGGTTGTTGTGGTTGTGCTGGCGATATGATGAGGTGGTGGCGGTGGCAAGGAAATTATTGAGCTGGGTCTCTCTATTGGACTGCTTCCCTCATCCACTAACACAACTGTCCACGGCTTCTTCTCAACATCTTCTACTTGGGTGAGATGATTGATCGAAAGATAGTGTTTTCCTCTTGTAGGCTAGCTACCTTGTTAATTAGTTTCTCAAATGTTTGGATGGTAAATCCTTTAAGCATGAAGGCGATAGGGCCACGAATATTCTTGAGGAGAATTTCAATGGCATGTTATTTAGACTGTTGCGGCTATTTTTTCATGCTTAGGTTACGCCACCTAAGAATTTAATCAATAAGGGATTCATTGGGAACTTGTGTCACTACAACAAGATTACCTTATTAATCTCACTTTAGAGTGAGTTCTCAACTCTCTCATCATAGATATAAGACTCTTGTAGACACTAAGAGCTCCTTAGTCTTAAGACACTTTTACTGATTAGGTGAACACTTAACCTAAGCCTAGAGACTTAGAAGGGTTAGTCATAGGAATAGGTTATGCCTTAGGGACTTAGGAAAACTTGCCTACCCTATGGCTAAACCCAATCCATGTTTTCCTTCTCAAACCAAACCTCAAATTCAAATTCAATTTCCAAATCCAAATCATAAATTAAATTTTGAGCCAATTGATTGAAGCCCTTGATCAAACCCTTCCTAAGTCCTTTGATTTCATCTTATAGACTTAGCTTTAACCATATCCAAATCAATCCCAATTCTTTTAATTTTCTCAAATATCAATTTAATCTTTCAATCAAACTATCAAAATTCAATCTAAACCCAACTTCAAATGATTAAAGCCCTTGATCAAACCATTTCTAAGCCCTTTGATTTCATCTTATGGACTTAGCCTTAACTAAATTCAAATCAACCCCAATTCAATTGACTTTCTCAAATATCAATCCAATATCAAATCAAATCATAAATCAATTCCAAACCAAATAAATCAATCTCAAATCAAATCTAAGATCAAATTTTCCTCCTAAGTCTTATGAACCACTATATAAGCTTAGCCAAATATCAATCTAAATTATCCCAAACTCAATTGATTCCTTTATAAATCAATTATTCCTTCATTTATATTCACAAATATAAATGAAATCCACCCTCCAATGACCAAAATCAAATCAAACTAAATAGGTCTTCTTTCTTAGCCCTTTTGACCTACACCCATAAACTTGGTCAAATTTGCTTCCAAATCACTCCAAACTCAAGTGATTTTCTCATGAACCATTTATATTTTCATTTATATTCCCAAATATAAATGAAGTATAATTCCAAATAGCCAAACCCAAATCTAAAATTAAGCCAAAATCAAAATCAAGCCTTTTTAGCCAATTGCTTGGACTTGGCCAAATCTTATCCAAACCAACTCAAAATCCACGGGTTTCTTCATGAATAAATCATTCCTTCAATCACTCATCCAAATATAAACATAAATTACAATTTTCAAGCCAAATCAAACCCAAGGTAGCATTTTTGACTTGAAAATTTCAAATGAGCCAAAAATAATTGAACTCTAAATTGATTGATGTTGAATTTATATTTCAATCCTAGGCTCACATATGAGTTCAACTAAACTTGAATCAAGTCAAAACCAAACCAATTGACCCATTTAGGTCCACCTGACCCAAAGTGACCTAAAAGACCTTTTTGAACAAAGATCTAATCCAACCCAAATTAGATTAAACTAAGCCCATCCAAACCTCATATCATGATCAACAATCATCCTAGGTTAATTAATTATCTTAAATTAGATCAAACCAAGTCAACCTAGTCCTTTGACCAAGTCAACCTTTAGCCCAAATGAAACCTAAACTAGCCAAATTACACCATAAACCAAATTGATGGCAACCAATGACTCAAGTTCATTCCAAATTGATTATTGAACTTGTCCAAAGCCATAATTGAGCCCAATTTGACCAATTGGTCAACCTAACCCAACTGAGCCCAAATTGACCTAAAGGATCAAATTGGCCAAAATTAAAATTAAATCCAAATTGATTAAAACCAAAGCCTACAATCATTTTTAATTAACCAATTGAGCTTGAACTAACACCCAAGCCATTTTGGCTAACTAAGTCAAATTAGTCAACTTGACTCATTTGCCTATATAAATCCAAAAGAGCCAAAATCAAATTCAAAGAATTAAACCAAAATAACAAATACACTCAAATAGTCATGTGAACTTGAACCCTTGGTTTGACCCAATTTGACCAGTTGGTCAACTTGACCCAACCTAACCAATTTTTTTTCTAAATAGGTCAAATTAAGATAAATCAAACCAATTGAACTCCAAATCACTTGAATCTTTGACTAACCTACTTTTGACTCATTTAAAATCTATCAAAATAAAATTCATAATCAAATGACTAATTTTTCCTTGGGTTTAGGGCATCCCATGAGATAAGACACTTGCACTTTTGGTCATTTCCTTCCCTTGACCACTTGGCACCCATTCATTGGTCTACTTAGGCACCAAGGACCCTCGCTAACCTATCCCAAGGGTGGTTGGGTCAGCCATGATTCATAGGGAGGTGAAATTACCTCCCCATTCCCATTGTAGTACTTTGCATCAAGGAGACCACTTCCTTTACCATGGAAACCACCTCCCACCCTTCCTCCACACATGAGAGGGAGTGATTCTCTGCCAGCCCCGACCTCCCCATCATAACCATTGATACAAAAAGCCAAAATATCCATTACCATCTTCCAAATGAGGTGTATCCCCCCTCATTCTCACTCAAATGAAACACTCACCTCGATTCAACCCAACATACTCTCCTTCCAGAGCCTTTTCCACTTTTTTCTCAGCTCTCTCTCTCTCTCTCTCTCTCTCTCTCTCTCTCTCAGTTTTATGTGAAACTGAAATAGGGAAGGATACTAGTGATAGTCATTTCCTCATTTTGTAACCAAAGTCCATTAACTTTGCACACACCATCCTTGACCTACGAGCGAAATGAATCTCCTTCCTCACTTGAGGTGGGACTTTGACCAAGGCCAATCACTTATGAATCGTGGGTTGATCTTTTAAGTGATATACACCAAATCAAAGCTCATGCGGCTCAATAGGGCTTCATTTTTATCAAACGAAGCTTTCTCAATCATTGGAATTGTCGGTCATAAGCCCCGGTGAGGTATGCCATTGAAACAAAGCTTATGCTTAAAATAAGTTGGTCCTTTGTGAAGAAAATTTGTATGGCATGTGATTTCCACTATTAGATGTGTTTTTTATGCTTCCCCGAAGGTGTGGGATTGATTTGATCATGGTATACTCGTGAGCTTCGGATCAGCGGCGATTCGATCTCCGTCTTTCGCAACTCGAGAGGAGACAAATCACAGACCATCCTTTTCGTGTGATCAGAACATACATTAGATCATCACAGATCCGTGATTTACTCCTTTAATTTAATCATGGTCATCCGATCCCATGTGAAAATGCATTACGCCTCTGTTCGCATTAGCATTTGACGTGACAACTAAAATAACTAATCCTGTTGCGCCACGTGGAAAGCACACCACGTCAGCTACCACATGGCGTCGACAGGATTAGGGGGTTAATTAGGTTAATTAATTCATTTTTAATATTGAAACTTCCAAAATTCATAACTAATTACAAAAAAATCCAAAAAAATAAATGATGGCTCATTTTAAAGATATTTTAAAGGGGAATCCATTAAAATTATTTTTAATTAATTTTGAATAGTAATTTATATTTAATTAAGATTTAATTAAAAAATTAATTATCCTAATTATTCTCTAATTAATTATCTAATTAATTTCAAACTTTTCAGAGATGTTTAGTGGAATGACCTCTGCCACCCCTATTTTCTTTGGATTTATTGGATAATTAATTAAGAAAATCAATGGATTAAGCCTTAACTACTCTCATATCTTAATTAATGATAATCAAGCAAATGAATATTGGATTAATTAATTAATTAATTAAGCTTAATGTCCTCTGTTAACAGTGGAGAAACTTAAGGAAATGGATTGAGACGCCTCTTCCAATCCTTTCTTTAAATCATCTTCATCCCTTCTTTAAAAATTACTTAATTAAAAACCATTAATTAAATAATTAACAAAATCAATCAAAATCAAAATCATATCTAAACTTTAATTAACTATATGAAAGGATTTAGTGATTGAAACTTAGGCTTCCTTCTTTGTCTCTTTCCCTAAGTCCATTTTATATTGTTGATTAAGGATAATTAAAATTTAATTAGATAATTAATGAACTTAATTAATTTGTTTGAATATGTTTTCCTTGATTAACTCTTGGGTAGCTCTTTAGGTGTTCAATAACCCAAAGGAGCTAATGAAATTATGGTTAGCTCACATGTGTGAGAAAATCACAAGAGTAATTAAGCGAGCTCCTTAAGCTTAATTAATTAATAATTATGAGCTAATTGCATTAGGCCCCTTTCATTTCATAGGAGCATTACCATTCACTTTCTATGTGGTTGTATATCATATTAGCTTATAATTATTTAATTGATTAACTTAAGGTGATATATGTAAGGGTTAATTAATTAATTTAATCCATGCTTAACTTATAAATTCATAAAATCAACCTAATTACTTTTCATTGAATCAAATTAACTCACACATATGGGAATGGGATTAGGACTAGTAAACCTCTTTCACATTTCATAAATCAAATCAAACATAAAATCAAAGATAGCTTTAAGAAACTTTGGTTTTTTTAAATATGCTTATTTAATGTGATTGTCCTTAGGAATAGTTGGATTGAATGAGATTGTATGCTTATGTTTCTTTACTTCTCTCCAATCTTATTAAAATGTTGTATGCCACTTGTAGTCATGCATTCATTTCTTTCAAAAATTAATTAACTAAAATAATTTTCTTTATGTCAAATTTGCATGTGTTGACTTAATTAAAAATCTGTGTGGCTATTATCACTACTAAATCTCAAACATATTTTCAAAAGCTTCTTAATGAATAATAATATGTGTTATGACTTTAGTTATATATGTATAGGAAGCGCATGTTAATATAAACTTAGTGTATGAAATAAAGTTTCTTTCTTATATTCATATGTTGATTTGCATAAGAATGTTAGTGGGTATATTAGTCTAGACATCCCAGGGACACACGGCTTTAAGTAGCCCTAAGGAGGATCCTACCTCACTCCCTTGGTGCATAACAATGATGACGTACTTGCTTAATTTCATTCTTATGCATCTTTGACAATAGAATTTAGATAAAGCTTTAATTTATCTACATAAATATATCAATTAAATTGAATCCAACTTTTGTATAGTTTTCATTTCTATAGTTGCTTGCACATTCATATATATATATATATATATATATATATATATAAGAATAGAGGGTATATTAGTCTAGACATCTCAGGGATGCACGACTTTAAGTAGCCCAGGAGGTTCCACCTCACTCCCTTAGTGCAAATATTGTATTATTATGTGTGTATTGTGTGTGTGTGTGTGTGTGTGTGTGTGTGTAAAACTAGTGGATAAAATCATAATTTAATCAAATCAATTCTACTTTGTGATTCCATTCTTGTAGTTGCTTATACATTCATATGTATATAAGAGTAGTGGGTATATTAGTCTAGACTTCTCATGGACACACAGTTTTAAGTAGCCCTAAGGAGGTTCCTACCTCACTCCCTTGGTGTAGAACAATGGTGATGTACTTGCCTAAAACTTTTATACATTTGTGTGTACATTTCACTAATGAATGAAAATCCCCCCTTTTTTATTAAAATGACATGCATTCGCATTTTGTTCAAGTGTTTGGATTGATTAGTCTTATAATTTGAAGTTCTTTTTGTATGCTTTTGTATAAGAATTTTGATAGAGCTTTAAAATAATATGACAAAATAATTCAACTAAATGAAACATCAATTCCAAATACATTTGCTTACATTAATCATCAAGTATGCTAAAATATAAATTGCATGTATAGGTATGTTTAGGACTTAACCATATGCATGCTATATATGATAAAAAGAAATAAACAAACATGTGTCATATGATGGTAGTTCATTTCAATTAATCTTGAGATGTCTTTCTTATTGAATGAGTTTATTTAAAATGAATCTAAACTTAGGACTAATTAAAATACATATTAAGCCATTCACTATAGAGAATTGTTTAATTAATTAGCTTTAGAAATGACTTAAGGTAGGGATATGATCCTCTCTTTTCTTCTCTTTATAATACTTAGTTGTTTAGTGTAGGTCAAATGAAATAAAAGAAAATACTAAATAAAATTTCACAAATCAATTAAACCACTTAAAGTTAAACCACCCTTTATAATTAAATGTCTTTCACACTTAGAGAATGATAACTCTAAAGCCTAATTAGAACATACCACACAAGCCTTAATACACACACATTAGATTAAATCACCACTTTTAGTTTTATGTTAGGGCGGTGCATGATTTGAAGTATGTTTATTTTATGATGTATTTTTGTAGAATGGATATTAGGGTGTATGGTTCGTATATTGAATGTTAGGCTATTATTAGCCTAATTATATTTTATGTAGGAGATTATGCTTAAGGGGTGCTTAAAATTAATATAAATGCTCTATTTTGTAGGTTGCTTAACCCTAGCATAATCTAAATTAGGACAGGTGGACTTGGTTACCCATGTGCAGGGTGCTAATTCCAAATCATACATGTAACTACTTGGGTTGTATGGTGTGTTTAGCTAACACTTTTTTTACAGGTGTAGTTAGATTTACTTTTCTTATTTTAACGTAATTATGCATTAGGAATTAAGATTAGTGTTATGGGAGATTAGGATGAGTGGTGGCTAGAAGGCTTTGTCCTTGGAGGCCCCATGATGCCTTTGATCAAGCATATCCAAGCCAAATCAAAGAAGCAAAGAGGAGGAAAGAATACATGAAGATTTGAAGAAGATAAAGACCCCCATAGCATGTATTCATCCTTAATTGTAATTATTCTTTTGTAATCCGGGTTGTATAAGGGTAGAGCTCGGCTACCAATTTTTCTTTTCGGGTTGCACGGTGGCACCCGACCGCACTGACCTTTTATTCTTTTGTGCTAGCTTTATATGTTTGATGATTTGATTATATTGTGTACCAGAAATAGCATGCCTATTATAGTTTCCTTCTATATTGATGCTTTAATGTGTAGCCTAGATGTGATTAGGCTCTTAGGAAAAAATAAATTTTTTACTCAACTACAACTCATAATTAAACTTCTAAATAACTCATAACCTCACATAAATCTAGGCATTAAATCAAGATAATTAAAGATTTAGCAACCCCTTAGCTAAATGTTGTATGTTCCACATCATGCATGCATATTCTTTCTCTCTTGAAAATAGGGGATTTCCATCCTTGCATGATAGGAAAATGCTTGACCTGTGAGGGCATCCCATGTGGTGGAAAACACCCATTCTTGTTGATTTAGTCAATAACCTACTTCATCATACATTTAGGCATACAAAAATCTCAAAGCCTTTGTCAAAATGAAGTGTCAAATACAAATAAAATTTGAAAAGATTTGCATTAGACTAAGTCATTACTCATACCACTCATGCTCTAGTCTTTTTAGGGAGTGGTTTTAAAAACTTTAGTCTCTTTCTAAATAACAATCTAACTTTATCTTGTAAAACATTGGTAAACCATATGTCCACCATTTGGTGCTATGTTTAAATCATGCCCCATTTTTGGATTCTATGAGGGCAAGTTTAATACATCATGGAAAGTAGTTCCTTAAGAATACTCTCTTAAATAAACATTTAAATAAACCACTTTATTCATCTATGGAAATAGAAAAATATTTAGTATATTCAAGACCCATCATGCCTTATCTTTATTGGATTAGGTCCATTGTATGGTGATTTCTATCTTACAAGATAGTGCACCATTCCTTAATGTCATACATGATCTCAAAACCAAAACCTGGATGCATGGTGTCCCCATACACTATCAAAAGAAACAAATCCTAAGTCACTCTTTGATGAGCTCCTAAACCTCTTGATGCGAGAGGTGCTCCAACTAAGCAAGTCCCTCAATCTTGGGTAGTTCATACCAATCAAATGCAACTACTCTTGACCAAAAAAATCTAAACAATAAGTGTCACTACCCATTAACTACAAATATATTAATATGTTGATGCAGGTTCCCATTGCCATCAAAGATTTTGAAGGAAGGCAGCACAAAACCCCTAGGGTATTGAACTACATCAAAATTTTTTGAGTATGGTCTACCCTTTGGAATCTATGAGCTCCATCGGGCTTGGGCCATCGTTTCCATCACCTGCTACTCTACCATATGCTTGATATTCTTCTCATGCATGGAGGTGTCATCTATAACCTTCCTATGTAAACTATTAGTGTCATCCTCTGTGAGAGTGCACCTAGGATGCTCTAAGGTATGTACCAACTTTGGACGGTCAACTGTCATGGGAGAGGGCTATTTGGGGCCAGTTACTTCTTTGAAACTTCATATCAACTCCTCAATATTCTTCCCCATCATATCAATGTGATCATCTCTTTGTCTGAGGTGGAGGAGGTGGTGCTGAGTTGAGTGAGAAGTGTCACCATCCTCGAGCATGACACCTTCCTAGGTAGTCTGATCATTCTATAAGGATCCCTAAGTGTCAACCATGTGGACCTCGGCTATGTCATCCAACATGTCATCCTCATCGGGATCGAAGATGACTCTATCCTCATCCTAGTATGAGTGGTCACTCCTAAAAATATACCTTTTCTCGACAAAATAGTATGCTAATATGTCATCTAGTAACCGATCTACTTTTCCTGGCTGGGTTGGGATGAATACCCACTGACTGCTAGCTGTAGGACTATGCTCCTCTACCCCTATGCAACCAACACTACCTACTATCAAGATGTCCTCACTGGGAGAATCAACTATCATGGGGATCATATCTATGTCCACTCCCCTCTTTATCTATGTATGTTGCAGTGTAGGTGGTGCAATGATGACTCTCTTAGGTCGCTACTCCTTCATGATCATAGCTAAGGTAGGGGATCGAGCAGAGGAGCTAAATCTCACCTCAATAGGTGGAACAAATGGAGCAGGATCCTTGGGTCATAGCCGAATCTCTAGAGAGAAAGGTCTCTCTCTGGATGGGGGCTATTGAGCTTTGGCAGGAGTGATAGATGGTGTGAGCTGAACTGGTGATGGTGGATGGTGAAGGGAGTGGTGTGATGGCAACACCGACTGCCCCTCAACTAGGGATCTCTATTTGTGATAACTGCACCGGTAAGAATAATCATATCTAAATGATCAATATCGATCAAGAAAATCCATCAAGGTGGAGGTTTATTGATTGCGACATACTATCATTCTCTCCTACACGGATGAATCCCTCTCTCTCTCTCTCTCTCTCTCTCTCTCTCTCTCTCTCTCTCTCTCTATGAATCTGACATTTAACACTCCTAGGGATCACACATCATAAATTAAACAAGGTACCAAACTTTAAGCTTGTTACTTGGCATAAAGTCAATGCACATGGGCCTCCTATACTCCCTAGCTAGTGTCTCATGGTATGCTGGTGGTGGAGGAGAAGCAGCGATCTATTGGTAGTCTTCCTCTCCATCTAAGACCGGGATGTGGCTTAACTTATTACCACTCATAAGTGGAGAGACCTCATGGGGAGAACCCTCCTCACCTATATGGGAACCAGCATTAAGTTCTTTGGCTGCTCACTCGTGACCCTCCTTAATCTTCTCATTTCTATTGTGGCATTAGGTGTGAGTGAGCAGTATAGAGTGAGAACTGGAACCTACCTCAAAAGTGGAGGAGACTATCTCAAAAGCTAAGACAGCCTTCCCCTTTTGGGTGACCAATGAGGAGGTAGCAGCTCTCACTTGAGCTATGCTAGAGGAAATTGAACAGGCAGGTACTAAAACTGACACTGAACAGGGTGTGAGAACCATTGTGGCCTTCCTCTTCAGTGAGGGAAACTCAAAGTCATATAGGATGTCCAGTAGATGGGTGCATCCCACCACCTCCTCTAACATACTACTGGTTGTGAGGACTTCCCCCAAGTAATGACCCCCTCAAAACCCATGAAATAAATCAAGTGTGTGACATCAATCATGGTGAGATTGACCTGATCCAAGGCCAGATCTACACTAGAAGGTAAAGAAAAGATGAACTTGCTAGGAGCCATGATCATCTTGGTTGACTAATATGAAATCATTATATTTGTGGAAATATAATGGAGTCAGACCCTTGCCTTGATATTTTCCTTCAATCATTGACTTCTATATTTAATTTGGAATTTGAACCCACACTTAACAAATTTAGGTATTCTAAGTGGGGTTCATTGAATTTTGGAGAGATTTTTGATATTAAGAGGAGAGACTTTGCCATAATATTTTGGTTTAGAACCCATACTCAACCACTTTAAGTGGGTTGGGTGGGTTCAAATATTTAGAGAGATTTTTAAAGGTATTTGTATCTGTATCTTGTTTGAAAATTTTTTATTTAGAAAACCTTTACTTAACAAATTTAGGTATGCTAAGAAGAGGTTTTGATTACATGTTTTGAAAATTTTGTGAAAGTATATTTGCTTGTGATGATTGGTTATGTGTGTGATATATATTGATTTGAAATGAGGCTTCTTACTTAACAAATTTGGTATGTAAGTAGAGAAAAAATGTGTTTGATATGTGTTTGAAAATGAGGCTCTCACTTAACAAATTTGGTATGTTAGGTGAGAGCCAACTGTGGTTATGTTTTATGTTTTATTTACTTTTAAAAATGAGATTCTTACTTAACAAATTTGGTATGTTAAGTAAGAGACCAAATGTGGTTATGATGAGATTCTCACTTAAGAAATTTGGTATGTTATGTGGGAGCCAAATGTAATATGATTTGTGTTTTGAAAATGAGACTTCTCACTTAACAAATTTGCATGTTAAGTGGGAGTCAAATGTGATTATGATTTGAAAACGGGATTCTCACTTAACAAATTTGGTATGTTAAGTGGAAATCAAATGTGATATGTTTTGATTTTTTAAAATGAGACTCACACTTAACAAATTTGGTATTGTAAGTGGGAGTCAAATGTGATTATGATTGAAAATGAGATTCTCACTTAACAAATTTGGTGTGTTAAGTGGGAATCAAATGTGATATGATTTGAAAATGGGATTCTTACTTAATGAATTTGGTATGTTAAGTAGGAATCAAATGTGATATGATTTGAAAATGGATTCTTACTTAACAATTTTGGTGTGTTAAGTGGGAATCAAATATAATATAATTTGAAAATGAGATTCTTACTTAACAAATTTGGTATGTTAAGTAGGAATCAAATGTGATATGGTTTGAAAATGGGATTCTTACTTAACAAATTTGGTATGTTAAGTAGGAATCAAATACAATATGATTTGAAATGAGATTCTTACTTAACAAATTTGGTATGTTAAGTAGGAATCAAATGTGATATGATTTGAAAATTAGATTCTTACTTAACAAATTTGGTTTGTTAAGTAAGAATCAAATGTGACATGACTTGAAAAAAAAAAGAATTCTTACTTAACAAATTTGGTATGTTAAGTAGGAATCAAATGTGATTATGATTTGTTTAAAGAGGGAAATCCATTTAACAAATTTGGGTATGTTAGATAAAGTTCAATTTATTTTTGTGAATTTTGGGAATGGGACCCTCATTTGACAAATTTGGGTATGTCAAATGGAGTCCAAAATATGTCTTGATTTTATTTATGTGATTTTCTTGCTTTTGAAAAGATGGAAACTTCAACTCTACCATATGTAAAATATGTTAAGTAAAGTTTCAATTTTATGCTATAATTTTATTTGAAGATAAGATCTTCATTCAAAAAATTTGAGCATGTTGAATGAAGGTGGTTATCTTCAAAAGTATACTTTTGAAAAAGAGAGAAACTCTAACTCTAGCATATATGAAATATGTTAAGTGGAGTTTCAATTTTATGTTATAATTTTATTTGAAATAGATCTTGTGGTGAAAATTTTCTATACGGAATCGCCTTCAAATCTATTAGGAGAAATGAAGAGCTGAGAATATAAAAATACATCTTTTTAGGATGTCATGCACATTCGTAGATGTACTTATTCAAGTTATCGAGTACATCATCAAGGAATAGTGTACTATCTCAAAAGATAGAAGTCACTACCCTTTAATGGACCAAATCACCTCAATAATGACTCCTAAGGATGATGGGTCTGCATATATACCAAAGATTCTTCCCCTACTTTACATGGAAAAGTAAAGCAAGGTTTATTTTAAACTGGGTTTGTTAAGTTCCCTACAAGAACAAGCCCCCATAGTTAATTACATCCTAAGGAATAGAGATTTTTTAAGAAAACTCTCGATTAAGATAAATGATCATTGTCTTTGAAGATTTCAATAGGAAAGGATTATCAATCGATTGATTTTATTTTGAAGATCAAATGGGATTGATCAAAGAGGGGGAGTTATTATCAAAGCCAAAATGGAAGATAAGTAGGAGATTCTCACGATGCTAGGAAACCTAGCGAGCATCTCAAACTATCCTACGATTGGGCTTTACATTTTTGAAATTGATTTAGTTTATTTAAGTTATATTTTTATTAGAAATTCAGGACTTATTATTCCTTAACATAATATTAAGGAAATGCCTAAGAGGTGAGGAATTATGCTTATGACCCACAAAGGGGAGAAGCAACCGCAAAACCTAAATTTATGGAGCTTTGGTGAGGGCCAAAGGCCAACCTAAATCTAAGGTGAAAATGGGTATTTGGTTTATCTCCACAAGAGAGGACAAACCATCGATAGTTTGGACTTACAATCGCCTGAAGATGGTCGCCAACTAGCTCCTCCTATGATTTTAAATACATGTAGGCAAGTCTTTATGCTTATGCAAGATAGCTAGGTTATTATTCATTTAGAAAGAGACTAAGTCCTTAAACTCACTCCCTAAAGAGACTAGATCCTGTAAAGGGACATGCTTCAAATCACCTAAATATAATGCAATTCAAATTTCATTTTATTTTCATTTTGGATAATTATTTTCGGAATAGGATTCATATATATAATGCATGAGAAAGAAAGTTATTGGCATGAGAAGGGAGGAGGTGAGTTTCCACCATGGCTCTCAAAGGTCAAGTCAAGTTTCTCTGGAAAAGCTAGAAGCCTTCTAATCAAGAGTGAAATAAGATGTTGTTGCTCATGATATTACAAAAGAAATGTTCATCCAGCTAAGGGGTTGCTAATTCTTTTATCATGATTTTAAACCTAAGCTTTAGATGAGGTTATGAGTTCTTTATTTTTAATTTGAGTTATTAAGTTGGGTAAAAGATTTATTTTTTCCTAAAGAGCCTAATCCACATCTAGGTCATACATAAAGCAAGGAAGAAACTAGAAAAAGTATGTTACTTAATGCAAAAGCTAAACAAATCATTAACCAATTCATAAAGCTAATCGTAAAAAAAATAAAAGGCTATTATGGTCGAGCACCACCGCACAAACCCGAAAATATGAAATGTGGGTAGTTGAGCTCTACCCTTATACAACCCGGATTACAAATGAATTAAATTACAATTATGTAAGGAATTCATTGTTATGGGGGTCTTCAAGCTTCATTTCTTCTTTCTTCTTTTCTTCTTCTTTCTTCTTTGGTTCCTTCTTTTGAATGGTTGGGAGGTAGGTGCTCCAAGGCTTCACATGATACATAAGATAGGATCTTATGACCAACACTCATCCTAATCCCCATAACAATCATTCTAAAATTATAATTGCATAAATTTACATGAAAAGGAAAAAAGGAATGGAAATATAACTATCAGCTGCAAAACAAATGTTAGCTAAAATAAATCACACAAATCCTAAGCATGTATATTGGACTTATCACCCCACACATGGGTGACTAAGTCCACCTCATATTGGATTATGCTTAGAGGTATAAAGCACCTACAACCAAAAGTATTTATTTTTATTTATGATAGCACCCTTAAGCATAATCCCCAAAAAAGAATAGTTAGACTAAGAGCATCCTACCATTCATTCTACTAGCATACACTCCATCTAGTCTATATATATCACAAAATAAAATAAAACATCAAACATCACCCACAACCTAAAGCTAGAAGTGGTGACTTAGGCTAATGTATGTGTACTTTGAAGGTTTGTGTGGTATGCTTAGCTATGTCTTTAGGTTCAAATTTTCTAAGTGTGAAAATATGTTCAACTTAGAGGAGAGTTTCATTTAAGTTGTTTAATTATTTTGGGTTGATTTTATTTCATGTTTTGATTAAGTTCAAGTGAATCCTATAATTAATTACTAATTTGTGAAGAGAGGGAAAAGAGGAAGACTTCTCTTCCCTTCCCTAACATAAGTAACTTCTAAAGTAATTTACATTTAAATTTTGTTTAGGTGAATATTTTGATTAAATATTTTAATAAATCTTAAGTTTAAATGAACTCTAAATAAACCTATTCAAAAAGAAAGGCATTTTAAGCTTAAATAAAATGAATCAAAATTCACATAACACACATTACTTCATTTCTTTCCCAACATGTATAGCATGCATATGAATGAGTCCTAAGCATATCTATACATACAAATGAGAGTATTCAACATACTTTATGATGTATGCTAAGTAATCCATTTAAGAAAATTTGGAAGTTGAATATGCATGATTTTTCTTAAGTAGAAAGAGGTTCTTAATCCAAATTTTCACATACACACATGAAAGTAAGAAAAGAATAAATTAGTACAGCGCTAGTGTTAACCAAAGGTGTAAGGTACAAGACCTACTTAGGACTTAAAACTCAAACCTCGGTTGTCTAGATTAATATACCACTTTCCTTAAATACAAACATGTGTATAAAAGAAATGAAATGGAAAAGAAGAATGCAAAAGTTGCATTAATAGATTCATTTTATTTATGAAATAGCCCCTCTTAGATGATAGCATAGGGATGAATAGAATATATAACTAGGTGAGTATTAGTCTTTTTCAAATGAACCATATATCTCACCAAATTCCTATTCAAGGTTATACCAACATAAGAGAGAAAGGAAACCTATGCTAAGCATACCTTTATAATCTTCCACATGCAAACTCATAATTAAAATATAAGTAGCATACTTTCAAATTTGATATTTGATTTATGTATTTTGAAAATAATTTGGATTTAGTAGTGATAATAGCCACTCATATTTCTACTTTAGCCAACACATGCAATATTTGACATAAAATAAATAATTTCATTTTAAATTGGAATTTGAAAAATATGAAGGTGTGAAACTATATGACATACAAATTTAACATGTTGGGGAAAGACTCAAAGTAATGAAAGCATGTAAACAAATTCACTTCACTTAAATCCTAAAGACATTCTTATGGAATAAGAAAGATAAAAATAAATCAAAGTGAATTCAATGTGATTTTTGTTTAGTTTGGAGTTTGAATTAATTTTGAAAAGGTGAGATGAGTTTACTGTTCCTAACCCATTCTCACATGTGTTTTATATTTTTTTAAATTTTTAGATGATTAGATTCATTTTTTAAGCATTGATTAGGTTAAGGTATGAATTAAGTAAATTAACCTTACACACCCTTAGAATAATTAATCAAATAATTATGAGCCAATGAGATGACATAAAAACTCATAAAGAATTTAAATTTGCAATGCACCTAATAAGAAAAAGGCCTAATGCAATTTGGCTCACAATTAAAGGTTAATTAAGTTAAGGGGTTTAGCTTAAGTAATTTCAAAACACCCTTTCATACATATGAATTGGGTTTTGATTTCATTAATTGAACTTAGCTACTAAACACCTAAGCATCTACCCAAAGTAAATTAATTAAGTTTTGGAACTTTTTTGGAAATTAATTAAGAAGATAATTAATGAATTAACTCTTAATTAAGAGAAGATTAAGGAAAGAAAAAGGTGATTTGGGAATAGCTTAGGGAAAATGTCCCAAAATTATTCCATAAACATCCTACTTATTGGATCTGACCTTAATCAACTCTAATCATGGATTTAAATAACTAATCACACCTTACTTATCCTTAATTAAATTAAGGGAGTAATTAAGAAATCCATATTCAAATCTCTTGATTAAGCCTTCAATAAATCCAAAGAAAATTAGGAGAGGTAGAAGTCATCCCTTGAAATATACCCAAGAAGTTTGGGATTAATCAGAGGCTTAATTAAAAGATAATTAGCAAAATGAAGTTTTCAATAAAACCCAAAATCAGAGGAAATCATAATTCAAAACCCATTGAAATTAATTTTAAAATATTCTAGGTTGAATTATCTTTCCATAGGATTTTATTTTATTTTTTTAATTTTATTGAGAGAGTTATGAATTTTAGAAGATCCCTAGATTAATTAGAATTAATTAAAGCATTTTAACTAATCCTCGCTCCGTGGATTGTGGTGGCGGTCGTGCACTTTACATGCATCATCTTGAGCACTTAAGTGTCAAATCCAAAAGGTGGCTTGACGGTGGACACACTTTGATCTCTGCCATTTGATCAAAGATCAGATGGCCAGAGATCTCCCCGCAGTTTTAAAAGGGATAAAAGAAATCTAAATGTGGGAATTGTCTCGATCGTCCATCCAAAATGCGCGGATGGATGGCTGAGATCTCTCAAGTTCTTCCCCCTTGATCAACAAAGGCCATCCATGATCTAGGGGAAGATCTGAGCTCGATTGAGGTTAGATTCAAACAAGACTTAACCGACACCATCTAAAGCCAAAGAGAGGCACATCCATTGGTGGGATTTACTTGAATTGAAAATTCTCTTCACAAAGGACCAACACCTCCTATGATAGGTGGTCAAAAAGTCCCATACCTCGCTAGAGGTGATCACTGGCACTCGATTCCCTTGGAGGAGCTTCATTTGGTTGAGACGAAGCTGTGTTCAAAGAATGAGTTCTTAAGGTTATGTGAATTGCTTTATGGACCAACTCCCCTTGCTCCCCTTTACGACTTTGATCCAATTCAACTTCTCTTTATTGTGGGAACTCTAATAGAAGCTTGGGTGCACACAACTTAGCTCCCTGATGAAGTATGCAAATGCAATTGAAGTGGATTTGAGTGAAGATGAAGTTTAGAAATGATAGGAGCTCCCTTATTTTCTAAGGAAGAAAATAGAGAAAGCTTGATTTCAATTCCCTCCTAGGAAGCTTAGGAATTCTCTCTGATGGCTACTAACACTCTCTAGGGCTTAGTCGAATTAAGGAATGATAATTTAAAATTCAATTAGGGGGAGTATATCTCCCCCTTGAAGGATCGAACGGCCACAAGCCATTTTTCCATTTTGATCCAATTTATCACAATGGGAGGGTTATTTGATTAGTTAGATGTGTACACATGGTCAGTTTGAGGCCTTGAGTGGAATGTCAACTTCTCATGTGCTTGAAATTGAGTGAGAGATGGATTTTGAATTAGCCATTTTGACCCATGGGGTTGGGTTTGGTCTTGGGACCAATTGGGCTGACCCAAACCCATTGGGTTGGGTGCACCACTCTTCATTAGGTCCCCTTGAGCTATTAGAAAAGCCTCAAGTGGATATGAAGAGGGTATGACCAAATAACCCATGAATTAAGCCAAAATTTGTTCTATGGCCTAGGGGTAGAATGGTCATTTTATTGAATTTTCAATGTGGATATGTTGGGTATGTTGAGAAACTAGGTTTGGTCAAGTTTCATGAGATTTAGAATTCATTTGATATGGTTTGGCTCATGTTGACCCAATTAGGTCAAAATGGGTCAACTTGGGTCAAGTTGACCAATTGGTCAAATTGGGTCAAACCAAGGGTTAGGCCAAATTCATATGACCATTTGAAATATTTTGGCGGCTTTGGTTTGATTCAATTTAGTATAGTTTTGAATTTGGCCCATATGACTTCATTTAGGTTAAATGGGTTAAGTTGACCTATTTGACCCATTTGATCTATTTGGGCTAGGTCAAGGGTAGATTTAGGTTTTGTTAGTCATATGGAATGGATTGATATCTTTGTTTCCAATTAATTTTAGTTATGTTCAAATTTGGCTCACATGACCCCAGGTCATGTTGGGTCTAAGGTCAATTTGGGTTATGTCTAGTTATGGTGAGGCTTTGGTCAAGTTCAACAAGTGATTTGGAATGAACTTGACCCATTAGTTTCAATCAATTTGGCTTAGATCAAGTTTTGATACATTTTGACCCTTTAGGTTAAGTTGGGTCAACTTGGGTCAAGTGGCCAATTGGGCTAGGTTAGGCTCAAATGTTGGCTTGGTCAAGTTCAAACGTAGGTCATGAGTGAACTTAGACTAATGGTTTCAATCAATTTGTCCTATGGTGAAATTTAACTATGTTAGATTTCATTTTGGGCTAAGTGTTGACTTGGTCAACCCTTAGGTTTGACCCAATTTGATTGATTGATCATCCCATGATGATTGTTGATCATGATGAGAGGCATCGGTGAGTTTGGTTCAATCCAATTTGGTTAGGATTAGAATTTGGCTCATAAGGGTACTTTAGGTCACTTTGGGTCAAGTGAGCCTAAGTAAGTCAAATGGCTTGGTCAAAGCTTGATTTGAACTTGATTGATCTTGTATATGGACTTATGATTGAAATATAAATCCATTTATAAGTGGTTTGAAGTCAAATGGGTTTTGATCCATTTGATAATTTCATATTCAAAGGAAGAATATGAAGGGATGTTGGCTTTGATTTTTGACTTGGGTATTGATTGAGTGATTGGAGTTTGTATTTATATATGGACTTATGATTGTAGGTTTGATTGAATCATGAGAGAAAATCAAGAGTTTGGCTTGATTTGAAGTTGATTTGGCTAAGTTCAAGATTTTGACTTGAAAGGCTTAGGTTAGATTTTGAGTAGATTTGAGTTTGATTTTTGGAATTGGTTTTGATTGTTTGAATTTATATTTCATTTATATATGTGAATATAAATGAGAATATAAATTGATCATGAGAAAATTTCAAGCATTTGAAGTGGTTTAATCATGATTTGGGCTAAGTCCATTAAGAAGGATTTTTTAAAGGACTTAAGAAAATTTTGGAGTTTGAAGTTTGAATTTTTGAATTTGGTTTGATTGGTTTATATTTATATTTCATTTATATATGTGAATATAAATGAGGATATAAATGAATTTTGAGAAAATTCCTTGAGTTTGAATTGATTTGATGATGATTTAGAATATGTCCTTTAATGAAAAATTAAAAGACTTGGGAAATTTTTAGATTGGAATTTAATTGGAGGGTTTGATTTGATTGATTTATATTTATATTTCATTTATATATGTGAATATAAATTAGAATATAAATGAGTTTTGAAAAAATCCCATAAGTTTGAATTGATTTGATCAAGGTTTAGGGTTGATTTTGGCTAAGTCCATTAATGGAAAATTAAGGAGCTTAAAAATATTTTATGAATTGATTTTTAATTTTGAGCTTAGTTTGATTGATTTGAATTTATACTTCATTTATATATGAGAAATTCTCAAAGATTTGATATGGTTTTGATCATGATTTTGGCTAAGTCCTTAAGGGAAGATTTAAGGACAAAATTTGGACTTAGGAATTTTTGATGGATTTTGATCATGGGTTTCAATCATGGATTTCAATCATGGAGTTTATTTGAGTTTGGAGAAAATTAATTAAGATTAATTTGGAGTTTTACTTGAAAGAAGGAAAGTGAGGAATGGTTTAAGCTAAGGGTAGGCAAATTTTCTAACACCCCTAAAGCATGACCTATTCCTATGGCTAACTCTTCTAAGTCTCTAGGGCTAAGTTGAGTGTCCACATAATCACTAGATGTGTCTTAAGACTAAGGAACTCTTAAAGTCTTAAAGAAGTCCTATGTCTAAGATGGAGGGGTTGAGAGCTCATTCTAAAAATGAGCTCACCAGATCTTCATTCAACAAATTTAGATATATTGAATAGAGATAACTATTTTTAAAAAGATGCTTTTGAAAAAATGATTTTAATTTTAATTTTGAAAAGAACCTCCATGTAACAATCACAAAGGTTATTAGATGAGGTTTAGTTATATGAGGTTTGTGCTTTTTGAAAATTTCTTATGAATATTGTGTAAGATCTTTTGTTATGTGAGTTTGAAAAAGTTCTTTCAAAGTGACATTTTGCAAAAGAGTTCATTTTCTTAGATATTGGAATGAACCTTGCCTCACCAATCTAGTGGTAAGGAGGTTATAAATTTTTAGTCATCTCCTTTCATTAGTTAATTTTTATCTTTCACCTATTGGGGAACCCAATATGGGTTTCAAGACATACAAGGAGTAATGTACTAAAATCTTGGGGATGTTGGCTAGCTTTGCTTACAAATGAAATAAGATAAGTGCCAATGGAATGAGAGATATAGGAATCATACAAAATATAAGTCCACTATGGATGCTTGAAGATAATAATCATCTACTAGAGATGGAGAGAGGAACCATCCCCAGCAGATCGCCAAAAAAACCTGTGGTGTTTATTTTTAATTATGCATGTAGGGACACCAAGCAGATCTGAGGGTGTACTTATTGAGGTGATCGGGCACGACATCAAAGAACAGTGCACTATCTCAAAAGATAGAAATCACTACCCTACAATGAACCTAATCACCTAATGACTCCTAAGGTATGATGGGTCTATGAATGTACCAGAGATTTTTCTCCTACTTTACATGGATGAATAAAGCATGGTTTATTTAAATCGGTTTCTAAAGTTCCCTATGGGTGCAAGTCCCCATAGTTAATTGCATCTTAAAGAAGATGAGTTCCTTAGGAATACTCTCAATTAAAGCAGGCAATTATTGTCCCCAAAGAATTCAAAGAAAGGACTATCAATAAATTAGTTATGTTTGAAAAATCAAGTTGGAATGGTGATGTAGAACATCATGAGGATCTAAAAATTAGAGCTCAAGATCCATTTACAAGATCTCAAGTTAAAGCCTAAGATAATTCAAGAAAGAAGAAGGCATAGCCCATTAGCCGGCTAAGGCCCATTTTTTTATTTCATCTTTCTTATTTATGTAATTTTTAATTTTCTTCTAGAAACTCCATGTTTGAAATTTTGCATTTAAAAATTCAAAGCATGACATGTGAAGTGATTGAATCTACATAAATAATAGCATCTGAAATGGGTGGATGGCATAAAATAATGAGGTAATTTAATGCTTCACATTAATGTGGCCACCCACCTTTCCCTCCATCTTTTAAATTCTTTTCTTTTGAAAGATGCTTGTAATGGCTATAAATAGCCCCACCTTACTAGATTGAAAGAGATCTTTTGGCAATTACAAATTATTGAGTTATTCTTGTGGTTTGTAGCTTGGTAGACAAACCTTGGCAATCCTTGGCGGGAGCGCTAGTTATCCAATATATCTTCTTCCCTCACCTCCAATACCCAAGTTATCTCAATCTCATCAAAAGAAAGAATGCCCACCTCCATCAAGTAGGAGTGTGCATTCGGTCGGATTGGATGAATCAATTTTCTAATTTTGCTAATCCGTTCGGTTTGAAATTTAGAATCTAAAAATTTGATCTATATAACATTTAATATAATCCAAACAAATCTAATCCTTAAAAAGTTCATATTTTTGGTTCAATTTTAAAAAAATGAAAATATATAATGTGAGCTTACAAAGTCAATTTCTAATGAGATTTTCCAAAAAAAATATTATAAACTTGTAACAATACTATGATTATAATAATTTTAAATGCCTACAAATTAAGCAACTAAAAATAATGATTTAAATGAGCAATCAATTGCATTAATAGATAATGTAGTAATTATTGACAATTCTAATTCAAAAATATATATAGTTCATCAGTTTTGCAATTTAGAACAAGTACAAATGTATAATCAAAGAAAAAAACAAAAAAAATATGAAGGTTGAAGCAACAACAACACTGAATGTCTGAATCAAGCTTGAGGAAAAAATACAGATTGCAAGGCTCCAAAAGTCCAAGACCTACAATAATAAACCTGCACTACCAAAAAACCTTAAAAAAAACTAACTAATTAGAAACAGGAGACAAAATAGAGGCTAAAAGCAAAGGTAAAATTGTAAAGAAAAGAAAGGCTCAAGCTCAGTCAAAAAATTACTAAGAGCAATAGAATATGTGAGCATCCAAACTCCAGATATGAGGGTTACAATCACATATAATGCTACCAGTTATAATAAATAAAATATAATATCAAATCCATCGTAGCCCACAGACCCAAATAACCAACTGCCACAAAAGTCACCCAAGAGCAGCCACCGGCCCACTAGGAAACAAATAAGAATAAACCCAACCAACAAAAACTAAGGAAACCAACCAACCAATAAGCCAGCCACAGGAAATGGAAATCAGCAAACAACTAGCCAGGAGCTACAGGGAACCAACCAACCAAGCAACCAGAACCAGCCACCCAAAAATAGATGGAACCAACCAACCAAAAAACTAGCCACGTGAAATGAAAACCAGCCAAATATCCAGCCAGCAGACACAGGGCCACAAAATAAAATCCCCAAATAGTCAACTAGACCTAGCCACATAACAAGAACACAAACTAATAATAATGATACCAATAGCCAAGAGAAACCAACCAAAAAATAAAAAAAATATGATAAAACTACCACTCAAAAACTGAGGGAATCAACTAGGCAACCAAAACCAGCAACCCAAAAATAGAGGGAACCAACTAACCAACAAGCCAACATAGAAACTAAAACCATAAACAACTAGCCAAGAGATAAATACAAAAATAAAATCCTCAAATAGTCAACTACCCACCAATAATAGAAACACAAACCGTAAATAGTGATACCAATTTAAGAGAAATAAAAAAAAAAAGGAAAATGTGATAAAACTGCCACCCAAAAATTGAGGGAACCAGCCAGCCACCCAAAAATAGAGGAAACCAACCAACCAATAAGTCAGCCACAGGAAATAGAAATCAGCAAAACAACCAGGCATCATACACAGGGCCATAAAATAAAATCACCAAATAGTCAACTAGACCCAGCCACACAACAGGAAATACAAACCAGAAATAGTGATACCAACAGCCAAGAGAAACCAACCAAAAAATAGGAAAATGTGATGAAATTTCCACCTGAAATCTGAGGGAACCAACCAATAATAAGCCACAGAATAAACTAAATAACCATCCGAAACACAAAGTAAATAAAAGCTTCAATTCAAATAGACCCAACCACACAACAAGAAATAAATGCATTTATAATTACTACTAAGGGAACAAAAAAACTTATATGAAAAGACAAGAAAAGAAAGCATAAAGTACATAACCCATATGCCAATCTAAGCAACAAAAAAATAGAAACCATAAAAAAAAACCAAAATGTATCATTCCAATATAGCATAAATGCTTCAATCATCTGTATGATTGTATCATTCCCATACTTTGCCAAATATTGGATCATTTGTATCCTTTGATAGATCTAAAAAAGTATTAATGCATAATAAAGTATGGTAATAATTTATGGATGAAAAAATAAAGTGTTGTAATTAATCATAAAAGATATTACGATACCTTCATCAAATTTATCAATATAATGAATGTTTATTCTCAACATTGGATCACTTGTCCACTTTGTCTCATCAATCTTGGGCACATATAAGAGCTTGTTATTTTTGAAGATAGTAAAGCATCCAAAATGATTTAAGTGAATGATATACTATTTTTGAGATGAGCTCTAAAGCATCCAAAACACAACCACCATAAAAGTAGACTAGCCTTCTGATTGATATAGGAAAAAAATACAACCATAATAGATGGTCGAATTAACCTTCCACCATGTTAAAATTTCAAAATCATCTTGCATAACTTAGAGTCTTTGCAAGTATTTCTCTGTTTTATTCTCAATCATCTCTCCCATAGTTATGCTCTTGAACTTCTCAACCATCATGTATTTTCTCCCACCATCCCTTGGATCATGATGGCATTCAATAATATTTTATTTTATCTTAGAAACAATTTTATCTCTTTATCAACCATCTTCATCTTATAATCATAAAACATATCATAGCATTGCTTATCATGCCAAATTATCTCCCCTCAAGCTGATACATATCCACTACAGAAATTCAATATATCTTAGTTTGAATTGGGATCAAGTCAAGATAAATATTTATATTCATTTTGTCAACACATCCCCAATACTTATCAAACTTTAATTTTATTTTCTTAGCCATGGTGCTAACTTCAGGATCATTATGAGATTCCCAACTTTGAAGCACACATTGGACCTCCACAATCTCATGAAAGAATGTATTTGAAGTGACATATAAGGAACCTGAAATGCAGAGTCAGTTCATAAAATCTTTTTAGGAAAGTAACAAGTCTTCTCATTCTCCCAATCATCATCACATGGAACTCCACCATGATTTTCATCACTTCCTTCTCCAACTCTACTCTAAATGGAATAAAACAAGCTTGCATCACTAATAAGGCCAAATGCATCAAGCATTTCAAAGATACCAATTACCAAATTCTAACTTTCAATTTACCAATTACCACTTTAAGTACTACATATCATATAACCAACTCCTCACACGAAATTAGTTCAATGAAAATCTCGGAGCTTACCTCCATCTCAATACCTCACAAAACTTTCTTTTCAAAATATTTGAAACCTATGGATTTATTCATTCATGTCCTCAAATAATAGGAGTGTATAATCCGCAAGTAATTAAATCTTATTGATTTTTATCCAACAGAAAAAATAAAGATTAAACATTCCTCCTACAAAAAAAGTATTAAGCATATAATATAATCATTTTTAATGAATACTATTATACTATTGTCTACTACATGAAACAAATCACCTACAGCCAAGAGAAGTAGAGAACGGTTGAACAATATCAAAATCAAATCATCAATCTCTATCACTAAATACAGTTAGAGAACCATTAACATATGAAAATATAAGAGATGTATTGAGTGCCTAATAGCCATGGTCGATTTGCTTCACTAGAAGAGAATAGGGCCTTTGGCCTTAGCCTATGAGAATGGTGATTTTCTTAGGAGACAGAAAGGCAAGATGAGGAAAGAAAAGAACCAGAGAGAAAGAAGAGATTTAGAGAATAGGGATTACTGGATTAGAGCAAGCTTGTGGATTGGCGTATGCATGAGAGAGGAAGCTGAGAAAAGAAAATGAAGAGTCGATGTCGAAGATAACTTTAGAAGAGAATAGGGCTAGTAGCACTAAGTTATGAGCGGGACTTCGGAAGGAAAATGAAAAAATTATTGGATTTTTGTTCTTATGCGTGTAATGGACTGTTCGAGTTGACAATAGGTTCTACAAGTAGGCATGAGCTGGCTAATTTAATAGTTCAGTTCAATTGGTTTTTTGGATTAAAAAATTTTAGAACCTATCCATAATCCAAAAAACAAAAATGGGTAAAACTAAAATTGAAATCTATAATAAAAATATAAAACTCATTCAAATTAAAAAAAATTGATTTGGTTTGATTTGGATTTTAGTTTAAACTGAAGTATGCACACTCCTAAGTGGGATAGATCAAAAGAAGAGAGACTTATTATTGAAGTAAAAAGGAGATGACTAGGGGATGCTCATGATACTAAAAAAATATAATGAGCATTTCAATCTATCTTATAGTTGGGCTTTATATGTTTAAAATTGAAGAGAATTATTTATTTGAGTTAAAATTTATTAGAAAGCTAGGACTTATAATCCCATAATACAAGATTGTGAGAATACCTAAGATATGAGGATTTATACTTATATCCCAAGGAGAAACAGCAACCTCAGATCCTAAATCTAGGGAGCTTTAGCGAGGGTCAAAGAACGTCTTAAATCTAAAGAGAAAATGGGTATATTGTTTACCTCCACAAGAGAGGGTAAACAACCCAACTATTGGACTTATAATGTGGAGTGGCAGCCAGCTAACTCCTCCATTTTAAAATCACATGGTCAAGTCATATGTTTTGCAAGATGGTTAGTATGTTATTATTTAGAAAGAAACTAAAGTCTTTAAACCCACTCCCTAAAAGACTAAAGCATGAATAGTATGAATAATGATTTAGTCTAATGTATATTTTATCAAATTTTATTTGGTTTTGGACTCTTTATTTTGACATAGGCCATAGGATTTTATATATCTAAATGCATGATGAAATAGGTTATTGGCCAAATCAAGAGAGGAGAGGGTGAAGCCCCGTTAGTAGTTGCTCTCATAAGTAGAGGTTCATGCGCTGCTATTTTACAAGAGTGGTAGAAGATGCATGTATGATATTATACAATATTGTAAGGGGTTGTTAAATCTTTTAATTATCTTGATTTAATACCTAGGCTTTAAATGAGGTTATGAGTTATTTTAGAAAATTTAGTAATGAGTTGTGATTGGGATAAAAAGTTTATTTTTTTCTAAGAGCCTAATGGATCCAAGCCACACATTAAATCACCATACATGAAGAAACTAGGAAAACACATGTCATTTCTATTTCACAATTGTAAACAAAGCATCAAACAGTTTATAAACCCAACATGAAAGAATAATAGGCCGGTGCGGTTGAATACCGCCATACAACCCAAAAATAGAAATTGGTAGTCAAGCTCTACCCTTATATACCCGGTATATGAAAGAATAATTACAATTATATAAATGAATAAATGTTATGGGGGTCTTCATATATCTTCTTTCTTCATGTTTCCTTCATTCCTCCTTTGGATTTGTTTGCTTTAAAGGCATCACTAGGCCTCTCAGAATAAAGCCTTCTAGCCTACGCTCATCCTAATCCCCCATAACACTAATCTTAATTCCTAATACACAATTACATTAAAATTAAGAAAAGTAAATCTAACTACACCTGCAAGACAAGTGTTAGCTAAACATACCATATAACTCAAGCAGTTATATGTATAACTTGGACTTAGCACCCTGCATATGGGTAACCAAGTCCACCTATCATAATTTAGATTATGCTTAAGGGTTAAGCAACCTACAAAAGAGAGCATTTATATTTATTATAATCACCCCTTTAGCATAATCTCCTACATAAAATGTGATTAGGTTAACACGGCCTAATATTTAGTCTATGAAGCATACACCATACCATCGAGTCTACAATAATCGTCATAAAACTAAACATACATCAAATCATACACCACCCTAACATAAAGCTAGAAGTGGTGACTTAATCTAAGATGTGTGTATTAAGGCTTGTGTGGTATGTTCTAACTAGGCGTTAGAGTTATCATTCTCTAAATGTGAAGGACATTTAATTATGAATGGTTGATTTCATTTTAAATGGTTTAATTGATATGAAATTTTAATTAATGTTTTCTTTTGTTTCATTTAAGCTACACTTAATAATTAAGTGTTATAAAGAGAAGAAAAGAGATGGTCACTCTCTCTTATCCCTACCTTAAGCCACATCTAAAACCAATTAATTAAATGAATTCCCTTTGATGAATGGCTTATTACATATTTTAATTAGTTCTAGGTTTAGGTTCACTTTAAATAATCTCATTCAATAAGAAATGCATCTTAAGATTAATTGGAATGAATTATTATCAAATGATACATGTTTTTTTATTTCTTTCCATCATATATAGCATGCATATGCTTAATTCCTACATGCATGAAATTTATATCTTAGCACACTTAAATGATAAATGTAAGCAAATGTACTTGGAATTGATATTTCATTTGGTTGAATTATTTTATCTTATAAATTTAAAGCTCTCTCTAAATTCTTATACAAAAGTATAAGAAAAGAACTCTAAATCATATGTCTAATCAATCCAACCACTTGGACAAAATATGAATGCATGTCTTTTTAATAGAAAGAGAGGGGGGGTCATTCATTAGCTAAGTACACATTCAAATGTATGAAAGTGTTAAGTAAGTACGTTGCCATTATTCTGCACAAGGGGAATGAGGTAGGAATCTCCTTGGGGCTACTTAAAGTTGTCCATCCCTAGAATGTCCAGACTAATATATGCGCTATTCTTAAATGCATATGAATGTATAAATAATTATAAGAATAGAAAAACCCATGAAAAAAATTATATTTGATTTATTTGTGTGAATGAATTAAAGCTCTATCTAAATTCTAATGTCAAAATACATAAGAATGAAATCAAATGGGCACGTTGCCATTATTCTGCACCAGGGGAGTGAGGTAAGAACATCTTTGGGGCTACTTAAAGCCATGTGTCCTCAGAATGTCCAGCTAATATACCCATTAACATTCAAACCTATGCAAATCAACATATGAACGTAAGAAAGAGACTTCACTTCATACACTAAGCTTATATTCACATGCACCTCCTATGTATATGTAACTAAAGTCACAATATATATTATTACTCATTAATAAATTGAAAATATATTTGAGATCTAATAGTGATAATAGCCACACATATTTTTAATTAAACCAACACATGCAAGTTTGACATAAAAGAAAACTTTCATTTAATTAAGTTTTGAAAGAAATGAATGGATGACTATAAGTGGCATACAACATTTTAACAAGATTGTAAAGAAATAAACAAACACAAGCATGTAATTTCATTCAATCCAACTAATTTCTAAGAATAATCACATTAAAAAAGCTCATTTAAAATAAACCAAAGTTTCTTAAAACCATTTTTGATTTCATGTTTGATTTAAATTAAAAGATGTGAAAGAGGTTTGTTAATCCTAAGTCATCCCTATATGTGAATTAATTTGATTTAATGAAAAGCAATTAAATTAATTTTATGGCTTAATTAGGTTGAAGTATGAATTAAATCAATTAATTAAACCTTTACCTACATCACCTTAAGTTAATTAACTAAATAATAATGAGCCAACATGAGATGCAACCATATAGAAAGTAAATTAGCAATGCTCCTAAGAAATGAAAGGGGCCTAATGCAATTGGCTCATAATTGATATTTAATTAAGCTTAAGAGATTTGTTTAATTACTTTCATGATTTTTTCACACATGTAAGCTAATCATAATTTCATTAAATTTTCTTAGACTATCAAATATCTAAAGAACTACCCAAGGTTGATTAATCAATGTTTGGATTGAATTCGATTTTAAATTGATTTATTTAAGCCCTTAATTGGTTAATTAAATCCTTTGATTATATTTTAATTAGGATAAATGAAGTTAACTTAGAGAGATCAAGAAGAGGCCTCAATCCCAATCTAAGTCATTTCAAACAATCAATTAGCTCAAATAATTAAACTCCTTCTCTTTTAATTGATTAATTAGTGGCTAATTAATTAAACTTTGATTAATTTGAAACAAATGAAGAGGCTTAATAAAATGGTCATAAAGAGTAAACCTAAATCATTTCCATAAGACTTTTCACTATTAACATATGGCAATAAGCTTAATTAGTAGATTAATTTACTATTTATTTGCTTAATTATCATTAATTAAGGTAGGAGAGTAATTAAGGCTTAATCAATCAATTTTCTTAATTAACTATCCAATAAATTCTAAGAAAAATAGGGGAGGCAGAGGTCATCCCCCTAAACATCATTGAAAAGTTTTAAATTAATTGGATAATTAATCAGAGAGTAATTAGTCTAATTAAAATTTTAATTAAACCTCATTAAGTAAGAAATTACTTTCAAAATTAATTAATAATAATTTTCTTAAATTTCACTGAAATACCTTTAAAATGAGCCTCATTTATATATTTTTTTAGATTTTTTTTAGATTAGTTATGAATTTTGAAGTTTCAACCTTAAAAATTAAATAGTCTAATTAAACCTTAATCCATCCATGCGTAGCGATCGCACACTGTGACATGACGGGATAGGTTTTTCAAGTTATCACATCCACACGCTGACTTAGATTGCAGTGACCGCGATTTCGTGTGGGCCATCTGATCTAAGATTGGACGGCCATGATTAAATACATTGATTAATGGGATTAAATCGACGGATCTAACGTGATCTGATCAGGACCGTCCATTCTGATCGCACAGAACAGGATGGAATGTTATATATTTCCTTCGCTAATGGCGAAAGACGGATACCATCCATCTTTCCCCGTTTGATCCAAGCTCACCAGAGCTCAGATTAGGATCAAATTGATCCAACACCATCAGGAGAAGAAGACAAACACATCCAATGGCCAAAATCGACCCACATGAAACTTTTCTTCACAAAGGCCCACGAAAAATTCACCTAAACTACAGTTTTGAGAAATTACCTCACCGGAGCTAATGTCCGGTGGTGGAATCAACCAAGGTAGCTTCATCTAGTAAAGACGAAGCTCTGTTGAGAAGCTTGGACCTCACTTTGAAGTGAGCCCCTCAGATGACCAATCCATGCATGAAGGAGCTTTGGCTTCGATCAAACTCGAACCTCTGGTGGCTTGGAAGCTTGGGAAACGGTTTGGTATTGCTCGATGAGGTGTGGTGATGGTGTGGGTAAGAGGAATCAAGGTTTGGTTGAGTGGAGAAGAAGTATGAATTGAAATGGGGATGCCTTATTTTGGTTTCACACGCGAAGAGAAAATGCTGATCGAGGGAGGTTCGGGGTGCTCTATGAAGCTCTCTAGAATTTTGTTTATCACTTAGGGACTCAGTGTGTTCGAATGGTCATGAATCTTGCTTTAATTGAGGGAGGTTTGGGGTGTTCTAGGAAGCTCTCGGGGATTTCATTTCTCACTTGGGGACTCAATGTGCTTGAATGATTATGAATCTCGCTTGAATTGAGGGAGGATACCCCTCAATCGCATGTGATGGAAAAATGGGATCCATCCCTAAATTTTGTTCTCATCATCAAGGTCTGGAGGGTGGGTCAATTCCATGTATGGCACAGGTTGGGGAGGAAGTTCAAGGTCCGATATGGGAGATTATGTGATTTCCTTCCTTGCTCCATTAGGTTCGACCGGGTGAGAGAGGAGTATACTTCCTTTGGTCCATGTTAAGTCCTAATGCTTAGGTTGGGCTAGAGTTAGGTATGCCATGTTAGGAAGTTTGATGGCTGCCCAAGAGAGGAGAAAGTGGACATTGCCTCTTATGAAAAGAATCCATACAAATGAGGTGTGTCCAATGGATAATTCCCTTGGGTGGGGTCCACTTTAGGATGATTTTGGGCTGACCTAGGGTCAATTTGGGTCAGGTTTGGTCAGCCCTTAGGGTCCCATGGGTTAGTTTTGGGTGCTTTGGTTTCATTTGGTCAAATGGGTTCAAATGGGTTCAAGTTGGATTGGGCTGACCATTTGATTAAATTGGGTCAAACCAAGGCTTGGGTTAGGTTTAAATGATGATTTAAAGAGTTTTGGTTCAAGTGGATTTGATTAATTTGGCTTAGGTTTGATTTTGGCTCATTTGAAATCAAATGGGTTAAGTTGACCAATTTGACCAAATTGAGTTGGATTATGTGTTAGTTCATCTTCAATTGGTTAATTGAAAATGATTGTAGGCTTTTGTTTGGTTTGATTTGGGTTTAATTGTATTTTGGCCAATTTGACCTTTTAGGTCAATTTGGACTAGGTTGGTCAAGTTGACCAAATTCAAGTGAATCATGACTTTGGTCAAGTTCAATAAATAATTTTGAATGAACTTGAATTGGTTTGTCAATTTGGGTTAAATCATGATTTGACCCATTTGGCTTTTAGGCTAATTTAGGTCAACTTAGGTCAAATGGTCAATTGGACTTGGTTTGGCTCAATTGAAGGTTTGATGATGTTCAATTATTGATTATGAATTGGTTTGAATCAATAGTTTCAATTAATTTGGCATATGGTGGATTTTGGCTAGTTTAGGTTTCATTTGGGTTAAAGGTTGAGTTGGTCAAAGGACTAAGTTGACTTGGTTTGACCCAATTCAAGATAGTTGATCATCCTAGAATGATTGTTGATCATGATATGAGATTTGGATGGGTTTAGTTCAATCCAATTTGGGTTGGATTAGAACTTGGCTCAAAAAGAATTTTTAGGTCACTTTGGGTCAAGTGGACCTAAATGGTCAATTTGTTTGGTTTTAGCTTGATTCAAGTTTAATTGAACTCATATACGAGCCTAGGATTGAAATATAAATCCAACTACAATTAATTTGGAGTGTAATGGATTTTGGCTCATTTGAAGTTCTCAAGTCAAAAGGGCTAACTTGGGCTTGACTTGGGTTGACTTTAGTTTGATTGAAAATTGTAGTTTATGTTTATATTTGGGTGAGTGATTGAAGGAATGATTGATTCATGAAGAAATCCATGGGTTTTGAATTGATTTGGATAGGATTTGGCTAAGTTCTAGAAATTGGCTTAAAATTCTAAAATTGGAAATTTGATTTGATTTGGGTTTGGTTTTGGCCATTTGGATTTATATTTCATTTATATTTGTGAATATAAATGAAGGTATAAATGATTCATGGGAAAATCACTTAAGTTTGGAGTGATTTGGAAGTAAATTTGACCAAGTTTAAGATGTAGGTAAAAGGGCTTAAGTAGGGAATTGATTTTGTTTGATTTATTTTTGGTCATTGGAGGGTGGGTTTTATTTATATTTGTGAATATAAATGAAGGAATAATTGATTTATAAAGAAATCAACCAAGTTTAATTTGGTTTAAAGGGGGGTTTGGCTAAGCATATGAAGGTGATTCATATGGCTTATAAATGGATTTTGAATTTGAATTTGATTTTGGGTTCTAGTCATTTGATTTGGAATTTGAGTTGGAATTTTTTGAGATTGAATTGGTATTTAAGAAAATCAATTAAATTAGGGTTAATTTGAATTTGGCTAAGGCTAATTCCATAAGATAAAATCAAAGGGCTTGGGAAGGGTTTTGGAATTTGAATTTGATCACGGGTTTCAATCATTTGATTTGAAATTGATTTATGATTTTGATTTGAATTTGAGGTTTGGTTTGAGGAATGAAGCATGGATTGGGTTTAAGTCTATAGGGTAGGCAAGTTTTCCTAAATCCCAAAGGCATGACCTATTCCCATGGCTAATCCTTCTAAGTCTTTAGGCTTAGGTTAAGTGTTCACCTAATCACTAGAAGTGTCTTAAGAGGCGAGCTCTTAGTGTCTGAGTCCTAGATCTCTATGATGAGAAAGTTGAGTGCTCACTCTAAAGTGAGGTCAACAGGTCATGGGCCTGGCTCACCTCTCACTGATTTGCTAGCTATTGTTTACTAAATTAATTAGTTTAGGGAAAATCAAATCTCTTCGGTACTCTATTTTATTAGATATTTCTTTTTTACTTTCATTGCATTGAAGACCACGACCAAAGGAGTGATAGATGGACGCATAGCCTTCTGATGTTCCCGGACTCTTGTATCATAAATCCTTCGCCAAAGAAGATGAGAGCATCGAGAGGCAAGTTTTCTTTTGTCGGTGGCATTAGGGCAAAGAGGTCGAAGCCTTCCTGATTTCCTTCTACCGGTGGCATAGGAGCAAAGAGGTTGAAGCCTTCCTTATTTCCTTTTTGGTATTCTAAGAGGTATTGCTCTTCTTAATTTAATGATTAGGATGTCTTCCAACAATTTTTTTTAAAGAAGAAATTGGATTTTTCTAGAAATCACACTTCATTGATTCATTCATCTACTTTGGATATGATTCACCATCTCCTTCTTCTTCTTATATAATTTTTTTTGTTGATGGATTTGTTGTTTAAGTGATCAATTGTCTAATTCATATATTGTTTTCGATGCTAGACCTGCATGATTCATATATTGTTCTGTTTGAATCTTTGCATTTGCTCTACTAAAATATATATAGTGATGGAAACCTCTATTGTAATGTAATCAAACTACATATATTACATTAAAATATAAAGTAATATAATTAATAAAACAAGTCATTTTTTCAAATTAAAGCTATATATGAAAGAGTGAGTAAATAAAGTAAAATTCTAATTTTTACACCTTCACTTGTTGTTATGTTGTGCTGAAACTATTTCATATCAAAAGTTATATTGATTTTATTGTTCTTCTTGATTTCAATATCTTCCTTGAATGTCTTTTACTTGTTTAAAAATGAAAAATAAGTAAGCTTTTGTCTTCTAATGAATGGAGATAAGAATAACATGTGTTAGCTTAATTAAAATTTAGATTTTTAAACTTCTTGGATTCCTTATAACATTATTATTATTTGTAAGCTTTTACTTATTTCTTAAGATGTCTTATAACATATTGCTTTTTATCTTTTGATTTCAATATCTTCTTTAACTTTTTTATATGTATATATTACTTAGTCTCATATAATTTATTCTTTTATTTGTCTCATCATAGTTCGATTAAATGTCTCATCATGGAGAAAGTTTAAATATGATTGGGTCTTTCTAAAATCAAGTGCATATAAACTAAGTTAATGCTTCTTATGATGCAAGTGCTTCAAGTAGAAAATCCTCAATCAAAAAAAAAAAGAAAGGCAGTGTGACCAAGATCTGATGTTTGGGATCATTTTACCAAATTCAATAATTCTGAGAGAGAGAAGATGAGTAGATGTAATTACTGTGGGAAGACTTATCATAGTGATACAAAACTTAATGATACTACAACTTTACAGACACATCTTTCTATATGTCAGAAGAATCCTTATAATATAGAAAAAGGTCAAACTCAACTAGTGTTGCAGCCTAATGCTAAAGGTGATGAAAATACTGGAGGCATAAAGCTTGGAGGTTTGACAAGAAGCTATTAGAAAAGCCTTAGCAATCATGATAATTGTAAATGAATTACAATTTAAACATGTTGAAGGATATGGGTTCAAATATTTTATGTCTTAGTATTGCCCAATGTTTAAAATACCTTCTCGATATCACTCGTGATTGCTTTCAATTTTATTTAGCTGATAAAGTTTATTTGAAACAAACATTTAAAGATTCAACTAGAGGGTTTGCTTGACAACTGATATATGAACATCAATTCTGAGAATTAATTATATGTGTATTAATGTACACTCCAATGATGAATATTGAAAATTGAACAAAAGTGTCATTAATTTTTGTCAAATATATAGCTATAAAGGTGAGATTGTTGGACAAGAGGTGGAGAAATGTTTAATTGAATGGGCTATTAATGCAATATTTTAGTTACAGTTGATAACACCAACTCAAATAATGGTATTATCACTCATTTACAGAAGAAATTTTTAAAATGAAAGGAAAGTATTCTTGACTATAAGTTCTTACATATGAGATGTGTTGCACACATCATAAACTTAATTGTACAAGATGGAATTAAGGAAGTTGGTGAATATCTACATCGTGTTAGAGCAGTAGTGAGGTACATTAAACAATCACCATTAAGACTTAAAAAGTTCAAAGAATGCATTAAAATTGAAAAAATTCAAAGCAAGGGCTTATTGAGTTTGGATGTGCCAATTAAATGGAATTCCAACTAGCTATAGAGGTGAGATTGTTGGAGAAGAGGTGGAGAAATGTTTAATTAAATGGGGTATTAATGCAATATTTATAGTTATAATTGATAACTTCAAATAATGGTATACATTTCAAGAAATTTTAAAATGAGGAAAGTATTCTTCATAAGTTCTTATATGGGATGTGTTCCACACATCATAAACTTAATTGTAAAGATGAATTAAGGAAGTTGGTGAATATCTACATCGCGTTGTTGATGAGGAACATTAGATAATCACCATTAAGACAAAAGTTCAAGAATGCATTAAAATTGAAAAATTCAAAGGAAGCTTTGAGTTTGATGTGATAAATGGAATTCCAAGCTATCGGAGATTGTTGGACAAGAGGTGGAGAAATGTTTAATGAATGGGGTATTAATGCAATATTTATAGTTACAATTATACAACTCAAATAATGGTATTATCACATTTACGAAGATATTTTTAAAATGAAAGGAAAGTATTGGTATGTCATATATGAGATGTGTGGACACATCATAAACTTAATTGATGATGGAATTAAGGAAGTTGGTGAAAGTACATAGATTTAGAGCATTAGTGATGCATTGAAAATCACCATTAGACTTAAAAAGTTCAAAGAATGCATTTGAAAAAAAATCAAAGCACTTATTGAGTTTGGATGTGCCAACTGGAATTCATATTGATGTTGAGCTCAGGGCTTCAATTTCAAAGGGCTTGGCTTCAATTTCAAAGGGCTTTTATGAGCTTACTCTATGTATTTCAGGTTCTTTATATGTCACATCAAATACATTTTTTCATGAAATTGCAGAGGTCCTATGTGTGCTTTAGAGTTGGGAATCTCATAATCATCTTGAAGTTAGTACCATGGCTAAAAAAGGATTAAAGTTTGATAAATATTGAGGTGTTGATAAGATGAATATGAATATTTATCTAGTTGTACTTGATCCACGATTCAAGCTAGATGTATTGAGTTTGGATAATAGATATGTATCAAGCTGAGGGGATTACTTTAAAGCCATAAGATTACTTTATGATATGTTTTATGATTATAAGATGAAAATAGTTGACAAAAGTAAGAAACATTGTTGAATCATAGTGATTCAAGATGGCATAACATATATGATGGTTGAGAAGTTTAAGAAACATAATTGTGGTATGTCATTGAAAGTAAAATGATTTAGATAAATATTTCAATACTGAGATCAAGATCAAAATTTTACCATTGTGGAAGGTTAATGCATCTCGATTTCTTATCCTATCTCACATGGGTCAAAATATTTTGGTTGTTCCAATATCAACTATTGCCTCATTATTTCAGATGGTTGTGTTCTTGATGTATTTACAAGCTCTTTGTCTCCGATAGTGCAAATTCACTCAATTGGATGAGATGAAAGTGGACAAATTTTTAATGTTAAGAAGAATATTATATTGATAAATTTGATGAAGGTATTAATTTTGATCGGTATTTAACTTTATCCTTTTTGATACATATTTTACTTAAACTAATTACTATTTTACTTGCTATATCTTCGAAGATTCAAATGATTAAGCATATGATTATAGACATGAAAATGAAGAAATTTGAGAATATTTCTTCTTTTTTATATTACAATATGCAAGTTGAGAATCTATGGATATATATTGAGTAAACTACATTTTTAATTTTGGTCTTAATGACTTTTATTTTATTTCTATTATGCATTTTCTTATTGCATCATGTTTGTTCTATCAACAATTTGCAGATAACATTCACTTTTTATTATTTCCTAGATATTTTGATGCTATTGTTTCCTAGATTTTATTATTAATAGATTTCATTATTAACATATCTGACTTCAAATTTTCACTTCATATTAAGTTCAATCATTGAACATGAATTTTTAATGATTGATGTTCATTGAAATATATTATTATGCAATGTTGCATTCTTTTCTATATAATTTTTCTTTATAGCACATAACTATTAGATTTGATTAAGTTGCTTTGATTATTTTTAATCATTAAATTAAGTACAAATGACACTTTAGTAAATCATTTATGACTACACTTTGTGCATTTTTTGGAGCTATAAGTTTTTTTATTATTTTCAATTTTTTTAAAATTGCTACTATATTTAATATTTTTAAAAAAATTTTGCATTTATAATTTATCTCAAATTTTTAAATTTTTTAAAACCAAACCAAAATCCAAAATTGATTGGATCGGTTGGTTTATATAATAATCCATTTTTTCAAATTCTGATTCCAAAGCCAAACGGTTTAATTGAAAATCAATATGTCAATATATATATATATATATATATATATATATATATATATATATATATATATATATATATATATATATATATATATATTATATAATTTACTAATGGTAATAATAATTTCAACGTAATTATTATAATTTTATATATAATACACAATTATTCATATAGTTAAATCTTTTTAATTTTGATTTTATATTATTATATCATTTTTAAGCTAATTCTTCTTTTTTTCATTTTTTTAACTAATTTATTGGAATCTTGTGAAATGATTTAGTTACCCATTTCTCACAAGGATCATTGTCGCTTACTTCGATTTGTGAGCTATCAATCACGAGTATAGACAATTTCAATGTTTTGGCATTTATACAAGGATTTAAACAACACGAATGTCATCCATAAATAACATTGAGCTTTTAAATGCTTCGATATGATTTATTCTACAAATGTGTATTGTTTGAATGATTTTAACGATATTCAGGCGAGTCCAACTTGATTTTTATAATAAGTATCACCTGTATATTTCATCATATTTTTTGACTTGAAATTTAATATAGATGTAAGGTCAACAGCCTTCTTCCAGTGGTATTAAAATTATTGAAATTTTTTATCATTACAGAGATGCATTTTTGTAGAGTAGATAAAAAATCACAACCATTTATTTTTTTAGGTACGCTTATGCCATAAAGTTGATTAGAAAAGTTATTCCTCATGTGAGTAACATATTGTATTGAGATTATTCTATTGCAAATGCTATAATAATAGCTCCAATTATTCACATCACATGATTAAAATTAAGAGACTGTATCTTTTCTGTCTCAATATTATTATATATTTTATGATAGCAGCATAATGACATTTTATAGTATGTGATGTTCTGCTATGTTTGCTATTCATTTGAAATTGAAAATGATGATTGCCTATAAGAGGAAGAAATGAAAAGGGAAGAAACATTATGCTTCATAATTTTGGCATTTTACGACTAAAGGTTTTATAAATTTGATATTTTGTAAAATTTGTCATTTATTGGATGACCTTTTTTATTTTTTATTAGGTTGCTTACTCTCTAGCTCTCTTTTTCTATTACGATTTTATATTTTTATATCAATGAAATATGTTGTCGGATGATTTTGTTATTATTATTTGTCTGAATCAACTTTCTCTTAATATTGGTTATGAATTATAGTCAATGAATATATATATATATATATAATTGTGATTTATGCTAAATCTAATAATGTGCTAAGGATATTGCTATTAGTCTATGAAGGGAGCTTTTTTTAAGAAGATTTACATATATATCACACAATTCTTATATATTTATATATCATTGGAGTGTTATATATATATATAAATTAAAATTTAGATATTAGATATGTAAATACATAAAAATTGTGTAATATGTAACTAAATTCACCTTTTTTTTTCATCTCAATTTTTAATATGATCACACTTTATTTCAATTCTTAGTTTCTTTTTAAGTACATATTATATTTAATTTTGTAAACTTTATAATTTATTCAGGCCTATTTCTCATTTTTTATGATTTTTTTTTTTTTTTGAATTAAGCTATACTTGTTATTGTTCTATGTTTCTCCCCCTTTGGCATAGAGCTTACACGCTACTCTTAGGATGCTACTATATTTTTTATTTTGATTATTTTTAATTAATATGGACTCGTCATTTAAAAGATGATAGTATTAATAAGTAAAATAAGTAAAAGCGAGGATGTGTTTGCCACGACTAGAGAATCTATCGACACCAGTCAATCGCGGGGCTTCTGGTGCGCATCATTCTTTCGCATCGCAAATCTCTCTGTTTTGGTTTGTGTCGCCTCTCTTTCTTTCTGAATCGACACATCGAGTCCTATCGCGGATCGCGATATTGGAAATCGGGTGGCTACAGCTTAATCTCCGGCCATCCAATTTGTCAAGGGATGGACGTCAGTGGCAACTGGTACGGCGGAGCAGTCGCCGGCGAGAATTCGGTGGTAAATGGGAGCGGTCCGCCTCCGTTTCTTAGTAAGACCTACGCTATGGTGGATGACCCTAAGACGGACTCGATTGTATCATGGGGGCCGTGGAACACCACCTTCGTGGTGTGGAAACCTCCTGTGTTCGCGCGTGACCTTCTTCCCAAGTACTTCAAGCACAACAACTTCGCCAGCTTCGTCCGACAGCTCAACATCTATGTGAGCACTTTCTCTTAAGTTCTGAATATACGCATATACTCATTCTCTTTCTCTTAAGTTTGTTCTTTCTTTATTAGGGTTTTTGCTTGTTTAGATGTTTTGACTAGAAGATGTAAATCAAGTTCTCCTTCGGTGAAAAGTATGGTAATCGGATGAAATAAATCTTAGGTGAGGAACCTGAACTTAGGGAGCGGAAATTAAGGTGCTAGGTTTATTTTGGTTGAATATAATCGTGGCAGATTTTATTGATATTTCCTTGATGCTAAATTTCAGTATTGTTTTTTAATTCTATGGAGTTTCTTTGCCTTTTCAGGCAGAATAAATTGCCTTTGTATGAAATATTGTCAGCTTCTGACAAGGTGATGTATCTCTTGAAAACTCTCTCATGAGAAGCTCTTGGAATGTTGAAATTTATAGCAGAAAGCTGCACCCTCGTTTGAGACACTTTTAGGGGCTGTTTGGTCGCAGGATTTAAGCCGGATTTAACTTAAATCGAACCAAACGGTATTTTTGGACAAGTTAAATCCGCTGTTTTTGTAAACCCGTTAAAGCCGCTTTCGCAAGTTAAATCCGGATTTACTAAATCCTGTTGGTAGGCAGATTTACGGGATTTAGAGAAGCAGTAGCGCGCGAAGGAGGGTGGGAGGGAAGACAAGATCACGAGGATTACCTTCGCGACGTCTCCCCATCTCTTTCTCGGGCAGCAGCGGAGCGGAAGGGGTTAGGAAGACGAGGGTTTCGAACGCCGTAACCCCCATCAACCCCTTCCCGTTTCCATTTTATTATTTTTATTTTTATTTTTATTAATTTATTTTTAAATTATTTAAATAATGATTAATTAATATATTATTTTAGATTAATTATAATTTAATGAAATTAGATGTAATTAATATAGAATTACTTATTTATGATTAATTAATATATTTATAATTAATTGATATTATTATATGATAATTATATTTTAATTAATTTAAATATGCTTATATTATTTTTATGTAAATAAATTAAGTAAAAATTATTATTTAATTCACTTTTAAGATATCCTCAATATGGTCTCAACACATACAAATTATATATTTTATTGGTTATTTAAAGGATATTTGAGGAGGCTATCAATCCCTATCATTTACTATTTTTTCTATTGTGTTTTTATAATTTTCATTTGAGCATTCATCAAATATTATTTGTTGTAATTTTAATTTGTATCTAATTTGAATATTATCATTTGCATTGCTATTATATTTTTAACTTTACTTATTAGTCATTTTTTATTTTATTTTGTGATAAAAAATATAATAAAACCTAGAAATATTCATTATTTAAATATTAAATAAAACAATTAACTATCTAGCAAGCATTTTGGATTTAACTTTCATAGGATTTATCGGATTTACTAAATCTTATTTGAGTTAAATCTTGTGTGCGAAACAACCCCTTAAATCATTTATTCAAAATCTATTGCATATAGATACCAGAGAATTTAAATAAGTTTATTCTTTTATTTTACCTTTCATTACGATCATGATTATTCATGTTCTACTGAACTTCTATCTGTTTGTTTATATGCTATTTTCATTTTTTTTTTTCATGAATAATTTTTATTCTTTGGCTTTATGAGGGTGATTTTACCATGCGATTCTTAGAACAAAACAATGCATTTTCGTGTAGATTGCATGGTTTGCAATTGCAGTAAAATTCAGACTGCGGGCTATTTTCATTTGTTTACATCAATAATCTTTATTTCTTGACTTTATGAGGACGATGTTACCTTACAATTCTTAAAACAAATCAATGTAATTTCGTGTAGATGCATGGTTTGCAAATGCAATCAAAGTCACACTGCAGGGCTGTTTGGCTACAAGAAGGATTAAATATATCCTGCAAATTCTGATTTAGTAAATCTTGAGAGGATTAAAAACTGAAACTGTTCTGTTAAATCTTGTTAAATTTTGATAAATGATTTGACTATTTGTTTCGAGATTTAAGATTTGTGAGAGGATTAATAGTTAAATCCATTAAATCTAGTGAATGATGGTTCAACAATCCTAGATTTACTCAATAACGGGGCAGAAAAAAGAGGGATTTAAACTCTCCGAAATTTTACTTGCAGGATTTAAGCTAAATATTGCTTAAATCATGCCTTCACAGGATGCTGAACTGCCCCTAAAGGATATTGTCTGCAGTTTGAAGCACTGGAATGATTTGTAGTTTGATTTGATCCAGGAATTATGAATCACGGGTCAATTCTATTTTGATTACTATTACTACATATTTAACTTCGGTTGCATTCTAAAATATTATGCCGCTGCCTTTGATAATTTTACAAAGCCACTTGTTTGATGATTGTTCTTCTTTTATATATAATTATTGTGATTTTAAATTTTGTTTCTCTCCTTGTGTTATTGTTGACCCTCTTTGATATCCCATTTTTTTGGGAATAAAAAAAAGAAAAAAAAATAATAGTGCGTAAATATATTTATACTATATATACGTAAATATATATATAACATAGATACATTTATGTTATAAATATATATATATATATATATATATATTATAAGTATAAATAGATATTACATAAAAAAGAAGAAAAAAACAAAGAGAGGCCTCACATATGTCCGCTCGGCCAAAACAAATCCGCAAGCTCAACCGATCCCACCTCGGCTTCGTTCCTTACACAAGAGGAGGCTCTCGTTCGTCTCCTTAAAAAGAACAGTGATATTTGGTTTCCTCGGCTCCTCTTAACCGTTCCCTCCGCTCTTCTCTTAACAACACCAAAAAAAAAAAAAAAAATGCTCCCGTCTTCCGTTGCCGGAAACCGCAAAAAGGAACCGTCCGGCATAAAATCTGACCCCGCTTTCCATCTTACCGGAAAAAAGAAAAAAAACTTCCGCTCTTCTCCGACTCTTCACACTCCACGTACGTCTCCCTCCCGCCGGGCCATGACGATCTCATTCTCAGTGACAATCTCCACCTCGAACAACTTATCCTTGTCCGCCGACTAGAAACCTCGTCCCCTATTCCCATCCTTCATGGCCTGGCAGGCATCCCTTCCCTCAGCACACTACGGCCATACCTGGCGCGCCACCTGCAATGTGTTCGAGGAAGAAGCGGCAGCCACGGTCTGCGAACACGTCTAAGATTGATGGGAGGAAGATTGGGTATGAAATGCAACATGCTAATTCTTGTCCATGCTCTCCGCCACAGAAGGAATTAAACAAAGTTTCCTCTGTCTCGAGACAACCGATGAAAATTATGTTTCATGGCTCAAACTCTTCCCCGAATTCATTAGTGTCTATGATTTCGAGGCCAAAGACAGTGAGAAAGAACTGGGAACCCGATGAGAGAATGAAGGATAGGATCCACAAGGACAAGCCAATCCTCAGAACGCAAAGTTCTCTTTTACTCATGGTGATTTTGCCTGTTACAACTCCTGCATACCTAAAGGCAAAAGTTTAGAGGTTCCATTGACTGGCAAAGGAGATAGAGATGTCGAATTAAAGACACTTACCAAAAGAAAGATTCCTACTCCAACCAAGGTGTCCACAAAAAAAAAAAAAAGCTTCTGCAACAATTCTATTAAGTACATATGATGATATGAAGTGCTAGACAACAATGTGTTATGGATGCTCATTTAACTTAGTCAAGTATGAAACTTGAGAAGAAGGGATACCTCTCTCTATGCTGCTTTGGATGCCTTAGAGGCATGTACTTTGGAGAGATTACTTAGATGTTTGAGCATATACTCAGAGCTACAAACAAGCAAGGGCGGTGATCCCCGATGATAGTAGGCAAATTCCTGGACTTTCATGAAGACCTTTCCCAAGCCACCTTAGCTACTCAATCATTGGCTAGAACCAATTCCACTTCTCCAACCTATATCAACACTCCAATACTCAATCGACTTTCTTTCATATACCCATTCCTTCAACTACTTTTCTTCCAATGTCAATGATATAGTGAAATAGTTGGGGATGTGTGATAATGAATATAAAATTATATATGTATATGCGTATGTTTGTCTTTACGCAGGTTAGAACGCAAATGTACGAGAATGATTGGTGTCCACCGCTTCGTTACTCATCTCAGTAAGCCAAAATCGTCAGATGTGGCACCCGAAAATACTAGGGTAGGCACTCGTATATATTTTATCTGCAGTGATTGAAGGCGCTTATTATCTATGGACGCCTGATGAAAATAAGAGCTTAAACCGCCACGCTTATCGTGAAGCTGGAAAAATTAGATGAGCCACATGGAGATAACCGAATATTCAGTGTTGAAATTTCAATAGGACTTAACAGAAAAAATATATAAAATATAAACTCCTAAAGAAATGAAGTGAAAATTAAATATAAATGAATTGGAAATGAATTTGAAAGAGACTTGAGTACAAATAAAATTAAAAAATCATATTTCAAATAAGAAAATAGGGATCAAACTCAAGTGAACCTATAAAATTTGAAATAAAATTGAATTCCTTTGATATAAAATTTGAAATAAAATAAATTTGAAGTCTAGTTTTCAAATAAACATAACTGATATAAAGTTAAAATATAATAAATCTCAACTCTTGTTATAGAAATCCTTAAATGATAAATTAAACTTGAAGCTTTGCTTCTTTCTGCATATAAACTTTGTATGTGAATCTTTGAAGTATGCCTCCACATCTTATAGCATCTTTAAAATGAATATTAAAATACATTTAATCTTGAATGAAAATAAATTCATTCTATCAAAAATGAATATATTCTTACAAAAGCAACTTTCAAATAGTCCCGGATGCAATTCTTTTAAAGCGACAGAATACAACAACAATAACCAATCCCATCCTGGGTGGGGTCACATGAATCATCTCCATTGTGTCATATTATGTCAAATTTTTTAAATCAAGTATCTTAAGATCATTTTTTTACATCTTAACAAATCTTTTAGGTCTATACAAACTTTTCTTCATAAAGAATCTAATACTCTCTCTGTCAATTATTGGTAGGCTTTACAATGGGCAAAATGACTCTCATCTTATCTACCCTGAGCTTCTCCAACTTTTTCAGAATATACTCATTTTGTATTATTTACAGAAATAAACCACTCATCCATGCATCTCATCTTAACTTACTTATCTATCTTCTCTTATTGTGACATACAGCAAAATCTTACCGATCTTATAAAATTTTCCCCAAGTTTAAGAACTTTTTTTATCACATAATAGGCAATCTTCTAAAACTTCATAACTTCTCTTAATAACATCTCCATATTTCACCATCATTTTGAACAATGAGCCTAAATATCTAGCATCTCCTCTTATTAACTTGTTCACTAATGTCTGTCTTACCAACAGAACTTCTGATTAAAATTACACTCCATATATTCAATTTTAGATCTACTTGAAAACCTTTAGACTCTGGTTGACCTCCATAATTCAAGTTTACTGAACTCCCTCTCTATCTTATCAACAAGAAGAATATCGTCAAAAAATACACCAAGGTACATCTTCTTGTAAATACTAGAACATCCATAATAAAGTAAAAGATAAGGCTTAAAGTGATCCTTGATGTAATCCTGAAATAGGAAAATATTTTGTCAATCCTCAGTGTTTGGATACAAGTAATTTCAGTATCTGTCCTTATGACTTGAATATAATCAATATTAACTCATTTTACATTCTAGAACTCTCCAAAGAACATCTCTTGAAACTTTATTATAAGCTTTCTCTCATCGATAAATATCTATGTAGATCCTCCTTACTTTCTTTATGCTTCTCCATCAAACCCCTTAAAATGTATAGCATCCATAGTAGATCTACACGGCATGAAACCAAATTGATTGTGAGAAACTTCATATCACATCGTCTTTATGCTCATTACTCTCTCATAATTTTAATGTATGGCACATTAACTTAATTCCTTTATAATTTTGCACTCTTGTGCATTCTATATATATAGGGCCAACAAACTCTTTCTCCACTCTCGACATCTGTCTTTAAAATGACATTAAAAGATTTGTAAATAATTCTGATCTTCTAAACATTTCCACATATTGGAATATTATCAGTCACTTGCTTTTCCACATTTCATTTTTTCTTTAAAGCTTCCAACATTTACTAATGATGATAAAAAATGAAATTCTCTATTTTGTTTAGTCTGGGTTCTAAAATCTTATCTGATCTTTCGTTGAAAGTTCATCAAATCTTATCTTCTATTTTTTGATATCATTTTCTAAAAAAAAATATTTTATTATTTTCATCCTTAATACACCACTTGTATTTCTCTATCTCTTTTGATTGGTAACTTATGTCTGTCTTTTCTTTCACCTTATTTAATCATGTATAAATCATAAAATAAATTTTTTTCGATCTATCTTCTTTCTTAGAATATCTACAGAAACTTTATCTTTCCATCTCCGGTTTTTATCTAAAAGTTTTATAACAATCTTCTTATTTTTTTATCTTTTGTTCTGTATTTCATCCACTATTTTATTAAAGAAGCTTTTCCTTTTGATTCTCAAGCATCTTTTCAACTTAATTTCACTTGTTATTTTTTCACATAATCTACTACGTACATCTCATTAATCTCTTGTACTTTCTTAAAATATTTTTATTTGTGTTAGTGTCCCATTAATTAAGACATTAATTTGGTTTATTTTTTCTCTTATAATCTTTCATTTTAAAATCTCTAATAATATTGTAGATTTTACTTGGAATCTTCAATCTTTCTGATTTAAAGCAGTTATTTTTCTTATCAAAAATAATCAATCTGTTTTCTTAGATCAATTTTTATAAGTAATATGTTTCTCTTTTCTTTGATAAAGTGTTAATTCTGAGAATTATAAAATTTAAGCAATCTAATATAGTCTTACATCCCATTAATTAATATACCACCATGAATCTTTAAAATCTTACATCATCTACCAACATTTTAAATCTCCTAGATAAATATTTTTCTTGAGGGTATCTTTTATATTAATCCATCAATTCGTTCAAAATTTTCCTTACCCAAACCCTTGACGTACTTATACATTGATAATCTTAGTATCAATGATAATCAAAGTTATAATTATCTCGCGTCATTAATATTTATAACATTACCCTTCAAACTTTTATCTATAATCCTCTCTGGCTTAGTTGACTTCCAATAAAGTTTAAAACCTATATCGATCTCTGGCTCTCACCATTTAGTTCTTGAATACATAAAATATTTATCTTTATGACCATAATATTTATTAATTCCATTAATTTCTAAGAGTACATATTCCAGATCCCCCTAATTCTAGTTTTGGACTAACTTCTTTGCGCGTCGTAGATGCGAACCACTCTTATTTTACCCCCTCTTAGCGGCTAATTATATTTTTTTTGTATTCCATACAGTCTTCTAGGGGGCCACAGCATTAACCTGATGATTTAAAGGATTCATGTCAATTATTTACAAGTTTGGTTGTCGACTACTACAACCTCTCACTTCACATCTGACTTGGGATGATGAAAGCGACCATTAAATTAAATGTTCGAATGAAGGAACTTTCCATCAAAATAAAGAAATTTTATTATAATTATGATTTTTAATATCGTGATTTCATTAATTAGATGAAATTATCTAAAATATAAATATCTGTGTCTTCGGGTAAAGATTTTAAGTCAAATTTTAATGTCCAAAAAAATTTGCCGCGGTTTAGTTGGAATTAAATAAAAATTTGAAATCATCTAATTAACATAAAATTATAAAATTCTTATGCGTAGGCCACAAATGCTTAAATTCAAGTGTCGAGGATCTTGTGATTCTTTCTATTTAGTCTTTTATCCGGATTAATAAAACCAAAACCTAATAAGAGTTTTCTGAAATATCCTGAAGTAAGATCTAATCTCTATTAGCTAAAGTTGCCGGATCTAAAAACTTACATATTCAAATTAATCAATTTTCAAATCAAATTAAGTAAATCTGCTTAAAGCTTCATCATTAAAAACTTAAAATCAAACTCAATCCATCCAGCTTTTGTGGGTAATGAAAACTTCACAAAGATCAATGTCAAATCAAGTGTTACTACTTATGTTCCTCAATCAATCTTTTGCAGTGGGGCGTGACGTGTCTTCATTGCGTGGCTTACTCCCAGATGAAGTAGTTCTGATCGAGTCCTCGATGGGATAGTTTGATCACTTCATTATATTACGATGTGCTATCTCTCCGATCTTCTTTGAGTTATATCATGGGTATCTTGATAGAATAACGTCTACTGTAGAAAACTGTCTCGCGTCCTTTTCTTCTGAGGTTTTCTTGGGCACGTAACTCATATATTCTTGATGAGATGAGTCGTTGGGTCAATACCTCTCATTGTAGGGGATTCTTGGATGAGGGAACCAATCCACGTTATCATTCCTCCAACCATCCGGTTTAAGTTAAATGATCATAAATCTTAAATTCTAAAACTCTACGTATTCTTCTTATCACGATCACGCGTTAGCAATTAATAGCCTTAATCAGTTCTCTCATTTATTGAGGAGAATTAATATAGCTGCTATGAACAATTAGATCTAAAGTTCTCAAATGAGGGAAATCTCAAGTGTCTTCTATTATTATTCCATTACGAAAATTATCTTCTTAAATTCTTTTAATTGAAAAAATTTATTCGAATACAGTTATCTATGTTTATAAGTTAAATTTTAATTATGTCACCCTCCCCAATTCTTTTATTTTTGATTTTTTTAATGTTAATCGACTAAGATTCCAAACATTCACCGGATGTTGGTTTAACCTTCCAAGAACAATTTTGTGTGCAGGAATGAATTGTATATTTTAAAACACAAAATTCAAGGAACCCTTGATCGCATGTCATGTGGCAGGTGTACTTACTGTGGTCCAGTTTCCGCAAAACTTGAAATTGCTAGTATGGAGCAATTGCTGGAATGACAGTTATCTGGTTAATGTTGCTTTATACTGCTTCTGTGGATTTGCCGATAAAATAGCTATCGTGGAATCAGCTAATTTTATGTCCATGTAATTGCTTTACTTTTATTGGGTTTCATTTTTACCTGCTTTATTGTTTTAATGATTTATAGGTTACTTGGAATTTGAACAAATTATTATTAAGCTTTTTATATTTTGCTATTTACTCCGTATTTCTCTTTAATGGAGAGGATTCATCAACCTTATTCTATACGCATGAGCATAATTAAAATACAATAAATGATGCAAGTTATAGCAATGAAAATTTAGTCATGAAGAACAAGTAATACGAAATATGTTTTATTCTGTTAAATAATAGTCATATATTTATATTATTTTAGAATATGATATAACATTTTAAAACTCTTTATAATTTAGAATAATTGAAACTTTATTAGAAAATAAACACCTAAACAATCAAAATCATTTCAATCTAATCTTTCACACTGAGAGCTAAACCCAAGCTACAACAAAGTCTGAAAACTTTGCTATGGACCATCACAGATGGTTACGATAGGTTTACAAGTGTGGAAGGTGTTAGAACTATAAGAAAATAAATTAACAGTTAAGAAATAAATTTAAAACTAAGCAAATAAAGATAAAAGTATTGAGATTGAAATAGTCTGGGAGAGAGGCGTGCTGATGAAACTATCTTTAGAGTAGATTAACTTTGGGTGCGATTTGTACTCTCGTGAGATCTCCCTTGCCTTCATGCGTGCCACTAATCGACAAAATTTCAAACTAATCGCGTCTCTTATTGCCCTATAATGAAATGAAGAGAATGACAAGAAAAATTGTGAATGGAGAAAAGAAAAGAGAATATTCAGATTTTTTTTTTCATCTCATTCAAGCTCACATTATCATCTATTTGTAGGTAAAAGATGAGAGCCAAATATTAAATCACCCAATTATGATTTATAGTCGTTACTAGCCGTTATTTTAAGTTATAAATTAATTTGTTTGTATTTATTTAATTTATATTATAAGTTACATAATTAATATTTATATTATAATAACGTTATAATTTTTTTTCTTTATTTTTTTTAACAATTCCCTCTCCAATGGAAAAAAAATTTATAAATAAACTTGAGGTGAATAAAATAAGAGATCAAGAATCAAAATTTTCATTTTGGACAACTTTTATCATGTATTTGATGAAATTACCTTCCGGATTTGAACTTTCACTTAGTGTAACCAAAATCTAACAATAATAAATACTATAGTAATCGAAGTTTTGAACTAAGCATATAAATTATTGTATCATTTGGTATAGACATGATATGAGACACGTTATAAGTTCTACTTAAGGGTGTGTTTTAAATGTCATGCACTTTCATCTCAATTTATAAGTGTTTTATGATCTTAATATGATCTCATTGCAGTGGCATATTATTGCAACACTTATATAAGTGAGATCTTCAAGATACACCGCAATCATAATATCTCGCAAAAAATTTTTTTGCCTTTGATCTCATTAGGAGTTATAGTTCAACCTTATTTTTTTCCGCATTAATAAATATATATGAATGATATTTATAATATATAGAATTATGTTTTTATCGGTCATTTGATCGGTTCGTTTTTTGAACCTTCTATCATGGTGTTTTCAATCGAAGGTTGGTTTCCAATGCTATTTTAACCCCATCCATTCTAATCTCGAAGTCATTGAAGCTCTTTTCGTTGATATCTATTTTTTCAAATAAAATGGAAAGTAACACCTCTTTTACATAATTCATATAAAAAATTATGTCTTATTCTCATATGACTTTTTTTCCATTGCATTTTGTACCTTTTGCTTTTGTTATTGCTTAATTATCACAATTTATTAAAATAGCAGGTATATGTTTTTTAATATAAGGTAAACAAATTAATAAACTTTTAAGTTTAAAGTAAAGATCAAGTCTATAAATTACTTCCATAGTAGATAGAGATTAATGTTTATTTAATATTTTCATGATATTATGCAAAATATGAAGACATGCTTCTAGTGGCTTTTGTTTATAGTGTTATTAATAATTATTGTAGTCTTTAAATATTTAAAATCTACTTTCAATGGTTTCAATTATAATACAATTTGTTAGATACATAAGCAATAATTATTTGAGAATATTTTTATTGTGATACACTATCACCTAAATTATTTATAAGATGTAAGCTAGAGTTATATGGAGTATCTACAAGACTCACATCTTGATAATTAAGTTTTTTAAGAAGTTTTTGAATATAATGTGATTGAGTAATATAAATGTTTGTTTTGCATTTATAAATCTTTATACTAGTATTACATTAGCTTCACTAAATCTTTCATATCAAATTGAGTTGATAGAAACTTATTAATATTATTTATAATATTTAAATTTGTACCAAAAATTAAAATATCATTAACATAAAGATATAAAATAACATAATCATGATCAACAACATTAATATAAACACATTTATCAAGCTCACTAATAAAAAATTTATATGTCAAATCTTCATCAAACTTTTCTTTAGCTTGCTTTAATCAATATAAAGATTTTATTAATTTACAAGTTTTATTTTTTTGACTTTTTTATTATAAAACTTTTAAGTTGATTATAAAATTTTATTAAATCATCTTGAATCGGTTTTACATCCATTTATGTATAACTAGATTATATGTTGAAGATAAAGCTAAAAGCAAATAAATTGTAGAAATTCTAGCAGGAGAATAAATATCAAAATAGTTAACCTTTTTTTTGTGTATATATTATTAATCTTGTTTTATATTTATCTATGATCATTTTAATTTCTTTTGAATATTCATTTACATAATAGTTTTATGAGGTAAATTATAAAGTATCAAGTCTTATTTGATATGATAGAATCTATTTAATTATTAATAGCCTTTTCCAAAATGGTGCATCTATAAATTCATACTTCATCAGTAGTAGGATTATTTTCAAAATAAATATTTCGCTTAAAGAGAATAAAATCATCACCTTTTCTTTTCTAATTCTTTTACTTTTTTATAATATTTTTCTTATTTTATTAGTTAAAATTGTATCATCATTATTTATTATAAAATTTTCATTGAAGATTCTTTTTTTAATTAATAGATTTTGTAATCTTTTTATAGAAATATATCTTCAAAAATGTAACATCTAGATTTCATAATTGTATTAATAGAAATATCACTAATAATATTAGAGTTAATGATAAGAAATCTATAAGTAGGACTATTAAGAGAATATATAAAGAATACACCATCTACAGTTTTAGATCCTAATTTTCTCTTTTTACATTCTGGAATAGATATTTTATTTAAACAACCCCAAACTTTTAAATATTTCAATTGGGTTTTCTATTTTTCTAAAATTTATAAAGTATTTTATTAGAATCTTTGTAAGAAATCCGATTTAAAATAAAATAAGCTATTAATAAAGCTTCAGCCCATAAATTATTTGATAAATTTGATGAATTTGTATTGCATTTATCATATCAATTAATATTATTTTTTTTTTTCTCATTAGATTGAGGAGAATATGGTGTAACTTGATGTATCTGATTTTACCAAATTTATTAAATAAAAGTGAAATATATTCCCACTTCTATCTGATCTTAAAATTTTAATTTTCCTATTTAATTAATTTTCTACTTCTAAATATATTAAAAACTTCATATTTAGTTTTGATTAAATAAACATAGCAAAATTTTGAAAAATCATCAATAAAAGTAATAAAATATTTTTTACCTCCTCTAGTTAAATTATTATTTAAATCACGGACATCACTATGAATAAGTTCTAATAAATCATTTTGCTTAACAGAGATAGATTTAAATGGTTTTTTAATTTGTTTTACTTGAGAGCAAATTTCACCCTTCACATCTTTATTTATATCATTCTTAGATAATAAATTCATATACATCATTCTTTTAATTATTTTGTAGTTTATATGTACTAATCTTGCATGCCAAATGTTAGAAGTAATAATTAATGAAATAAAAGGATTTAAGCAAAACACTTTATTGCTAGAAAATGATAAATTTAATTTAAATAAACCATTACATAAATATCTCATACCCACAAATGATCCACTTTTGGTTATAATAACTTTATTTGACTCAAAAAACAAGACGATGGCCATGTTGAACAAGTAACGAACCACTAATTAAATTTTTCTTAATATTCGGTACATATAAAATTGAGTATAATTTTAAATATTTTCTTGATGTCAATTTTAGATCTATATCTCCTCTTCAACCACACTAGCTAATGTTCTATTGTCCATGCTTACACTTCCTCTTGGTGTATCCTAGTATGAAGAAATCAAAATTTATCAAATCATGTATAGTTGCCCCGGTATCTATCCACCAATCGGTAGAATAATATAAAAAATTAATTTCAAATTATGGGCTAACATACCTCAAAGGAAGAGAATCATTGGCATTGGAAGTTATCATATTAATTTATGATTGAGATTGATTTTGCTCAAGTTATTTTTTTAGATATAGCAGATGGTTGGTTCTCGCATACTCACATTTAATCTCATATATTTTTTTTTTCTTTAGACTTGTGTAAAATTTATTTCTTAAATTTTTTATTAAATGGTTTAAAAATTTTTCATTTGAAATTACTCTTTTCTGGGAAATTGATGTGTTTGGGATTCAATTTTAGTGAGGGTTTTATCTTTTTTTTTTTTTCTTTTATTCTAAGTGCAATAATAAGATCTTCAAGAGACATTTTATTTCTATTATGCCTAAGTGTTTGTACAAATCGACTTCAGGATTGTGGTAATTTTTCTATTATCGGTGCAACTATAAATGCTTTTGTCATGCTTATGATATGTTCTTTTAGATCATGAATAATATCTTGAATTTCATTTACTTGATCTAATATGTTGGGAGACTCACTCATTTTATATTCATTGAATGATTCGATTGAATACTTTTTTAGATCCACATTTTCATTTTCATATTTTGATTCGAGTGTTTTTCAAAGCTCAAAAGAAGATTATGTACAAAACATGTCATAAAGCTGATCGGAAAGAACACTAAAGGTCCGTTTGGGGCAGCTGCAGCTTTTTCTGAAGTTGTGATGTTGTTGCAGAAGAAGTTGGTGGCAGGAAGTTGCTGTTGCTGAAGCTAAGATTATTTGGAAAATTTAGTTTAGAATGTGTTATGCTGCAGCTGTTTGTCAAAAATGACTAAAATACCCCTGTGAGCATATAAGTTGAGTAATTTAAACATAATGAAAAAAATAAGATAAGTGATACTCATATAATCATAAGTCAACTAAATTACATTAGCAGATTATAGATCACTTAATAAATAACACTTACTTAATAAATAATAATATTAAAATTATAAACAACATATGCGATCAAAATATTAAACTTACTTATCCTTTATCAAATCTTTTAAAATAAAATTTTCTATTCTATCTTATTAGCATTCTGTTGTGTCACTTTCATTATTAAATTATCTAAAGTAGTTATCATCTCTGTTTTCTTGCACCTAAAAAATCTCCTTTCATAATTTTCTTCCCTACGTAAAGTCAATATATAACATTGCAAATCATAATTCGCTGACTCACGGACTCGGTAGAGATCCTTGAACTCATATTCCTGATAAAAAAATATATAAATAATAGAATTATTAATATGAGGACGGGTGACACTGCAGAATATTTAAAAATGAAAATTAAACAGCATAAGAAAACTATTTCCCAAAAAAATGATAAAAATTTTATCAACATAAATAGAAGATACACAGTCTTTGTAGGAAAAAAATCTCAATGATAATGCTCCCAAGAGCTACAATAAACCTATTGAAGAAATTCTAATACAAGAATAGATTCTGAGAAAAGTAAAGTAAAATCGTGAGAAGGTAGTAGTCCCTTCTTGAGAAAAAGCACATAAACACGCAGGTTTCACCTACACACACATACCAGAAGATCGAAAAATACATAAGCAAGCGTAGAAAGATGCGTTAAAGAAAAAGAAGGATGGCTCAGGCTCAGGCTCAGTCATAATCCATCTGAATGACGCAATATATATGAGCATTCAAATTTTTAAAAGAAGGATTACAATCACATAAAATGCTACCACCTTTATTGATAGGAAGAAAAACATCAATGTCGTCACAGCCATTTCATTCCCTACCAAGCAAACCTATAATCAAACAGCCACCAGCCACCACAGATAATAGCAAGGAAGAGCAAGCCAATGAGACCAAAACCTGCAATGTAACAACCACCCACCACCGCGGATAACAAAGGAACGGACCAACAAGCCAAACCAAACCCAAGAACAACTTACCAAAGGTAAAAAATAACAACACAGGGGAGCCACCATAGATAGTACAGAAAGCCAACAAGCCAACCAACCCACCCAAACCAACAGCACAAACAAGCTGAAATGGACATGAATCACAGAATCTACACAAACTGAAGCTCGAGAGAAGGGATGATATTGGAGAAATAGACAATGCATTACGGATCTACCAAAACTAACGCTCCTGAAGGGATGAAATAGGAAAGCTGAGGGTTTCCTTCGCAAACAATGAAGACGAGGGTGCGAAGCAGAAGTCAGGGGTAGATGGTTTAGGAAGCTGAAATCCCGTAGAGCAAGAGTTAAGGCCAAATCCCTCGATTTTCTATCTTGTGGCGAGCTTTGGTAGAGACGAGAGTTCAATGAGATAGGGCAAATAATGGATGGATCGAGGGCACGGGGAGAACGCTCAGCGCTAAGAAATGGGCAATATAGGAAAAACCTCTCTTCGACCTCAGACCGCGGAAGGGTATATTGAGTCGCAACCCATGGCGGTGCTGGATTCTCAAAGCTCCCCAAATTTGTGCAACCAAACGCGGCCTGATGCGATGCCAGCATACCAGTCCCAAACGGGACCTAAGAATATGCCCAAGACAAAGAAAATCAATCTCTTGTGGAGTTTTTTCTTTTTCTAACCTTTCATCGAAAGAAGAATTATTTTCTCTTTCTGAATTAGGTTTGGATAAAGGAGGATTATATATTGCAGAAATTAATCTTAAATATGTCAATCAATATATAGTTTTCTTTTGTCATCTTTTAAAGTATGTTCTTATAAATTTTTTCGATTTAACATCATCATGATGAAGCGATATTTATGTAGACATATTTTTTTAATTAGTGAAAATAATTAAATCGAAGAAAATATTTTTATCTACTCTAAGATTATTAGAACTATAAGAAAATAAATTAGCAATTAAGAAATAAATTTAACACAACTATGCAAATAAAAATAAAAGTAATGAGATTGAAATAGCCTGGGAGGTAGGCGTGCCGATGATACTATCTTTAGAGTAGTTCAAGCTTAGGGTACACTAATTTCGCTCTCTTCTTTCTTGAGATCTGGCCGTCTCTTGCCATCGTGCACTACGATTGATTGGCAAAACTTCAAACTAGTAGCATCTCTTATTACCCAAAAATGAAATGAAGAGAATGACAAGAAAAATTGTGAATGGAGAAAGAAAAAAAGAGAATATTCAGATTTTTTTATTCAAATTTATCTATCATCTATAGATGAAAGATGAGAGCCAAATATTAAATCACTAATTATGATTTATAGCCGTTACTAGCTACTATTTTAAGTTATGAATTAATTAATTTATATTTATTTAATTTATGTTATAAGTTAACATAATTAATAATTATATTATAATAACATTAGAATAATAACTTAAGAATAACGTATATGTCATAACGATATAATATTTTTTTTCTTTATTTTTCCGTAACAGAAGCTACGTCATTAGATAAGGTAATCTAAAACTAAAGTAATAGAGCACAGAAGGAGCTTTGATTGGGGGGCAAACGGATGGTTCAAGTCTTCGACGAATTGATGTTACGTGATGACGTAGTCAAATGTCTCAGGATGTCCTTATACTAGAATTAACACTTTCATTACTGCATCCTCCTCTCCTCTTCTGTTGAAAAGGGTGAAAAGCAAGTCACTGATACGGTTTAGAAAATCCTGTTTTCAACTTGTTATTTATTATTCAAATGTTGGTTTATGTTTTTGTCCAATAAATTAATATTATAATTAAAATCTAGAAATCATGGAATGTGATACAATAATACAGAACATTGTATTATATCAGAGTAATTTATTTAAACTTTTTGATTTTATAGTATGAATACCCAACATGGAAATGAAGATATATTGGCATACAAATATCTGCGATTGTTTTGAACTATTTGGGTAGCAACTATGTAACGGGTCTCAAAGCTTGTAGTTGTCCGAAATGCAAATTGTTTTGTGGCATACTTAGTTTTTATTTTGAGTGATCATGTAATGAGGGTTTTTGTAACTTCTAGAGTAAATGCTTAAAACTCATAGTTATGCTGTTGTTGCATCGAGAAAAGTATAAAATGTTTAGCTATTTTAGTTGGATATACAACATGTGGTTTCTAGCATGCTGTCATCATTGTCACCTTTAGTTTTATCTCAACTATTTTGGAATGACTTTTTTCATTTATTTCAATCGAGTGCTACATGAGATACTAATTTATTTTATGCAGTTTTTTTTTTTAATAACCTCTCTCTATTTTATCTTGAGTCTACCTTTTTTTCAATTCATTGACAGCAACTTTATTTCTTTATCTAATAGGTGTTTGTTCTATTCTTCATTGTATATGTCAAATTCATGTTAACATAGTGGGATAAATCCATACAAGATATTCGGCCAATTACAATTTCACAAAATTTACGTTTCGAATCTCCATATTTTGTTTTTGCTTAGTAATTATGGGACACTCTGTTTTATCCATTCAGCCTTAGATTTAGAAGTTATATATAACCAGTTAATACCAATTAATACCAATTAATACTTTAAAATATGATTGTCTTATTAAGTTGAATGGTTGAATATATGGCACAATCTTTGGACCAAGCCTTATGATGAGGTCAAATGTGGTGCAAGAGAAATATTATTGGGTAGTTGTGCATTTAAATGGTGGATCTCGGCCATCGTTTTAACTACTGCAGCAAGAAGCTCCCTTAAGGCTTCTTGTGTGCTTAATAACGTAGAATATATAGACATGAATGCTTAGTTATTACTTCTGTGTTTTGTATGTGTGTGTTATGTTTGTGAAATTGGTCGTCATTGCGGTCAATCTATGAATGTGGTGATGTGTCATGGTGTTATTGGTTAGTTAATGATATGGGGGTGGAAGATACGCTCCTCACGTTCTTCCATTTTTTTTCTGAAATGAATAATTGAAAACACAAGTTTCTTATTTTAACTCAAGCATGGCTTGAGATTAAATGGTGATAAACTATATATCTTTAGTTATTGTAGATGTTTAAGTAAACTAATTGATATATAATATGAGAAATATAATTCAAGTTTAATAAGAATGTTTTTTTTATTTATAAAATTTTAAAGATGAATATATAAATGTAATTAATTAATTAATATTTATATTACATGATTTTAAAGGTTTATGAATTTCATTCTAATTCAATTTTGCCATAAAATTTTGATCTTAACCTAGTAATAAATCTTGTCTAATTATAAACTCACTAAAAAACACAACTATCATATATTCTTTTTTTGACTAATCATTGCATATTCCAGGACCTTATTATTAAGTAAATGATTGGACAAGTTAGAAATAAAAATATATTATATCTATTTGAAGACAATAACCACTTTTCATTGTCATTCATATTTACTCTAAATAAAGACATTATTTGGGAGCATCATCATAGCTTAGGGCATCACTCCTTTAAAATTTTACAATGTATATTCCTTTCTCTTTTTCTATATTTTAATGTTGAAAACTTCTATTGTGAGGCTTATAAAATTGCTAAATATTATATAATTCCCTTTCTTAGATGTGAATTTTGATCATTCCTTTTATGATAATTTACTTTGATATGTGGAGACCTTTAAAAATATTTGATATTTCTAGAGGTAAAAGATCTGTCACATTTTGCACTCAGATGATTGAAGTTTATTTTATCAAATAAAAATATGATGTTTATTATATGCTTTAATATTTATCTCTATGATAAAAAAACTAATCTAGTGTTAATGTTTAAAAATTAGGATTGATTATACTCGAGATTATTTCAATCAAATTGTGCCTTTTTTATTTAAGAAAGAAGGTATTATTCACTCATTTAAAATTATGCAATTTGAGGTGCATCTTAGCACAATTCACCCATAAAATGCTTTGAGGCGCAGGCCTTAAGATAGGTTTGATGAGGCATGCGCCTTACCATTCTTGAGGCTTGGCATTTCATTATAATAATTGTGAGGTGTGTGCCTTATAATTTAGTATTGGGACTTTTTTAAATCTTAAATTGCTAGCTTAATCTCGATTCTATCTCTCTCCAAACTGAGAAAACTCACCTCATGTCCTCTCTCAACCTCATGAAGCTGAAACAACACCACACGACCTCTATCCTCATCACATCCCCATTGCCTTGACACTGTCCTCACTATGCTATCCATCGCCACTGCCACTGCCATTGGAGGGCCTTGCTAGTTGCGATTATCATTACAAGAAGCACATCCTTATTTCTAGTTTCTCCATATTTCTCTTGTAAGCTTGCCACCGTTGATAATCATAGGCATGTTTCTATTTCTTAAACTTGTATTTTTTTTTTGTTTGCTTACTTTGAGTTTTTTTATTTTATTTTATGTCATCATAGTTATTATTATTTTTAATTTAAAATTTTTTAGGAGTTTTTCAATATGATTAGAGGAAAGGAGAAGAGCACAAATGGACATAAAAAAAACCTATCTTAGAAATATAACATGCAAGTTGATATCGTAGGGAGTGAGAATATTTGTGTATTTGGGATTAATTATTATGATCAGTGGCAGAGCCAAAAATTTCTTTTAGGGGGGCACCATTTCGCATTTTAAAAGTATACTCAACTTTCTTCATTACACTCTAGACCAATATTGATAGTTTTAAAAATTTACTTAGAATATATTTATAAGAAAAAAATAACATAGATATGAATAAAAAGTTCACAATTGATGGCATCTGTCATTCGTATTTTAAAAGCATTAAATAACTACATCATTATCAATTTTATTCAGGATATCATTCTCAATATAAGTGACTTAAAGATCATTCATCAATTGATCTCCAATTTTATTTCGTTGCCAATTTTTTTATAATATTTATAGCAAAAAAAAGCTCTTTCAACACTTGTTATAATAATTGTAAATTCAATATTAGATTTAATAATTTAAAAATAAAATAAGATAAATTATATTTTTTTTTGTTTCAATCATTTTCTATACATGTATTTCAATAGCTTTTAAGAATGAAAATTGTTCATCAAATCAAATATCCAAAACATAAGTTTTTAATTAATTTTCATATTCATGTGGGCTCCGAAAATTCGCTACCGACCTCTCAATGAAGAGAGTTTGATTTCATGTCGGTCAAACTTTCAGAAGACAGATGGAATAATAAATAAGACACTATTCAGAGATTTCGCCCTCATTTTGTGAGGACTTTAGTTCCAGTTTCAGGTTTCCTGTAGGCACAAGCATCTATAGTTAATTACCCCTCTAATGCTGAGAGAGAACTTTCGATTAAGGCTAGTCGTTAGATTGCTAAATGCATAGCGTATAGTAGCAGCATGTGGAGTTTAAAATTTAAGCTTATGAAATTCATCATATTAATTTAAAGTGGATGGTTGGGGAAATGATAATGCGGTGTCGCTAGAAGAGAAAGCAGTGGGTGAGGAGTAATGAAAAGAAATGAGAGTTCTAGCTTGCTTCGTGCTAGCTTTAGGTTGGTTTTATGTTTTAATTTCATTCGTTTATTTTTTAAAATTTTTTTTTAAACGAGAATGATGAGTAGAGGGGATGGAACACAGGTGGCGACTCCGATGAGGCGGCGATGGCAGGGAGGATTCCGGGTTTTGCGGGATTTCGAGGCATCCGATGTTTGAAATTTTTTTTGTTTTTTGTCTTAAATTCAGTTAGATTATAATACAAATGAATTTCAATTCAAAGAAAATAATTTTAGTTTAATTCATACAATATTGATAGTTTTAATTTATCAAATTATATAATTGATCAGATCAAAATTTATTGTTGACTTTAAATTAATTTACTTACACATAATATATATATATTGCTATTTTTTTTTTATTTAACCGAAATCTCTTTTTTTTAACTCATTAATTAATTCATATGATAATACTATAGTGTCATTTAATCAATTTGATCCTAATTTAATTAAACTAATAGTTACAATAGACATTAGGCAAAACATGTCTAATCCATATAAATTTCAAGTCTTATATTAATTTTAATTTGATAATGATAGTCATTAAAATTTATTTATTTGACTTCAATTTTAAATACGTTGTTTATAAATTTATTAGTTATATATAATTGATCAATTATCATTTTGGATTAATTTAATTAGTCAACTGATTAATTAGTTAATATTGGTTTTATATATATATATATATCTTTTCGCAAATTCCATCGTTCCTCGTGCACTTCAAATTTCATGCCACAAACTCACATGTAGGTAATTGTGCATTTCGTTAAGAAAATATGAGCTTATTTTCTAATCATTTGTGGTGCACCGAACTCATTGGAGTGATCCATTTTGCGAACAAACATCATTTAGGCAATGTCAATCATTGTCGAAGTGTATTTGGCTCAATTTGAGCAGTACTTTGTTTGTAGCTCTTTATCATTGATTACATGCGGTCAAATCCATTACATGATGCTTCATTTGATAGATTCTGTAGCTACGAACACATTGGTGTAGTCCATTTTGTGAACCGGCATTGTTTGGTTAGCCTCGACGATGATTAAGATGATCGAAGTAATTTATCTTCAATTTGTGCAAATTGCTTTCATTAATTATTGATACCATTATATTTGGTTTGACCCAAGTAATGGAATAGACATGTAGGTGAACAAATCATTAAATCTAATAATGTAAAATTGTTTTGATAAAATCATTAAATTCATAATATAAGTAAAAAAATACATTTATGTCATCCTAATTCTAATAACAATATATATCTAATATTTTATTCATCATTATTATTTATTATATAAAGAAAGTTAACTTAAAATTTTGAGAAAAATAAAATATTTTTTATTGTTTATTATGAATAGAAAAAATATAAATGCAAATAAAAATAATAAATAAATAAAAGTTTTATTTTTTAATAATCTTAACAAATAAATTCTAAAATTTTGGAGCAAGCACAATATGAAATTCTTTATGGATGAAAGTAAAATTACTCTGATATGAAAATTCATGATTTGATGTTATTATGTTAGGATGTTAGTATTTTATTTCTTACTTCTTAATATGATGTATTCCACTTTACATAATTTTTTTTATTGTGAGGCTTGCACCTCAAAATGTCTTGAGACTTCTCATCTGAAGGACATAAAATGCCTCACTACCAAAAGCATAATTTTTAACCTTGTTATTTACTAATCCTTCTAACTTGACACCCTATAATAAATGAGGTGGTAGCACAAAATTATCACATAATGAAAGTTATTAAGACTCTAATGTTTTAAATCAAGGGTGTCTTTGAGATAGCATTCTGGCTGAAAAAAAAAAGCAGCCAGAAAGCAAAGCAATTTCATTTGACTCCCAAATTTTTGGCTGTTTTTCAAAAAATTTTGTGGTGTAAAAGTTGTTTTGAAAACTAAAGCTGTTAGAGTATGGTGACTGTCAGAAAGTTGTTGTTGTTTGAATTTATCAAAAAGAAAAATATTTGTAACACAAGATTTTCAAAATCTTTTCTCTATACAGCTTTACAACTACTTTTTTACTACTACAAACAAATCCTAATCAAGTTTCTTAAAGATATTGTAAAAAAGCTATCATAATCTCCACATATCTCATTAATTGAATGTCAGAAGTGATTAATTTTACCCGAGCTATCTTGCTCAATTTTTTCACAAACAATTTTTTTCTATCTAAAAATTTTTAGTTGTCATCTATTCTTATCCATGAACAACAGCAAGATAAACTTGATTTTAGGGATCCTAAGTATGTCCTTTTAGGATATTCATCTACTTAAAAAGGGTATAAATTTTATCATCTAATTACCAAAAGATTTTCCATTTCAAAAGATGTACTTTTAATGAAATATAAATTTTTTCACTCAAGGGGAAGAACAAGAAAATGGAAGAGCATTTTAATGAACTTAACATCTTTTATCCCATTATACAAATGCAAGAACAACACATTCTTTCTTTCACTAAACTCTTCAAGTCTATATAAGGAGAACAAAGCCCATCAAAGTCTCTAACATACTCAAGATGCAGAACATAATCAACTTATTATCACATAGTTTTCTTTATACCCCACAACCCATTACACATCATTTCAATAATTTCTCCTGCTCATAAAATTTTATTGACAAATATTTGCTCCAACATAATTAATATTTTGCAAACCCTATTTAAGATCTTAGAAAATAAGAATTATATATTATAAGAGAAGAGATGAATGCTTTGGAAAAAAATGGTATATCTTGGAGATTTTTTAGCTTCCGAAAAGAAAAAAAAATATTATAGGATGTAAGTGTATTTTCTCATTAAAATTTAAGGAATAAAATGGTATAAAATAAAGTTAGTGTCATAAATATAGATTAGCAAGAAACATTTTTTTATTGCTATAATGAATATAACTCACATTTAAAATTTCTTCTGGCTACCGAGCTTGGATGGTCTGTGCAATAATATGATGTAAAAAAATGTTTTTTTGTATGAGAATGTTGAAAAGGAGTTTATATGAATTCTACACTAGGATTCAATAGCTTTTTCACTGTCTTGAATAATCTCAAGAGCATGGTTTGGAAAATTTATAAATGTTATATATATGGAATGATATATAAATAAAATTAAGGAGATCAACTCTTCATAAAATATTTTAATGATAGAAAATGTTAATTCTGATTATGTATGTTGATGATATAATTTTTACAAGTGATGGCAGTGAAGGACAGTAATTATTAAGGAAAAAAATTTTGGTAGAGTTTAAAATTAAGAATTTAGTGAGCTTAAATATTTTTTGGGCATAAAATTGATTCAGTTAGAAAAAGAATTTTTATCTCTCAACATAAATATGTTAAAATATTTTTGAGAGATAAAAATTATTGATTATATGCCTTGTGAAATTTCAATTAAACTAGATTAGAAATTGAACATAGATGAAGAAGAAACATAAGTTGATAATGGACAATATCAAAGATTAGATGAAAAATTAATCTATTCATCTCACACTCATTCTGACATCTCGGTTGCTTTAAGTATTACACATCAATTTATGCGGAAACTAAAGAATTCTCACCTTCAAAAAGTTACATTAGTTCTTAGGTATCTAAGATCAAATCTTGGAAAAAGGATTTTTTATAAAGATTATGAAACTTTATAAATTGAAGATTATGTTGATCCTTTGCAGGATCACTAATGAATCAAAGATCTACTTCAAGTTATTGTATGCTACTAAGAGAAAATTTTATAATATGATGAAGTAAGAAATAATTTGTTATACCAAGGACAAGTGTTGAATTTAAATTTAAAGCAATTGCTCAGAGTATTATTTGAAGTTCAGATGGAAAGGACCTATCAAGATATTTTATGGAAATAGGTTTTCCATCAACATTGCCTATAATTCTGTACAAAATAATCAAGCCAAATATTTGGAGATAAATAGGCATTTTACAAAGAGAAATTAAAAACTGAGTTAAGTTATACTTCATAAGTGAGTTAACTTGTTGACATATTTTTCAATAGACTTTGCAACCCTCCTTTAAAAAAATTATAAACAAATTTGGAGTAGATCTTTTTCATCCAATTTGATTGAGGTGTTGAAATTGTCTAAGGACTTGTAGGATTGGCAAAATAAGAGAGGTAATGAGCTACAAATTCATGTTCTAAGCAAGATTCATGTACAAATAAGGATAGGGGAGAGCCAGGGATTGTTCCCACAAGCTTAAATAAGGTTGGCTTGATTGTGGATAAGGCATACAAAGAAGTCAACAACAATAATTTTTTATCTTGAAATTATTATAATTAGTATTTATCCGAGCTTGTTACACTAAATAATTCTCACATTATCAGTTCGTTATTATTGTTGTTGACTTCGTTATTATCAATAATTTATCGAGCTTTTTACATAAAGAATTCTCACATTATCAGTTCAATAATTTTTTAAAAAGCTCGATAAATTATTGAACTGATAATGTGATACACGATAATTACAGTTCGTTATATAAATAAGCCGGCTCGATAAGCTACCAAGCCGAGTCAAATCAGGCTCGAACTCGAGCTCGAAAATTTTTCGAGCTTGTTTATGAGCTCAAGTCAACTCGCGAGCCGGCTTGACTCACTTACACTCCTAACTGTGTATGTAAAATCCCCTTTTTTTTATTTGTTTATCATAAATAGGGATATACGTCATGCAAAAAAAAGGATGCATGATAAAATTTTTATTTGATGTCCAAGTAAAACGTTTATTAGGATTCAATTTCTTGATCAAAAGTGACACTTGAAGAATTCTATAAGAGGTTACCTTTTTGCACTAAAATGTGAGGGATGAGTCATAGTACTGATTGTTACCACACTCCCTTCAAAGTGATAGAGTTTGTGAGAGAAAGATGATGGAAAAGAGAGATTGAAAGGGAATTGATAGTGTTATTTGATTTGGTTGTTGTCGCTACCTTTCCCCGAGTATAGAGATAGTCCTATTGAGTAGGGACTGCAACTTTGGCACTCCAACCCAACTTTGGATGGTTTGGGTGGTTAGAGATAAAACATAAGGTGCATTGGGTTTTTATAGAGGTCTTTATATTAATAATAATCATAATGACTAGGGTCTTATATTTCAAAACTTAAAATGTTAGGTGGCTATAAAGTAATGAATATACAAACTAATTATGGACCTTAAAGCCCTATAAGTGATCTAATACTATATGTTCGCTTATTAATATTATGTGAGTCATGCATCTTTGTTGATGCATTTAGTTCCCTCGATTATTGAAATTATTTGTGAACTATGAATCCTTTGTAATGTGGGCATTGTTTACAAAATCTATATGGCTTCCTTGCGATTCAAGCATTGATGCTGACACTTCGTGCCATGTAGAATTATGGCTTCCTTACAATTTGTTTTGATATTTCAAATATTCATCTAAAGTTATGGTTGCCACCTTGTTTCAATCTCGCAAATTGATAGGATTAATAGACATGTAAAAAGATAACTTGATTAATATTTAACTTCACTGTTCGTTTTGCTCAAGTGTTGGTTATATTTGTTTCTTTTAAATCCATACAATTGGAGACTAGATTTTTAAGGATAGTTATCTTGTTGTATAGCATGAGACATAGATTGTTGTTTAATGTCTTTTCTTTTGCTTTATTTTCTATTCTCTAATTTAGTGATTCATTGGCTTGCATGATTGATTATTTTCAAATTTAATGTAATCTTTTTTTTTCAGTTTTGATGTGATTTTGATAGAATGTGTATATCTTTCATGTTTCTAAATATTTGCGTGAGACTTCTATTATTTGACTATTTAATTATTGTTTGTTTTCAATTTTCATCTAAAGTAATGATTGGTTATCTAAATTAGAAATTTGTGACTATAAATTTGACCTTGTCTGCAACACTTCCTGGATCTGCACTAAGAAACTCTAGACCTTAAGACATGCAATATCAATTTTTCCTCTCTCTCTCTGTCTCTCTCTCTATCTCTTTATATATATATATATATATATATATATATATATAGTATCAAGGAGTTGTTTTTTCTACTCTAGCTTTAACTTTGTATTGAGAAGTTCTACGCTTCACATTATATTCCTTCCTTCTGCTTATTAGGGATTTAGGAAGGTTGATCCTGATCGCTGGGAATTTGCACATGAAGGGTTTTTAAGAGGTCAGAAACCTCTTCTAACAAACATAAACAGAAGAAAATCATCCCAAGCATGTAGCCAATGCCAGTCTGTTCCTCAGATTGCTTCAATTCCATCATGCGTGGAGGTGGGAAAGCTTGGGTTAGGTGAAGATATCGAGAGTCTTAAGAGGGACACATATGTTCTCATGCAAGAACTAGTAAGGCTGAGGCAGCAGCAGCAAACCACAGACGCTCTGTTGCAAGCCTTAACTAACCGCACTCAGGGAACTGAAAAGCGCCAGCATCAAATGTTGTCATTCTTGTATAAGGCCATTCACTGCCCAAGCCTCTTTTCTCAACTGATTCAACTGAAGAGTTTGCATAACCACATTCCTAGCGGTAAGAATAAGCACAGGTTGTCTAACCAAAGAGAGTTTGAACGTGAAATTGGCTCTTCTGATGGTCAAATGATCAATTATCAACCCACCTTGCTAACTGACGCAGCCAAGTCACTCCTTTGGCAGATATTAACTTCGGACACATCTCCCAGATCAAATTCTTTTAACAAGCCTAAAAGCTTTTACCATCTTGGGAATTTTCATTTACTAACTGATGTTTTAGACACCAGTAGAATTTCAAGTATGAGCTCCGGAATTTCCTTTCTAAGTGATCCTCTGAGTGCAGGGGTGCCAAATGTCCCAGAAAGCTCTGGAATTTTCTCAGTTTGCTCTCCTGTTACATCTGAATTCCAATCTTCCCTAAATGTGACAGATACATGTGAGAACTACATATCAGTTACTCCCGAGGAAATTTCTCAGGCAGTTTTTGGCTTTCAAGAGTTCAGTCAAGTGCAAGGTATAATGGCTGATGGCTGTGTTGCTGGCAACCCGAATACGAGTTATCTGGTACCTGAAGATGAAAACATTCTCGTTAGTCCTTTTGCTGGAGTTGATGAAATGATGCCTGTTGAGTTGGAAAACTTATCTGGTGACGCTGAAGTTTGTTATCTTTAACGTTGGTGAGGACATGAAGCTTCCTGGGATTGTTGAGTATTTCTGGGAACAATTCCTTTAGTAGATCCATTTTCAGGGGAAATGAAGAGGTCAATTTTAAGCATATCTGAACCAAACGGTCAAATGAAAGCGTGGGACATGACTCAGAACGCCTACTTATATCAACTAGGAAGCTGATTTACTAGCCTTAGAACTGCTATTCCAGGTATCTCTGGATTATTTTGCCTTGGTTCCTTAACGTTTTTTGTGTTCTGCACACACACACACACACACACACATATACATATATATATATATAAGCGGGAGATGGATAGCCTTGTTTGGGTTTACCTGACCCTCCTATGTGGCTCTGCACTTACAAAGTGGGGCTGTTTTTTGCCATAAACTCATCTCCTTGTAGTGCTTTGTTTATTGTTTCAAAGGTGTAATGCCACTGAACATGTTTGAAAGATATTCCTTATTTGGGAGATATGGTTGATGAATGTGAACTTGTTACATGTTATACTTCGCTTCATTGTTATATTTTATGATTCATGATTTTTTTTATATATAATATAATGCTGTACTCACTTTGTTGCGCAAATATGTTATGCTTAAAACATAATTTAAGGATAATTGTAGTTTTATGTTTAAAGTGGTTAAGTAAATTTGATTAATGTATGGTTAATCTTGCAGATTGTAACTTGCGAGATAGAAGTTTGTATATATTATTATGATTGGATTGTTCAATTTAATTTTTTTTTATATTTGATGTTTAATATATAGAGAGCACTGTGTCTTCTCAGGATTTCCTTATGCAAGTGATTTGTTTTGGATTAAGATGTTTTAAGTTATTTTGGTGGAAATAAACTATTATCGATCTGCTATGTAATTGCTCTGGAATGAATGTAAAATTTCATCATGATTGCTCTGTTGTTACTGGAATTTTTGGTAATAATAGAACATGTTTGTGACAAATTTGGATATGATAATATTGATTGAATCTTCTAATTTAGAAGCTAGTCAATAGATAATCATTGAAAGTACAAAACACTAAATTTGAGCTAAGGTAAATTGTTTTTTTTTTTTTGGAAAAGTTAGAGTGCTTAGCCCAATTCATTTCAAGAAATAAAATGATACATACAAAAACTAAATCTGAAAAACAAAGGGGACGGGGTCATAGAGAGCCCAGATTAAAAGAAAGAATAAAGAAGACAGAAAAACAGGAAAGAATCTAATGAGGGTTGGATTCAGTAAAATAAAAAATCATCAGGAGATGAATAACAGACAACTGAGAATTAAATCTTAAGCAAGAGAAGCGTTGGGCAGTTTGCCCGAAGATTTGCATCTGTCATTCAAGGGAATACGAAAACAGTCAACCCAAGAATGAAGGATGTAGCATGTGCTCAGAAAGGAATATTCCCTAATTGTATAGAGGAGCTCGGGCAACAATCGAGAATGGGAGTCCAAAATTGCTTGCTGTGCAAAATACTCATTGTTTGGTCTGGCCTAGTTGACAGAAAGAAAAGGAGGAAGAAGGAGGTTAAGTATGGTTTCACCATTGTTCCAATATTGTAATGACATGCGGGGGCCAAGAAGGCTTCAAATTCCAGCGTTTTAATTTAGAGGACACCCAACCTTTGATGCTTAGGACCAACCTAGAAAAATGTCTCTCCTCATTTCTGTGCAATCTATGATTCCGTTCAATCCACATTTCATAAACTAGAGTTACAATAATAAGATAGCTCAGCCTTTTAATAGCCCTGTGCTCAACACAAGTAATAGAGCTCAAGGCTTGAGCAAGATTTGGTTGCATTAAGAGGAAATTTTCATTTGGCAGTAGAGCTTGAATAAGTCTCATGGAGATTTGGCATTCAAAGAAAATGTTAGAATGGGACTCTAGAGATAACCTGCAAAGAAAACAGGTTAGAGTTTGACCAATTCCTCTCCTGTGAAGATGGTCTGAGGTCTTAAGACCTTCAATATAGGTCATCTAACAAAAAATAGCAAGATTGATGGTGAATCCTTTGAACCATATCTCTCCACTCCAATCAATAGAGGGGAGAGGATCCACCAGCCCTAACCAGAGAAGCTTGGATGAGAGCTTGTCCTTTCCATTCCAAAGAACGAAGTCCTGCCCTTGGTGCTTCTTGATATTCCAAGGAGGGCAAAACAGTAAGGGTTCTTTAATTCAAGATTCAGAGGAATCTCCCAGTTCCCATTGATCAGAATCGAGCTCAGTTTGGCAACAAGGGTTTTATCGAAAATAGCAAAGCATTCCGGACCTAACCGCTCAAACAAGGAATAACCAGCACACTAAAGATCAAAGAAGAGAGATAGGTTAGACCCAATCCCAATGTTAAATGAGAGTTGAGCACTGCTCTTGAGTTCCCTCCAAAGATGTGATTGCCGAGAAGAGTACAGCAAAGGGATCCATATTTGTGGTCAGACCAAAGAGCTAATAAGTTAGATTTGTTCAGAATTTTTCACAGCATTTTGATTTTGCAAATTTGATTTAGGGTCGAGGTAGAGATAAGCCCCAAACCACCTTTTTCTCTGGGGAGAGTTATCCTTGCTCAAGAGATAAGGTATAATTTTCTAGACTCACCACTATGATAGAAAAAATTAGCTGACAAGGAAGATATTTTATTGAGCACACATTTAGGGATAGAGACAGACCTCAACCAGTAAGTAAGATAATTATTTAGAGAGGATTTGAGAAGTTGCAGCCTTTCACCATAGGAGGGGATTTGCTCTTCCAACCAGCAAGCCAGCCATATAACTTATCAAAAAGAGAGTTGAAGTGCACAGATTTGAGGGGGCCAGTATTCAAGGGAATTCTCAAGTATTTGAAAGGAAATTAACCAATATTGACATTAAACTTCCTGCTAGTAGTATCAACCAACTCAGGATTGTGGGATAATCTAATTGTGGGCTCCGAAAATTCACCATCGACCTCTCGGCAAATTGAAGAGAGTATGATTTGAAAGTGTCGGTGTAATTTTCAGAAGGTAGATGGAATAGTAGATAAGACATTATCCAGAGATTTCGTCCTCATTTGGTGAAGACTTTAGATCTAGTTCCAAGTTTCCTATAGGCGCAAGCCTCTATAGTTAATTACCCCTCCCAATAAGTGAGAGAATTTTCGATTAATGATAGTCGTTAGATCACTTAATGCGTAGCGTATAGTAGCAGTAATGTGGTGTTTTAGAATTAAAATTTATAAAATTCACCATCATTAGCTTAAATAGGATGGTTGGGGGAATAATGGCGTGCCCGATCTAGATCTCATGGTTCCATCATCCCGGGCTATCATGATCTCTAGCCTACTTAGTCAGAGGAGATAGTCGACCCAACCTGATCGAAGAATCCTTATCATCAACATATGTGTTATGTTGTCTAAGAAATTCTTGTAGACCTAGGGTATTTGTCTAAGGAACACGCTTAAGTCTACCTTAGCTGACAAAAGGGTTTTTTTCCCTATCAAATATACTCTATGATTCACAACTCAAATGATAGAGCCATTGGGAAGCATACGGGCTACGGTCATGATCGTAATATAATGTAGTCTTGCTGGCCAAACCACCCCGTCGAGAGGACTCGGTCATAAGCGTATCATATGGAGCCTCTTGGCCATGCGTGAGGACACGCGTTACTGCGGCATGAGATTGATTGAGAGTGAACATAAGAGAACACTTGATTTGATATTGGCTCATTTGTGAGCTAAAGTTTTTTTTTAATTTATCATATCCGATAAATAATTGCGGAATGTGAATTTATTGAGTTTTGCTTTAAGCTTTTAATGATTGAATTTCATTTAAGCAGTTTTTAGATTGATATTTGATTTAAGTTAATTTGATTTGAAATTAGAATCACATTTCGATGAAAGCATCCCCTCTGGTTGAAATAACTATTCAACCGGCCATCATCGGGGTAGTTAATTGATTGATTTGAATATATTTGAGAATTTTAGATCTTGTCAACTCTGTTTAGCTCTTAACAGAGAATCAGATCTACTATCACATGATAGAATTAGCTTCTTAGATATTTTACTAAGTTGAAATTCTTATAATAGATTTTTAGATTTTATTAATTCGGACCCAGTCCTAAGACTAAACTAGGAAGCAACTCACGCAGCATCCTCAGACACTTGAATCTAAACATTCAGCATAGTGTCAGGGCCCATGCAGGTGTATTTAAGAATGTCTTAATTAATGCTTTCTGTTATCTTGTACGATGTGTTACGAATCCGGTGACATAGTTGCACTCAAAATATTATATCTTTGCTTGATTTGTTAACAAAAATTTAACTCTTTGTGGTGTTTATTTTGTGAGATGTGGGACACCACGCAGATCTTATGGGGTACTTATTGAAGTGATCGGGTATGATATTAAGGAATGATGTATTATCTCAAAAGATAGAAATCACCAACTTATAATGGACCTAATCACCTAATAAGGACTCTTAAGGCATGATGGGTCTTCTAATGTACTAGAGATCTTTCCCCCTACTTTATATAGAAAAGTAAAGTAGGATTTATTTTAAGCCGAGTTCGTTTAAGTCCCTTATGGAGGCAAGCTCCCATAGTTAATTACATCCTAAGGCATGAAATCCCTTAGAAATACTCTCGATTAAAGTAAGAATTAAAGTCTCCAAAGATTTCAAACCTAAGACTATCAAAGGATTGGCTATTTTAGAAAATCAAATGGGATAGATCAAAAGGAGAGACTTATTTTGAAAACCAAAGGAGATTAGTAGGGAATGCTTATGATACTAGGAAGCTTAGTGAGAAACCAATCTATCCTATGGTTGGGCTTTATATTTTTGAAATTGAAGAGAGTTAATTATTTGAGTTGATATTTTATTAGAATACTAAGACTTATAATCCCACAACATAAGATTGTGGAAATGCCTAAGAGGTGAAGATTTATGCTTGTAGCCCAAAGAAAACAGCTACCTCAGATCCTAGACTAAGGAGCTTTGGTACAAACCACAAGCACTTCCTAAAATTAAGCGAAATGTGGACATAATGGTCTACCTCCATAAGAGAGGATAGACCGTCCAACTGTTGAACTTACAACCGTTTGGAGTGGCCGCCAACTAATACCTCATATGCTTTAAATCCTCGTGGCCAAGTCTTATGTATTGCAAGATGGCTAGGGTAGTTATTATTTAGAAAGAAACTAAGTTCTTAAACTCACTCCCTAAGAGACTAGAGCATGAGTGGTATGAATTCATGACTTAATCTAATGCAAATTTTATCAAACTTATTTTATTTTTTTGGACTCTTTATTTTGACATAGGCAACAAGATTTTGTATACCTAAATGTATGAGAACTTGATTATGGGCCAAATCAAAAAAGAAAGGGGTGTTCTTCTATCAAAGGCTCTCACAGGTTAAGCATTTATTATCTGGCACAGATGGAAGCCCCCCTTTTAACAAGAGTGGAAGAATATGACATGCATGATGTTATACATAATGTTATACATACAATCATCTAGCTAAGGGGTTGCTAAATATTTTTTATTATCTTAATTTAATTTCTAGGCTTTTATGTGAGGTTATGAGTTATTTTAAATTTTAATTGCAAATTATTAATTGGGGTAGAAAAATTAATTTTATCCTAAGAGCCTATCGCATCCAGGCCACACATTCAAACATCAAACATGAAGAAACTAGAAAAAGCATACAATTCTAATGCGCAATCTAAACACAACATCAAATAATTTTATAGACTACCGTAAAAGAATAAAAGGCTAGTGCGGTCGAGTTCTGCCATACACCCCGAAAAGAGAAAAAAAAGATGGGTAGCCAAGCTCTACCCTTATACAACCCGGATTATAAAAATAATATATGTTATGGGGGTCTTCTTTTCTTTATTTCTTCCATCTCTTCCTTTTGATTTGATTTGCTCCAAAGGCATCACAGGGCACCCCAGGGACTAAGCCTTTTGGCTGCTGCTCATCTTAATCCCCCGTAACACCAATCCTAATTTTTAATGCAAAACTACATTAAAAATAAGAAAAATAAATTTAGCTACACTTGTAAAATAAATGTTAGCTAAACACACTATACAACCCAAACAGTTATATGGATAATTTGGACTTAGCACCCCACACATGGGTAACCAAGCCCACCTATCCTAATGTGGGTTATGCTTAGGGGCTAAGCAACCTACATAGCAAAAGCATTTATATTTTTATTATAGCGGCCCCTTAAGCATAACCTCTTGCAGAAAATATGGTTAATAACGGTCTAATATCTAGACTACGATGCATACACCCTAACATCCAGTCTAAAATATTACATCATAAAATAAAACATCCATCACACATACACCGCCCTAACTTAGCACTAGAAGTGGTGACTTAGTATTTTAATGTGTGTGCTTAAGGCTTGTGTGATATGTCTTAATTAGGCATTAATGTTGAAGTTTTCTAAGTGTAAAAGAATTCAATTTAACATGGAATGTTGGTTCCACTTTAAATTGTTTAGTTGATTTTGCAAGTTTTAATTTGTGATTTATTTGGTTCCATAAGACCCTACACTTAATATCTAAGTGTGATAAAGAGAAGAAAAAGGGTTGCCCTCTTTCATCCCTATCTTAAGTCATTTTTTAAAGTATGTTATTATGACTTAACTTCCTTTAGTGAATAGCTTATTACATGCTTTAATTACTCATGGGTTTGGGTTCACCTTAAATAACCTTATTCAATGTGAAAGGTTTCTTAAGAATAATTAGAATGAATTATTATCACATGACATATGTTCATTCATTTCTTTCCATCACATGTAACATGCACATGATTGGACCCTAAGTATACCCACACATATAATATGTCTTAGCACACTTAGATGATGAATGTAATGAAGTTTATATTTCATTTAATTGGATTAATATGAATGCATGTCTTTTTTTTAATAGAAAAAAGAGATTTCAATCCATTAGCTACATGTACACTCAAATATATAAAAGTTTTAAGAGGGTACAATGCCATTATTTCGCACCAGGGTAGTGAGGTAAAGACCTCCTTAGGGCTATTTAATGTCGTGCATCCCCGGGATGTCCAGACTAATATACCCACTATTCTCATATACATATAAATGTATACATCACTATGAGGATGAAGAGTCATGCAAAATTTATGTTTTATTTATTTGACTTTTGATTCTCATTCATTGACCGCATCACACGTGCATATGTATAAGAGTTTTAAGTGAGTACGGCGTCATTATTTTCTACACCAGGGACGTAAGGTACAAGACCTACTTAGGGCTACTTAAAGCCTCGCAGTCTCGAAATATCCAGACTAGTATACCACTTTTTTCAAATACATATGAATGTACAAAAAGAATCAAATGGATAGGGAATCATGCAAGAAATTATATTTGATTTGGTTGTATGGTTTACATGTGTAATATGAAATTTTTCCTAAGTCTTAACATGGAGATGCATAGGAATAGATTTAGGCAAGTGTTGCATTCTTTTCAAATGAACTATACACTTGCAAATCCTACGTGAATCCATGTTAATGTAGAGTAAGAGAATTTCACATTACACATCTTATACTATCATCACATGCAAGCTTATAAATATTTCTAATTAGCATTACTTCATTTATAATAATTGATTTATAGGCTTTAAAATTAGTTTTTGGTTTAATAGTGATAATAGCAACTCATATTCTTAATTTAAGTCAACATGTGCAATTTGACATAAAAAAATATTTTATTTAATTGATTCTCACGAGAAATGAATGCATGATTTCATATGGCAAATAATATTTAGCATGATTGGAAAGAAATAAAGGAATGTAAACACATTGTTTCATTCATCCCAAGTAATTCCTAAGGATAATCATACTAAATAAAGTCATTTAAAATAAACCAAAATTTCTTAATATTTAATTTTTTTAATTTTAGGTTTGATTTGGTTTAAGGAATGTAAAAGAGATTTTCTAATCCTAACCCCATTCCTCATGAGTTAATTTGGTTTAATAAGAAATAATTAAGTAAATTTTACAATTAATTGTTGGATCATAAATCAATTAATTATCTTTAATGCTTCTTTAATTTGATTAACCACTTAATTATAAGTCAAAATGGTGAACATGTGAAATAAGATTGTAATGCTCTAATAACTAATGCAATTGTTTAATTTAGGATTAATTAAGTTAAGAATCTAATTAGATTATTTTTGATTCTAATTACTTATGTTAATCTTAATTTCCTTGATTTATGTTGTGAACACATAAGAATTAATTAGATTTTGTATTTGATTTTCTTGATTTGATTTATTTGAATGATTTAGTTAAATTGATTTGATTTGATTAAATTTTGTTTTGTTTTGTATTTGTTTACCTTCATGTAATTTGATTGATTAATTTTTAATTAGATGTTTTGATTCAATTAAATCTTGATAATTCAATATTCTCTTAAGTTAATATCTAATTCTTTTATTTGATTATGGTTATGTGACTTAATTTTATATTTATTTGATTTGATTATGTTTCATTTATTTGTAGTTTGATCGGATTAGATTAATTGAGATTTTATTTTGATTTTAATTGAGTTTGATTCTTTATAATTAGGATTTTATTTTTAATCTCATCCATTTGTCATGTTTATCAAAGTTTGGTTTGTATTTTGATTTCATACATTGGATAGTTAATTAGTTTATCTTATTTAAGTAGGTTGAATGAGATTTGATTTGATTACATATTAAATTGATGAGAGTTTTTCTTAATTTAATTTAATTTGATTTAATTTGATTTAATTTTATTTGATTAGCTTTATTAGTCTAGGTTTGCTTAGGTTCAAAGTGATTATGTAATTAGTTTAATTAAGATGTGTATTTATGTTAATTATAAATATTTATTTAATTTTCAATTTGATTTCATATTTGTTTATACTAATGATGTAATTAATGACTTAATAATTTAGATTTAATTTAGGTTTTGATTAGTATTTAATTGCATTTAGGTTTGATTAAGTTTAAGTTTATTATGATTAATTTGATTGACTTAATTAGCTTATTTAAGATGTGTGATCAAATTAATTAGTAGATTAATTAAGTGTTTGATTTGAATTTGATTTAAAAAGTTAATTTGGTTCATTAAGATGATGGATTAATTCATTAAGTTTGCATTAATTAGTGTTTATTCAATTGGATTAGCTTAAGGTAATTAGTTTAATTAAAGTTTAAGTTAATTATTAAATTAAATAAATATTTGTTAATTTTAATTTGGTTTTATATTTATTTAGATTAATGATGAATTAATGACTTAATGATTTATATTCAATTTAGGATTTGATTGGTATTTAATTGCATTTATGTTTGATTAGGCTTAGGTTTAATATGATTAATTTGATTAACTTAATTAGTTTACTTGAGGTGTGATTAATTATAAATTTAATGGGGTTTAATTTAAGCTTAATTTAAAGTTAACAATGTAATTTATTTAAATTAATTTGATTCATTAAGATGATGGATTAATTCATTAAGTTTGTATTAATTAGATGTTTGATTAATTTGGTTTGATTTAAAATAATTAAATATTAAATTATTGGATTAATTAAAGATTTATTTAATTAATGATTTAATTTCTCACATGTGAGTGATTTGATTTAGTTAAGTGTTTTACTTAAGTTTTATTTGATTAAATGATTATTGTTATTATCATCATTGTTATTAAGTGAATTAACTGTTTATTTTATTTCAATTAAGTTTGATTATTTATGATTAGAGTTTTATTTGATTTGATTCATTTATTATGTTTGTTTAATTTCATTAACATGTTTTATTTAGTTATTAGGTTGAAATATTTGATTGTTTATAACTCTCTTATTCCAAATGGATTGATTTAGATATTAAATTAATTAAGTTACTTTACTTCATTTGGTTTGGTTTGGTTTGATTAATATTAAGTGATTATAATGTATTGTATTTATAATTAATTAAATTTTTTAGTTTACTTAATGATTAATTGTTTCAATTTATTTATATATTAATTAAGAGTTTTTTTATATGATTAAGATTTCATGTAGTGTTGGTTTAGTTATACTAGTTTGACCCATATTAAAGTTTTCTAGATTTGTTTAATTTTAAGTTTGATTTAAGATTTAATCATTTAATTAAGTTTTATTAACTTAAATAGGTGTAATCATATTTAATTTAATTTCCTCTAAAGATTATATGATATTTTTCTGATTTGAGATTTGATTAATGATTGCTTAAGTGTTATTTCATTTCTAATTTTAATTTATTATTTAAATTATTATGAATTTCATTTTAATTAATTCTTAATTTGTTAAATTTTAACTAAATATTTATTGTAGGTTCATTAAGTAGAAGATCATATTATTATTATTATTATTATTATTATTATTATTATTATTATTATTATTATTAGGATCTTAGATGTTAATTGAAGTGATTTAAGCCATTTTGAAGATTTTTATTTTATTTATTTTATTAAAATAGATGATCTGAACTTCAAAATTTAATTTTTCCCAATCCAGAAGTTTTTTTACTTGTGATTTTCTATCGTAGGTGTGCTTTAACTTTAATTTTAATCTCTGAAAATTTCAACTCAATCCGACTTATATTTTTAGAGTAATTAATGAAACTTATTTTTACTAAAACCTAAATTAAGCTCAAATCATTTAGCGGAATTTAGAAATTTTTTGTTCTTTGGATTTCTCTCGGAAAGATGTATCCAACGAGCCCTTATTTGTGATTTTTCATTTGGTATTTTATTTTCTATGAATTTTTGAAGTTTCAGGTAATTTAAATAAATTTTAAAATTTAATCACGTTTGAGAATTTGATTAATGCGTGATTGAACGTCGTGTTATTGGCAGACATGGCGTCGTGCAATTATCGCGATCGCGTCATGAGTGAAAGTTACATGGGATCGTTTTCGGTTAATTTAATTGATCGATGATAATAGCGCAATGATTTAATGCGTTTGATCAAATGCATTGGATCGATGTGATATGTGATTAATGGGATCGAATGGCAAAAAAAGATTTTTCATTTAAGATTTTGCATTTTAATTGAGTAGTCGGTTTATTTTTTCGATTTTCACCAAAAATTTCTAATTCTATTGGATGATATAAAATGAAAAAATGCAAGGGTAATCTAAAATTTAAAATAGAAAATATTTACAAAATTAAATCTATGGATTTGGTTTGATAAAATTTCATGAGATGGTTTTTAGTGATGATGAGCACTCTTGTGGAAGAAGCTTTGATGATCTTATTCACTTAAGATGTATCTTCCAATGCTTGCCATTTTCTTGTCAAAATCAACTTTGGTTTTTCTTATCAAGAGAGATGGGGATGGTTTGGTTATTTTGAGAGCTCTTAATGAATAATGATAGAGGAAGATGAATGAAGCCTCATTTCCCCTCCTTTAGTGGCGAAAATCTCATTTTTGAATTTTTTGGCTCCAAAGTATTGTCATTTGCTTGGGGTGGTTGGGATGGATGGATTGATTGAGACTTTGGATTTTGCTCCAAAGTTCTCTTTTTCTATCATATGATGCTCCATTGAATGTTTGATGGGAGTTAATGCATGTGATGGGGAGAATTAAATGAAGTTGGGTGGAATTCTATATGAGGGAGGATCCATGAGGAATTTAATTGGGTTGAGTTAATTTTGGGCTAATCCCAAATGGGTTTGGGTCGGGTTTGATCAGCCCCCAATGGGTCATGGCTTGGTTTCAAGGAATTTGGCTCAATTTGGGTCATATGGGGTTAGGTTGATCAATTGGTCAAATTGGATCAAACTAAGGTTTAGGTTAGGTTCAAATGATAATTTGAAGAGTATTGGTATGATCAATTTGATTTAATTTGGCTTAGAATTGATTTTGGCTCATTTGGAATCAAATGGGTCAAATGGGTCAAGTTGACCAATTTGATCAAAATTGGCCAAATTGGCTTGGGTTATGGGTTGATTCATGTTCAATTGGCTAATTGAAGATGAATGTGATCTTTAGTTCGAATCAATTTAGATTTAATTTGGATTTAGGCCAAATTGACCCTTTAGGCTAATTTGGGCTTAATGGCTCAGTTGGGATCGATTGATCAAATTGGGTTTAATTATAGATTTAGACAAGTTCAATAATCAATTTGGAATGAATTTGAGCCATTGGTTGCAATCAATTTGGGTTAGATCATGATTTAACCCAACTTGGTCCTTTAGGCCAATTTGGGTCAACTTGGATCGAATGACCAATTGGGCTTAGTTTGGCTCAATTGGTGGTTAAGTCATATTTAAATATTAATTTTGGGTTGATTCAAATCATTGGTTTCAATCAATTTGATGTAGGATGAGTTTTGGCTAGTTTTGGTTCATTTGGGCTAAGGGTTGACTTGGTCAAATGACTAAGTTGACTTAGTTTGACTCAATTGATTACAATTGATCATTCTATGGTGGTCAATAATCATGGTGAAAGATTTTGGTGAGCTTGGTTCAATCTAATTTGGGTTAGATTGGAAGTTGGCTCAAATGAGTCCTTTAGGTCACTTTAGTTCAAGTGGACCTAAGTGGGTTAATTGGTTTAGTTTTAGTTTGATCCGAGTTTAGTTGAACTTATATATGAGCCCTGGATTGGAATATAAATTCAGGGGCAATTAATTTAGAGTCTAAGAGATTTTTTGGCTCCTTTGAAATTTTCAAGTCAAAAGGGCTAGGTTGGATTTGACTTGGGTTGGCTTCGATTTGATTTGATGATTATAGGTTTCATTTATATTTGGGTAAATAACTGAATGAATGATTGATTCGAGAGAAAATTCATTAGTTTTAATTTGATTTGGATAGAATTTGGCTAAGTCTAAAGAATTGGCATAAAGGGTATAAATTGGATTTTGGTTTAATATTGGATTTGGTCTTGGCCATTTAGATTTATATTTTATTTATATTTATGAATATATATATATATATATCATATATATATATAGATATATATATATATATATATATATATATATATATATATATATATATATATATATATATATATATATATATGAAGATCTAAATGATTTGAATTACTTGAGTTTGGAGTGATTTGGTAATTTGACCAAGTCCATGGATGTAGGTCAAAAGGCTTAGAGGCAATCAATTTAGTTTGATTCATTTTGGTCTTTGGAATGTGGGTTTCATTTATATTTATGAATATGAATGGAATAATTAATTTATAAAGAAATCAATTGTTTGATTTGATCAAAGTTTTGGCTAAGCTTATGAAGGTGGCTCATATGGCAGGAAGGGTCTTGAATTTGATTTTGGGTTTCAATCATTAGAGTCAAATTCGGGATATGAATTTGAAATTTGGATTTGAATTTGAGATTTGATTTGAGATTTGCAGTTTGATTTGAAAGTGTATATGGGTTGGGTTATAGGATGGTAATTTTCTTAACTTAAACTAATCTTATGATTAACCCTTCAAGTCAGGCTTAGGTTAAGTGTAATCACTAGATGTGTCTTTAAGAAATCTTGTGTCTAGATCCTAAGTCTTAGAGGATGGGTTGAGCTCACTCCAAAAGTGAGGTCAGACCCCAATAGGTGTGGTGTGTGACAAGGCACAGCGTGTTATGATCGAGACGATCAACAACATCTAAAAGGTTGTACGCACTAATGAAAATGAACTATACCTAAACCCGAGAGGCAAATAGAGTCACGATCTTAGTGTGATGCAGCCCTTTTTATGCCAATGGCATAAGAGAGCAAGAAGGAATCTGTTGGGGATTGAGTACATGAACCTTACACTAGGGAAGCAGGTTCAAGTTATCCGCTGAGGGATAAGAATTTGAGTTTAATTGTGAATATGATTAGTTTGGGTGTGTATCCGTTGGGGATAAGAATCTATAATCCTATGGGGATCAAGATCGAATTGATTTTAATTTGTTTTATTTTAATTGATGTGGAGGCATATCTGTTAGGGATATGGATCTGAATCCACTAGGGATTGGAAATGTGAACCTTCCACTAGGGAAGCAAGTTTGGGCTATTCGTTGAGGATAAGAGTTTAATCGGATTTATTTGGTTTGTTTGATTAGACTCCACTAGGGAGGTTGGTTTAATTTATTATGGCTCCGCTGGGGATGGTGGTTTAATTGAGGGAATATCCGTTAGGGATATAAGCCTAGTTGAATTTGTTAGATTTTGATTTTGATTTAGGCTCCACTAGGAAGACTAATTTTATTTGCGCCTCATTGGGGAGATGTTTGGTTTGTCAGATATGTTTGATTTGACTCCACTGAGGATGTTGGTTTTGAATTTGGTTTGTTATAGACCCGTCGAGAAGAGAAAACCGGGTTTGGCATTAGGACTGGGGTTGCCTTTAAATTGTTACAATGCTAGGAAGAAAGCGTAGCAAACTTACATCTTTCAAAGTAGAGATCAGTTGTTGGGGTGATCTGTCGATGGTGCAACAAATCGAACCCTACCTAAGGCGACTACTAAGTGAGCTGGGGAGCTTACCTCAACTCAAGAGTAGTCCTGATGATTAATTTGATTTATATTTGATTTGATTTGAATTGATTTAATTTAATTTGGTGTGCTATGTTATGAACCTTGTTGGGGTGCGATGGACTCTTGAGAAGAGCTATCGCTTTCTCATTTACAAATTCAAAGGGGTAGTCTACCAGCCACAAGGTAGTACTATCCGGCCTAAGGGTTGTCTTTCGGTGTGCAATGGTCAAGTCAGGAAGAAAGCTTGTAGACTTATAACTTCCTAAACAAGGAACCACTGGGGTGATTGGTCGATAGTATAATAAATCGAACTTGACCTATGGCGACCATTTGAGAGAATGTCGTTGTGGACTCATATCGACTCGAGAATAGCCAAGATCAATTTAATTTTAGATGGACCCACGGATCTACACAATAGATGCTAAAGTCGCCTAGACCTATCTTAGATTTATAAATCCAAAGGGATAGTCTATCGATCGTGAGGTAAAGTTAACCAACTTAAGGGGTGTCTTTCGGTGTGCAATGGTCAAGTTAGGAAGAAAGCTTGTAGACTTACAACTTCCTAAATAAGGAACCACTGGGGTGATCGATTGATAGCATAATAAATTGAACCCAACCTAAGGTTGCCCGTCAGTTTGCAATGATCGTGCTGGAAAGAATGTGTAATAGACTTATATCTTTCAAAGCAAAGACGACCGCCGGGGTAACTTGTTGGTGGCACAACAAGTTGAACTCGACTAAGGGACTCGAGAGAGTGGTAGAGGATTTATCTCAACTCAAAGTCGCAATTCATATAGGAGTTTCTTGCGCCTAATATAGGATGCCTACTTGGGAAAAGGGCCACTGGGGGCTTGAAATCCTAATCCACAAGCGAAGATATATTTTATTTGTTTTAAGTTTACGTGGACCCTGTTGGTTTGCAAGGGACCACACTAAGAAGGAGCTCATATCAGCCTAGTCTTATCTCAGACTTACTAGACCAAGGGAGAATCTACATATCTGCAAGACAAATTCTCCAATCACATGGGTGGCTATTAGGAAAAGGGGATTGTCCAATCCAAAAGTAATCTCGGTAGTATCTAAATGGGGTTGCTAAGGACGTGCTCCAAATAGAGTGCCCATGGGAGGCACTGGGGCTTTATCCAAAACCCAGAAAGCGTAGATATTGATGGCCAACTCAAGGAGAAAGAAGACTCACATCTCAGAGTGGTGTATCCACAGGGTGGGTGCATCGGCATGAATAACCAACCTAAGGTGCCATCGGTTTATGCATCAACTTGAGAACAATGCTTTGCGCACTTACATCTTCAGCACAAATGATCATGGGATAGTGCAGCCGTCGGCACAGATCTTATCTAACTAGAGGCGACTACCAAGTGGGAGTCCGTGTAACGAACCCGTGCTTGAAGTAGTCAGGAGGAAAGGAGCCACTGGGGGACTTGTCCTAAACCTCAAATATACTCGACCCAGTCAGATCATGATGGCTAGTCCAAGAAGAAAGCGTGTAGGCTTACATCCTTTTAGACAAAGTCAATATGGGGTAGTTTACTGACTCCGCAGTAAGGATTACCAAACTAATAAGATGCTCGTCGATTTGTAATGATCAAGTTAGGAAGAAAGCTTGTAGACTTACATCTGTCAGACAAGTAACCACTAGGATGACGCTTAAATAGCATGTTAGCCCGACCTTTACTAATGAGCAAGTGCCGATGGGGGGGGGGGGGGTTTGCTTCCACATCAAAATAGCTCGAGATAAAAGATGTGTTTGTTTGTGTTGTGAAAGTTGTGAAAGAGAGAATAGGATGCCGCTTGGGTTCCCTTACACCTACCCTACACGTAGAAGAATGGATGAATGGGTCTGCAGGGACAATTGTGACTCCACCAAGAAAGGATGCCGCTTGGGTTCTCTTACACACCTAACTTGTCTTGGTGAAAATGATGCCTCTTGGTTTCTCTATCCTAATAGCAGAGGGTGTGTGTAGTTTGTATTTGTGTTGATGAAGGATAGAATGTCGATTGGGTTCTCTTATACCTATCCTAAATGCGTTGGAGATAAATATTGAGTTTTTTACGTAAGTTTGAAAAAATGTTTGGATTGATGAGGAATTTTGATGGGTGGTTGTAGATTGATTTATTATTATTATTATTATTATTATTATTATATTATTATTATTATTATTATTATTATTATTATTATTATTTTTTTATTTTATTATTAGTATTATTATTATTTATTCGAACTCAACTAATGTAGACATGAAAACATAACTTTACTAAGGAATTGATTTTGATTATTTTTTTATTTTTTTATTTTTTATTTTTGGAATTTTTTTAGGTGTGTGCAAATGGAAAAAGAACAACTAAGAGTAGTGTCCTTTCTCCAAAATCCTTAGGACCCAGTCAAAGTAATTGATCATCCTCAGTGAAAGAAATTCACCAAGGCTTCTCAAATATTATGCTCTAATTTGTATTTGAATGAATGAAATTTCTTATTCCAACTTCTTGAATTATTCTCCAAATTTGGAATTTGATTTTGAGTGTAATGGCTTTTGAAGTAGTATTTTTTTACATAGAAATATAAGACACTCTCCTATTATAGTGGTTTAAACTACTTTCCATCCTTTGAAGCACCAAAGTAGGCCTTTTAATGATAAAAAAAATCTTGATTTGGAGATTTTTGATATAGACTAACTTTGAAAGAGTTTAAACCATCTATATTCAACGTTAATTGAGGGATATCTTCTCAATTATTATTATTTTATTTTTGCAAGACCTTCAAGCTTTTCAATTGATGCATAGAATTTTGTAATTTGATTATTGATGATAAATTTTAACAAGAAGAGTTGTACCCTAAATGGAGATAGCCTTAAATTAGTGGCCTAAGGCGAATGGAGGGGCCAATATTTGAGGTGTCATGAAATATTACCTTATGCTTTTGAATGAGTATTGAAACTTATCATCCTTTAGAACTTGATCTACTTTCTTTGTTAAAGTAGTAAATGATTGACACCTACCAAAAAGATGAGAGATTAAGTATCTTAGAAACGAAAACCTTTCTTGAAATATTTTAATTATGTTGAGCCCCTCCTTTTTTTCTTTTTTTTTTTTTTTTTTTTTTGGAGGTTGCATCTCTAATATCACTTTAATCTCTTTTAGTTCAATTTTTTTTATCCCATGATGCTTTACTACCAGCCCTAGAAACTTCCCTAAAGCCAACCTAATTGTATACTTTAAGGGATTCATCTTTAGGTTGTAGTGTTATAATTAATCAAAGATAACTACTCGGATATTAAAGATGGCATTTCTTTTCTTTATTTTTGACCACAAGATCATCAGCGTAGCATCCGACTTGGTGATGAATGAGTTCGTCAAAGATTCGAGTTATGGCCTGCTGGTATGTGATACTAGTATTTTTAAGGCTGAAAGATATGACCTTATAGCAGTAAATTCTGATGGAAATTATAAATGCAAATGACTTCTCATCCTCTGGCATCATTTGACCCATCCTTGAATGAGGAGAATGCATGCAAAGAGGCTATGTCCGCTATTAAATCTGATATAGTTAATGTGAATTTATCTTCAAGACATGCCTATCTTAGATCTTCAAAATTAGCATATGTGCGGATTTGATTGTTCTTCCTTTTGACTGGGAATAATGTTGAGAAATCATGGTAGTATCTTTCTTCTTCAATAAGGTTAACTTCAAACTTTGATCCTCTTCTTCGTGTCAAAAGTTTTTGAAATAGGAATAACAATAAGTTCAATTTCAAGTTTATAGACTGCTACCTTTAGAGATGTATTGGGCACTTTATAATGGTCTTAGGTAAAATAGTCTTTAAACTATAAAAGTAACCTAAACAAGTCATTGGCATTTTCCTTCTAGCTTATCATATATGGATGTTGGGAGGGTGGGTGGACTCTCATTATGTTTTGTGGTTAATTTTTTGAAACTTATTGGTTAATTATCTTAGTTGAATTTCTTGGGAGGGTGGGTGGACTCTCTCAAAGCAATAGGTTCTTTTTTTTTACATCTTCAAGGAGTGCATTCTCTGCTTGAAAATCTTCATAATTGTTTGAGCTAAGTAGGTAGCTAGGCAAAAGATAATTTTATTACTTCATTTGAAGGTCTATCTACAAGCGTTGAATCCTCTTTCGAGCTTTGAGAAAGAAATATGAAGTGGAAATTTGAAATCTCATAATATATTTTTTGCTAGAGGTTAGGAGCAACTCTTAACTTCCAAATCTATAATAATATCATGAGATAGTAGAATTGGAGTAAATGAGCTCGCATACCTACTAAGTTTCTAGTCATATCACGCACGAATCATCCTTTTAGAACTTTTTTTTTATTTCATCTAACTCCAGAGACTTGTCAAAATCTGACTCAAAATTTATTTCATATATTCTTTTCTCTCTTTTTTCTTGAATTTGCACCTCATACACATGATTTATCCTTTGGATTCTAAATCAATGTGTATTATTGGTGCTTTACTTTTTCCCTTTTTCTTCTTCTCTTTTTCCTTTTTTTTCGAATTTCTTTTTTTTTTCTCTCTTTTTTTGAGTCTTTGTTTATATTGTGCTCTAGAGGTGATTGCTTGTCTTTATTTTCCATATGATATTCAATGTTGAATATGACTTAAGGAGGTTGCCACTAACTGAGCAAAGAAGAATGAAATACTTTTCTATCTATTTAGAGAATGTGAGAGTGCACTTATTACTTAGCTCAGTGGGAAACCTTCCAAGATAGTTTAGGACCTTAAGATTAACCTTTAGGACAGTTTGATGCCCTTATTTTGGATTGTGAGGTGTATCTTAAGAAGGATTTAGAATTTGATTATTTCCAACGACTGGTTTGCTTCTTCCTATGGTGTTGATCAAAGTGGTAGGACCGTGGCACTGCAATAATTGACTTCTGCAATATCTTCTGAAGGAGAGGTAGAATTGATGTCTACCTACTCTCTTTTTTTGTGTGTCCAAAGTTTATCCCATTAGACCTTTAAAATCTGATGATTATGACTCTTTATCGATAGTGACATCATGAAAGCTTAGAATGGGGGAATCTCTACCTGAGTTGAAATCATTAAGGCATCAAGTCCATCGGTACTGCTATTTTATGGATTACGATCGTTATTTTGAGAGTTATATTCTTTTGGGAATTAGGATTCAAGTCATTTGAGTCATACTTATTTAGAATAAATAAGGCATACTCAAAATCCTTGTCAATTTCATTCTTGGCCCCTGAAGGAATCTCTATGGCCTTTCTCCTTTAGGGTGAAAACCCACATCTTGGTTTTAAGTTGAATTCCTTCATAAAAGTTTTTATTAACCCTAACTTTATGACTGATAATAATGAATATTATATTATCATAAGTCATCTTAAGGTTTTCAAGCTCTATGTCAAATTTGATTCAGACATTCTTGATAAAAAAAATTTTAAAAAAATTGGACACACACTCATCAAATTTGAATATGATAAGGGGGTTCAAATAATTAGATTTTAATCTGGAGAGATTTTGAATAGAGTTTCTTTGGAACCTCACTAGTCAAATGTTGACATGGCTGTAGGTTCAGAGCTCTTTGACTGGGACTTAAGAAATTTTAGAACCTTACTTTTTAAATGATTGTAGGTTCAAAAATTTAGGATTTTTTGTTTGATTTTGATTTTGAAAAAGAACCATCATTTAACAAATTTGAGTATGTTAAATGAAATTGATTAATTTTCTTTGAAAAAAAGGTTTTGTTATTTATTTTTGAAGAAGAGGTTTTATTTGATGTAATTTTGATTTTTTTTTAAAGGAACCTTCACTTAACAAATTTGGGAGTGCTAAGTGGAGTTCAATTAATTTTATTTTGAAAGGGGTTTGAAAATTTTTGGAGAATGTTCTTTTTTTTTCTTTGTTTAATTTTGATTTAAAAAGAGAAACTCCATTTAACAAATTGGATTATGTTAAATGGGGTTCATATGATTTTTATTCTTAATAGACTTTTGAAAATTTTTGCAAAAGATGATTTTATTTTACTTTGGATTTTATTGAAATTTTGTTAAGCATGGGATGAACCTTGCTTCACCAAGCTAGTGATAAGAGGTTCAAAATTTTATGTTTGGTTATTTTTTCTTTCTTTAGTTAATTTATTTTTACCTATTAAGGGACCCAATAGGAGTTTTAAGACTTACATGGAATGAGATCCTAAAACTTAAAGGATATTGGCTACCTTTGCTTAAGAATGAAATAAGCAGAGTGCCAATGGAAAGAAAGATAGTCTTGGGCTTAAATAAAATATAAGTCCACTATCGATATTTGGAGGCAATAATTGTCTAGTAAAGATGGAGAGAGGAACAATCCCTAGCAGAGTCGCCAGAAAAATCTGTGGTGTTTATTTTGTGAGATGTGGGACACCACATAGATCTTAGAGGGTACTTATTGAAGTGATCGAGTATGACATTAAGGAATGATGTACTATCTCAAAAGATAGAAATCACCACCCTATAATGGACCTAATCACCTAATAAGGACTCCTAAGGCATGATGGGTCTTCGAATGTACTAGAGATCTTTCCCCTACTTTACATGAAAAAATAAAGTAGTGTTTATTTTAAGCCTGGTTTGTTAAGTTCCCTGTGGAGGCAAGCCCTTATAGTTAATTACATCATAAGGAATGAAATCCCTTAGGAATATTCTTGATTAAAGTAGGAACTAAAGTCTCAAACGATTTCAAGGCTAAGATTATCAAAGGATTGACTATTTTAGAAAATCAAATGGGATAGATCAAACGAGAGACTTATATTGGAAGCTAAAGGAGATGAGTAGGGAATGCTTATGATACTAGGAAGCTTAGTGAGCAATCCAATATATCCTATGGTTGGATTTTATATTTTTGAAATTGAAGAGAGTTAATTATTTCAGTTGACATTTTATTAGAATACTAGGACTTATAATCTCACAACATAAGATTGTGAAAATGCCTAAGAGGTGAGGAATTATGCTTATAGGCAGAACGAAATAGCTATCTCGGATTTTAAGTTAGGGAGCTTTGGTACAAACCACAAGCACGTCCTAAATCTAAGCGAAATGTGGACATAATGGTCTACCTCCACAAGAGAGGAAAGACCGTCTGACTATTGGACTTCCAACCGTCTGGAGTGGCCGCTAACTAACACCTCCTACACTTTAAATCCATGTAGCTAAGTCTTATGTACTGCAAGTTGGCTAGGGTAGTTATTATTTAGAAAGAGATTAAGTCCTTAAACTCACACCCTAAGAGACTAGAATATAAGTGGTATGAATTCATGACTTAATCTAATGTAAATTTTATCAAATTTATTTTATTCTTTTGGACTCTTTATTTTGACATAGGCTATGAAATTTTGTATGCCTAAATGCATGAGAACTTGATTATGGGCCAAACCAAAGAGAAAGGGGTGTTCTTCCATCAAAAGCTCTCACAGATTAAGCCTTTATTCTCACGGTGTGGACCCAACAAGAGTGGAAGAATATGACATACATGATGCTATACATACAATCATCCAGCTAAGGGGTTGCTAAATATTTTTTTATTATTTTAATTTAATTCTTAGGCTTTTATGTGAGGTTATGAGTTGTTTTAAATTTTAATTGCAAGTTATTAATTAGGGTAGAAAAATTAATTTTATCCTAAGAGCCTATAGCATCCAAGCCACACATTCAAACATCAAACATTAAGAAACTAGAAAAAGCATGCAATTCTAATGTGCAATCTAAACACAACATCAAATAATTTTATAAACTACTGTAAAAGAATAAAAGGCTAGTACAATCGGGTTCTGTCGTACACCCCGAAAAGAGAAAAAAAGATGGGTAGCTGAGCTCTATCCTTATATAACCCAGATTATAAAAATAATACATGATATGGGAGTCTTCTTCTCTTTATTTCTTCCTTCTCTTCCTTTTGATTTGATTTGCTCCAAAGGCATCACAGGGCACCCCAGGGACAGCCTTCTGGCCACTGCTCATCATAATCCCTCATAACACTAATCCTAATTTCTAATATAAAATTACATTAAAAATAGGAAAAAAATAAATCTAGCTACACCTACAAAATAAATGTTAGCTAAACACACCATACAATCCAAGCAGTTATATGAATAATTTGGACTTAGCACCCCACACATGGGTAACCAAGCTCACCTATCCTAACGTGGGTTATGCTTAGGGGCTAAGCAACGTGCACAACAAAAGCATTTATATTTTTATTATAGCGGCCCCTTAAGCACAACCCCCTGCAGAAAATATGATTAGGATAATAATGGTCTAACATCCAGACTACGAGGCATACACCCTAACATCCAGTCTAAAATATTACATCACAAAACAAAACATCAATCACACATACACCGCCCTAACTTAGTACTAGAAGTGGTGACTTAATATTCTAATGTATGTACTTAAGACTTATGTGATATGTCTTAATTAGGCATTAATGTTGAAGTTTTCTAAGTGTAAAAGAATTCAATTTAGCATGGAATGTTGATTCCACTTTAAATTGTTTAGTTGATTTTGCAAGTTTTAATTTGTGATTTATTTGGTTCCATAAGACCCTACACTTAACATCTAAGTGTTATAAAGAGAAGAAAAAGGGTTGCCCTCTTTCATCCCTATTTTAAGTCATTTTCTAAAGTATGTTATTATGACTTAGCTTCCTTTAGTGAATGGCTTATTACATGCCTTAATTACTCATGGGTTTGGGTTCACCTTAAATAACCTTATTCAATGTGAAAGGCTTCTTAAAAATAATTGGAATGAATTATTATCACATGACACATGTTCATTCATTTCTTTCCATCACATGTAACATGCACATGATTGGACCTTAAGTTTACCCACACATACAATATATCTTAGCACACTTAGATGATGAATGTTATGAAGTTTATATTTCATTTAATTGGATTAATATGAATGCACGTCTTTATTAATAGAAAAAATGACACTTCAATCCATTAGCTACATGTGCACTCAAATGTATAAAAGTTTTAAGCGAGTACGGCGTCATTGTTTCGCACCAGGGGAGTGAGGTAAAGACCTCCTTAGGGCTACTTAAAGCTGTGCATTCCCAGGATGTCCAGACTAATATACCCACTATTCTCAAATACATATAAATGTATACACCACTATCAGGATGAAGAGTCATGAAAAATTTATATTTTATTTATTTGATTTTTTATTCTCATTCATTGACCACATCACACATGCATATATATAAGAGTTTTATGTGAGTACGGCGCCATTATTTTCTACACCAGGGGCGTAAGGTACAAGACCTACTTAGGGCTACTTAAAGCCTCACAATCCTGGAATGTCCAAACTAATATACCACTTTTCTCAAATACATATGAATGTACAAAAAGGATCAAATAGATAGGGAATCATGAAAGAAATTATGTTTGATTTGGTTTTATGGTTTACATGTGTAATATGAAATTCTTCCTAAGTCTTAACATGGAGATGCATAGGAATAGATTTCGACAAGTGTTGCATTCTTTTCAAATAAACTATACACTTGAAAATCCTATGTGAATCCATGTTAATGTAGGGAAAGAGAATTTCACATTACACATCTTATACTATTATCACATGCAAGCTTGTAAATATTTGTAATTAGCATTACTTCATTTATAATAATTGATTTATAGGCTTTGAAAATAGTTTTTGGTTTAATAGTGATAATAGCCACTCATATTCTTAATTTAAGTCAACACGTGCAATTTGACATAAAAAAAATATTTTATTTAATTGATTCTCATGAGAAATGAATGCATGATTTTATATGTCAAATAATATTTAGCATGATTGGAAAGAAATAAAGGAATATAAACACATGATTTCATTCATCCCAATTAATTTCTAAGGATAATCATACTAAATAAAGTCATTTAAAATAAACCAAAATTCCTTAATAATTTTTTTTAAAAAAATTTTGGTTTTCCCATTCCTCTGTGAGTTAATTTGGTTTAATAAAAAATAATTAAGTGAATTTTATGAATTAATTAAGTTAGACCTTTAATTGAATTAATTAATTATCTTTACCTATGCTTCTTTAATTTGATTAATCACTTAATTATAAGTCATAAATGACATGAACATGTGAGGAAATAAGATTGCAATGCTCCTGAAGAACCTAATGCAATTGGCTCATAATTTAGGATTAATTAAGTTAAAAAATCTAATTAAGTACTTTTATGAGTCTCTCATACTTATAGGTTAATCATAATTTCCTTAAGGGGTCTTTATGTTGTGATACATATAAAGAAGAACCCTTAATTAGATTTTTTTTGTATTTAAGGTTTTACTTGATTTGATTTTTTTGAATGATTTAGTTGAATTGATTTGATTTGATTAGAGTTTGTTACATTTGTTTTGTATTTGTTTACCTTCATGTAATTTGATTGATCAATTTTTAATTAGATGTTTTGATTCAATTAAATCTTGATAATTTAATATCCTTTTAAGTTAATATCTAATTCTTTTCTTTGATTATGGTTAAGTGACTAAATTTTATGTTTATTTGATTTTATTATGGTTCATTTATTTGTAATTTGATCGGATTAGATTAATTGAGATTTTATTTTAATTTTAATTGAGTATGATTCTTTGTAATTAGGATTTTATTTTTAATCTCATCCATTTGTCATGTTTATCAAAGTTTGGTTCGTATTTTGATTTCATACATTGGATAGTTAATTAGTTTATCTTATTTAAGTAGGTTGAATGAGATTTCATTTGATTACATATTAAATTGATGAGAGATTTTCTTAATTTAATTTAATTTGATTTGATTATCTTTATTAGTCCATAGGTTTTCTTAGATTCATTGTGATTATGTAATTAGTTTAATTAAGAAGTATATTTATGTTAATTATAAAGATTTGTTTAATTTTCAATTTGATTTCATATTTATTTAGATTAATGATGTGACTTAATAATTTAGGTTTAATTTAGGTTTTGATTAGTATTTGTACATTTATGTTTGATTAAGTTTAAGTTTAATATGATTAATTGACTTAATTTGCTTATTATAGATGTGTGATCAAATTAATTAGTAGATTAATTAAGTGTTTGATTTGAATTTGATTTAAAAAGTTAATTGGGTTCATTAAGATGATGGATTAATTCATTAAGTTTGCATTAATTATGTGTTTATTCAATTGGATTAGCTTAAAGGGAATTAGTTTAATTAAAAAGTGTGTTTAAGTTAATTATCAAAATTAAATAAATATTTATTTAATTTTTAATTTGGTTTTATATTTATTTAGATTACTGATGTAATTAATGACTTAATGATTTATGTTTAATTTAGGAGTTGATTGGTATTTAATTGCATTTATGTTTGATTAAGCTTAGGTTTAATATGATTAATTTGATTAACTTAATTAGTTTAATGAGGGGTGTGATTAATTATTAAATTTAAATAGAGGTTTGATTTTAGCTTAATTTAAGAGTTAGCTTTAATGTAATTTATTTAAATTAATTTGATTCATTAAGATGATGGATTAATTCATTAAGTTTGCATTAATTAGATGTTTGATTAATTTGGTTAGATTAAAAATAATTAATTATTGAATTATTTGATTAGTCAAAGATTTATTTAATTAATGACTTAATTTCTCATATGTGAGTGATTTGATTTAGTTAAGTGTTTTACTTAAGTTTGCTTTGATTAAAGAATTATTATTATTACCATCATTGTTATTAAGTGAATTAACTATTTATTTTATTTCAATTATGTTTGATTATTTATGATTAGAGTTTTATTTGATTTGATTCATTTATTATGTTTGTTTAATTTCATTAACATGTTTGATTTAGTTATTAGTTTTAAATATTTAACTGTTGAGTAACTCTCTTATTACAAATGGATTGATTTAGATATTAAATTAATTAAATTCACTTTAGCTTCATTTGGTTTGGTTTGGTTTGATTAATATTAAGCAATTATGATTGGATTTATAATTAATTTAACTTTTTAGTTTACTTAATGATTAATTATTTCAATTTATTTACATTCATTAAGAAGTTTCATATGAATAAGATTCCATGCTTAGTGTAGGTTTAGTTATACTAGTTTAACCCATATTAAAGTTTCCTAGATTTATTTAATTTCAAGTTTGATTTAAGATTTAATCATTTAATTGAGTTTTATTAACTTAAATAAGTTTAATCATATTTAATTTAATTTCCTCTAAGGATTATATGATATTTTTCTGATTTGAGGTTTGATTAATAATTGCTTAAGTATTATTTCATTTCTAATTTTAATTTACTATTTAAATTATTATGAATTTCATTTTAATTAATTTCTTAATTTATTAAATTTTAACCCTAAATATTTATTGTAGGTTCATTAAGCTTCAAAAGATCATATATTATTATTATTATTATTATTATTATTATTATTATTATTATTATTATTATTATTATTATTATTATTATTATTATTAGGATCTTAGATTTTAAGTGAAGTGATTTAAGCCATTTTGAAGATTTTTGTAAATTTCTGGATTTTTATTTGATTTATTTTATTAAAATAGACAATTTGAACTTCAAAATTTAATTTCTCCCAATCCAGAAGTCCTTTTTACTTGCGATTTTTTATCATATGTGTGCTTTAACTTTAATTTCAATCCCTGAAAATTTCAACTCCATCGACTTATATTTTTAGAGTAATTAATGAAACTTATTTTCACTAAAACCTAAATTACTCAAACCATTTAGTGGAATTTAGAAATTTTTTATTCTTTGGATTTCTCTCGGAAAGACGAATCCAACGAGCCCTTATTTATGATTTTTCATTTGATATTTTATTTTCTATAAATTTTTGAAGTTTCATGCAATTTAAATAATTTTAAAATGTAGAAAATAGACGATTTTCCTACTTAAAGCGGTCTTACGGCACGCTTGCCACCTACTGATTGGCGTCGATACATGGCATCGGTCTGCGTGTGTCGTGCGATTGGCATGCACAATGCCATTTAATTTGACGGCGGAGTCCCGTGGGAAAGGCGATCCGGAGCGTGGGCATCGTCGTGGATCGACGGTTGGATTGATCCGTAATCTGACCGCGCATGATCCGCGGATCGAATCGCCCGATCCAGTCAAACACCGCAGTCGATCCAACCACGCGATGACGATCGGCCCGTCGATCCCAAAGCGGTGGGTTGACAGTGGTAGAAAAATTTCGCAGAATAATGTTCATCCGATAGGATTTTGCATTTCTTGAGCAAAATTTCATCCAGTTGGGGTCGTTTTCGTGGCAATTTTCACCTGAAAACTTTCTAATTCACATGGAGATGATATAAAATGAAAAATGCAAGGGTAATCTAAGAAAATTTCCTAAAATTGAGCAAAAAAATTTACAAATAATAGATCCTATGGCCGACTACAGTTTGATGAAATTACCTCACTAGGGATGGTTTCCAGCGGTGATGATCCGAGCATGCTCTTGAGTGGAAGAAGAAACTTTGGAATGAGTCTAGACCTCTACCTTCACTTCAGAATGATGTATCTTCCGATGTTTGCCATTTTCTCGTCGAAATCAACTTAGTTTTTATGTTTCTAGCCTAAGAGAGATGGGGAAATGGTTGTTGGTAATTTTGGGAATCTCTTGAGGGTAATGATAGGAGGAAGAGAAATGAAGCCTCATTTTCTTCACCTTTAATAATGGCCGAAAATCCTCCTTTATTGAAATTTTGGTTCCCAAGTGTTGTCATTTTGCTTGGAGTAGTTAGGATGGATGATGGATTGATTGAGGACTTTGAATTTTGCTCTAAAGTTCTCTTTTGCTGCATATGATCAGCTCATTGAATGCCATGGATGAGGGATTGAATGCATGTGATGGGGAGAATTAAATGAAGTTGGGTGGAATCATATATGAGGGAGGATCCTTGACGGATTTAATTAGGTTGGGTTAATTTTGGGTTGAACCCAAATGGGTTCGGGTCGGGTTTGATGAGCCCCCAATGGGTCATGGCTTAGTTTCAAGGGATTTAGTTCAATTTGGGTCATATGGGATTAGGTTGGCCAATTGGTCAAATTGGGTCAAACCAAAGGCTTAGGTTAGGTTTAAATGATAATTTCAAGAGTTTTGGTATGATCAATATGATTTAATTTGGCTTAGAATTGATTTTGGCTAATTTGAAATCAAATGGGTCAAATGGGTCAAGTTGATTAATTTGACCAAAATTGGCCAAATTAGCTTGGGTTATGGGTTGATTTATGTTCAATTGGCTAATTGAAGATAAATGTGATCTTTGGTTCGAATCAATTTGGATTTAATTTGGATTTAGGCCAAATTGACCCTTTAGGCTAATTTGGGCAAAATAGCTCAATTGGGCTCGATTGATCAAATTGGGTTTAATTATAGCTTTGGTCAAGTTCAATAATTAATTTGGAATGAACTGAAGCAATTGGTTACAATCAATTTGGGTTAGATCATGATTTGACCAATTTTATCCTTTAGGCTAATTTGGGTCAACTTAGATCGAATGACCAATTGGGATTGGTTTGGCTCAATTGATAGTTAAGTCATATTTAAATATTAATTTTGGATTGATTCAAATCATTGGTTTCAATCAATTTGATGTAAGATGAGTTTTGACTAGTTTTGGTTCATTTGGGCTAAGGGTTGACTTGATCAAATGACTAAGTTGGCTTGATTTGACTCAATTGATTGCAATTGATCATTCTAGGGAGATCAACAATCATGGTGGGAGGTTTTGGTGAGCTTGGTTCAATCCAATTTGGGTTGGATTAAAAGTTGGCTCAAATGGGTCCTTTAGGTTTAGGTCAAGTGACCTAAGTGGGTCAATTGGTTTGGTTTTGGTTTGATCCGAGTTTAGTTGAACTTATATATGAGCTATAGATTGAAATATAAATTCAACGACAATCAATTTGGAGTATAAAGGATTTTTTTGGCTCATTTGAAATTTTTAAGTCAAAAGGGCTAGGTTGGGTTTGACTTGGGTTGGCTTAAATTTGATTTGATGATTATAGGTTTCATTTATATTTGGGTAGATAACTGAATGAATGATTGATTCCAAAGAAAATCCATTAGTTTTAACTTGATTTGGATAGAATTTGGTTAAGTCCAAAGAATTGGCTTAAAGGGTATTGTTGACCTCATTTTTAGAATGAGCTCTCAACCCCTCCATCTTAGGCATAGGGCTTCTTTTATACTTTAAGAGTTCTTTAGTCTTAAGACACATCTAGTGATTAGGTGGACACTCAACCTAGCCTTAGGGACTTAGAAGAGTTAGCCATAAGAATAGGTCATGCCTTAGGGGTGTTAGGAAAACTTGCCTACCCTTAGCTTGAACCATTCCTTACCTTCCTTCCTTCAAGTCAATGTCCAAATTAGTCTTATTTGATTTTCTCCAAACTCTAATCAAATCCATGATTGAAAGCCATGATTGAAATCCATGATTGAAATCTATGATTGAAACCCATAATAAAATGTCCTAAGTCCAAAATTTCTTAAGTCTTTTAAATTCCTTTTAAAATACTTAGCCAAAATCATGATCTAAACCAATTCAAACTCATGAGATTTTCTCATAATTCATTTATATTCTCATTTATGTTCATATATATAAATAAAATATAAATTTAAACCAATCAAACTAAACTTAAAATTCAAAATCAATTCATAAATCCTTTCGAAGTCCTTTAAATTTTCCTTAAAGGAATTATCCGAAATCATGATCAAATCAATTCATATTCATGGGATTTTCTCATAACTCATTTATATTCTCATTTATATTCTCATTTATATTCACATATATAAATGAAATATAAATATAAATCAATCAAATCTGAATCAAAAAATTCAAGCTTCAAACTCTAAAAATTTTCTAAGTCCTTTAAGTTCTCCTTCATTGACTTAGCCAAAATCATGATCAAATCAATTCAAATTCATGGGATTTTCTCATAGCTCATTTATATTCTCATTTATATTCACATATATAAATGAAATATAAATATAAATCAATCAAATCTAAATCAAAAAATTCAAGCTTCAAACTCTAAAAATTTACTAAGTCCTTTAAGTTCTACTTCATGGACTTAGCCAAAATCATGATCAAATCAATTCAAATTCATGAAATTTTCTCATAACTCATTTATATTCACATTTATATTCACATATATAATTGAAATATAAATATAAATCAATCAAACCAAATTCAAAAATTTAAGCTCCAAACTCCAAAAATTTCCTGAGTCCTTTAAATTTTCTTTTAAAAGACTTAGCCTAAGTCATGATCAAATCACTTCAAACCCTTGAAATTTTCTCATGATTCATTTATATTCTCATATATAAATGAAATATAAATTCAAACAATCAAAACCAATTCCAAAAATCAAACTCAAATCAACTCAAAATCCAACCTAAGTCTTTTAAGTCAAAACCTTGAACTTAGCCAAATCAATTTCAAATCAAGTCAAACTCTTGATTTTCCTTCATGATTCAATCAACCCTACAATCATGAATCCATATATAAATCCAAACTTCAATCACTAAATCAAAATCCAAGTCAAAAATCAAACCCCAAATCCTTTCATATTCTTCATTTGAATATGAAATTGTCAAATGAATCAAAACCATTTGACTTCAAACCACTTGCAAATGGATTTATATTTTAATCATAAGTTCATATACAGGTTCAATCAAACTCAAATCAAGCTTTGACCAAGCCATTTGACCTACTTAGGCTCACTTGACCCAAAGTGACCTAAAGTACTCTTATGAGCCAAATTCTAATCCTAACTAAATTGGATTGAACCAAACTCACCTATGCCCCTCATCATGATCAACAATCATCATGGGATGATCAATCAATCAAATTGGGTCAAACCAAGTCAAACCTAAGAATTGACCAAGTCAACACTTAGCCAAAATGAAACTTAACATAGTCAAAACCCATCATAGGACAAATTGATTGAAACTATTAATCTAAGATCATTCATGAACTATGTTTAAACTTAACCAAGTCAACATTTTAGCCTAACCTAGCCTAATTGGCCACTTGACCCAATTTGACCTAAAGGGTCAAAATATGTCAAAACTTGATCTAAGCCAAATTGAATGAAACCAAAGACACCAAAACATTTCAAATGGTCATATGAACTTGACCCAACCCATGGTTTGACCTAATTTGACCAATTGGTCTTGACCCAAGTTGACCCATTTTGATCTAGATGGGTCAACATGAGCCAAATCATATCAAATGAACTCCAAATCCAATGAAACTTGGCCTAACCTATTTTCTCAACATACCCAACATATTCAAATTCAAAAATCATCCAAATGATCATTCTACCCCTAGTCCATAGAACAATTTATGGACTAATCCATGGGTAAATTAGTCAAGCACTCTTCTTATCAACTTGATACCTTCCTAATAGATCAAGTGAACCCTATGGAGAGTGGTGCATACAACCCAATGAGTTTGGGTCAGCATAAATTGACCCAAGGCCAAACCCGACCCCTAACTCAAATTGGCTAATTCAAAATCCTCCCTCCACCCAATTTGAAGCACATGGGAGGTTATTAATCCACTCTAGATCTCAAACTGACCATGTACAAAGATCTAACAGCCTAAACAACCCCTCCCATATGGTCAATTGGATCAAAATGGCAACTCAAGGTTTGGCCATCTGATTGCTATAGAGGGAGATATACTCCCCCTAATTCAATTTGAATTGATCATCCTCACATTCGATTGAGTCCTAGAGAGAGTTAGGAACCATCAGAGAGCATTCCTAAGATTTTAAAAAGGGATTTGAATCTTGCCTTTCTCGATTTTCTTCCTTAGAAAATAGGGGAGCTCATCTCAATTCCCAACTTCTTCCACACAACAATCTACTCCAATTCCCTTTGCACACTCCCTCAGGGGATCAAGTCAAGTGCACCTAAGCATTCCCTCAAGTTCCCAAAGCAAGGAGGAGGTGAATTCAATTAAAGCTGCAAGCAAGGAGAGGAGGTGTTGGCCCATAGAGAGATCTACTCAACCCCAAGGCTTGAAACTTTCAGCAAGGCTTAGTCTCCATTAGACGAAGCTACCTCATCAAGCTCGAGCGCCGGTGATCACCTTCGGTGAGGTATGGAATTTTTTGACCACTTAGCTTAGGAGGTGTTGGTCCTTTGTGAAAAAAATTGTCATGGCATGAGAAATCCACCATTGGATAGGCTTATCATTAGCTTAAGATGGTGTGGTTAAAGTCTTGTCCCAATCTGAGCTCAATCAAGCTCGGATCTTCCCCTAGATCATGGATAGTCTCCATTGATCCTTAAAGAAGAACTGGGAGAATCCTAGCCATCCATCCGCGCATTTTGGATGGACGACTGAGATTAAATGCACATTTTATAAATGATTTATCCCTTTAGAAATCATGGGATGATCCTTGGCCATTCGATCATTTATCGAACGGTAGGGATCAAACCACATCCCGCCACCACCTTGACGCGATGTTTAAGTGGATGGCTTACAACGCAATGCGTGTAAAGCGAGATGATCGCCGCCACGTGTCACGCTGTGAGCTAAGGGGATTAGTTTGGGATTTAATTAAATTTAATTAATCTCCTAACCTTTAAAAATTCATATCTCCCTCAATAAAAATCAAAAAAATATGAGGTAAATTCCTTTGGAAAGATAATTCAATCTAGAATATCTAAAAATGATTTTAATAGATTTTGAATTATATTATTCTTTGATTTGGGGTTTTATTGGAAATCTCATTTTGCTAATTATCCCTTAATTAATCCTCTGATTAATCCCAAACTTCTTGGGTGTGTTTTGGGGGATGACTTATGCCTCCCCTAATTTTCTTGGGATTTATTGAAGGCTTAATTAGGAGAATTGCAAATACATTTTTTTGATTACTCTCTTAATATAATTAAGGATAATTAAGGGTGTGATTAGTGTTTTGACCCTTTGTTAAAGTTGATTAAGGTTATATCTAATGAATAGGAGGCTTAGGGAATAATTTTGGGATATTTCCCCTAAGCTATTCCCTAAACCCCACTTTTCTTTCCTTAATCTTCTTATTAATTTGAAAAGAACCTAGCACTTGCCTAATTCTACATCATATTCATTCCTATGCTATCACTTAGGAAGGTTACCTATACTAGCATACATAAATTGCATAAACAAAATGAATCAATTAATATAAATTTTTGCATTCTTTCTTTTCCATTCATTTCTTTTGTACATATGTTTGTATTTAAGAAAAGTGGTATATTAGTCTTGACAATCTCGAGGTTGCGATGCTTTAAGTAGCCCTAAGTAGGTCTTGTACCTTACATCTCTCATTAACAATGGTGTTGTACTCACTTATGCCTTTCTGACTTTCATGTGTGTATATGAAAATTGGATAAGAAATCTCCTTTTCTACTTAATGAAAATCATGCATCTTAAACGTCCAAATTTCTTTAAATGAATTACTTATCATGCATCATAAAGTGTATTAAATATTCTCATTTGTATGTATAGATATGCTTAGGACTCATTCATATGCATGTTATATATGTTGGAAAAGAAATGAAGTGATGTATGTGTTGACCTCATTTTTAGAATGAGCTCTCAACCCCTCCATCTTAGACAAAGGACTTCTCTTAGATTTTAAGAGCTCCTTAGTCTTAAAACACATCTAGTGATTAGGTGGACACTCAACCTAGCTCTAGAGACTTAGAAGAGTTAGCCATAGGAATAGGTTATGCCTTAGGGGTGTTAGGAAATTTGTCTACCCTTAGCTTAAACCATTCCTTATTTTCCTCCATTCAAGTCAAACTCCAAATCAATTCTATTTGATTTTCTCCAAACTCAAATCAACTCCATATGATTGAAATCTATGATTGAAACTTATTATCAAAATCCATGAAGATTCTTAAGTTCAAATTTTGTCTAAGTCCTTAATTTTCTCTTAAGAACTTAGCCAAAACCATGATCAAAACCATTTCAAGTCTTTGAGATTTTCTCATAATTCATTTATATTCTCATTTATATTAATACATATAAATGAAATATAAATTCAAACCAATCAAACTAAACTCAATACTCCAAATCAATTCATGAAAATTTCCAAAGTCCCTTAATTTTCCATTAATAAACTTAGCCTAAATCATCATCAAATCAATCCAAACTCATCGGATTTTCTCAAAACTCATTTATATTCTCATTTATATTCACATATATAAATGAAATATAAATATAAATCAATTAAATCAAATTCTAAAATTAAATTCCCAACCTAAGATTTCTTAAGTCCTTTAAATACTTTTTAATGGACTTAGTCTAAACCTTGATCAAATCAATCCAAACTCATGAGATTTTCTCAAAACTTATTTATATTCTCATTTATATTCACATATATAAATGAAATATAAATATACATCAATTAAATCAAGTCCTCAAATTAAATTCCCAATCTAACAAATTTCCTATGTCCCTTAATTTTTCATTTAAGGACTTATCCTAAATCTTGATAAAACCATCTCAAAGTCATGGGATTTTCTCATAATTCTTTTATATTCTCATTTATATTCTCATATATAAATGAAATATAAACATAAATCAATCAAACCAAATTCAAAAAATTTAAACTCCAAACTTCATGAAATTTTCCTAAGTTCTTTAAATCCTTCTTAATGGACTTAGCCAAAATCATGATTAAAACACTTCAAATCCTTGAAATTTTCTCATGATCCATTTATATTCTTATTTATATTCACATATATAAATGAAATATAAATTCAAACCATGAAAACCAATTCCAAAAATCAAACTCAAGTCCATTCAAAATCAAATTTAAGCCTTTCAAGTCAAAATCTTGAACTTAGCCAAATCAATTTCAAATCAAGCCAAACTCTTGATTTTCCTTCATGATTCAATCAACCCTACAATCATGAATCCATATATAAATACAAACTTCAATCACTCAATCAAAATCCAATTCAAAAATCAAAGATAAAATCCTTTCATGTTCACCCATTGAATATGAAATTATCAAATTAACTGAAACCCATTTGACTTTAAGCCACTTGTAAATGGATTTATATTTCAATCATGGGTCCATATACAAGTTCAAACAAACTCAAATCAAGCTTTGACCAAGCCATTTGACCCACTTAGGCTCACTTGATCCAAAGTGACCTAAAGTACCCTTATGAGCCAAATTCTAATCCTAACCAAATTGGATTAAACCAAACTCACATATCCTTCTCATCATGATCAGTAATCATCATGTGATGATCAATCAATCAAATTGGGTCAAACCAAGTCAAACCTCCTAAGGGTTAACCAAGTCAACACTTAGCCCAAAATGAAACCTAACATAGACAAAATCCACCATAGGCCAAATTGATTGAAACCATTGATCTAAGTTCACTCATGACATATGTATGAACTTGACCAAGTCAATATTTGAGCCTAACTTAGGCCAATTGGCCACTTGACCCAAGTTAACCCAACTTGACCTAAAAAGTCAAAATGTGTCAAAAATTGATCAAAGACAAATTGATTGAAACCAATGGGTCAAGACCATTCCAAATCACTTGTGGAACTTGACTAAAGCCTCAATTGGCCAACTAGACCTAACCTAACCTAATTGACCTTAGACCCAACTTGACCTAGAGGGGTCATGTTGAGCCAAATTTGAACTTAACCAAAATTGATTGGAAACAAAGATACCAATCCACTCCATATGACTAACCTAACCTAGACCTACCCTTGACCTACCCTAAATAGGTCAAATGAGTCAAATAGGTCAACTTCACCCATCTGACCTAAATAAAGTCATATGAGCCAAATTCAAATTATACCAAATTGAATCAAACCTAAGCCATCAAAACATTTCAAATGGTCATATGAACGTCACCCATCCCTTGGTTTGACCCAATTTGACCAATTGGTCAACTTGACCCAAGTTGACCCATTTTTGGCCTAAATGGGTCAACATGAGCTAAATCCTATCAAATGAATTTCAAATCTCATGAAACTTGGCCAAACCTAGTTTCTCCACATGCCCAACATATCCAAAGTGAAAAATCAGCAAAATGACCATCCTACCCCTAGGCCATAGAACTAATTTTGGCTTAATCCATGGGTAATTTGGTCATACCCACTTCATATCCACTTGATGCTTTCCTAATAGCTCAAGGGGACCTAATGAAGAGTGGTGCACCCAACCCAATGGGTTTGGGTCAGCCCAATTGGCCCCTAGACCAAACCCGACCCCATGGGTCAAAACTCCAAATTCAAACTCCCTCTCCCACTCAAATTCAAGCACATGGGAGGTTGGCATTCCACTCAAGGCCTCAAACCGACCATGTGCAAGCATCTAATTGATCAAACAACCCTCCCAATGTGATCAATTGGATCAAAATGACAAAATGGCTTGCGGCCGTCTAATCCTTCAAGTGGGAGATATACTCCCCCCTAATCAAATTCAAATCATCATTCCTCAATTCGACTAAGCCCTAGAGAGTGTTAAGAGTCATCAAAGAGCATTCCTAAGCTTCTTAGGAGGGATTTGAATCTTGCTTTATCAATTTTCCTCCTAATAAAATAAGGGAGCTCCTCTCATTTCCAAACTTCCTCTTCACTCAAATCCACTTCAATTACCTGTGCATACTTCATCAGGGAGCTAAGTCGAGCACACCCAAGCTTCCATTGGAATTCCCACAGCAAGGAGGAGTTGAATTGGATCAAAACCATAAAAGGGAGCAAGGGGAGTTGGTCCATAGAGAAATTCACATAACCTCAAGAGCTCATTCTTCCAACATAGCTTCGTCTCAACCAGACGAAGCTCCTCCAAGGGAATTGAACGTCGATGATCACCTCCAATGAGGTTTGGGATTTTCCAACCACCTAGCATAGGAGGTGTTGGTCCTTTGTGAAAGAAATTTTCAATTCAAGTGAATCCCATCGTTGGATGTGCCGCTTATGTGCTTTAGATGGTGTGGGTTAAGTTTGGTTTGAATTCGAGTTCAATCGAGCTCGGATCTTCCCCTAGATCATGGACGGTATCTGTTGATCAAAGGGGAAGAACTTGGAAGATCTCAGCAGTCCATCCGTGCATTTTGGATGGAAGGTCGATATAATTCCCACATTTAGATTTCTTTTTATCCCTTTTAAAATCGCAGGGAGATTCTGGCCGTCCAATCAAAGATCGGACAACAGAGATCAAAGCGCATCCACCGTCACACCGCCTTCTGGGAATGGTGTTTAAGTGATGGGCTCACGGCGCGACACGTGTAAAGCGTTGTTGACCTCATTTTTAGAATGAGCTCTCAACACCACCATCTTATGCATAGGATTCCTCTTAGACTTTAAGAGTTCCTTAGTCTGAAGACACATCTAGTGATTAGGTGGATGCTCAACCTAGCCCTAGAAGACTTAGAAGAGTTAGCCATAAGAATAAGTTATGCCTTAGGGGTGTTAGGAAAATTTTCTATCCTTAACTTAAATCGTTCCTCACTTTCCTTACTTCAAGTCAAACCCCAAATCAATTCTATTTGATCTTCTCCAAACTTAAATCAATTCCATGATTCAATTCCATGATTGAAGCTTATGATTGAAACTCATGACCAAAATCCATCAAAAATTCCTAAGTCCAAATTTTGCCTAGGTCCTTAAGCTTCCCTTAAGACTTAACCAAAATTGTGTTTCAAACATATTCAAATATTTGAGATTTTCTCATGATCAATTTATATTCTCATTTATATTCCTATATATAAATGAAATATAAATTCAAGCCCATCAAATCAAATTCAAAATTCCAAATCAATTTATGAAAATTTTCTTAAGTCCCTTTAATCTTCCATTAAAGGACTTATCTAAAATCAATCCTAAACTTTTATCAAACCTATTCAAATTCATGAGATTTTCTCAAAACTTATTTATATTCTCATTTATATTCTCATATATAAATGAAATATAAATATAAATCAATCCATTCAAAGGCAAAAAAATTAATTTCAAATTTAAAATTCTTAAAATTTCTTTAAATCCCTTAATTTTCCAATAATAGATTTAACCTAAAGCTTGATCAAACCTATTCAAACTCATGGGATTTTCTCAAAACTTGTTTGTATTCTCATTTATATTCTCATATATAAATGAAATATAAGTATAAATCAATTAAATTAAATTTCAAATTAAAAAATTCCTTTAAATCTTTTAAATTTTTTAATGGATTTAACCTAAATCATGATTAAACCACTTCAAATCCTCAAAATTTTCTCATTATCAATTTATATTCTTATTTATATTCACATATATAAATGAAATATAAATTCAAATAATCAAAACCAATTCCAAAAATCAAACTCAACTCCACTCAAAATCAAATCTAAGCCTTTCAAGTCAAAATCTTGAACTTAGCCAAATCAATTCCAAATCAAGCCAAACTCTTGATTTCCTCTCATGGTTCAATCAATCCTACAATCATGAGCTCATATACAAATCTAAACCTCAATCACTCAATCAAAACCCAAGACTCCTTCATATTCTTCCTTTTTATATGAAATTTTCAAATCGATCAAAATCCATTTGATTTCAAACCACTTGTAAATGGATTTATATTTCAATCATAAGTCATATTCAAGATCAATCAACTTTAAATCAAGCTTTGACTAAGCAATTTGACCGACTTTGGCTCACTTCATCCAAAGTAACCTAAAGTACCCTTATGAGCTAACTTTTGATCCTAACCAAATTGGATGGTTCAAACTTATATATCCCTCTCATCATGATCAACAATCATCATGGGATGACCAATCAATCAAATTGGGTCAAACAAAGTCAAACCTAAGGGTTGAGCAAGTCAACACTTAACTTAAACTGAAACTTTACATAGCCAAATTCTATCATATGCCAAACTGATTGAAACCATTGATCTAAGTTCACTTATGACCTATGTTTGAACTTGACCAAGCCAACATTTGAGCCTAACCTAGCCCAATTGGCTACTTGATTAAAGTTGACCCATTTTGACCTAAAGGGCAAAATGTGTCAAAACTTGATCTAAGCCAAATTGATTGGAACCAATGGGTCAAGTCCATCCCAAATCATTTGTGAAACTTGACCAAAGCCTCAATTGGCCAACTAAGCCCAACCTAGCCCAATTGACCCCAACATGATAAAGGGGTCATGTTGAGCCAAAATTGAACTTAACCTAAATTGATTAGGAACAAAGATATCAATCCACTCCATATGACTAACCAAACCTAAACCTACCCTTCACCTACCTCAAATAGGTCAAATGGGTCAAATAGGTCAACTTGACCCATTTGACCTAAGTAAAGTCATATGAGCCAAAACTAAATATATACCAAATTCAACCAAACCAAAGCCACCAAAATATTTCAAATGGTCATATGAACTTGACCTAATTCTTGGTTTGACCCAATTTGACCTATTGGTCAACTTGACCCAAGCTGACCCATTTTGACCTAAATGGGTCAACATGAGCCAAACCTTATCAAATGGATTCTAAATCTAATAAAACTTGGCCAAACCTAATTTCTCCACATACCCAACATATCCAGAGTGCAAAAATAGCAAAATGACCCTTCTACCCCTAGGCCATAGAACAAATTTTGGCCTAGCCCATGAGTATTTTGGTCATACCCTCTTCACAATCACTTGAGGCTTTCCTAAAAGCTCAAGGGGACTTAGTGATGAGTGGTGCACCCAACTCAATGGGTTTGGGTCAGCCCATTTTTCCCACAGACCAAACCCGACACATAGCTTGAAATTGAGTTTTCAAATTCCCTCCTAAGCACCAATTCAGCACATGGGAAGTTAGCAATCCACTCGAGAGATCAAACCGACCATGTGCACACTCAAAACCATCAAAACAACCTCTCCAACCTCAGCAATTGGATCAAAATGGCAAAGGAGGTGTCTCCATCCATGGGAGATATACTCCCCCTAATTCAATGAAATTTCAATTCACTCATTATCGATTAGCCTAGGAACCCTTAGCAATCATCAGAGAGCATTCCTAAGGTCTTGAGACAGGATTAGAATTCTTCCTTCTCGATTTTTCATAGTGCAAAAATAGGGTAGGTGGAGTGAATTGGTAACTTCCTCTACACTTGATTTCCTCCAAATTCCTTCTACACTCTTCATCTAAGGACCAATCCGAGCTCACTCAAGCTCACATTGAAGTTTCCATAGCAAGGAGAGGATTAATTCAATCAAAGCCAAAGCTCAAGTGAAGTGGTGTTGGTCTACCCATTGATCCACTCAACCCCAAGGCCTAGGAATTTCAACAGGGCTTCATCTCCACCATACGAAGCTACCTCATCGATCTTGAGCACCGGTGATCACCTCCAGCGAGGTATGGAATTTTCTGAACACTTAGCTTAGGGGGTGTTGGTCCTTTGTGAAAGAAATATTCATGGCATGAGAAATCCACCGTTGGATGGGTTTGTAATTGTGCTTAGATGGTGTGGGTTACTTTTTGTATGATTTCATGCTAGATCGGCCTCGGATCTCCCCTTAGATCATGGATGGTCTTCATTGATCCTTAGGGAAGAACTTGGCTCATCTCAGCTGTTCATCATCATATTTTATATGGACGGCTGAGATTATTTAGCATGTTTTAGAAATCAATTACCCTTTTAAAACTGCGGGTGAATCCTTAGCCATCCAATTTTTGATCGAATGGCCGAGGATATTAGCACGTGCGCCATCACTGCCATTTGGGATGTGACGTTTAAGTCACACCCTCACGGCGTGATGCATGTAAAACCAGCTAACCGTCGCCACCACGCGTCGTGCCATGAGCTGAGTATTAAGTAGGGATTAGTTAAGCAATTAATTAATTCCTAATTAATCCATAGAACTTCTAAAATTCATAATTCTCTAGAAAAATTAGAAAAATACAAGAAAAATTGTTATGGAAAGATAATTTCATCTAGAATATTTTAAAAATGGTTTCAATGGATTTTGAATTATCCTTTTTTTTTGAATTTGGGTTTCTTTGGGAATCTTAATTTGTTAATTATCCTTTAATTAGGTCATCAATTGATCTCAAATTTCTAGGGTTCATTTTAGGGGATGACCTCTGCCTCCTCTAATTTTCTTGAGATTTATAGAGGGCTTAATTGGGAAAATTGCTATTTCATTCCCTAATTACTCCTTTCATGTAATTAAGGGTAATTATTGTGTGATTAGTAGATTTATCCTATAATTAGGTTTGATTAAGGTCAGATCCAGTGAGTAGGGGGTTTATGGAATAATTTTGAGATATTTCCCCTAAGATATACCCTAAACCCTCTTTTCTCTCCTTAATCCCCTCTTAATTAAGGGTTAACTCATTAATCACCCCTTTAATCAATTTTCAAAAATTCTAAAAAAATTTAGAACTTAATTAATCTACCTTGGGTAGATTCTTAGGTGTTTAATAGCCTAAGTCTAATTAAGAAAATTAAAACCACTTTCATAAGTATGAAAGGGTGTTTTGAAATTACTTAAGCTAAACCCCTTAGCTTAATTAACTTTTAATTGTGAACTAAATTGCATTAGGCCTTTTTCATTATTAGGTGCATTACAAATTTAAATACCTTGTGGGTTTTATGTCATCTCATTGGCTCTTAGTTAATTTTTCTAAGGTGTAGGATTAATTAAGCCACTTAATTTATACCTTAACCTAATCAATGCTTAAAAATGAATTTAGTTATCTAAAAATTAAAAAAAATACAAAACACATGTGAGCATGGGTTAGAAACTGCAAACTCATCTCACCTTTTCAAAATTAAATCAAACTTTAAACTAAAAAAAATCATTTTGAAATTCACTTTGATTTATTCTAAATTTTTTTATTTCTTAAGAATGTCTTTAGGATTTAAGTAAAGTGAGTTTTTTTACATGCTTTCATTGCTTTGGATCTTTCCCAACATGTTAAGTAGTATGCCATGTGATTCATGCATTCATAATTTCATGTTTCAAATTTTAAAATGAAAATTGTTTACTTTATGTCAAATGTGCATGTGTTGGCTAAAAAAAAATATGAGTGGCTATTATCACTACTAAATTCAAATAATTTTCAAAACTTATAGATGAAATATCAAATCTGAAAGTATGCTACTTATACTTTAATTATAAGCCTGCATGTGAAATATTATAATGGTATGCTTAGTATAAGTTTCTTTTCTTTTCTATGTTGATATAGTTTTGAATGGGAATTTTGGTGAGACATAAGGTTCATTTGAAAGGGACCTAATGCTCACCTAATTTCATATCTTATTCATCCCTATGCTACCATCTAAGATGGGTTACTTATATTTACATACATAAATTTCATAAACAAAATAAATCTATTAAACAACTTTTACATCTTCCTTTTCTATTTCATTTATTTTATATGCATGTTAGTACTTAAGGAAAGTGTTATATTAGTCTGGAAAACCCTGAGGTTGCGAGGCTTTAAGTAGCCATAAGTAGGTCTTGTATCTTACACCTCTGGTTAACAATGACGATGTACTCACTTATGCCTTTCTTACTTTCATGTATGTATGTGAAATTTTGGATAAGGAAAACCTTTTCTACTTATGAAAAAATCATGCATATTCAACTTTTAAATTTTTTTAAATGGATTACTTAGCATGCATCATAAAGTGTGTTAACTACTTTCATTTGCATGTATAGATATGCTCAGGGTCCATCCATATGCATGTTATATATGTTGGGAAAGAAATGAAGTAATGTGTGTGATGTGGATTTTGATTCATTTTATTTAATCTTAAAATGCCTTTCTTTTTGAATAGGTATGTTTAGAGTTTATCTAATCTTAGGATTGATTAAAAGATGTAATCAAAATATTCACCTAAATGAAACTAAATCATGAACCTACTTAAGAAAATTACTTAAGGTTAGGGAAGGAAAGAGAAGTTCTCTTCTCTTTCCCTCTCTTCATAACTTAGTAATTAATTATAGGTTTCACTTAAATTAAATTAGAACATGAAATAAAAATAACCCAAAACACTTAAACAACTTAAATGAAACCCTCCTCTAAGTTGAACATATTCTTCACACTTAGAAAATTTGAACCTAAAGTCCTAAACTAAGCATAGCACACAAACCTTCAAAGCACACACATTAGCCTAAGTCACTACTTTTAGCCTTAGGTTAGGTCGGTGCATGGTTTGAAGTTATATATTTTTTATTTTGTGATATATGTTTTAGACTGGATGTTAGGATGTATGCTCGTAGAATGAATGGTAAAATGTTCTTAGTCTAACTATTATTTTCTACAGCCTAAGTCACCACTTCTAGCCTTAGGTTAGGTCGATGCATGGTTTGATGTTATATATTCTTATTTTGTGAATGCTCGTAGAATGAATGGTAAAATATTCTTAGTCTAACTATTATTTTCTACAGCGGATTGTGCTTAAGGGGTGCTATCATAAATAAAAATATAAATGCTTTTTACGGTTACTTAAGCATAATCCATAGATTGGGACTTTGTCACCCATGTGTGGGGTGATAAGTCCAATATACATATTTGGGATTTGTGTGGTGTGAGTTAACTAACCTTTATTTTGTAGGTGTTAGTTAGATTTATACTTTTCCTTTTATGTAAAAAATTGTATAAGTAGGATTTTGGAATGATTTGTTATGAGGATTAGGATAAGCATTGGTCATAAGATCTCATCTTATGTACCATGTGAAGCCTTGGAGCATCCACCTTTCAACCTTCCAAAAAAAGGAACCAAAAGAAGAAAGAAGAATAAAGCTTGAAGACTCTCATAATAATGAATTCTTTTGCTTAAATGCAATATTCATTTGTAATCCGTGTTATATAAGGGTAGAGCTCGGCTACCCACATTTGATATTTTCGAGTTTGTGGACCACAACGATACTTATTTTTTTGTGATTAGCTTTATAAATTGTTTGATGATTTGCTTAGCTTTTGCATTAGTTTATTCCTTGCTTTATGTATGGCCTGGATGTGGATTAGGCTCTTTAGAAAAAAATAAATCTTTTACCCAACTTAACAATTCAAATTCAAATTAAATAAATCATAACCTCACCTAAAGCTTAGGTTTAAAATCAAGATAAAAGAATTATAAACCCCTTAGCTAGATGAGCAATTTCTTTATAACATTATGCACAAATTCATTTTATTTCACTCTTGATTGGAGGGCTTCCACCTTTGCCAGAGAACCCAGCTTAACTTGTGAGAGCTGTGGTGGAAACTTACCTCCTCCATTCTCGCTGATTTTGGCCAATAATCTCATTTCTCATTCATTAGTCATAAAAATCCTATTAGCCTGAGTCAAAATGATTGTCCAAAAATAAAAATTAAATCAAATTTGAATTGCATTAGATTTAGATTATTTGAAGCATGTCCCTTTACATGATCTAGTCTCTTTAGGGAGTGAGTTTAAGGACTTAGTCTCTTTCTAAATAAAAATAATCTAGCTATCTTGCATAAGAATAAAGACTTGCCTACATGTATTTAAAATCATAGGAGGAGTTAGTTGGCAGCCACCCCTGGGCGATTGTAAGTCCAAGTTGTTGGGTGATTTGTCCAACTACCCGATTTTCACCTTAGATTTAGGTTGTGCTTCCGGCCCTCGCCGAAGCTCCCTAGATTTAGGTTTTGAGATTGTTTTTTCTCTTTGTGGGCCATAAGCATAATTCCTCACCTCTTAGGCATTTCCTTAATCTTGCGTTAAGAAATCTTAAGTCCTAAAATTTTAATGCAAATACAACTCAAATAAACTAAATCAATTTCTAAAATGTAAAGCCCAACTATAAGATAGTTTGAGATGCTCACTAGGTTTCCTAGTATTGTGAGTACATCCTACTTATTTCTCATTTTGGCTTCGATAATAACTCTCACTTTTGATCAATCCCATTTGATCTTCAAATACAAACCAATCAATTGATAGTCCTTCCCTATTGAAATCTTTAGAGACAACAATCATTTACCTTAATCAAGAGTTTTCCTAAGGAATCCCGTCCCTTAGGATGTAATTAACTATGGGGGCTTGCCCCTGTAGGGAACATAACGAACCTAGTTTAAAATAAACCCTACTTTATTTTTTCTTATAAAGTACAGGAAGAATCTCTGGTACATATGCAAACCCATTGTCCTTAGGAGTTCTTATTGAGTTGGTTTATTCCATTAAAGGGTAGTGACTTCTGTCTTTCGAGATAGTACACTATACTTTGACGACGTATCCGATCACCTAAATAAGTACATCTACAGATCTGCATGGCATCTTACCAAGACAAATTTTTGTAAGGGCTCCTCTTTGTTTTCTCCCCACAGATTTGAAAGGCAACCCCCTTATAGAACTTTTTCACCATAAATTTTTTCTGGCGACTCCGTTGGGGATAGTTCCTCTCTCCATCTTTGGTAAATGATCATTATCTTTGATTATCGATAGTGGGTTTGTACTTTGGTATGAATCTAATACTATCCTTCTTTCCGTTGGCACTTAGGTCATTTCATTCTTTAGTTGAGTTAGCCAACATCTTTAAGTTTTAGGACTGCATTCCTTGTTGGTCTTAAAACCCTTGTTGGTTTCTCTAATGGGTAAAATGAGAAAATCTAAATAAAAAAGAAACATCCTAAAGAATTCCTCCTTATCATTTTCATGATATGGAAAGGTTCATCCTAAAATAATAAATCTTCCATAAAGAACTTTGCTTTTCAAAACACCTTTTCAAAAATGCACTTAATAAAATATTTTTCCACAAAATTTTGTTACCCTCATTTAACAATTCCCATAATTGTTACATGTAGGGATTTTCAAAAATAAAACTAATAAAATTTTTCAAAAGCACAAATGAACATCTTCTTTCAATTCACTTTGATGAAGATTTCATTTTCAAAATAAAATAAACAATCCTGTTTTCCAAAAATCACAATCATAATCATAAAGTTTTCAAAAGCACATATGAACTTTTTCTATTCAATACACTCACACTTATTGGATAGAAAATTCATTTGTAAATAAAATTAAAAATTTTAAAAAAAAAAAAGCACACATGGATCTTTCTATTTCAATATATTCACACTTATTGAATGGAAAGTTCATTTATAAACAAAATTAAAATTTTCAAAAAGCACACATGAATACCTTCATTTAATATACTTAAATTTATTAAATAAAGATTTCATTCCCAACTAAAAAATAAAAATATCTTTTAGGAAACCCCACTTAAACAATCTCACAAATGTTTTAAGTTGGAATTGTTCTCTTTCAAAAAGCAACAATCACACACAAAAACTTTTACATTTCAAAATTAAATTGATCTCCATTCTACATACTTAAATTTGTTGAATGGAGGTCCTCTTTTCAAAACATTAAAATCAACAATCATATTTCAAAACACATTTGGAATTTCACTTAGCATAATCAAATTTGTTAAGTGAAATTTCCAAACCCAAAATCAAAATCAACAATCATATTTCAAAATTTTATAAACACATTTGGAACGTCCCTTAACATACCCAAATTTGTTAAGTGAAGTCTCCCAATTTCAAAATCCAAAAATTTTTGAAACACATTTGAAAGTTCATTTAGCATAATCAAATTTGCTAAGTGAAGTTTCCAAATCCAAAATCAAAATCAACAATCATATTTCAAAAAGATTTCAAAAACACATTTGGAATTTCATTTAGCATAATCAAATTTGCTAAGTGAAGTTTCCAAATTCAAAAATTCAAGATCAACAATCACATTTCAAATTTTCTAAAACACATTTTGGAACCTCACTTAATATACCCAAAATTGTTAAGTGAAGTCTCCAAATCCAAAATTCAAAATTTTTAAACATATTTGGAACTTTATTTAACATACCCAAATTTGTTAAATAAAACTTCCAAATTCAAAAATTAAAATTCTCAAACAACTTCGGAACCTCCTCCCTTAGCATACCAAATTTTCCAAGGAGAAGTTTCCATTCTTCAAAATCAAAAATGAAATCAAAATTTTAAACACGCCATTTGAAATTTCATTTAACATACTCAAATTTGCTAAGTGAAATTTTCATTTCATAAAACCAAGTGGGATTTCATCTTTAGCATACCAAATTTGCTAAAGTTGAATCTCCACTTTTAATCACCTCAAAAACAAAATAAAACACTTAGGATCCCCTTAGCATACCAAATTTGCTAAGGATCCTACCCTTTTCCAAAAAAAATAAAACATTCCAAACAAATGAAACACTTGGGATTTTCTTAGCATACCTAAATTTGCTAAGAATCTTATTTTTCAAAATTAAACAAAATACACTTAGGTTCTTTACTTTGCATACCTAAATTTGCTAAGTAACAATTCCAAAAAATTTCAAAAATCAAAATAAAACAAATTCACAAAAAAAAAATAATCACTTACACTTTACTTAGCATATCTAAATTTGCTAAGTGAGTAAAATTTCAAAATATTCAAACAACAAAAAATCAATTTGAGCCTTACTTTAACATACCCAAATTTGTTAAAGGTAAGAGTCCTCCAAAATCACAAACTCTAATTCAAAAATAAACCTATGGAAGCATCCTATCAAAAATTTTGAACCCATATTTCAACATACCTAAATTTATTGAAGTTTGGATTCATATTCAAATTCCTCTTTCAATCAAACTTTCCAAATTCATTTGAACCCCACTTAACACTTCCAAGTTGTTGGATGTGGGTTCAAATTTTCAAAATTCAAAAATTCAAAATCTATGGAGGCAGAAAACTGATGCAAGTTTATTTCTCATTGCAGATCTTACGACAAGTATAGCTTTTAGTTTACTGGTAATGGCGTTCTAAATTTATCATTTCCCCATGGCATGGATCTAACCTTAGATCTGACTTCGTTGGACCATACCCACTTGATCATTTTGGCCAAGGATTTGGGGGGGCCAAAATCACTTGTGAGGGCCCCCCTCACCACAATGCCAGAAAAGGTGGTCGAGTGGCCATCATCGTGGGTTGACTTACCATCGATTCAAATATCTCCTCATAAGAGGAAAGTTATGGCGACTCACACTTCAAGACTGAGTTCCAGTTAAAGTTTGCCCTAGAGTTACACATGTTTCCCCGGTGTGTGCTAGCACCCTACCATCTGTACCCTTCAAGGGTAAGGCTCCCCTAGTTTTAGGGCTTGCCTCCCCCAAATTTGAGTATGGGTCTAGATCACACTCTCATCACTATGTAGGAACAAGAATCATGGTCAAATGGTTCCATACCCGATAGCCGAGAGCTGAGCTAGATCCAGCCATGATGAGTCTCCCATGATCACTTCACCATTGGTTACGAAAAACCAATTTTATCCTCTCTCAGGATCAAATAGAGAGGATGTCAGAAGGATCCATTCATCGCCTCCGGTGCACTTGCCATAGTTTCTAGAGTAGGAGGTCGACACCTCTCGCCTCCTCTACTCAGTAGATGGCATATGGATGCTCAGAGTCCGGTACCCAATTTGATCTTTGATCTGTTATCCCCCGCAGCGTAGGGAGGCAGATCCGTCAGGGGAGGGCACGTGAGGCCCATACATCACACATTACTTGAGAGTGAGAGGTTACCATGTTCACCACCGCTTTGGTTGATTTTCTAGCTCGCGCACACCATATTGATAGTATTCTCCTCACGGGGACCAGCCACCACAGGAGGCCAGTTCATGTACATATAGAGTCGGTGGTGTCTCCACGCCACCGCTCTACCCCACATCCGCCATCGCCAGTACAGGTTTCAGCATGACCCATTCCATCTAAGGCCATGAAAGTCGCATCAGAAAAATGCTGGTGATCCGCTATGGCCGGGATCCTACTCTCCTACACCACCCATTGGAAGGGTCAAGCTCTCTCGACTTCACTAGTGGTGGAAAGGAGTGGTAACCCCGAGCACCGCGGATCGCCTTCACCAACTCCACCATACATCCATGCGAGATGGTGATGGTTATCAATATTCCAGATGATAGGCCATAATAGTGGTAGAGGATCATCTAGGATTGTTACCCCTATTACCAAGATAATGAGTATCATCCTTCTAGTGAGTACAATCCGTGCAGGATTGACTCCCCAACTATAGGTGAGGTTTGGTGCCTCTCAGTGCATAATAGCGATCACCTCACAAGTCGCTACCGCTAAGTTAGATTGATCCTTAGATGAGATATTTGCACACTATTTTATGGAGAAGAAGGAGATCTTAGGGTATGCATGGTCCGATGAAGAGAGAGACAGCTTCGATCCCAACTAAGATGACTTGATGGGGAGGTATGCATACTAGAGGTTCTCTTAGGATCAAGCCATGGAAGGTGATGAGGTTGATCAAGAGACACCGAATCCCATCACCTCGACAAAAGGCGTAAAGACGAAAGATTGATAGGATGGCATTGCAATTGTAAGACTTATTAGCAGTATTATCAGTGCTTCAAAAATAAGCCTCTCTAGTTCATCCTAGTATAATCGATGTCAGTCAGGCTGAGCTAATGCATGTCTTAGACCTAGTTAAGACTCTACCCCCCGTTGAGCAAGGTAGCACTAGTCTGTATAAGAAGGTAGTGGATAGTACCTCCATACATAAAAAAGATCTAAAATCCATGGTTAAGCAAAAGGTGAAGGAAGCCTTAGCTCAAGCCCGGAGAGGATCATCAGTTCCAAAGGGTATACCCTACCCAGAGGAATTTGATGTTATCTATCCCAGGTTTTGTGCCTCCTTCAAAAGCTTCAATGAGTGGGAATCAGCATATAGCTCACTTTGGCTTGTTGCAACGCAGTGTGGATGCTTTACTCTTAGACTCTTGAGCCTAGGTATCACTTTTGATTGATATGTTGAACTACCCAATGGTTCAGTAAAGATATTTGCTGAGTTAGAGAAACTCTTCTTTAAGAGATTTGTTGGAGCTCAGCAAAGGGTTATTGTAGGTGATCTCATTGTAGCCCAACAGCACTTCGGTGAGTCACTTATTGATTATATTCTCCAATGGTGTAACCTAAGTATGAAGTGTGAACCACAGCTATTTTAACAGCATGCCATTGAGATTCTCTTGAAAAATATTCAATACCCGATCGCCTTCATGCTTAAGGGCTTCACCATAAAGACATTTGAGAAGATAATCAACAAGGCGGCTAGTCTACAAGGAGAGGCCAAACAGTTTCCTTTTCCAGATTAGTTGCCAAAGTAGAAATCTCAGAAAGTCTATGAGAAGAAACTTGGAGTAGTAGCAGTGATTGACAAGGGAAGACTAGAGATCGCCGAGCGACCATGACCTCAGCCTCCACCTCCTTTGCCACCATCGAGGCCCATACCGCCTCCATCCAGCCTCCATCCCGATAGCCTCATCCATACCACCACTAGCAACAGCATGCATATCCACCGCCAGGTAGCTATGGTCCACCTACTATTTTAGATAAGTTAAACAAACTTTATTCTTTTAAGAGGGAGGTAATCAAGAAAATCTTTAAGAATCTCTTAAAGAAACTTGATTTTACCCAGAGCCTAGAGACCGGAGGAAGTTGGCAAAAGTCATGATCTAAATTTTTCCCTACGCTGTATGTAACATTTTGGAGGATTGTTTACATTCAAGGAGGCTTGAACACGTGTGATATTAGTTATCCCAAAGGAATACCTTGGGAACAACCTTCCACCTTAGAATAATCCTTGGAGTGGTGATCTACTAAAACCAAAGAGAAGAGTTTAAACGGGCAAATCAAGAACCAAAATCAAGAAGTGTTAAAGCCAGCAATTTAGATTTAAAGATGTTTTACTTAGAATTCTTCAACTCACTTTCTAAATTTCACCTTTACTTCAATTTCCAAGAAATTGAAGAATACTAATAGTTACACAAATTTTATTTTCTCTAAATTAACTATAATAATTTTGATCTTTCTTTTTCTAATTGAGTTGACTTTCCAACTCAATACTAGGGTTCACCTCTTGAGATAGACTTGGAATCATCCAATTTGAGAGTCCCATAAAAGAAGCCAGGTGAGCTAAGTAGAACTTGCCACCACCTTGCCTCCAAAGATTACCGAAGTCAACCTCCATAGTGGCAAGGTTCTACCTCCTAGGGCAGCACCTCTGGATAAAGGAAAATAAGTCATTGGTACTAAAGATCAAGAAGCCCTTCCACAAGATGCTCCACCCTTGGATATGCTTGTGGAAGATTAGCCAAAGGTGGACTACAATTTCCTTTCTCATCTAAGAAAGTTTTCATCTAAGCTAAGCATATACGATGCCTTTGTCTTATCCAAAGAGATGAGGGAATCACTAATCAAGGATCTTCTTCATCTTGAAATATGCTTAGCTCAGTTGACCGCTATAGGTGAGGAAGCACATTATGCAAAAGAAGCCCAAGGGATCACCTTCACAGATGAAGACCTTCTACTAGGGGGACTTGGAGCACAACCATCCCCTATACATTATAGTCAACATGGACAGGTTTAGACTCACCAGGGTTCTCGTTCGTGCATCAGTAAATATTATGAGTCTAAAGACCCTTGCCTATTTGAAGATCAACATCTCTACTCTCCAAGGAGATAGGATGATGTTGAAAGGATTCAATGATCAAGGCGAGTGGGCTTTAGGTTCCATAGTGTTATCATTGGAGATTAGTGACTGGAAGACTGAAGCCAAGTTCTACATCATTGATTCGAATACATCATTCACTGCTTTGCTTGGTAGGCCTTGGATACATCAGAATAAGATCATTCCATCCTCCCTTCATCAATGCATCAAGTTCAGAAAAGATGGAATTGATACCGTGTCAACGGGGATGAAAAGCCATTCTCAGTTAGAGAGGTTAAAATTTATGAGGATGTGACCTACTATCTTCCTCAAAATACCATTTCTCATGAACTTGGAAAAAATTCAAATGCAAATGCAAAAGCAAAAGAAAATGATGTAAAAGAAAAGATTAAAAAAAAGAAAAGTCCAAGTGAGCAAGAAAGGGGAATTGAAGAAAAAGTGGATCTACATATCATATTCCACCCACAGTTCATTCCGTCATATAGACATGTGGTTAGAATGGCTCAACCTCCACCGTGAGGCAGAATAGAGAGGCAATTCCTGAGGTGGGAGACCCTAGTTGGCCTTACCAATAAAGGTGTGTTCCAGCTCATAGAGTACCCTACTATTCACATAAACTTGGAATCCAGGAGGATGAGTCTAATGTGATTAGTATACCAGCCAACCCCTCTTAGCGGGTTCCATTGGAGGTGACTTTTGATCCAGCCAAAGATGAAGACCAGCCTCCAAGCAAAGCAAAGTATTTGAATCTAGTTTATGTGAAACTATCAGGCAGTAGTTGGGAACCTTAGCTCTTACATCACTTACATCTCAAAAAGTTGAAGGTTTAGTAGTTACAGAAGCCCCTAAGTCTTCCAAAGGACACAAAGTAGAAGAGGCTCTTTTTGGGTTCATCATCCTCAAGTCCGAGCTGATGTAGGACTTGAGGAAGATACTTTTAAAGAATTAATGGAATTACCTTTTGACTTTTACTCACCTTGTGTTCAAAATCTTATGCAGAAAGGCTTAGTTCCTCACATTTGGTCCAAGCACAGGTTAGAATACTCTGAATAATTATGCAATAATATAGGCAGGGAAGCACAATCAAGAGTAGGACTAGGATTCGGTATATTGGGTCTGGTCGATGATGATGATTATTGCCTAGTTATTACCAACCATTTGGAATCTAATAGGTTCTTCTCACACATCCCCAACTCTTATGAGAATGTGTGTTTAGAAATTTCAGATGATACAGATGATCTCCAAGTCAAAGAGGCACCTCCAAAGTTTGAGGAGGAGATTCATTCAACAATCGACAAGCTAAAAGAAATCAACCTCGGGACATAAGAAAATCATCGCCCAACATACATCAGTTCATTGTTGAATGAAGAAGAAACCAATGACTTAGTTAGGCTATTGACTGAGTTTAAAGACTACTTCGCATGGAGTTATGAAGAAATACCTGGATTATCTCCCATAGCAGTCCACAAGCTAGCAATAGACCCTAATGTTATCACTATTAAGCAAGCTCCTAGGCGCATGCGATTAGATATTGAACAACAAGTCATTTCTGAAGTCAAGAAATTGATCGATGTTGGTTTCACCTAGTTAGCTAGTGTTATCCCAGTTAAGAAGAAGAATGGCCAAATTCATATTTGTGTCAATTTTAGGGACTTAAATAAGGCATGTCCTAAGGATGAGTTTCCTCTTCCTATACTAGAACTAATGGTGGATATCACCTCATCTCATGTAGTCTTCTCATTCATGGATGGGTCATCTAGCTATAACCAAATCAAGATGGCTCCTAAAAATGAAAGAAACACTACTTTTTGAACCCCGATTAGAATCTTCTGTTATAGGGTCATGCCTTTCGGCCTTAAAAATTTTAGTGCTACATACCAACGGGCCATGACTCAGATCTTCAACGAACTCATCCATCATCAGGTTGAGTGTTATGTTGATGATCTAGTAGTGAAAAGCTTAGAAAAGGAAGACCACCTTTGACTTGAGAGTAGTTTTCGAATGGTTAAGATAATATAACCTCAAAATGAATCCCTTGAAGTGTGCATTCAGAGTCGCTTTAGAGAAATTCCTTGGGTTTGTTGTTCGACATCAGCGAATAGAAATAGATCCTGAGAAGATTAAAGCTATCTTAGAAATTCCACCTCATAAGATTTTAACTCAACTCAGATCCTTTCAAGGACAGATGGAGTATCTAAGATGCTTTATCTCAAACTTATCGGGGAGATGCAAGCCATTCTTAGCACTTGTCAAAAAGGATGCCAAGTTAAAGTAGGATGACAAGTGTCAGCATGCTTTCAAAGACATCAAAGATTACTTGGTGAAGCCGCCAGTTCTAGCAGCCCCTATCTCGGGCAGATCACTCATCCTTTACACTGCTGCATTGGATGACTCTCTAGGTGCTCTGTTGGACCAAGCCAATAATGAAGGGAAGGAAAGCTCTCTCTACTTCCTCAGTCGTCGTCTGATTCTTGCTGAAGTAAACTATCCACCTATTGAGAAACATTGCCTGGCTTTGATCTTTGCATCTCAGAAGCTACAGCACTACATGCTTTCTCATAAGGTGAACTTAATCTCCCTAACAAATCCACTGTAGTACCTCATGATAAAGATAATGCTATCAAACATTTAGCATGTTGGTCCACGATTCTCTCGCAGTTTGATATCATATGCGTATATCTCCGTACGATAAAAGGACAGGCACTAGCATATTTCTTAGCAACACACCCACTTCTTCCTGATTCCACTTAGTGATGATCTCCCTGATGAACAAATCATGAACTTAAGGGAGGCCGACAACCATCGATAGGAGAAGTATTTTGATGGTGTTGCTTTTTTTCTTAAAGGTGAAGCACCACGATCTATTCTCCTAGGAAAGGTAGGGGTAGAAATAGTTCTCCTAACTTCAAATCACGATGTGATGAGATTCTCATACCATTTATACAACCCTTGCACAAATAATGAAGCTGAGTATGAGGCTTTGATTGTCGGTCTGGAGTTAGTCATCACTATCAGTGTTAAGAGCATCAACATCTTTGGGGATTCTCAGCTAGTCATCAATCAGATTGTCTGGTCCTACCAGGTCCTCAAACCCAAACTTCATCATTACTATGAGTATACTATGAAGTTGTTGGCCCGAATTCTCGAAGTCACCATCTACAAGGTTCCCCGAGTAGAGAATGCGATAGCAGATGCTTTGGCCAAACTTCCAAAATAATTGGCATGTCTGAAAAATGAGTCCATTTTAATAAGGGTCCAAAATAGACAAGTCCTATCCCTTATTGATGTTGAACTCATCAAGGGACTTTCTCTTGAAGGGGAGGTTGCCATTTCCAAAATGGATAAGGAGCTAGATTGGAGGCAACTATTCATAGATTACTTGAACACTGGCAAACTACTTCAAGAAAGGACACAAGCTCATAAGGTGAAACAGTGAGCTCTCTCTTATGCTCTTGTTGATGGCACCTTGTATCACCGATTATTTGACCAAATGTGGTTGCGTTATTTGGACAAACACAAAGACCACGACATTATAACCAAGGTACATTTAGGTCTATGCGGAGCACATCAATTTAGTCCAAAGATGAAGATAAAGATCATGCAATTGGTACTATGCCTTCTATGTTTATAGCATGGATGTAGCTAGAGATGTCATCGTCGTAATGTGGTCCTCCACCAACCACCCAACATTTTACACCATATATTGGCTTCATGGCCATTTGAGTGTTGGGGTGCCATCATTATAAGTTTGCTCGATCCTCCTTCTTCCAAGGAGCATCGATTCATCTTAGCTGCCACCGACTACTTTTCCAAGTGGGCGGAAGCCATCCACTCAGAGAGGTCATAGCTCACCATGTGCTTCATTTTTTCAAGAACCATATCATATATATGTTTAGGGTGCCTTGATGAATTATATCTGATAATGGTACTGCATTCAAAAGCACAAAAATAGCTTCGCCAGAAGATATGGTATAGATTGGAGATACTCCACCATCTACTACCCTAGAGTAAATGGCTTAGCAGAAGCATTCAATAAAATTCTCATCCATATACTGAAAAAGACTCTTGATGATAACAAATGATAGTGGAACGAGTAGTTTGTTGAAGCTCTGCGGGCTTATCGCACCACATACCGAACTCCAACTCAGTCTACCCCATTTTCCTTAGTGTATGGATCTAAAGCCATTCTTCCTTTAGAAGTTCAACTCCATCACTAAGGATAGCATTAGGTAACAAGATTACAACATAGCAGAATGCAAAGTTGCGGTTTGAAGAGCTCAAAGGTTTAGAGGAGTGTCACCTACGGGTGTGCCTGAACCTCGATTTGTACAATGCCAAAATGATTCAAGCTCACAACAAGCTGGTTTGCCCTAGGTCTTTCTAAGTATGAGAACTTGTGTTAGTCCTAAGAAGACCAATTGTTGCCCATCAAAAGATGAGAGGCCACTTGGGAAGGCCCCTATGTCATAGAGAAGACCTACTAAGGTGGATCTTATCTGCTTATTTATTGTAAAAGGTAACACTCGATACGTCCAATTAATGGGCTCTATCTAAAGAAATATTACCCATGAAACAAAACTTGTTTGAAAATAATCATTAATAAAAGGAATAAAAATTTAATTCCATTCATCAAATCTTCTCTTCTTTTGAAGTGATGTTTTCTTGTCTTGTGAATCCACCGTGATGTGTTTATAGTAGGTGTAAGAGTCCCCCAGTGGCATCCTATCCCTTTTTCACAACACAAACACAATCTCTCAATACTTTTAGAATAGGTGTAAGAGGACCAGAGAGGCATCCTATTCCGATCAGCATAACTAAGATAGGTGTGAGAGAATCTAAGTGGTATCCTTTCTTAGTGGGAATCCTTGTTGCCATCAGTGGCACCAGTTCATCAAAACCCCTAGTGTGTTTAAGGTAGGTGTAAGAGTCTCCCAGAGTCATCCTATTCCTTTTAACACATACACAAAAAATAAACAAATCTTTTATCTTGAGCTATTTTGATGTGGGAGCAAGCCCCCTATGGCACTCATTCATTAGTTGCTCTAGGTCGGGTCTATATGCTACCTCGCTAATATGTCACCCCAGTGGTCACTTATTTGAAGGATGTGAGTCCCTGCACTTTCTTCTAACTTGATCATTGCAAACCAAAAAGCATCTTGTTAGTATGGTAGTCTTCACTGCCAAGCTAGTAAGTTACCTCATGTTGACTTTGCTTAAGAAGATGTGAGCCCCCGTGCTTTCTTCTTGAACTAGCCATCATGCACTAACTAGGTTATATTTGAGGTTTAGGATAAGTCCCCAGGCTCCTTTCCTCTTGACTACTTTGAGCTAATATAAGTTCCTCCATTCACCAAGAGTTACCCTAGTCGGATAGCACCGTCGAGTCAAGATAGACTATCCCAACATAATTCCATAGAGGATGTGAGTCCCCGAAGCTTTCTTCTGATTGCAAAACCCACACCTTAGGTTAGTTGATGTTCACTATGCTGATAGTGACTCACCCGGTGGGTACACCACTCTTGCTAGATATGAGTCCCCGAGCTTTCTCCTTGAAGTTGGACACCGAATACCTATTGGATATATGACTAGCCATGTCATCTTCTCGAGGGTGTTGGATTAAGCCCTTAGCGACCCCATCCCCTACGGGCACTCTATTTGGATCAAGTCCTTTGTGACCCCATTTAGACACTACCCAGTTACTTTGGATTGGACAGCCCCCTTTCCTAGTAGCCACCGCTATGGTTGGAAAATTTATTCAACGGATGCGCAGATTCTCCCTTGGTTCAGTAAATCTTAGATAAGTCTAGGTTGATATAAGCTCTTTCTCAGTTTGATCTCTCATAAACTAATAGGGTCCATGACAAACAAACTAAAATAAAATAAACAACAATTAATTCATTTGTGGATTAGGAACTCAAGCCCCCCGAAGGGCCTTTTCAAGCAGGCATCCTATCTTTAGGGCAGTGTTAATAGAACTCTCTATAGGAATTGCTTGACTAACTGAGTTGAGATAAGTCCTTTTTTATAAATAAGTTTCCCTGGTAGTCATTCTGCTTTGAAAGATCTAAGAATATGAAGCATTCTTTCTAGCATGATTGTCAAACCACGGTAGCCTAGTCGGGTTCAATTGCCCAAAGCAACCATCACCCGTGGTCTTTTCTAGTGGAGGATGTGAGTCCCCAAGCTTTCTTCCCTTGAATTGATCATTGCAAATCGAAAGGCACTCCTTTGGTCTGATAGTTCTCCCATCGATCGCGAAGCTACTCTCTTTGGTTCGATAAATCTGAGATAGGTCTAAGCTAATATAAGCTCCTTCTCAGTATGATCCATCGTAAATTGACAGAATCCATCAAAATAAACAAATTTAAAAAATGAAATCAATCCTGACTATCTTTGAGCTGATCTAAGTCCCCTAGCGGCATTCATTCAATAGTCAGCCCTAGATTGGGTTCAATCTATTGCCTTGTCAATATATTACCCTAGCAACTGGTCCTTACTTGGAGGATGTAAGCCTACTACGCTTTCTTCCCAGTATAGTTGCTGCGTACCGAAAGGCAACCCTTTGGTTGGCTCGTCCTACTATGTGTTTAGTAGACTACCCCTTTGGATTGATAAATTTGAGTTAAGTCCAAGCCTTCGTGGCTCCTTCTCAGTGTAGTCCATTGCAAACCAATAGGGTTCATCTCAAAATTCAAACCTAAAAAAAATTGAAACAAATTCAACCCTCTCCCCCAGTGGAGATTTCTCCTCAGTGAGATTCAAATCAAATCAAACTTTCATCCCCTTTGTGGATGACTTGAATCTACTTCCCTAGTGGAGGGTTCACACTCTATCCCCTAGTGGATTTTTCCCTCTCTCTTATTCCTTGGACATAAGTAGAGCCACATTGCACTAAGCTCTAGATTCTCTCTATGCCTTGGGTTAAGGATAGATTATTTTTGTTAGTGCTTGTGATCTCTCGATATTATTGATCATTTCGGTCAACACCAATGCGTGTGGTGTTTTTTGTCGGTCACACCACACCTATTGGGTGCCCATTATTGACCTCATTTTTAAAATGAGCTCTCAACCCCTCCATCTTAGACATAGGACTTCTCTTAGACTTTAAGAACTCCTTAGTCTTAAGACACATCTAGTGATTAGGTGGACACTCAACCCAGCCCTAGAGACTTAGAAGAGTTAGCCATAAGAATAGGTCATGCCTTGGCGGTGTTAGGAAAGTTGCCTACCCTTAGCTTAAACCATTCTTCACTTTCCTCCATTCATGTCAAACTCCAAATCAATTATATTTGATTTTCTCCAAACTCAAATCAACTCCATATGATTGAAACATATGATCAAAATCCATGAAGATTCCTAAGTTCAAATTTTGCCTAAGTACTCAATCTTCTCTTAAGAACTTAGTCAAAACCACGATCAAAACCATGTCAAGTCTTTGAGAGTATCTCATAATTCATTTATATTCTCACTTATATTCACATATATAAATGAAATATAAATTCAAACCAATCAAACTAAACTCAAAACTCCAAATCAATTCATGAAAATTTCCTAAGTCCCTTAATTTTTCATTAATGTACTTAGCCTAAATCATCATCAAATCAATCCAAACTCATCGAATTTTCTCAAAACTCACTTATATTCTCATTTACATTTACATATATAAATGAAATATAAATATAAATCAATTAAATCAAATCCTCAAATTAAATTCCCAACCTAAGATTTCCTAAGTCCTTTAAATCATTTTAATGGACTTAGTCTAAACCTTGATCAAATCAATCCAAACTCATAGGATTTTCTCAAAACTCATTTATATTCTCATTTATATTCACATATATAAATGGAATATAAATATACATCAATTAAATCAAGTCCTCAGATAAAACTCCCAATCTAAAAAATTTCTTAAGTCCCTTAATTTTTCATTAAAGGACTTATCCTAAATCTTGATCAAACCATCTCAAAGTCATGGGATTTTCTCATAATTCATTTATATTCTCATTTATATTCTCATTTATAAATGAAATATAAATATAAATCAATCAAACCAAATTCAAAAAATTCCAAACTTTTTTTCTAAGTCCTTAAATCCTTCTTAATGGACTTAGCCTAAATCATGATTAAACCACTTCAAATCCTTGAAATTTTCTCATGATCCATTTATATTCTCATTTATATTCACATATATAAATGAAATATAAATTCAAACAATCAAAACCAATTCCAAAAATCAAACTCAAATCCATTCAAAATCCAATCTAAGCCTTTCAAGTCAAAATCTTGAACTTAGCCAAATCAATTTCAAATCAAGCCAAACTCTTGAATTTCCTTAAATCAACCCTACAATCGTGAATCCATATATAAATAAAACTTCAATCACTCAATCAAAATCCAATTCAAAAATCAAAGCCAAAATCCTTTCATGTTCACCCTTTGAATATGAAATTATCAAATGAACTAAAACCCATTTGACTTTAAGCCACTTGTAAATGGATTTATATTTCAATCATGGGTCTATATACAAGTTCAATCAAACTCAAATCAAGCTTCAACCAAGCCAAATTTGACCCACTTAGGCTCACTTGACCCAAAGTGACCTAAAGTACCCTTATGAGCCAAATTCTAATCCTAACCAAATTGGATTGAACCAAACTCATATATCATTCTCATCATGATCAACAATCATCATGGGATGATCAATCAATCAAATTGGGTCAAACCAAGTCAAACTAAGGGTTGACCAAGTCAACACTTAGCCCAAAATGAAACCTAACATAGCCAAAATCTACCATAGGCCAAATTGATTGAAACCATTGATCTAAGTTCACTCATGACCTATGTTTGAACTTAACCAAGCCAACATTTGAGCCTAACCTAGCCCAATTGGCCACTTAACCCAACTTGACCTAAAAAGTCAAAATATGTCAAAACTTGATCTAAGCCAAATTGATTGAAACCAATGGGTCAAGTCTATTCCAAATTACTTGTGGAACTTGACCAAAGCCTTAATTGGCCAACTAGACCTATCCTAGGCCAATTGAACTTAGACCCAACTTGACCTAGAGGGGTCATGTTGAGCTAAATTTGAACTTAACCAAAATTGATTGGAAACAAGATACCAATCCACTCTATATGACTAACCTAACCTAGACCTACCCTTTACCTACCCCAAATAGCTCAAATGGGTCAAATAGGTCAACTTGACCCATTTGACCTAAATAAAAGCATATGAGCCAAATTCAAAACTATATCAAATTGAATCAAACCAAAGCCAGCAAAATATTTCAAATGATCATATGAACTTGACCCAATCCTTGGTTTGACCACCAATTGGTCAAACAAGTTGACCCATTTTGACCTAAATGGGTCAACATGAGCCAAACCCTATCAAATGAATTCTAAATCTCATGAAACTTGGCCAAACCTAGTTTCTCCACATACCCAACATATCCAAAGTAAAAAATTAGCAAAATGACCATCATACCCCTAGGCCATAGAACAAATTTTGGCTTAATCCATGGGTAATTTGGTTATACCCACTTCATATCCACTTGATGCTTTCCTGATAGCTCAAGGGGACCTAATGAGGAGTGGTGTACCCAACCCAATGAGTTTGGGTCAGCCCAATTGGCCCCCAAACCAAACCAAACCCCATAGGTCAAAACTCCAAATTCAAACTCCCTCTCCCACTCAAATTCATGCACATGGGAGGTTGGCATTCCACTCAAGGCCTCAAACTGACCATGTGCAAGCATCTAACTGATCAAACAATCATCACATTGTGATTAATTGGATCAAAATGGAAAAATGGCTTGCGATCGTCTGATCCTTCAAGGGGGAGATATACTCTCCCTAATCAAATTCAAAATCATCATTCCTCAATTCAACTAAGCCCTAGAGAATGTTAGAAGTCATCAGAGAGCATTCTTAAGCTTTCTAGGAGGGATTTGAAATCAAGCTTTCACGATTTTCCTTCTTAGAAAATAAGGGAGCTCCTCTCATTTCCAAACTTCCACTTCACTGAAATCCACTTCAATTGCTTGTGCATACTTCATCAAGGAGCTAAGTCAAGTACACCCAAGCTTCCATTGGAGTTCCCACAGCAAGGAGGAGTTGAATTGGATCAAAGTCGCAAAGGGGAGCAAGGGGAGTTGGTCCATAGAGCAATTCACATAACCTCAAGAGCTCATTCTTCCAAGACAGCTTCATCTCAACCAGACGAAACTCCTTCAAGGGAATCGAATGTCGATAATCACCTCTAGCGAGGTATGGGATTTTTCAACCACCTAGCATAGGAGGTGTTCATCCTTTGTGAAAGAAATTTTTAATTCAAGTGAATCCCACCATTGGATGTGCCGCTTATGTGCTTTAGATGGCGTGGGTTAAGTTTGGTTTGAATCTGAGTTCAATCGAGCTCGGATCTTCCCAGAGATCATGGACGGCCTCTATTGATCAAGGGGAAAGAACTTGGGAGATCTCAGCTATCCATCCACACATTTTGGATGGACAGCCGAGATAATTCCAATGTTTAGATTTCTTTTTATCCATTTTAAAATCGGAGATCCTATCTTTGATTGGAGCGAGATCAAAGCATCCACGTCAGCCTTGATTGATGATGGCTCACTGACATGCGTAAAGCACACTGACCGCCACCACCACAGGTCGCACCATGAGCAAGAGGATTAGTTAGGGAATTAATAAAAATGCTAATTAAACTAGGGATCTTCTAAAATTCATAACTCTCTCAATAAAATTTAAAAAAATATGAAATAAATTTCTATGGAAAGATAATTCAACCTAGAATATTTTAAAATTAATTTCAATGAGATTTAATTCTGATTTCCTTTGATTTTGGGTATTACTGGAAACTTTATTTTGCTAATTACCTTTTAATTAAGCCTCTGATTAATCCCAAACTTCTTGGGTATGTTTTAGGGGATGACTTCTACCTCTCCTAATTTTCTTGGGATTTATTAAAGGCTTAGTTAGAAGAATTGCATATGGATTTCTTAATTACCCTCCTTATATAATAAAGGATAATTAAGGTATGATTAGTGATGACTTCTGCCTCTCCTAATTTTCTATTTAATTATGTTTCAAATTGCATTATGCCTTTTTCTTATTAGGTGCATTGCAAATTTAAATTCCTTGTGAGTGTTTATGTCATCTCATTAGCTCATAATTATTTGGATAATTATTCTAAGGTGGTGTAGGTAAGGGTTAATTAAGTTACTTAATTCATACCTTAATCTATTAATGCATAAAAATGGATCTATTTATCTAAAAATTAAACAAAAATATCAAACACATGTGGAAATGGGTTAGGAATAGCAAACTCAACTTACCTTTTCAAAATTAAATCAAACTCCAAACTAAACAAAAAATCACATTGAATTCACTTTGATTTATTTTAAAATTTCTTATTCTATAAGAATGTCCTTAGGATTTAAGTGAAGTGAACTTGTTTACGTGCTTTCATTGCTTTGAATCTTTCCCCAACATGTTAAATTTGTATGTCATGGGGTTTCATGCATTCATATTTTTCAAATTCAAGTTTAAAATTGAAATTGTTTACTTTATGTCAAATTTGTATGGTTGGCTAAAGTAGAAATATGAATGGCTATTATCACTACTAAATCCAAATTATTTTCAAAACATATAAATCAAATACAAAATCTGAAAGTATGCTACTTATATTTTAATTATGATCTTGCATGTGAAAGATTACAAAGGTATGCTTAGCATAGGTTTCCTTTCTCTCTTATGTTGGTATAGTTTTGAATAAGAATTTGGTGAGATATGTGGTTCATTTGAAAAGAACCTAATGCTCACCTAATTTCATATCCTATTCATCCCTATGCTACCACCTAAGAAGGGCTACCTATACTTGCATACATAAATTGCATAAACAAAATGAATCCATTAATATAACTTTTGCATTCTTCTTCTCCATTTCATTTCTTTTATACACATATTTGTATTTAAGGAAAGTTGTATATTAGCATGGACAATCCTGAGGTTGTGAGGCTTTAAGTAACCCTAAGTAGGTCTTGTACCTTACATCTCTGGTTAACAATGGCGCTATACTCACTTATATTTCTCTTACTTTCATGTGTGTATGTGGAAACTTGGATAAAGAAACCCTTTTCTACTTAAAAAAATCATGCATTTTTATCTTCTAAATTTCCTTAAATGTAATACTTAGCATGCATCATAAAGTATGTTAAATATTCTTATTTGTATGTATAGATATGCCTAGGGTCCATCCATATGCATGTTATATATGTTAGAAAAGAAATGAAGTAATGTGTGTTATGTGAATTTTGATTCACTTTATTTAATCTTAAAATGCCTTTATTTTTGAATGGGTTTGTTTAGAGTTTATCTAAACTTAGGATTAATTAAAAGATTTAATCAAAATATTCACTAAGCAAAACTAAAATGTGAACCTACGTTAGAAATTACTTAGGTTAGGGAAGGATAGAGAAGTTCTCTTCTCTTTCTCTCTCTTCATAACTTAATAATTAATTATAGGATTCACTTAAATTCAAATCAAAACATGAAATAAAATCAACCCAATATAATTAAACAACTTAAATGAAACCCTCCTCTAAGTTGATCATGTTCTTACACTTAAAAAATTTGAACCTAAAACCATAGCTAAGCATATCACACGAACCTTCAAAGCACACACATTAGCCTAAGTCACCACTTCTAGCTTTAGGTTAGGTCGGTGCATGGTTTGATATTTTATTTTATTTTATTTTTTTATACATGTTATAGACTAGATGTTAGGGTGTATGCTCATAGAATGAATGGTAGGATGCTCTTAGCCTAATTATTCTTTTCTACAGGGGATTGTGCTGAAGGGGTGCTATCATAAATAAAAATATAAATGCTTTTGTTTGCAGTTGCTTTATGCCCTTAAGCATAATCCTATATGCCAGGTGTACTTAGTCACTCATGTGTGGGGTGATAAGTCTAATATAAATGCTTGGGATTTGTGTGGTTTGTTTTAGCTAACCTTTATTTTGCAAGTGTTAGTTAGATTTCTATTCTTTTCCTTTTCATGTAAATCTGTACAATTAGGATTTTGGAATGATTATTATGGAGATTAGGATGAGCATTGGTCATAATATCCTATCTTATGCACCATGTGAAGTCTTGGAGCATCTACCTTCCAACCATCCGAAAGAAAGAACCAAAGAAGAAAGAAGAATGAAGCTTGAAGACCCCCATAAAAATGAATTCTTTGCTCAATTATAATTTAATTCATTTGTAATCTGGGTTGTATAAAGGTAGAGCTCGGCTACCCACATTTGATATTTTTGAGTTTGTGTGGTTATACCTGACCACAACGGCCTTTTATTCTTTTTACGATTAGCTTTATAAATGAATTGATGATTCGTTTAGCTTGTGCATTAAGTGGCATGATTTTCCTAGTTTCTTCCTTACTTTATGTATGACCTGCATGTGGATTAGGCTCTTCGAAGAAAATAAATCTTTTACCTAACTTAACAACTCAAAAATAAAACTTAAATACCTCATAACCTCACATAAAGCTTAGTTTAAAATCAAGATAAAATAATTAGCAACCCCTTAGCTGGATGAGCATTTCTTTTGTAATATCATGCACAAATACATCTCATTTCACTCTTGATTGGAGGGCTTCCATCATTGCCAGAGAAATTTAGCTTGACTTTTGAGAGTCATGGTGGAAACTCACCTCCTCCCTTCTCGCTGATTTTGGCCAATAAATTTATTTCTCATGCATTAGTCATATGAATCTCATTAGCCTGAGTCAAAATAATTATTCAAAATAAAAATAAAATGAAATTTGAATTGCATTATATTTAAATCATTTGAAGCATATCCCTTTACATGATCTAGTCTCTTCAGGGAGTGAGTTTAAGGACTTGGTCTCTTTCTAAATAAATAATAGCCTAGCTATCTTGTATAAGCATTTGCCTACACATATTTAAAATCATAGGAGGAGTTAGTTGGTGGTCACCCCCAGGCGGTTGTAAGTCCAAGCAGTCGGGTGGTTTGTCCTCTCTTGTGGAGCCAAACCAATTACCCATTTTCTCCTTAGATTTAGGTTATGATTTCAGTCCTTGCCAAAGCTCCCTAGATTCAGGTTCTAAGGTTGCTTCTCCTTTTTTGTGGGTCATAAACATAATTCTTCACCTCTTAGGTATTTCCTTAATCTTGTGTTAAGGAATCATAAGTCCTAAATTTCTAATTAAAATGCAACTTAAACAAACCAAATCAATTTCAAAAATGTAAAACCCAACTATAGGATAGTTTGAGATGCTCGCTAAGTTTCCTAGCATCATGGGCATCTCTTACTTTTCATCCATTTTGGCTTCGATAATAACTCCCCCCTCTTTGATCAATCCCATTTGATCTTCAAAATAAAACTAATCGATTGATAGTCCTTTATTATTGAAATCTTCAAAGACAACAATCATTTACCTTAATCGAGAGTTTTCTTAAGGAATCCCCATTCCTTAGGATGTAATTAATTATGGGGGATTGCCCTTATAGGAAACTTAATGAACCCAGTTTAAAATAAATCATGCTTTACTTTTTCATGTAAAGTAGGGGAAGAATCTCTGGTACATATGCAGACCCATCATCCTAAGGAGTCCTTGTTGAGTTGATTAGGTCCATTAAAAGGTAGTGACTTCTATCTTTCGAGATAGTACACTATTTCCTTGATGATGTACTCGATCACCTGAATAAGTATATCTGCAGATCTGTGTGGCATCATAAAAAGATGAATTTTTATATGCTTGCATCTTTCATTTCTCTTAACATATTTGAAGGTGACTCACTCGTATAAGAATTTATTCAACACAGTATGTTTCATGAATTTGGTTTATTTTATTTAATCTTAAAATGTCTTTCTTTTTGAATGGGTTTGTTTAGAGTTCATCTAAACTTAGGATTAATTAAAAGACTTAATCAAAATATTCACTAAATAAAACTAAAAATGTGAATCTACTTTAGAAATTACTTAGGTTAGCGAAGGAAAAAGAAGTTCTCTTCTCTTTCCCTCTCTTCATAACTTAGTAATTAATTGTAGGATTCACTTGAACATAATCAAAACATAAAATAAAATCAATCTAAATTAACTAAATCACTTAAATGAAACCCTCCTCTAAGTTGAACATGCTTCACACTTAGAAAATTCTACCTTCAAGCCATAAGCTAAGCATACCACACAAACTTCCAAAGCACACACATTAAGCTAAGTCACCACTTCTAGCTTTAGGTTAGGGTGGTGCATGGTTTGATGCTTACTTTTGTTTTGTGATTTATGTTTTAGACTGGATGTTAGGATGTATGTGTGTAGAATAAATGATAGGGCGATCTTAATCTAGCCATTATTTTCTATAGAGGATTGGTCTTAAGGGGCGCTGTAATAAATAAAAATATAAATACTTTTGTTTATAGGTGTTTATACTCCTAAGAATAATTCAATAGGCCAAGTGGACTTAGTCACCCATGTGTGGGGTGATAAGTCTAATATACATGCTTGGGATTTGGTGGTTTGTTTAGTTAACTTTTATTTTGCAGGTGTTAGCTAGATTTACTTTTCCTTTACATGTAAATTTGTGTAATTAGGATTTTTGAATGATTATTATGGGGATTAGGATAAGCATTGGTCATAAGATCCTATCTTATGCACCATGTAAAGCCTTGGAGCATCCACCTTCCAACCATCTAAAAGAAGGAACCAAAGAAAGAAGAAAAGAAGAATGAAGAAATAAAGCGTGAAGACCCCATAACAATGAATTTCTTGCTTAATTATAATTTAATTCATTTATAATATGGGTTATATAAGGGTAAAGCTCAGCTACCCAATTTGTTATTTTCGAATTTGTGTGGTAGTGCCCGACCACAATGATCTCTTATTCTTTTTGCGATTAGCTTTATAAATTGATTGATGATTTATTTATGTGCATTTTATTTTTTCTAGTTTCTTCCATGCTTTATGTATGGCTAGATGGATTAGGCTCTTAGGAAAAAATAAATCTTTTACCAAATCTAACAACTCAAAACTAAAATTAAAGAACTCATAACCTCACCTAAAGCTTAGGTTTAAAATCAAGATAAAATAATTAGCAACCCTTTAGCTAGATGAGTATTTCGTTTATGATATCATGCACAACAGCCTCTTATTTTACTCTTGATTGGAGGGCTTCCACCTTTTCCAGAGAAACTTGGCTTGACCTTTGAGAGCTATGGTGGAAACACACCTCCTCCTCCCTCGCTAATTTTAATAACTCTCACATATGAATCCTACGAGTCAAAATAATTGTCCAAAAATAAAAATAAAATAAAATTTGAGTTGCATTAGATTTAGGTCATTTAAGCATGTCCCATGATCAAGTCTCTTAGAAAACAATCTCCAAATTATCTCTTTGGAGGCAAACTAAATACCCATTTCACCTTAGATTTAGGTTGTTTTCTCGCCAAAGCTCCTAGATTTAGGTTTAGATTTCTTTTATCCATAAGCATCTTAGAATTTTAATTTTATGGAATCATAAGTCCTAAAATTCTAATGAAAAATGTAACTGTAATAAATTAAATTATTTTCAAAAATGTAAAGCCCAACTATAGGATAGTTTGAGATGCTCTCTAAGTTTCCTAACATTGTGGGCATCTCTTACTTATCTTTCTTTTGTCTTCGATAATAACTCCCTCTCTTTGATCAATCCCATTTTATCTTCAAAAATGAACCAATCGATTGATAGTCCTTTCCTATTAAAATCTTTGAAGACAATAATCATTTATCTTAATCGAGAGTATTCCTAAGGGATCCCATCCCTTAAAATGTAATTAACTATGGGGGCTTGCTCCTATAGGGAACTTAATGAACCCAGTTTAAAATAAATGCTACTTTACTATTTCATGTAAAGTAGAGGAAGAATCTCTAGTACATATGCATACCCATCGTCCTTAGGATTCCTTATTGAGGTGTTAAATCCATTAAAGAGTAGTGACTTCTATCTCTCGAGATAGTACACTATACTTTAATGATGTACTCGATCACCTCAATAAGCACATCTATGAATCTACGTGGCATCCCAAAAAGATAAATTTTTATATATTCTTGCCTTTTCACCACAGATTGAAAGCGACCATATATATAAATTTTTCTAACCAACTAGTATAAATTGAATTTTGTTTAATGTTGGATTTGGTTTTGGCCATTTGGATTTATATTTTATTTATATTTATGGATATAAATGAAGATCTAAATGATTCATGAGAAAATCACATGAGTTTGGAGTGATTTGGAAGCAAATTTGACCAAGTCCATGGATGTAGATCAAAAAGGCTTAGAGGGCAATCAATTTAGTTTGATTCATTTTTGGTCATTTGGAAGGTGGGTTTCATTTATATTTGTGAATATAAATGAAGGGATAGATGATTTATAAAGAAATCAATTGAGTTTGATTTGATCTTAAGGGAGTTTTGGCTAAGCTTATGAAGGTGGCTCATATGGCTTAAGAAGGGTCTTGAGATTTGAATTTGACTTTGGGTTTCAATCATTTGGAGTCAAATTTGGGATATGGATTTGAAATTTGAATTTGAATTTGAGATTTAGTTTAAGATTTGAATCTGAATTTGATTTGAGAAAGTGTATCTAGATTGGGTTTAGGCTATAAGATAGGTAATTTCTTTAAGCCTTAAGGCATAGCCTAATCTTATTATTAACCCTTCTAAGTCTCTAGGCTTAAGTTAAATATTCACCTAATCACTAGATGTGTCTTATGACTAATAAAATCTTAGTGTCTAAAAGATTCCTAAGTCTAAGAGGATGGAGTTGAGAGCACACTCCAAAAGTGAGGTCAACAAAAGGACCCCTAACATGTGTGGTGTAACTGACAAGGCACACCGCATGTATTGGCATTGATCGAGATGATCAACAACATCTAAAAGATTGAAAGAACTAACAAAAATGAACTATACCTAAACCTGAGAGGCAAATAGAGTCACAATCTTAGTGTGATGCAGCTCTCTTTACGCCAAGGGCATAAGAGAGTAAGAAGGAATCCACTGGGGATTGAGTACATAAACCTTCCACTAGGGAAATAGGTTCAAGTTATCCGTTGAGGGATAAGAATTTGAGTTTGATTATGAATATGATTAGTTTGGGTGTGTATCCGCTGGGGATAAGAATCTATAATGTGATGGGGATTAAGATTGAATTAATTTTAATTTATTTATTTTAATATAAGTGGAGGCATATCAGCTAGGGATATGGATTTGAATCTACTATGGATTGGAAATGTGAACCTTCCACTAGGGAAGCAAGTTTGGGCTATCCACTGAGGATAAGAGTTTGGTCAGATTTCTTTAGTTTATTTGATTAGACTCCACTAGGGAGGTTGGTTTAATTTATTATGGCTCCACTTGGGGGTGGTTTAATTGAGGGCATATCCGCTGGGGATATAAGCCTGGTTGAATTTATTAGATTTAGATTTTGATTTAGGCTCCACTAGGAAGACTAATTTGATTTGCACCTCACTAGGGCGATGTTTAGTTTGTCTGGTATGTTTAATTTGACTCCACTGAGGAGGTTGGTTTTGAATTTGGTTTGTTATGGACCCTATCGGTGTGCAATTAACCCACTGAGAAGGGGGTATATTAGCCTTGGCCTATCTCAGATTTGCTGATCCAAAGGGGTAGTCACCAGCCATAAGGTAGGACTATCCAGCCAAACGATTGCATTTCAATGTGCAATGAGTATACTAGAAAGAAAGCATAACAGACTTACATCTTCCAAAGTAGGGATCAGTCATTGGGGTGATATGTTGATGGCGCAACAAATTGAACCCTACCTAAGGCGACTATAGAGTGAGCATCGCTGGGGAGCTTACCTCAACTCAAGAATAGTCCTGATGATTAATTTCATTTATATTTGATTTGATTTGAATTGATTTAATTTAATTTGGTGTGCTATATTATGGACCCTGTTAGCTTGTGATGGAGCTACTGAGAAGGGGCTATGTCGGCCTTGACCTATCTAAGATTTACAAATCCAAAGTGGTAGTCTACTAGCCACAAGGTAGGACTATCCGGCCTAAGGGTTATCTTTTGGTGTGCAATAGTCAAGTCAAGAAGAAAGCTCGTAAACTTACTACTTTCTAAATAAGGAACCATTAAGGTGATTGGTTGATAGCATAACAAATCAAACCCGAAGGTGACTATTTGAACAAATGTCGTTGTGGACTCATATTGACTCGAGAATAGCCAAGATTAATTTAATTTTAGATGGACCACTTTGGTGTGCAATGGATCTACTAAGAATGAGCTAATATCAGCCTAGACCTATCTTAGATTTACAAGTCCAAAGGAACAGTATATCGGCCGTGAGGTAAAGCTAACCAATCTAAGGGGTGTCTTTCGGTGTGCAATGGTCAAGTTAGGAAGAAAGCTTGTAGACTTACAACTTTCTAAATAAGGAACCACTAGGGTGATCGGTAGATAACACAAAAAATCTAACTCGACCTAAGGCTGCCTATCGATTTGCAATGATCTTGTTGGAAAGAATCCATAATAGACTTATATCACTCAAAGTAAAGACGACTGCTGAGGTAACTTGTCGGTGGCACAACAAGTTAAACCCAACCTACTGAGGGAGTGAGGACGGGGACTTATCTCAAATTAGTGCAATTCTAGGAGTTTTCTGACACCGTCTCCAAGATGATGCGGTTGGGAAAGTGGCCACTATCAATGTAGTGAATGATAGACACCTACCAAAAACATGAGAGATTAAGTATCTTAGAAACGACAACCTCCCTTGAAATGATTTTAATTGTGTTGAGCCCCTCCTTTTTTTCCTTTTTTTTTTTTTTTTTTTTTTTTTTTTGAAGGTTGCATCTCTAATATAACTTTAATCTCTTTTAGATCAACTTTTTTATCCCATGATGCTTTACTACAAGCCCAAGAAACTTCCCTAAAGCTAACCTAATTGTATACTTTAGGGGATTCATCTTTAGGTTGTAGCGTTATAATTAATCGAAGACAACTACTCAGATCTTAAAGATGGCCTTCCTTTTCTTTGCTTTTGGCCATGATATTGTCAATGTAGCATCCGACTTGGTGATGAATGAGTTCATCAAAGATTCGAGTTATGGCCCGCTGGTAGTGACACTAGCATTTTTAAGGTTGAAAGATATGACCTTATAGTAGTAAATTATGATGGAAATTATAAATGCAAACAACCTCTCATCCTCAGAATCATTTGATCCATCCTTGAACGAGGAGACTACATGCAAAGAGGCTATGTCCACTTTTAAATTTGATATAGATAATATGAATTTGTCTTCAAGACATGCCTATCTTAGATCTTCAAAATTGGCATATGTGTGGATTTGATTGTTCTTCCTTTTGACTAGGAATAATGTTGGGAAATCATGGTAGTATCTTTCTTCTTCAATAAGGTTAACTTTAAACTTTGATCTTCTTCTTCGTGTCAAAAGTTTCTAAAATAGAATAGCACAGTTCAATTTTGACTTATAGATCGCTAGCAATACGTAACTGAACGAAGTACATCAGAATGGTCTTAGGTAAAGCAATCTTTAAACTACAAAAGTAACCTAACCAAGTCATTGGCATTTTCCTTCTAACTTATCATATATGGATGTTGGGAGGGTGGGTGGACTCTCTTTATGTTCTGAGGTTAATTTTTTAAAACTTATTAGTTGATGATCTTAGTTGAATTTCTTAGGAGGGTGGGTGGACTCCCTCATAGCAATAGGTTTTCTTTTTTTACAGGGAGTGCATTCTCTGCTTGAAAATCTCCAAAAAAATTTTATCAAAGTAGGTAGACTATAAAAAAGATAATTTTATTACTTCATTTGAAGGTCTATCTACAAGCATTGAATCCTCTTTCGAGCTTGGAGAAAGAAATATGAAGTGAAAATTTGAAATCTCATAATGTATTTTTTGCTAGAGGTTATGGCCAACTCTTAAATTCCAATCCTATAATAATATCATGAGATAGTAGAATTGGAGTCAATGAGCTCTCATACCTTTTAAGTTTCTAGTCATATCACACACGAATCATCCTTTTAGAACTTTTTTTTTTTGCATCTAACTCCAGGGACTTGTCAAAATCTAACTCAAAATTTATTTCATATATTCTTTTCTCTCTTTTTTCTTGAATTTATACCTCGTACACATGATTTATCCTTTAGATTCTAAATCAATGTGTACTATTGGTGCTTTACTTTTTCTCTTTTTCTTCTTCTCTTTCTCTTTTTTTTTTAATTTCTTTTTTTTATTTCTTTTTTTTTAGTCTTTGTTTATATTGTGTTCTCTGGAGGTGATTTCTTATCTTTCTTTTCCATCTGATATTCAATGTTGAATTTGACTTAAGGAGGTTTCCACTAACTGAGCATGTAAGAATCAAATACTTTTCTATCTCTTTAGAGAATGTGAGAGTGCACTTATTACTTAGCTCAGTGGGCAACCTTCCAAGATAGCTTAGGACCTTAAGCTTAACCTTTAGAACAGTTTGATGCCCTAATTTTGGATTGTGAGGTGTATCTTAAGAAGGATTTAGAATTTGATTATTTCCAATGACTGGTTTGTTTCTTCCTATGGTGTTGATCAAAGTTGTAGGACCGTGCCACTGCAATAATTGACTTATGTGATATCTTCTGAAAGAGAGGTAGAATTGATGTCTACCTACTCTCTTTTTTGTGTGCCCAAAGTTTATCCCATTAGACCTTTAAAATTTGATGATTCTAACCCTTTATCGATAGTGACATCATGAAAGCTTAGAATTGGGGCATCTCTACCCGAGTTAAAATCACTAAGGCATCAAGTCCATCGGTACTACTATTTTAAGGATTACGATCGTTATTTTGAGAGTTATCTTCTTTGGGAATTAGGATTCAATTCATTTGAGTTATACTTATCTAGAATAAATAAGACATACTCAAAATCCTTGTCAATTTCATTCTTGGCCCCTGAAGGAATCTCTATGGCCTTTCTCCTTTAGGGTGAAAAATCCACATCTTGGTTTTAAGTTGAATTCCAACATAAAAGTTTTTATTAACCATAACTTTATGACTAATAATAATGAATATTTCATTATCATAAGTCATCTTAAGGTTTTCAAGCTCTATGTCAAATTTGATTCAGACATTCTTGATAGATTTTTTATAAAAAAAAAATATTGGACCCACACTCATCAAATTTGAATATGATAAGGGGGGTTCAAATAATTAGATTTTGATTTGGAGAGATTTTGAAGAGAATTTCTTTGGAACCTCACCAATCAAATGTTGATATGACTGTAGGTTCAGAGCTCTTTGACTAGAACCTTACTTTTCAAATGCTGGTAGGTTCAAACATTTAGGATTTTTTTTGTTTGATTTTGATTTTGAAAAAAGAACCATCATTCAACAAATTTGAGTATGTTAAATGAAATTGGTTAATTTTGTTTGAAAAAAGGGTTTTGATATTTATTTTTGAAGAAGAGGTTTTATTTGATGTAATTTGGATTTTTAAAAAAAGGAACCTTCACTTAACAAATTTGGTCATGCTAAGTGGAGTTCAATTAATTTTATTTTGAAAGGGGTTTAAAAATTTTTGGAGAAATGATCTTTTTTTTCTTTGTTTAATTTTGATTTAAAAAAGTGAAACTCTATTTAACAAATTGGATTAGGTTAAATGGGGTTCATATGATTTTTATTCTTAAAAGACTTTTGAAAATTTTGTAAAAGATGTTTTTATTTTACTTTGGATTTTATTGAAATTTTGTTAAGCATGGGAAGAACCTTGCTTCACCAAGCTAGTGATAAGAGGTTCAAAATTTTATGTTTGGTTATTTTTCCTTTCTTTAGGTAATTTATTTTTACCTATTAGGAGACTCAATAGGAGTTTTAAGATCTACATGGAGTGAGATCTTAAAACCTAAATGATGTTGGCTACCTTTGCTTAAGAATGAAATAAGCAGAGTGCCAATGGAAAGAAAGATAATATTGGGCTTATATAAAATATAAGTCCACTATCGATGCTTGGAGATAATAATTGTCTACTAAAGATGGAGAAAGGAACAATCCCCAGCAAAGTCGCCAGAAAAATCTATGGTGTTTATTTTGTGAGATGTGGGACACCACGCAGATCTTAGGGGGTACTTATTAAAATGATTGGGTGTGACATTAAGGAATGATGTACTATCTCAAAAGATAAAAATCACCACCCTATAACGGACCTAATCACCTAATAAGGATACCTAAGGCATATTGGGTCTTCGAATGTACCAAAGATCTTTCCCCTACTTTAGATGGAAAAATTAAGTAGGATTTATTTTAAGCTGGGTTCATTAAATTCCCTATGAAGGCATGCCCCTATAGTTAATTACATCATAAGGAATGAAATCTCTTAGGAGTAGTCTTGATTAAAGTAGGAATTAAAGTCTTCAAAGATTTCAAGGCTAAGACTTTCAAAGAATTGGCTATTTTAGAAAATTAAATGGGATAGATCAAAAGGAGAGACTTATTTTAGAAGCTAAAGGAGATGAGTAAGAATGCTTATGATACTAGGAATCCTAGTGAGCAATCTAATCTATCCTATTATTAGGCTTTATATTTTTGAAATTGAAGAGATCTAATTGTTTCAATTGACATTTTATTAGAATACTATGACTTATAATCCCACTACATAAGATTGTGGAAATGCCTAAGATGTGAAGATTTATGCTTATATCCCGAACAAAATAGCTACCTCAGATCCCAAGTTAGGGAGCTTTGGTACAAACCACAAGCACATCCTAAATCTAAGCAAAATGTGGACATAATGGTCTACCTCGTTAAGAGAGGATAGACCATCCGACTATTGGACTTACAACTGCCTGGAGTGGCCGCCAACTAACACCTCATGCTTTAAACCCATGTGGCTAAGTCTTATGTATTGCAAGATGGCTAGGGTAGTTATTATTTAGAAAGAGACTAAGTCCTTAAACTCACTCTCTAAGAGACTAGAGCATGAGTGGTATGAATTCATGACATGATCTAATGCACATTTAATCAAATTTATTTTAATATTTTGGACTCCTTACTTTAACATAGGCTATGAGATTTTATATGCCTAAATGCACATTTCAAAGAGAAAGGGGTGTTCTGCCATCAAAGGCTCTCACAGTTTAGGTCTTTATTCTCGCATAGATGGAAGCCCCCCCCCCCTCTTAACAAGAGTGTAAGAATATGGCATGCATGATGTTATACATACAATCATCTAGCTAAGGGATTGTTAAATATTTTTTTATTATCTTAATTTAATTCCTAAGCTTTTATGTGAGATTATGAGTTATTTTAAATTTTAATTGCAGGTTATTAATTGGGATAGAAAAATTAATTTTATCCTAAGAGCCTATCGCATCCAGGCCATACATTCAAACATCAAACATGAAGAAACTAGAAAAAGTATGCAATTCTAGTGCACAATCTAAACACAACATCAAATAATTTTATAGACTATCATAAAAGAATAAAAGGCCAGTGCGGTCGGGTTCCTCCGTACACCCCAAAAAAAAAAAAAGATGAGTAGCCGAGCTCTACCCTTATACAACCCAGATTATAAAAATAATACATGTTATGGGGGTCTTCTTCTCTTTATCTATTCCTTCTCTTCCTTTTGATTTGATTTGCTCTAAAGGCATCATAGGGCACCCTAAGGACTAAGCCTTCTAGTTATTTCTCATCCTAATCGCCCATAACACTAATCCTAATTTCTAATGCAAACTTACATTAAAAAATAGGAAAAAACAAATCTAGCCACACCTGCAAAACAAATGTTTGTTAAACACACCATACAACCAAAGCAATTATATGAATAATTTTGACTTAGCACTCCACACATGGGTAATCAAGCCCACAAGTCCTAACATGGGTTATGCTTAGGGGCTAAGCAACCTGCATAGCAAAAGCATTTATATTTTTTATTATAGCTGCCCCTTAAGCACAACCTACTACAGAAAATATGATTAGGCTAACAACAGCCTAACATCCAAACTATGAGGCATATACCCTAACATCTAGTCTAAAATATTATAATACAAAACAAAACATCCATCACACATACACTACCCTAACTTAGCACTATAAGTAGTGACTTAGTGCTCTAATTTGTGTGCTTAAGGCTTGTGTGATATGTCTTAATTAGGCATTAATGTTGAAGTTTTCTAAGAGAAAAAGAATTCAATTTAACATGGAATGTCGGTTCCACTTTAAATTATTTAATTGATTTTGCAAGTTTTAATTTGTGATTAATTTGGTTTCATAAGACCCTACACTCAACATCTAAGTGTTATAAAGAGAAGAAATATGGTTGCCCTCTTTCATCCCTACCTTAAGTCATTTTCTAAATCATGTTATTATGACTTAGCTTCCTTTAGTGAATGGCTTATTACATGCTTTAATTAGTCATGGGTTTGGGTTCACCTTAAATAACCTTATTCAAAGTGAAAGGCTTCTTAAGAATAATTAGAATGAATTATTATCACATGACACATGTTCATTCATTTTTTTCCATCACATATAACATGCAAATGATTGGACCCTAAGTATACCCACACATACAATATGTCTTAGCACACTTAGATGATGAATGTAATGAAGTTTGTATTTCATTTAATTGGATTAATATGAATGCATGTCTTTTTTTTAATAGAAAAAAGGACATTCAATCCATTAGCTACATGTACACTCAAATGTATAAAAATTTTAAGTGGGTACGGCACCGTTGTTTCGCACCAAGGGAGTGAGGCAAAGACCTCCTTAAGGATACTTAAAGTCATGCGTCCCCAGGATGTCCAGACTAATATACCCACTATTCTCATATACATATAAATGTATACACCACTATAAGGATGAAGAGTCATGCAAAAGTTATGTTTTATTTATTTGATTTTTGATTCTCATTCATTGACCACATCACACATGCAAATATATAAGAGTTTTAAGAGAGTACAACGCCATTATTTTTTACACCAGGGGTATAAGGTACAAGACCTACTTAGGGCTACTTAAAGCCTCGTAGCTCCGAATTGTCCAGACTAATATATCACTTTTCTCAAATACATATAAATGTGCAAAAAGGATCAAATGGATAAGGAATCATGCAAGAAATTATGTTTGATTTTGTTGTATGGTTTACAAGTGTAATATGAAATTCTTCCTAAGTCTTAACATGGAGATGCATAGGAATAGATTTAAGCTAGTGTTGTGTTCTTTTCAAATTAGCTATACACTTGCAAATCCTATGTGAATCCATGTTAATGTAGGGAAAGAGAATTTCACATTACACATCTTATAGTATCATCACATGCAAGCTTACAAATATTTGTAATTAGCATTACTTCATTTATAATAATTGATTTATAGGCTTTGAAAATAGTTTTCAGTTTAATAATGATAATAGCCACTCATATTCTTAATTTAAGTCAACACATGCAATTTGACATAAAAGAAAATATTTTATTTAATCGATTCACAAAAGAAATGAATGCATGATTTTCATATGGCAAATAATATTTAGCATGATTGGAAAGAAATAAAAGAATGTAAACAAATGATTTCATTCATCCCAATTAATTTCTAAGGATAATCATACTAAATAAAGTTATTTAAAATAAACCAAAAATCCTTAATATTTTTTTTTAATTTTAGGTTTGATTTGGTTTAAGGAATGTGACAGAGATTTTCTAATCCTAACCCCATTCCCCATATGTGAGTTAATTTGGTTTAATAAGAAATAATTAAGTGAATTTTATAAATTAATTAAGTTGGATCCTTAATTGAATTAATTAATTACCCTTACCAATGCTTCTTTAATTTGATTAACCACTTAATTATAAGCCATAAATAGCATGAACATGTGAGGAAATAAGATTGCATTGCTCCTAAAGAACCTAATGCAATTGGCTCATAATTAAAGATTAATTAAGTTAAAGAATCTAATTAAATATTTTTATGATTCTCCCATACTTACGGGTTAATCATAATTTCCTTAAGGGGTTTTTATGTTGTTAAACACATAAAGAAGAATCCTTAATTAGATTGTTTGTATTTAAGGTTTTACTTGATTTGATTTATTTGAATGATTTACATGAATTGATTTGAATTTGATTAGAGTTTAATACATTTGTTTTGTATTTGTTTACCATCATGTAATTTGATTGATTAATTTTTAATTAGATTTTTTAATTCAATTAAATCTTGATAATTCAATATCCTTTTAAGTTAATATCTAATTCTTTTCTTTGATTACGGTTATGTGACTTAATTTTATATTTATTTGATTTGATTATGGTTCACTTATTTGTAGTTTGATCGGATTAGATTAATTGAGATTTTATTTTGATTTTAATTGAGTTTTATTCTTTGTAATTAGGATTTAATTTTTAATCTCATCCATTTGTCATCTTTATCAAAGTTTGGTTTGTATTTTGATTTCATACATTGGATAGTTAATTAGTTTATCTTATTTAAGTAGGCAAATGAGATTTGATTTGATTACTTATTAAATTGATGAGAGTCTTTCTTACTTTAATTTAATTTAATTTAATTTGATTTGATTAGCTTCATTAGTCTATGGGTTTGCTTAGGTTCAATGTGATTATGTAATTAGTTTAATTAAGAAGTGTAGTTATGTTAATTATAAAGATTTACTTAATTTTCAATTTAATTTCATATTTTTTTAGATTAATGATATAATTAATGACTTAATAATTTAAGTTTAATTTAGGATTTGATTAATATTTAATTACATTTATGTTTGATTAATTTTAAATTTAATATGATTCATTTGATTGACTTAATTAGCTTATTTAAGTTGTGTAATCAAATTAATTAGTAGATGGATTAATTCATTAAGTTTGCATTAATTAGGTGTTTATTCAATTGGATTAGCTTAAGGGTAATTAGTTTAATTAAGAAGTGTGTTTAAGTTTAATTATTAAATTAAAGATTTATTTAATTTTTAATTTGGTTTTATATTTATTTAGATTAATGACGTAATTAATGATATGTTTAATTTAGGATTTTATTGGTATTTAATTGTATTTATGTTTGATTAAGCTTAGGTTTAATATGATTAATTTGATTAACTTAATTAGGGGTTTGATTTAAGCTTAATTTAAGAGTTAGCTTTAATGTAATTTATTTAAATTAATTTGATTCATTAAAATGATGGATTAATTCATTAAGTTTGCATTAATTAGATGTTTGATTAATTTAGTTTGATTAAAAATAATTAAATTTTGAATTATTGAATTAATCAAAGATTTATTTAATTAATGACTTAATTTCTCACATGTGAGTGATTTGATTTAGTTAAGTGTTTTATTTAAGCTTGATTTGATTAAAGGATTATTGTCATCATTATTATTGAATTAATTGTTTATTTTATTTCAATTAAGTTTGATTATTTATGATTAGAGTTTTATTTGATTTGATTCATTTAGTATGTTTGTTTAATTTCATTAACATGTTTAATTTAGTTATTAGGTTGAAATATTTAATGGTTAAGTAACTCTCTTATTCCAAATGGATTGATTTAGATATCAAGTTAATTAAGTTCACTTTAGCTTCGTTTGGTTTGGTTTGGTTTGATTAATATTAAGCAATTATTATGTATTGGATTTATAATTAATTTAACTTTTTAGTTTACTTAATGATTAATTAGTTTCAACTAATTTATATTCATTAAGGAGTTTCATATGATTAAGATTCCATGCTTAGTGTAAGTTTAGTTATACTAGTTTGATCCATGTTAAAGTTTCCTAGATTTGTTTAATTTTAAGTTTGATTTAAGATTTAATCATTTAATTTAGTTTTATTAACTTAAATAGGTTTAATCATATTTAATTTAATTTTCTCTGAGGATTATATGATATTTTTCTGATTTGAGATTTGATTAATGATTGCTTAAGTGTTACTTCCTTTCTGATTTTAATTTATTATTTAGATTATTATGAATTTCATTTTAATTAATTCCTTAATTTGTTAAATTTTAACGCTAAATATTTATTGTAGGTTCATTAAGCTTCATAAGATCATATTATTATTATTATTATTATTATTATTATTATTATTATTATTATTATTATTATTATTATTATTAGGATCTTAGATGTTAACTAAAGTGATTTAAGCCATTTTGAAAAAAAAAAAAATTTCTAGATTTTTATTTGATTTATTTTATTAAAATAAACAATCTGAGTTTCAAAATTTAATTTTTCCCAATCCATAAGTCTTTTTTACTTGCGATTTTTTATCATAGATGTGCTTTAACTTTAGTTTCAATTCCTAAAAATTTCAACTCAATCCAACTTATATTTTTAGAGTAATTAATGAAACATTACTTTTACTAAAACTTAAATTAAGCTCAAACCATTTATTAGAATTTAGAAATTTTTGGTTCTTTGGATTCATCTCGGAAAAACAAATTCAACGAGCCCTATTTGTGATTTTTCATTAAGTATTTTATTTTCTATGAATTTTTAAAATTTTAAGAAATTTAATTAATTTTAAAAAGCAGAAAAATAGCATTTTTTACTTAACATAGCCAAGACGCTATCTGGCCGACAGTAAGCAACGCTAAAAGCCACATGGTAGTATTATGTGTGGCATGCAGCGCCACACAATGTCGCGTGATTGGCCCGCGCAGTGCTGCGTCAGCCGGATGAGCGGGATGGCGACACGTGGATCAGCGCAGACTGTCCAATCACAGATCGGACGATCAGACCGATCCACGTGATATGGACCACGCAGTATGCGGATCTGAATCGCAAGATCGCGGATCCAAATTGCGCGATCGTGGATCCGAAATGCACAGTCGCGGATCTGAACCACGCGATCACGCGATCTGAGCCATTCAATCCCTGAACGGCGGGATCGGACGGTTGGAAGGAAAATTCGACAGGATTTTGCATTTTTTGGGCAAAATTTTGTCCGATTGGGCTCATTTTTACGGCAATTTTCATAGAAAAACTTTCTAATTTGCATGGGGATGATATGAAATGAAAATTGTAAGGTTATAAAGAAATTTCCTAAAATTGAGAAAAAATTATTACAAATAATATATCCTATGGCCAACTACGGTTTGATGAAATTATCACGTCGGGGATGGTTTTCGGCGGCGGTGATGATCCGAGCATGCTCTTGAGCGGGGGAAGAAGTTTTGGAACAAGTCTAAACCTTCGCCTTCACTTCGGAACGATGTATCTTCCGATGCTTATCATTTTTTTGCCGAAATCAACCCGGTTTTGGTGTTTCTATTCTAAGAGAATGGGGAAATGGTTGTTGGTTATTTTGGGGAGCTCTTAAGGGCTGAATAGTGGTATGAGGAAGAGGAATAAAGCCTTATTTCTCACTCCTTTAATAGTAGTCGAAAATCCTCCTTTTTTCAAATTTTTGGCTCCAACGTGTTGTCATTTTTTTTAGGGTGATTGGGATGGATGATGGATTGATTAAGGACTTTGGATTTTTGCTCCAAAGTCCTCTTTTGCTGCCATATGATCAGCTCCATTGAATGCCAAGGATGGGAGGGAGTTGAATGCATGTGATGAGGAGAAATAAATGAAGTTGGGTGGAATCTTATACGAGAGAGGATCCATGAGGGATTTAATTGGTTGGGTTAATTTTGGGTTGATCCCAAATAGGTTGGCATCGGGTTTGATCAGCTCCCAATGGGTCATGGCTTAGTTTCAAGGAATTTGCTCAATTTGGGTCATATGGGGTTAGGTTGACTAATTGATCAAATTGGGTCAAACCAAGGCTTAGGTTAGATTCAAATGATAATTTAAAGATTTTGGTATGATCAATTTGATTTAATTTAGCTTAGAACTGATTTTGGCTCATTTGGAATTAAATAGGTCAAATGGGTCAAGTTGACCAATTTGACCAAAATTGGCCAAATTGGCTTGGATTATAGGTTGATTCATGTTCAATCGGCTAATTGAAGATGAATGTGTTCTTTGATTCGAATCAATTTGGATTTAATTTGGATTTAGGCCAAATTGACCCTTTAGGCCTATTTGGGCAAAAATGCTCAATTGAACTCGATTGATCAAATTGGTTTTAATTATGCTTTGAATCAAGTTCAATAATCAGTTTGGAATAAACTTGAGCCATTGATTGCAATCAATTTGGGTTAGATTATGATTTGACCCAATTTGGTCCTTTAGGCCAATTTGAGACTACTTGGATCAAATGGCCAATTAAGCTTGGTTTGGCTCAATTGGTGGTCAAGTCATATTTAAATATTAATTTTGGGTTGATTCAAATCATTGGTTTCAATCAATTTGATCTAGGATGAGTTTAGGTTCATTTGGGCTAAGAGTTGACTTGGTCAAATAACTAAGTTGACTTAGTTTGACCCAATTGACTGTAATTAATCATTCTAGGGTGATCAACAATCATGGTGAAAAGTTTTGGTAAGCTTGGTTCAATCCAATTTGGGTTGGATTGGAAGTTAGCTCAAATGGGTCCTTTAGGTCAATTTGGGTTAAGTGAACCTAAGTGAGTCAATTGGTTTGGTTTTGGTTTGATCTGAGTTTAGTTGAACTTATAAATGAGCCCTAAATTGAAATATAAATTCAACGACAATCAATTTAGAGTCTAATAGATTTTTTGGCTCATTTGAAATTTTTTAAGTCAAAATGGTTAGGTTGGGTTTGACTTGGGTTGGCTTCGATTTGATTTGGTGATTGTAGGTTTTATTTATATTTGGGTAGATAACTGAATGAATGATTGATTCAAGAGAAAATTCATTGGTTTTGACTTGATTTGGAAAGAATTTAGCTAAGTCCAAAGAATTGGCTTAAAAGGTATAAATTGGATTTTAGTTTAATGTTAGATTTATTCTTGGCCATTTGGATTTATATTCCATTTATATTTATGAATATAAATGAAGATCTAAATGATTCATGAGAAAATCACTTGAGTTTGGAGTAATTTGGAAGCAAATTTGACCATGTTCATGGATGTAGGTCAAAAAGGCTTAGAGGGTAATCAATTTAGTTTGATTTATTTTTGGTCATTAGAATGTGGATTTCATTTATATTTGTGAATATGAATGAAGAAATAATTGATTTATAAAGAAATAAATTGAGTTTGATTTGATCTAAAGGGAGTTTTGGCTAAGCTTATGAAGGTGGCTCATATGGCTTAGGAAGGGTCTTGGGATTTGAATTTGATTTTGAGTTTCAATCATTTGGAGTCAAATTTGGGATATGAATTTGAAATTTGGATTTGAATTTGAGATTTAGTTTAAGATTTGAATCTGGATTTGATTTGAGAGAGTGTATCTAGATTGGGTTTAAGTTATAGGATAGGTAATTCCTTTAAGCCCTAAGGCATAGCTAATATTATGATTAACTCTTCTAAGTCTCTAGGCTTAGGTTAAGTGTTCACCTAATCACTAGATGTGTCTTATGACTAAGGAAATATTAGTGTCTAGAAAATTCTTAAGTCTAAGAGGATGGGGTTGAGAGCTCACTCCAAAAGTGAGGTCAACACTGTCCATTAATCATCATTTAAATTTTATTCTCCCCAAGCAAATTTATTTGAATTCAAGCTTCTTTTGATTACAAGCCTATTATTCAGTAAGAAGGGTTTCCTATACTTGCTAATAGGTCATTCAGTTATAGTGAAAATCTCTTATGAATTTCATCTGGATCCTATTAGTTTTGAAGATAAACACATAGATATATCACAAATCTCATTGTGTTTCAAGTTCAATTTTAAATGCAAGACCCAAATGATTCTTTTAAAGGCTACATTGATGAATGATCATGAGTTGCCTAACTGAATTTGTGCTTATAAGAAAGCTACCAAATTTTTTACATACTTTATTCTCAATTTGGTATTGGACATTTAGACTTACTACCAATCATTTGTATTTTAATACTCAATTGAGATCTTTACTTCATTTAAGATTAAATATGATTTATTCACATAAAAAAGAACTTCAAATCCAATATGAATTTATCCTCAACTCCAGATCAAGTTTCATATTTATTTAAAAATTTGGACATCAAATTTATTGTAAGTCTCTTATGAGTTTGGCATTTGTCTCCCCAAGTTTCAATTAAGGCTTCTTTAATTTTAAGAATTTTGAATAAAAGAGAATTCACTTTACCGCTCCAATTTAAGCCATAGGGAATTACAATTAAAGCTTGTGAGTTTGGTGTCATCCCTCAAACCCATCAGGATAGGTTCCACATTCTTGATTATAAATTTATAGATAAGGATGGGTTTAATGAGTACATCTCTTTGGTTCATTGTATGTTCTTTTCCCTCCCCTCTTTTTCTTCTTGTTTGATTCTTTTAATTTGCATTTAGCTTTAGGTTTCTTTATTTAGTGCTTAAGCTAGTTCTTTTCATTCTCCCATTTTTTTCCTAAGTCCAAAGATTTGACAAAATTTTGGCAGCATTTTGGCTAGGGACGCAACATCTAATAGAGTGAACGGTGTCTTGCGACACCGCACCCAATTTTTTATCTCATCATGCCCTAATGAGCGTGACGAGGCCTTCAAACCTACAAAGAGACAAATATATACATATACATAATCGCATCACACATGTTCAACCTTATTTTTCTATGCACTTGAAATGATCGGCAAGGAGACGGAGATGGAGATGCCAAAAATTGAGAGAAGAACCTATCTAATGACAGTGTTCTTCTCTGGCTATGGCAAAAGGAAAAGTTGGAAGGAGATGGAAAGGGAGATGCCTGAAACCAAGAGAAGAACTCGCCTAATGGCGATGTTCCTCTCCGGCAATGACAAAAAGAGTTGGAATGGGAGGAATTTTAGGTTTAGAAGAGAGAAGGAAGAAATGAGGAAGAAATGGAGAATTTTGTTTGGTGGGGGTGAGGGAAAGAGGGAATTTTGGATTGGTGAGGGTGAGGAAAGTGGAGAAATTTCGAATTGGAAGAGTGAAGAAAAGAGAGAAATTGAGAAGGTAAAGAAGAGAAGAAGAAGAAGGAAGAGGAAGAAGGAGGAAACCTACCCTTGCTTGCAGTTTGAACGAGAGAAATCGGAGAAGAAGAAGGCAAGGAGAAGTTGCCATTTTCGGTTTGGATGAGGGAGAATCAAAGAAAACCGAAGTGGGAGGGTTGGCTTGCGGTCTGGAAGAGAGTAGTGGGAGAAGAGGGTCTTGTTGTTTGCTTAAAGAAGAGAAAGGAAGGAGGGAACGGTTGAGCCATTCGAATGAACGAACAGGAGCGTGTGCATGAAGGAGATCAAGCCAAAGGGAGGAGTTTTCATGCACTCCTGTGTATGAAGATGAGACGGGCTCATGCGTGAGAGGCGAAGTAGAACCGAGCCGTGCGTGAAGAAGGGTTCGGGTTTTAGGGATTTAGGTTAGATTTAAGTTTTTCAAATATATATATTTTTATCACTTAATCGACTTTAATATGAACTTTACACCAACCTCAATATAGGGTTGATATATATATATTAATTCAAGGTTATTCCAATATTCCAAACGCAACGGCACAGTCCGTTTCACAATCGGAGGCCATTTGGTCAAGTTAGCGTCAAATTGAGTTAATTTCAGCTCAAAATGCACGTTATCATTTTTGACCTCTTAATTTTCATGCAAACTTATTTGAATTGAGTGCTAACAGTCTTACTTGATATATTTTAACATTTCAAAACTAATGACATAATCAATTTTATAAACGGAGATCGTTTGGTTTACGTCGGTACCTCCTGACCTTGATATACGTGTAAGCATGTTAAAGACTCAATCGCTTGATCGGTTGATCATCAGGTTGTGTAATATTTATATTCTGATCAGTTTCAATATTTTGAACACAATGGTGAAGTTTGTTCATCGATCAGAGGTCATTTGGGCTGATTTTGGCGACATCTAGTGGATTTCATCCTGGATTTGTGCACTGTCACTTCTGATCATTCGACATTTGCACAACTCGTCCAAATTGAGCATGGACAGTCTTATTTGGTAGTTTTTGATGTTTCAAATTTAACAATATGATTAATTTCAAGAACGGATGTCATTTAGACATCATCGCAGCTTCCCTACTATGATATGCACATCGGCACATTGATAGCTAAATCGCTTGATCGGTTGATCATTATATTGTGTAATATTTATATTCTAATCAATTTTGACATTCTGAACATGATGTCAATGTTTGTTCATCTATCGGAGGTCATTTGGATTGATTTTGGTGATATTTGGTGTATCTCTGCTCCGATTTGTGCTCTAAAGCATCTGAAGTCGCTCGAATTCACCTTATAAGCTCGATTCGGCTTCTGTAGCATATGTTAAGGTCAACACAGATGAAAGATTTTTCCCCATTAATCTGCAAGCCAGAGAAGGCAGCTAGGTTATCCAGGGCAAACTTCAGGAAATCAACTATAGTAACATTAGCTTGCCCCATGACCAGTAGATCATTTGCAAAGAGTAAGTGGAAACAGAGCAAATTCTAGAATTGAAGGGAGAAAATCTGTGCAAGTACACCTCCCGTTCGATAAGGCATGAAAAAGAGTCCATGGAAATTGTAAATAGGAGGGGGAAAAGGGGACAGCCCTGCCTAAGCCCATTAGAGAAATTGAAGTAGCCCATGATTTCACCATTAAGCGCAATGGAGAAAGGAATATCACTAATGCAGGCAGCAATCCAATGAACAAAGTTGACCGAAAAGCTTAATTATTGCATCCTAAAGATAATAGATTCCCTGTTGATAATGTCAAATGCTTTCCTTAGATCAAACTTAGCTATAAACTTTTCCATAGTTGTATAAGATTTGAAATCATGACAGAGTTCATGTGCCAAAGATATATTATCGAAAATGTCTCTCCCTTTTATGAATGTGAATTGGGAAGGATGTAAAATAGTAGGTAGTACCCCCTTGAGATGATTAGCCAACACTTTAGCAAGAACCTTGTAGAAGGTATTACAAAGAGAGATGGGGCAATAATCTGAGAGGGAATTTGAGTGTTTGACCTTGAGTATTAATGTGAGAAGGTTGTGTTTAAACTTATTAGAAAATTTGCAGGTTTTGAAGAAGAAATGAGCTCCCAATAAGAATTGCTTTCCAATAAGGTCCCAATAAGAGGTGAAAATTTTAAAGTGCCATCTAGCCGTAGAGACTTATTATCATTGATGCTATGAAGAGCCTAGGTGATTTTCTGGTTAGTGATATTCATTGATAATAGGGATGCTTGCGAAGAGGAGATGGATCCTCCAAGAGGAATAGAGTGATGTAGGTGAATACTCCCTTTCTTACAATTGAAGAGAGAGGAATAATAATTACAAATTTTAGCAGAGATGGAGTCAGGGTCAGAAATTGTGACATTTATTGTTTGGAGGCTCTGAATGTGGTTAGAGTTTTGTCTTTCCTTAATGGAGCTATAGAGAAACTTGAGATCATCATCTAAATGAATAAGACAATGTGGTTTAGCACGTTGTTTTTCCCATAAACTCTCCCTCTTGCTAAGAGTGTGATAATTCTCATTGATGCTTAAGGCCCTAGTGATTTGGGCTTGGTTGTTTGGATCCTTCTCAAGAGCATAAAGAGCCTCATCTTGAACCAACTTGAGAGTGGAAAGTTGAGAAGCTAAAGAGAAGAAGTCCCAAGTCTATCTTCTGAGGGCAGCTTTAGTTTGGAGAAGTTTATTTGAAAACACAAATAAGGGATCTCCAGAAATGAAGCAACTCCAAGCTTCCTTAACCACCTCAGGCAAAATGTTGTATGTGGTCTAGTGGTTTTTAAACATAAATCTGGAGGAAGTTGATAATCTCTGAGTTGGAAGAATAATAAGTAGGGAATGATCCGATGATAATGTGGGAGCCACTCTATAGAAAGAGGAAGGAAAAGTGTCCAGTCATAAGGTGTTACACAAAATCGATCAATCTTGGTAAGGATTAAATTTTCTACTTGTTGATTAAACCAAGTGAACTTAAGACCAGTACTACAAAGGTCGAGGAGATCACAATCCTGAACACAGTCCCTAATATCAGCCAACCTGCTAAGAGGAATAGGATTTCCTCCCATTTTCTCTTTGTTGTAGAGGATGCAGTTAAAGTCACCAGATAACACCCAAGGGGAGGAGATAGAGGAGGCAATATTACTCAGATTCATCCAAAGAGCTCTTCTGTCTTGAGAGTACCAGAGACACAGGTAAGAGAGAAAGAACATGAGTTATTATAAATAACATTACCATGACTAAGTTGATCAGTGATAAGAGTTTGATTAAAGGAGATATAGGAGGAGTTCCATTTAATCTAGATTCTACCACCAGAATGAGAGTCGAAGTTAGTGACATTTCCTTCTGAATGAAAAAGCTTGAGCTTGTTAGCTAGAAAGGAATCAGATAGAGAAGTCAAAGATAGCTTTGTTTCCAAAAGACAAAATAACTCAAGGTTAAAATCCTTTATTATTTTAGAGTAGTCTTTAATCATGCCTTCCGCTAGAAGGTCACAGACATTCCATCTTCCAAAAGATGAAAAATCATAATAGTATGTAGATGGGAGAAGGGGGTGGCAAGGAAGGGAAGGGCAGTAAGTACAGAGACCTACTTACCTTTCTTCTTACTATTAGACTTATGCCTATTTGAGTGGGCAACGGAGGATTTAGCAGAGTCCAACTCCTGAGATGCTTTGTTTGGAGTTTTGCTAAGGCTGTTATTGGACTTGTTTGTCTGAGAATGAGCTAGAGATTGTGTTGCCGATCTTGTGGGTGTGAGAATTGGGAATAAGATCCGAATGCGAAACTCCATCCTCAGAAGTGGCTTCGGTAGGAATCTGTTGATCTTCTTGAAGAGGAGGGGAATGTACTGGAAGCTAATTTAAGTCAATGATAGAGTGGTGAGGGAGGGTGGTCTCCAGTGTCTCTGAATTTGATGGTAAAGAGGAGCAAGTGTCTCTTGCTGAGGGAGAGATAGCTTGGTTTATCGCGGTGGTATCTGTTCGAGCCTTAGGAATACGGGGAGGTCAGCTGCGACTCCTTCCTCTAGGGGAACCTTTTTCTCGAGAGTAGAAAGGCAAGAGGAATTGTCATGAGAGAAGGAGGAGCAACGGTGACAAGCACTAGGCTTCCAATAGATAATAGCTTGCTCGAATTTAATACCATTGAGGTTAATAGACACTGAGCTAAGCAAAGGAGACAAAAGGTTTACCTGAACATAGATCCGAGTGAAGGTGATCCGAGACTTGGTGGCCGTGAGATTATCCACTGCTAACGGAACACGAACCTTGCTAGCAACTTTAGAGAAACCCACTTCATTCCAGCAACTGAGTGGAAAATTTGGAAGCTTAATCTACAAAGATATATCAGAGAAATTTTCCTTGGATGGTCTGAAGTCCTAAGACTATTTCTGAAATATGAATGGCCTCCCATTTATAAAGCAGAGGCCATGATCCCAGACAATGTCATAGTCCTCTTGGAAAGAGAATTTAAACAAGAAAAAATCACCCTCCAAAGTCAAAAGATCGAGAGCCCCCTTGAAGTTCCACATCTTTTTAACTGCTGCCGGAAGTGAGCCATAAAATGGTCGTTTTCCTATGGCATGGCCAACTAGAGAGAGGCAACATTCCTTTTGGTCATCTATGAGTTCATCCTTAGAGAAAACAACCTATTGAGATTCCGAAGGGACAAAAGAGAGGGATAGGGATTTACCTTTATCATTATGTGCAACCAGAAGATCCTTCTGGTTACATTACAAAGGTCTATAGAAGCAGGAGGCATGGATGTTGGAGGAAGGAGAAGCACCCAGGATAGAAGAAGATAAGAGAGAAGTTTGAAGATTGCAAGAGATCAAGGTTCATGGCTAGGGCAGAGGATAGCCCCAACTACAAGGAGGGAGGTCGTGAGGCCTACCTCCGGCAAGAAGCCGGAGGCAAGATCGAAGAGGGAGGGGAGAAGGGAACAAACCAAAGGGGGAAGACCGACCAAGAAGGCAGAAAGACAGAGGCGCCACCACAGGAACCCAAGAGAAGCACCAGGAGAGTAATTTCGCACCCTTCTAAGGTACATTGTCTATCATGCATGCTAAGCTAACAATTAATTATTTTATAATATCATAATATAATGACAAATAAAAATTTCAAGGACAAAATTTTTGTACTGAGAGAATAATGTGATGACCCAGAAATATAAAATAATTAAATATAAGAAAATAATTATCTAAATGCTATTAACATGCTAAATTGTTTAATTATGTAAATTTAATTAAAGCTAAATAATTTAGATTCTCATTATAAAGTTGTTTTACTAGGTCATTTGGTTTGCATATTTTAAGCAGTATTTCAAATGTATGTATTTTAATTTTTTAGGTGTTTGGTTGCAAGTAAAGTAAATTTTTAATGTAATGTAATGTATTTCAAATACATTAGAAATATTATTTTCGGTGTATTTGGAATAATCAGCTCAAATATGGGTCGATGTAAAAGTGATGCGGTGGTAGCCCGCTAGGCCTCACCGCCACACTGCACACCCGCCGACGCCGCCGTGATCGTTGCCGGACATCAAAACCTTTAGATTACTTTACATTACATTTTTTCTACAATCAAATCGTGAATTTGTAAACTACCAAACCCAGTAAAGTAATCCTTTTACATTTGAATTCATTTTACATTTGATTCTTTTACGCATTCCAAATCAGAACCAAAAATTAAGTATTATTAATTAAGAATAATTAATAACTGATAAGATTAATTATGATTAAAAATATTTAAATTACGGTAAAAATAATTATATCTAAGTTTATGATGCATTTAAAATTTTCGGTCAGTTTTAAGTGGGCTGGCTAGATCAAATGTTTAAATAAAATAAAGTTGTGAATTAATATTTTGCCTCCTTTATCCCGTATTATGTGATATGCGCTGATTAATTTAGATAATGAATTGCAAATTGGTTTGGCGTATATCTAAAGTGAGTTATTAAGGTAGGTTCTGAAAATTGTGAACTTAGTCGGTTCAGTTTTTTGAAAAACTTGGGCTGGAAAATAATCATAAAAAATAATAAAATAAAAAATCGCGGTTGAATTAATGAATCGTCCAACTGCTCTTTTAAAAAAAAAAAATAATAAATTGGCTATTTTTTAATAGTTTAAAATTAAATAAAAATTTATATTTTGAGTAATTTAAATTTTATATATATATAATCTACTATACATTTGATATAATATTTTACTAAAATATTTTTTTATTATTTATTTAATTAATAACTGAAGCATGAAGATGCATTTAAAAAGCAGCATTTGATAAAAAACTTTATTTTATTTTTATAAGTAATCTATCAATGTATACCATTTAATAAGTATTACAAATATTTATATTTCACATAATCTCTGTTTAATCTTAATTTATTTCTATTTGAGCCTTAAAACTTTGACTCTCTTCTGATTCAATATTTGATCCATTATTAGAAATTTTGATCCTTAGACAAATTTATTATTTGATTTCATCAGCCTGAAATAATATGAAAAATAAAAAATCAGATAAATTTCATCAATTAAGATAGCTTTGATCGATCAAGATCACCTTTGCTCCACCAATTATTTATGTTGATAAAAAAATTTCCTTAATGGACGGGAGACATAGGTTGTTCGTATTTACACTGCTAGACTGGAGTCCTATTTGTTCCATCGAACTTCCTGCTAAAATTAGCAAGGGGAAATCGCTCAAAGAATAAATATCCAGTTCGAAGGCCAACGGCTATCTTGTCAACAATGGTTATTTTAAATTACTGTGCTCCGCCGGTTTAATTTACCGTGCTTGCTTTATTCTTCCCCTCCAACGGCTCAATTTGAACGGCTCCAGACTTCCCCTCGGCCGTTGGATTGCCTTACACGGACTGCTAAGATATTCGAACAATTCGACCGTTGGAATTAGAGTTTAGGCAACCACTCAATAAGACGTATCTCCTGTTTCTTTATATTCGGACCACAGGGAAGAAGAAACGAAGCGAAGTAGACAAGAAATAGGGCACCGGTAGGTAGTTCGGAAGAGGGAAGGGAGAGAGGAACGAAGGAGAAAGAAGGAGAAAGGAGGAGAAATCCTTTCTTGTTTCCTCTCAGTTCCGGCGTCAGTTCTTCCCAAGGACGGCGGAGAGCCAGGACACGGGAGGGGGGGAGTCACTGAGCACTCGCCTTCAATCTCTAATATCTTCCTGTGGTTGAGTTTCTTTGGGCAGATTCCGAACCAGGAAGGAGTAGAAAACGAAGAAGAGATGGCGGCAAGAAATCATGTTGAGGCACATCAGAATCACAGAGGTAAGGGTTTTTCAAAAGCTTCTTGTCAGTTGTCTCCCATCTTTGGGTTCAGATTTTAGATCTTGTCTTCAAAAGTATGGTTTCTTCGATTGAATCACGGATCGGAGTTTTTTTCTTGTTCAGTGAATATGGATTCAGATTAATTGCCTGATAGACGCATTATCCCTTTTCTTAGATCGACTCTTCTTGGTCTAATTCTTTACGTTTTCTTCCTTTTTACTGTTATCAATCGTTTTATGCAGTTTCTTCTGCATGCCCAACATTCTTCTAATCGTTTCTATTTTAGAATTTCTCTTATGCCTCCTTAAATAAACTTTTTACTGCTTCATTGCAGGGGCAGCCCTGCCCACAGGTAAGCAGAAGATTACTGCTGCAGTTGGAGATGCTAAGAACCGGAAAGCTCTTGAAGACATTGGAAATATGGTTAATCTTCGCGTAACAGATGGGTAACAATAACTATGCTAATTATTATCAAATTCTTTAGTTCAGTTGTCCCTGCTCGTAATAATCTATGCAAGTGCTAAACTTTCTATGTGCAATTATTTATTTGTCCAGGAAGCCCGTCAATCGCCCAATAACCAGGTATTCACATATAGCCACCATTATTTTTTATATTTTCAATATTAAATTTGATCACAACTTAATCAAAAACACAATTTAATGATTATATGTTTGATATCTAGAAGTTTTGGTGCTCAGCTGCTAGCCAATGCACAAGCAGCCGCTGCTGCTAAGGTAAGATTATCGAGTAATTCAATCTGCAACTCATATATATATATTTTTAAATAGTTCGATACATCTTTGTTTTCAAATTTCTCAGAAATCCCAAAAGCAAGTAGCTCTGCCTTCTGATGGAACTGCAAAGATCAAATCCGCTGTCAAAAATTCGAAGCCTGAAGTCGTAATTGATATCAGCCCAGCCATTAAACAAAAGGAAAAACAAGAAAAGAAAAGTTACCATGCTTCCTCTTCGAAGAAGAAAGTTTATTCCCTGAGTTCTGTGCTAACAGCTCGTAGCAAGGTATTGAACAGATTCTAGAATTAGAAAAAAAAAAAAGATCTCTACTTCAGATCACAAGATTTAATATATGTTTTCTCAGATTGCATGTGGCATCCAAGATATTGATGCTGATGATGCTGATAATGAGTTGCTTATGTCTGAATATGTCGAGGATTTGTACAAATTCTATAAGCGCCAAGAGGTAATAATAAACAAAACTTTAAAATTATATGGATAATTCATATATATAAAGTTGATTTTAAAGTCTACCATGATAATTCCAAATCCCTTAGTGGCCTTTCTACAAATTAATAAACATTCATATGGTTGCCGCCCGCTTGTCTCACTTGTTTGTGTGGCATGTAATGCAGAACCATTGTCGCCCTCAGGACTACATGAGCTCACAAGTGGATATTAATGCAAAGATGAGGACCATACTTGTGGACTGGTTAATTGAAGTGCATTACAAATTTGAACTCATGCCAGAGACCCTCTATCTCACCATGTCCATCATTGATCGATACCTATCTGTGGAGTCAGTTCCGAGGAAAGAACTGCAGCTTGTTGGAGTTAGTGCCATGCTGATTGCGTGCAAATACGAGGAGATTTGGGCTCCTGAGGTGTTATAATAATTTTTTAAAGCAACAATATTCATTTAATATAATCGTATTAAATTTTCACCTATATGTTTGCTGCAGATCAATGACTTCATTTGTATTTCTGACCGAGCTTATACCAGGGAGCAAATACTTAAAATGGAGAAGGGAATTCTAAACAAGCTTGACTGGAGCTTGACATTTCCCACCCCATATGCATTCATTGTTAGGTTTTTGAAGGCGGCAGCTTCTGATAAAGAGGTAAAATTTGTGACTGAAATCAGATGATCTTTAAAAGTCATATTACTCAAATCTATTTGCTGACTGAAATCAGATGGAAAACATGGCATTCTTCTATGCGGAGCTAGCATTGATGCACTATTCAATGGTGATGTATTGTCCCTCAATGATTGCTGCTTCTGCTATCTATGCTGCACATTGCAGTTTAAAGAAGAATCCGCTGTGGAACAAAACACTACAATATTACAGTGGCTTTTCAGAGAAGGAAATACTGTATGTAAAATTTCTGCTTTTTCTAAGGTTGTTATATTCGATGTAGCATTAGAAAAACATGTTAAGTTGATGTGATATTTCTTATTACGCAGGGAATGTGCTAGGCATATGCTAAGCTTTCATTCAGCGGCACCAGATAGTAAGCTTACGGTGGTCTACAGGAAATACTCAAAAGAAGAGCATGGAGGTGTCGCGTTGAGGTCTCCTGCTATAAAGTTTGTGGAAGATAAGTTCAGAGAGCTGCAAGTTTCTTAATTACTTGCTTCTGTTAATGTGAGAGAGTTTGAGATGGCAAGTCTTGATCATCCTATTGATGATATAAAACATGTGTTCTTCGTTGGATTTACTTATTTCTTTCATAGGATTTTTGCTCCATTATAGTTGTTTTGTTCTTATGCAGTTTATGTTTCAAATTTTACTAATTGCGTGATGGTGCACATAATTCTTAATAGAAAGAAAAAGGATTAGCATGAAGTATCGACCTTGTCAGCGAACCATCTGTGTGTGTGTGTGTGTGTGTTTGGCTTTGGTGATACTCATGCACAGAATCGTGTTTGCAATGTTTACTCAGCCAAACACAGACATGGCTTTGGTGATACCACATCTCTCTGTTTAATTCATTTTTGCTTTTGATTTGCAAGTTATTTATATCTTTAAGCTCATGTGATACCACATTATCTATACAAATTAAGGACATGGTTTTTTTTTCTCCATTGTACAACATCCAACTTTTTTCTTTGCCTATGGGATTAAGACTCTAGAACCTCTCCTAGGAGTCTTAATCAAGGTTCCTTACTGTAATAAAAAGCTAAATCCACCCAAGGTTCCTTACTGTAAATCAAGCAAGCTGCTTATTTACAAAACCTAGATCTCGTAGGATTTCTGTGGGAAATATGATGAGAACTTTACCGTATATTTGTTGAAAAAGTTAAGATCTCAGAAAAAGTTAAGATCTCTACCTTTTTTTCTTAATGTATTTTGCGTAATTTTGTTGCGAATTAAAGTCAATTCTATAGAGGAATTTATTCTTCCATCAGTTCCCTCTGCATGCCTGTAAATGAGCTGACTTGAATGCTACATGGTTAAAATTTATTCACTAAATTTATTATTGAGTTTGAGCTGAATTGAAACATGATTTTAGTTATAGAATCTTATTCATGCTTATTTATTCAATTAAGTTTAACTAATTATGTTTAGTACAAGCGTATTTCTTTAACAAACAAGCGTATTTCAAGGGAGCGGGTATAGCTTTTGAAATTTTATTTCAAATTTACTAAAATAGTTAAATAGCTAACATTTATTTTTCAAGTAAATTTGTTTTCTTACTGGAGGTTGTTAGTAGACTTATTGGATTGCAATTTATGCTTGAAATCACATAAATTTGTTTTGTTGGAATTTTCTTGAAACACCCGCACGCATTATTTATAAATACACCGAATTTTTAAAACTTATAATTTAACTATAAATGGTTTAAAGAAATATCGAATGGTATGCATGATTTTAAAATCAAGCGGGATTGGCATGCATGTTTTGACTATGTGAATCATCCCTCTGACCTATTTAGTCTAATTTCGAAGCCACTTTCGTACATAACCAATTAAAATTGATAATCAATGATTGAACCAGAAGGCATCATTGAAATACTAATCGGATTTTTGATGAGCCGATTGATTCTGATATCAATCAATGATCATATAAGAAAAAAAAATAGATTTAACAACAGTTAAAGGTCAATTGATTTATTGAAGGAAAACTATATTCTATATTTGAAATACTTTAAAATTGTGGTGGCCCTAGTCCCCCCTCCTATTTCAACGCTTAAACAAATCTTCTTTAAGTTGGAATCTCTTATATATTATCAGAAGGATAGAAGTTTTATTTTGTTTTATTATGACAATTTATTGATAAAATTTGGGGCATATAAATAGTAGAGAGAGACAATTGTCAAAGGAGTAGCCTTTCTCAAAGATGAGAAAAAGCAATAGATTACGCCATAGTTAAAGTTTGTGGCTATTTGACATTTGCAAAAGTGATGCCTGGAGGAGTGGTTGCGAGCTTTTTGAATCATACAATTATATAAGTTCCTTTTGAAAAAAAACAACTAAACTTGAAAGTAGAGTAATAATGAAAAAACCATCATCTTGCTTGAATAGATGGTTTCAAAGCATGTCCAATGTTGCTTGAAATGATGGTTTCAAAACATGTTTCTACATGGTTTCAAAGCCCAGCAACAAAGTGGAAAGGAATATGTTTGTTTTTGAAAAAGCGGTGAGTGAAAGTTCTTATTTAAAAGAAAACTCTGAATTTTACGTGAAAACTCAAAAGAGGAAAAAATCACGGGAGGCTCAGGTAAAAAGCTTCCACTATATATTTTGTTTTGGAGTATAAGTTTTCCAGATAACATGATTACATAATTGTATAGCGGGGTGGTCGGAATCGAGATTGACGATTATACAGGATTTTCAAGCTTGAGAGAGCTCTCTCTCTCTCCCTCTTGCTTGGTCTCCCTATATGAGCACACAATGGTGTTTAAATAGTGAAAGAAAACTCCAGATTTTACGTGAAAATCGGAGAAAAATCAAGGGCTAAGTAAAAACTTCCACATATATTTGTTTGACGATTATGCCTGGAGGATTTTCAAGCTTTAGAGCTCTCTCTCCTCTCCCTCTTGCTTGGTCTCCCCTCATATGAGCACACACACAGGTATTTAAATAGTGAACAAGAAAACTCCAGATTTTTTACGTGAAAAATCTCGAAAAGAGGGAAAAAATCACGGGGGGCCTAGTAAAAAGCTTCCACTATATATTTATTTTGGAGTACAAGTTTTTCTGATAACATGATTACACATAATTATATATGAGAAGGGCTGATAATGGGAATCCCAAAATCAACAACAATATATAGTCGCGTTGTTGTAGCTTAGTGGTAGCAAATGATGGTCTGGGAGACGAACGGCTATGAAGGTGGCCGAGGCGACGAGGATGATGGCGGACGGCACGGCGGCGGCGTTGTTAACCAACGGTGTGACCATCGGCGTGGCGATTATGCGGAGGATTTTCATGCTTTGAGCTCTCTCTCCTCTCTCTTGGTCTCCCTGGTCATATGATTATCTTGGAGGATTTTGCTTTAGAGCTCTCTCCTCTCTCTTGCTTGGTCTCCCCACTATTTATAGGTGGAGGTGTGGCGTCTTTGTAAATACATGCAAAATCGAACCACTCCTCCATGACGGCTCATGATGATTTGATCATATGATGTATTTTTTGTATTTGAATGCTCAAATGAAGTCGAATTATGAGATCTTGGGCTCGTTAGATCCGGCTCGTCGAGACGCTTGACTATAAACACTCCATGTTTGAGAGTTATTTAGGGATTTAACTAGGGCTGAGAACGATCCAATTTTAAGCCGATCCAAGATTGACTCGAAATTGACTCTAATGTATTTTATGATGGCTCGAATTCCGATCGTAGCTCGTACCCATTGCTTTCGAGTCAGCTCGGATCGAATATGAATCGAGCTCGATCCGGCTCGAAAGTACTCAGATCGAACGTGAATCGAGCTCACCGGCTTGTTTTCGATGGTTTAGCTCAATTTTGGACTTTTTTTGGCTCGAAATTAAAAATGAGCTGGCTCATTTTTATTTAAGTAGCTCAAACTTAATTTCACTGCTACCACGAAGAAAAAAATTCACATAAATTGAAATTTGCTTGAATTTATTATATAAAATTGAAATTTAAATCAATATAATAATTATATTGTACATATTTAATTTTGTTTAGCCAATACAAAAAAAATCAAGTTTACAAAAATATAAATAAAAGACAATATCAAGAGCACATATAATTATTTGCAATCAGAGAGAGTTATAATCATCTTCAAGTATTTGCAATTTATACAAATTTCTATATTCCACTTGTAGACTTCAGGTTGCCGAGGTCATCCAATAGCGTCATTAAAATAAAGAAATCTCCAAAATAGATTGGCGAGGTTGTTTGACCATCCAATGAGAGCCACCAATGATGGATCAAAATTTTTTGTTGGAAGAAACATTAGAGAAGTAGCACCAAATCTGCAAGCATCTTTTTAGGTAAAAGAGTTAGCACAAACAAATCAATACAGATCAAAGGTGAAAACAGAATAAAATGAGTGGATTATAGAATATCTAATGAGAATAGGCTCAAGCTCAGTCACACAAATTTGGGGCAACCACAAACATAAGCATCCAAACTTCTAATGAAGGGTTACATCACGAGTGCTACTACCAACCAATAGATGAGTGAAATCATCCCAGCCTACATACCTAAGGTGGAACAACTTTCATTTGGAGGAGTTGATATGATCTTTAATACCTGCATAACACAATAGAAAAGAAGGCAGCATAGATCGGAATAGTAAAGGGATGCCACCCACAAGTCATGAGAACGCACAGCCAACAAAATCCCAAACCAGCTGAAAATTTTGGGCACATCCACCATAAAGACTAAGCAGTTGCTAGGACCAAAGCTCACAATATGGGAAGAAAGACTAAGCCTATACAAAACGAAGGCAAAAGTAGGACCATAGTTGAGAAGGTCGTTCATAAAAAGAACATGCAAAGATCCAGAAATAATGATATCCAGAGGAATAGTAAGACGTTATCAAGAATGTTAGGAAGCAAGGCAACCCTCCAAACAAGAAAGGGTAGAGGTTCAACCACAGTCCAGAAATGAAAATCCCAATAGATAGAAACCAGAAAAGAAGAATGGGAAAGTAAGTAGTCGGTTCCAAACATAGACTTGAAAAGATCAAGAAAATTATAATAAAGAATATACTCTTTTGGCCAAACCAGCCAGCTAGAGCTCCTATTCCAAGCAGCCAGCAAGACAGCCCACCTTATGAGCCACCAAGACAACCAAGAATTCAAACATTAGACTTTGAACCATCAGGATGAAAAATAGAAAGAGTTATTCAGTCATAAACACTAAAAAAAATCCCAAGGGAAAGCCATAAGCAACAACCACTAATTGAAATCCAAGGACAGCAGAATCCAATTTAAACAGCCTGATACAACATCCAAAAATAGAAGAAAATAAACCCTTTTGAATCACAAATAATCCAATAACCAGAGATAGCCACAAGAACCCCAATGAGTCATCATCAACCAAGTCAAAACATCCAACCCAGTAGTTTGCTTCAGTTCATAACACAAATTAAAAATAGAACCTCGATACAAAAAGCAATATTTAGAAGATATAACAATCCGAAGCATCCAACCTTAAACTCATTTAGAACTGCACTAAAACAAGGATAGATAGCCATAGGAAAATAGTTTTCCAAGCTAAAACCAAAATAATAAAGAGCCCGTAAGGTCACACAACTCCTCTTAGTAGTAGGAGCAAAACTGAGAGAGAAAGGACAACTAAAATCAACTGGAAAAATCATCGATCGAAACACAAGGAGATAGAACAGCATAGCAGGAAGGTCACAAAAATAGCATGAGCAACACCTAGAAAGGGAAAAAAACCCAGAGCCAGGCAACACCAGCAAACATCCAATCATACAATCCAGATATTGGCGATTACAATGATAAAACAGAGAGGATTTATCTGAAGATTTAATTATAAACAACAACAGAGGACTTATATAGAAGATATTTCCAAAACCTGCAATGTGAGACAACAAAATCTTATTTGTAAACAACTTGTTGTCTGCCAAGTGCCAATGAGATTATCCACTAAAATAGAATAAGAAGATCATTATTGTCCAACTCCTTGGAGCCTTCAAGCAACCCCTCCCATACAACCATATATCAAACTAAGGCAGTTCGAATACCACAAAGCCAAAGCTAACCATACGACCATACATCAAATTAAGCAGCCATCTTAGATGTAATAATTCCAGGAAGCTCATATAATCTTGTATTCAACTCTTCCAGTAAAACATTAAGTAAGAGAACTTATACAAAAATGCAAATGAAAGAATAGTTCAGCCCCTATATATATACTCACAGTATTGATCTCATATTAGTACAAATAGGTGGTAGCAAAAACAGTACAGATGAGTAAGCTTGATTTAATTTTTCTGTTATCAAGCAACGGTGGAGATAATATTGCAGAAGGTAGTGGCTGACAACAAATTGTCTTAATTTTGAATGTCAATTTATCACAAAGGCATTTCATAGCAACATTTTACTAACAATAAATCTCCCCTAAATATTGAAGATGAAGAAGTTTTTTTTTTATCTTCTTTAAGGCACACAAAGTTAGCATTAGGTCCACGATTCTAAAGTTGTATTTTTTATTTTATTTTTTGCCCTCAAAATCGAGATGATTGGTATTTTAGGGTGACATAAGATGTTGAAAAGCATCAACTTCAATTATATAAAAATGCAAAATAATTTCAAAAGTTCAAGAAAGTTATTCTACTATTAAGATGTGCAAACTACAACATAATTGAAACAAGTCTTCCAACCTTCTATTTTCATGATTGAAAAAATTACAACTGAAATGTAGAAATAACATTGTAACAAGTACAAAAATTGATAAAGTAAACCACAATTTTTAAAAGGTCAAACTTTTAACATTGCAATTTGTCGTAAGCCATAATTTCAAAGTAGAAAACTGTAAAAGTATTTTGTCACCCTAAGTGGTCTCAAATTTTTTTTATTGACCAAACCAATATATTGAAAAATCATAATTGACCACATTGTAAGCCTAAAAATTAGTAATTTCCTCAAAAGTCATCTCAGTATAATTTTATCATTAGGCATTCAAAATTAAAAATAAACGTTAATTGTTAAAGTATACAATAGATAAAATAGTAATTACAATGTTAATTGTTAATTGTTAAAGCATATTGTGAAAGCCCATAAAATAATGTTACCCTCGTGAAATTCAAATTTGTGAATCCACACTCAGCTTCGTGAGATATAGCTAAGTTTTCTTCAACTAAGATGTCAAACTGGAAATGCAAAGAAGGCGTTGTTTTTATTAAAAAAATTAAATAGAATGTAATTTCATTATATAAAAAAATAGAATGATGAACACAGTACCATATGATCTTTCAAACTTTTTTTACGCTGCATGAATCCAATTTCCAATACATATTAAGGCATCCAATGTTTTTGGTGAAATAGAACTTCTATAATCACTAAGCACACGACCACCTGCACTGAAGGTTGATTCTGAAGTAACTGTAGGTATTGGAATTGTAAAAATATATTTTGTCATCTTTGATAGTATTTTGTACTTCATGGAGGACATTTTCTACCAATCTAAAATATCAAATTCTGAATCAGGACATTTAACACAAGCTTCATCTAAGTATATCTCTAAGTCATTTTTTTGGGAAAAGGAGGTGAGTCTATAAAATCATACAACCCAAATCATCGGACAAAATGTGACTTCCTTCTATTGTAGATGTTGATTCAACTTGTATAGTAGGTGCTCTATTTTCTTTAGTTGTGTGATCAATAACATAGAAAGAGTAGACCTCAAATAATTTTTTATTTCCGTGTCCTTTTCTTATCAACAATATCATTGCCATAAATCGTGGGTAGTAATAATTAATGGCAAATAATTTTTATTAGGATCTAGAATGCATGCAATTGAGAACAACGAACAATGATACTTATCAAATTTTTCCTTCATAATGCTTGTCATATTAGAAATGAAAAGACTCTCAGATAAATATTCTCTATCTAAGGTCTTCTTAATTAATATCAGATTTGGAAGAAGCCTATTTGTCATAGAATAGTTAGATCCAGAAAAAATTTCAGTTATTCGATGAAAAATGTGAAGCAACTCTCTAATCTTATCAAATTAATTCCAATCTTCTTCAAAAGGTAACCATATGTAATTAAGGTCTCGCAAAGCATATTATGGAAAAACAGTCTTGTAGTAAAATGCAGACTCCAACATTTTGTATGTTGAGTTTCAACGTGTAGGAACATCAATGCATAGTGACTTTATTATTGATAAGTCAATCTGTCTAGCAATCTCACCTAATTTGTGTAAGAGACTAGGAGATCTCTTTACAAATAAGATTGATTCTCTTACCTTTTCAATTATATTACCAATTTCTTTTAAGCCATCTTGCACCATTAGATTTAAAATATGAGCAGCACAACGAACATAAAAGAAATCCCCCATTACCATAAATCCAGACCTTCTAGTAAATAATGCTTTCAGGTTTCTAGCTGCCACATCATTTGATGATGTATTATCCAAAGTTATAATGATGATTTTATTTTGAATTCCCCATTGCAATAGAATTTTAGAGATGACTTCAGATATCACAGCTCCACTGTGAAGAGGATCTAAATCACTAAAATTGATTATCCTGGACTGCAATTTCTAATCAAAACTAATATAATGCACTGTGAGATACATATAACCAATTGTTTGGCTTGATGTCCAACAATCACTAGTAAGGAAAACTGTCTCAGTTAATTTCATAACTTTTTTAAGTTTTTCTTTTTCCACTTCATACACTTTCATACACTCTTCTTTGACACAAAATCTAGAAATTTTATGGTAGTTTGGATACATAGATTTCATCATAATATTAAACCATAAATGTTCAACTATCATAAAGGGATATTCATGAACAATGATCATCTTAGCAACAATATTTTTAAATTTGTTATGATCATAAGCAGTTGAAACACACAAACTAGAAATTAAATCAATTTCTTCAAGGTCCTCAGTTATAGGATCAAAAAACTTTTGTCTCTTTTCTCTAACACTATTTTTCTTTGTAGTGATTCATTTTGTAATGTCGCTTTGTGATGTAGTACCAGTTTTTTGTTTAATATAATACTTAACACAATAATTGCATTTGTACTTTTATATGATTTTTCCCTTTTCTGAGACTGATATTTCAGTGAAATATTGTCAAACTTCAGAATGTTGCCTTTTACCCTTTATATCATCTATACAAGTAATTTTATCAACAATATTAATATCATTTTTGGCAGTTTCAGCATGAGGTTGAGTTGAGGAACTATGTGATTTGCTTTGAGAGTGACTTTCCATTATATCTATACAAATATAATATGATTTAATTATAAACTCGCATGTAAAATAGCAAATAATTGTAATTTGTATGTGAATAATTGATTTTAAGAGTTTACAAGAAAGCTTAATATAACATCAACCACATGTAATTTAAGATGTTATTTAAATAAATCAGTTGGTTAAGATATCAAACTGAATTGTTGGCTAAAAGGACAATCCACACGATTAATTTTAAGGTGACATAAATATAATCTTTCTTTCATAAGATGTGCATGAGAAATGGTACCACAAAGGGACAAGCAAGTATTAATCCAATATAGCAAGATGCATGAATCACATATATTTCTAAAGAAGCCAAAATGAATGTTATTTGTCAAAAAAAAATCTTGATTTTGGAGAGAAAGGAAAAAAAGTTCATGCAGCATCTTATATTCCAAAACCACTCAGATCTGAGATTCATAACCTAGAACATTCAACTATTAAAGCCTAAATCAACCAATGAAAAATATTTAAGCATTAAAATTTATCCATATATTTATGCATGGACCACACCAACTATGCCGATGTTTCAAGCTAACTTTTAAGTTTTAACTTCTTGAAGAGCACTTGCATTGCAAAAACCCACAATAATCCCATTTTCTTAGGTAAAAAATAAAAAAACTCTACATTAACACCATTCCAAGTCTCGTACTCTCATATAGCCAATAGCCATACCCCATACAGGTTTATGCTAGAAAATAAGCCATTCTTCTCTACAAAAAAAAAAAAAGCCATCGGCCCATCAACATCATCTTACAAGTTATTCTTTCAGTCCACACTTACAATAGGTTTGAAAATTTTATGAAGGCAATAAAGCCCATAAATTTAATACCCAATAATAGGATTGTGAAAGTCCACACTTACATCATCTTACAACTTATACATATCAATAGGATTGGAAATTTTATGAAGGCAATAAAGTTTTCTTTGAAGAAATGAGAAAGAAATAAATGTTGAGGGATAAATTCTTCAAAGTTTTAAACTTGAATTGTAGCTTAAGTATATCGTAGACAACCATATATAATAATACAACAATACAAGTGCAAAAAAATTTGCAACTTGATTTAAATTATACAAAATTTTCAGCATACCATATCCATATTCCATATTGATAACATGTCAAGACTAAGAGGTGTATTTATCACTTATCAGTGGAGCGAAGAATCGGTGAATGGTGATACACAAGAAATCAAGAATCATCTCTTCATAAGTCATAACAGATTTTTGCCTTATTATCTTACATTCATCCATAAATGTGAGAAAGGACATGAAATATGATATTGTTCTTTTTCCAGCAAGTTGAGTCAAAGAATAAACATACTTCACTTACAATAGAGGATAATACATTGATTATATTGATTGTTGATCGGCTTTGAGCCTTTGAGAGTGCTGTCAAGACTCAAGAGTAATTAAGATATGAACAAATGAATAATGAAACTATAATATATAAAAAATAAATAACTAACAAACATCTATGCTATAAACTAACCAGTAAAATTAACCAGTATTGCTACTGTATGTACCATAGAAATGATCAAATGAGACTTCGGCAAAGAAACAAACCGAGTGGCGAGTGGTTGAGCCAAGTAACCCAAGTTGCAAAGTTAAGAAATAACAATAACTCTACCCTGAAAAAAAACCGATGCAGTCAGCTACTCCTCGATTAGTAAGAAATAAAGCACGATTCACAAATCACGTAGCGAGATTGCGAGAAAACTTAAGGAGATCAGTGAGGAGTGAGGACCTAAGAGGCGAAGAATAGAGAATCGTTCTCATCCCTTTCTCAAGAGTCAAGCCATACCCGCAACCACAAAGATAAGAAACCGAGAATGACAGAAAGAACTCAAAGAAGTTACGGTCCTCACGGAGTCGGAGTTATGAAGCATCGAAGGCTGGAATTTGAAAGGGTCAAACTGAAACTGTATATCAAGCATTCACCTTTGATCTCACGGTGGACTCGGAGAGGCAGAGAAGGAAAATTGCCATTCGTAATCCCTTGTGATTTCATTTTCGTAGGCATAAATTGTATTCAAAAATCAACGAAGTCGATTTAACTACGAAATCGAACTTAAAACCGAGCCAACAAATCACTCATTTCATTCATTATAGCTCGATTTGAACTCAATTCGAGCTAAAATACGAGCCAACTTTCGAGCGATTAATGATTTTCGAGCAAATTTCTCAACCTTAGATTTAACTGATATCCCAAAGTTTCCAAGGATATTTTAAGTACTTGATCTCGACCAATTTCAACTTCGGATCAGCTTGCTTTTAGCATCAAGATTCGTGCTTCGACTAGTAGTATTTTAAGTGTCATATCAGTTGCCCCCTATTTTTGGATTACATTATCTCAATCATCTAAAAATATATATATATCAAATACTTGAAAATAGCAAATTCTTCAATGAAATTTGAGAATTCATTAACCACATTTTAAGAGAACGATCTTCATGAGAAGATTATGATTACGAGCGGTCACGGTGTGTGTATGTAGGTATCGGCGATTTGAGGTTACTTATAGGTATGAATGCGCTCACGAGTGCTCGCGATAAGCAGCGTAAAGTAAGGCATTAGTGAGCGAATGGGTCGGTAAGGAGCTTGGTGGGTGAACGCTGGGTGGGAGAGGTCACCTGGTCGATAAATTATCATTCGGCGGGTGCCTGAGTTGCAGCGAACCGACGGGTCAAAGCGGACCATGAGCGAGTCAGTGCGGCTGAGCAGCGGGTTGAAGCGAAGCGGGAGGGCCACTCGCAGGGCTGCGGCCTGTCGTGCGTGCAGTAGGTGGCGTCCATTTTTATTTTGCGTTCAGCGTTTGAGCATTTTGGCGTTTTGATGATTTTTAACGTTTTGCCCTATAGGGGGCCTATAAAAACCCTCTTAGGGATAAGAGAATGCACTTTCTCTTCTTCTTGAGAGAAGATCGTTTGGAGGTGATCAAGACCCGTAGTTCATATGGCAAGGCTCCAGTTTTCCCTTGAAAGAGGCGTTAACTGACCTCGTCGAACCGACCGGGTTCGGAGGCAATCAAGACCCATAGTTCATATGGCAAGGCTCCAATTTTCCCTCGAAAGAGGTTTCAACTAACTTCGTCGAACTGACCGAGTTTGGAGGAGATCAAGGATCGTAGTTCATACGGCAAGGCTCCAGTTTTCCCTCAAAAGAGGCGTTAACTGACCTCGTCGGACCGACAGGGTTCAGAGGTGATCAAGACCCGTAGTTCATACGACAAGGCTCTAGTTTTTCCTCGAAAGAGGTGTCAACTAACCTCGTGGACCGACCGAGTTTGGAGGTGATCAAGGCCTGTAGTTCATACGGTAAGGCTCCAGTTTTCTCTCGAAAGAGGTGTTAACTGACCTCGTCGGACCGACCGGGTTCGGAGACGATCAAGACCCTAGTTCATACCACAAAGCTCCAGTTTTCTCTTGAAAGAGGTGTAACCTCGTCGGACCAGCCGAGGTTGATGATCGGCGATAATAACAATGATGAGCGGCTACGGCGTCGTCTGAGATGACCAGCGAGATAATTAGACCGGAGATCGGTAATGGTGTCCAGTGGAGATGGCCGATGATGGTGGTAACCAGCAGAGATTGATAATTCAAGTGTGGCAGCAATGGTTAATACCGGCAGAAATTTCAGCAGCTACGTAATGTCAATCTCCAGTAATGATGCGAACTCAGTAATCAGCGAGATAACCGGCAATGCGATGATGAGAGGATGCGGATAGCCAGCGATGGCCGGCATGGTTAAGCAATTCAGCAGCGGTGTGCGGCAGCAATGGTAAGTGCGGCAGTCGATAGTTAAGCGAGATATGCGGCATGGTAGTGACCAATGATGCAGCAATAGTTTGCAGCGATAATCAGCGGCAGTGGTTAGCGGCAAGGCAATCAACAATGCGCGAATGTGGCGAATATGATGCAATAGTCAGCGAGATGGTGCGCATGGTGGTAGCCGTGGAGATGCCGGTGATAGTCAGCAGTGGTAGCCAGCGGCAGTGGTTAGCGACGGGTCGGCAACGCGCGAAATCGGCATGGCAGCATTAGTAGTCGGCGGGGATGACCGGCGATGATGGTGGTGACCGGCGGAGATTGCCGGTGATGGTCGGCAATTTTTCTTTGACCTATCCAAGGTTATTTGTGAGAGTGTGACTCAATGACGTTAACTTGTATGGAAGAGATCGCATTGAATCGCGAGATTTTTAACCTATCGAGGTTGTTTGTCGAGTGTTACCATGATGGCGTATGGAAGAGGTTGAATGGAATCCGGCGAGATTTTGACTATCGAGGTTGTTTGTCAAAGTCTTTGCCGATGTTAACTTTGGAAGAGTTTGAATTGAATCCGTGAGATTTTGACCCATCAGGTTGTTTGTCGAGTGTTACCCGATGGCGTTAACTGTATGGAAGAGGTTGAATGGAATCTGAGAATTTTTTTTATCCAGGGTTATTTATCGAGTCTTTGCTCATTGGCGTTAACTGTATGGAAGAGGTTGAATTGAATCCGAGATTTTGACCCATCGAGGGTTGTTTGTCAGAGTGTTACCCGATGACGTTAACCTGTATGGAAGAAGTTGAATTGAATCCGCTGATGATTTTTGACCTATCCGAGGTTGTTTATTATAGTGTGACTCGATGACGTTAACATGTGTGGAAGAGGTTGAATTGAATCCGCGAGGATTTTTGACCCAGGTTGTTTGTCGGTGTTACCCAATGGCGATGCGTATGGAAGAGGTTGAATTGAAGCTGATTTTGACCCATCCAGGTTATTTTTGAGTGTTACGATGGCGTTAACTTGTGTGGAAGAGGTTGAATTGAATCCGAGATTTTTATCAGGTTGTTTGTCAGGTGTTTTCGATGGCGTTAACTGTATGGAAGAGATTGAATTGAATCCGAGATTTTTGACCTATCGAGGTTGTTTGTTAGGGTGGCGTTAACTATATGGAAGAGGTTGAATTGAATCCTAAGGATTTTGACCTATCCAGGGTTTGTCAAAGTGTTATCCGATGATGTTAACGTATGGAAGAGGTCGAATTGAATCCGGATTTTGACCTATCTGAGGTTGTTTGTTAGAGTGTTACCCGATGACGTTAACCTGTATGAAAAAGGTCGTGCGAAGTCCACCAAAGATATTTTAACCTATCTTAGGTTGTTCATCAGAGTCTTTGCTCGATGACGTTAACCTGCATGGAGTAGGTGTAAAGTTTTGATCTATCTGGGTGTTTGTGGAGTCTTTGCTGCGATGGCGTTATTTTGATCCATCCGAGGTTGTTTGTCAAAGTATTACTTGATGACGTTAATTATATGGAAGAGGTCGAATCAAAACATCCGTTTGTGGTTGTAGCCAAAGTTGCTCCTTAACCTTGGTCTTTTTCATTGGTATTGCTGACTTACTTCTATTATGGATAATCTTTTGAGATTAAGAGTTGCCCCCTAGTTTCGACAAAATCTGAAGGAATGAAATTTGATGAATCTTCATTCTTCGTTTGCGCTCTTTAAAAGCTTGAAATGCTCCACCTCGATGATGGTTTTGATCTTGTTGGAAAACTTGGTCGTCATACAAGATGAAATAATGGGAATCAGTTTTCCACAGACGGCGTCAAATTGTTGTATGCTAGAAAACCAGTTGTGGTAGAGTGAAAGTTTACACCTTAGCCTTGTTGTGAAATCCAGCACACACACATGTATTTAAAGAGTGAACAAAAAAATTCTATAGTTTTTACGTGGAAAACCTCGAAAAGAGGGAAAAAACTACGGGGCCTAGCCCAGTAAAAAGTTTATACTATATATTTATTTTGGAGTACAAGTTTTTTCACTATGGGATTACAAAATTGTATTTGAGAAGGCGATAGAATCCCAAAATCGAATAAATCATGTGTTCAGGGAAGCTTGCTAGTGGTAGCAGATGATGGTGAACAACGAGGAACAGTGACTAGCGATGAAGGTTGCCATGATGGAGACCGAGAGATTGATGACGGTGAGGATCAGCGGCGGCGGCTGACGGCAGCGGCCAGCGGCGGTGGTTGACGACCGTCGAGTGGTGGCACGATTGTGCTTGGAAGATCTTCAAGTTTTAGAGCTCTCTCCTCTCTTTTGCTTGGCCTCCCTTCATATGAGGAATGATAGGCTATTTATAGATTAGGAGTGGTGTTTCTGTAAATACATGCAAAACCCGTACCACTCCACTCCATCAGATGGCTCAAAATGATTCCTTTGATCATTTGATGTATTTTATATATTTGAATGCTCAAATGAAGTCGGAATTATGAGATCTTGGGCTTGTTAGATCCGGCTCTTCAAGATGCTTGATTTTACTATAAACACTCCATGTTTAAGAGTCGATTGATAATAAATGCTTGATCTCGGTTAGTCTTGATTCAGAATCACATTACTTTCGACATCAAGATTCGTGCTTCGACTAGCGGAATTTTCAGGGTGATATCAATGTTCAACATCAATATCTCCACGTCTTTAGATAATAATAGTTGTTGGTTGGCAGTGACGGTCAATAAGTTAACAGTGATGGGCGGATATAGAGATAGGCTACAATGAGTAGGTTGGAGCATTAGGGGGTCATCATCAATATCCAAGAGGCAGTTAGCCATTAAGTTGCAGTGGGCACAACCAATAATGATGATGGGCTCTAATAGTATTTGAAAATTGATCAAAATTGATCAAATTTGAACAATTTTTAAACACCGAATTGATGAATTTACATTGCATTCCATTTTCATTTGATGAAATCCAAAAGTTTATCTCGTATGTGTTGCATTACATTAGTAGTAATGTAGGCAAAACCGACCATTAATTTTTACCTATTATATTGATCTCGTGGTTAGTGTTTAGACCTTCCACAAGAAAATTGTAGGTTTAAATAATGACATTGATGAACATGTGGGCCTTGTTTTTTTAAATTTTTAAATATGAACCAATAGTGGTAGAATAAAACGTGAGCTTAGCTTGTATAAAAATTTAACACACGCACAGATATTTAAAAAGAGAATATGAAACTCATGAATTTTTACGTGAAAAAACTTCAGAAATAGGCGAAAAAAACTACGAGACCTAGCCCAATAAAAATGCTCAACTATATATCCTCTTTAGAATATAGAGTTTAAATCTTTCTGATAACGAGATTAAAAGAAATTCCAGAATCAGGTTACAACAACTATGTGGCGGTAGTTGGACTGTAACATTTGTTGGATTGGCACAACGATGGTGATATGACTACTGAACTTCTAGCTCTCTCCTAACTTTCACTAAGTTCACTTCTAGCTCCTTTGTTCTCTTCATGACAATAATGTGGGTTGAATTTATAAGATTTTGAAATGAGCATTTTGGTCATTGTTAGCAAAGTTCACTCTCCCATCACTTGGCAGCCTTCACTCACCCCATGTGAGGTCTGACCAAACCTCCCTATGGGGGTTAGGACTTGCCATGGACTCACCTCTCTTACAAATCGAGCATCTATTGGATTCAAGCAAGGGGATCAGCTTTGAGCCACCTCCCAAGCACTCCTCCAACCAAACCAAACCACGTGGACATGATGGCGACCACTCTGGCGCCTTGGCGATGGCTGGTCGGCTGAAAAACTGGAGATAATCTCGTATGTTCGCCTCAGCAAATTGAGGGATATATACCTCCACAATTCAAATTGGATTTCACTTGCTTCATTGAGCTCATTTGAGACGAAGGCCTCCTCACAATTTTTTCCTTTGTGCTAAAATGGGGGCTCAATCCCAAAATCCAAAACACTCCATCGGACATTCGGACTTCATTTGATCATATATAGTTTTTTTGTGATTTGATCATGATCTTTGACTTGAGTGATTTTAGGCTCATTGGATTACTCTCGTCGAGCCGCTTGATTCGACTATAGAAATGCCAAATTTGGAAGTCATTTGATTATCCAAATATTTCGAAGTTTGATTTGAGCTCGATTTGACCCTATTCCAGTATGGGCTCGTCCCACTGAGTCGATTTATACAATTTTTTAACTTAAGATTCGCGCTTGATTTTTAAATTTTAAATAGATATATCATTTGCTCTCCTATTTTTGGATGAAAAAATTCATTTCATCCAAAAATATATTAAATTTTTAAAAATAAAACATCTTTAGCTAAAAATTATTAGGACTTATAATTATATAATATATATTATGTGTATGAATATCATTTATTTATTTATTAATTAGTTATTATATTTATTTTATTATATATATTGGGGGTATCTATATATTATGTAGATACGCCCAATTTCCTTCTATTTTTTTCTTTATTTTTGTGTTTTAAACTGAGAGAGAGAGAGAGAGAGAGAGAGAGAGAGAGAGAGAGAGAGAGAGATGAAGAGAAAGAGATGAAAGAGAGAAGATGGGGGCAGCACCCCCGAATAATTTATTTTTTATTTTTTTTGGAATTTGAAAAGTCTTTTTTTTTAAAAGTATAAATGCCTCTAAGGAGTAATGAAAAACTTTTGCACCTTATTTTTTATATATAACGGTGTCAACCCCTCTCGCAAGGAGTTCTCTCTAATCTCAGGATTTCCAACTAACTTGGTTGAGCAGCGTGCATCCTGAATTCAACCTCTATTGATTTGTATAATGATGTTGTCCCTCCTCGTAGGCTTCAGTTCTCCCTGATCTCGGAGTTTTCAACTAACCTGGTTAAGAGGCACATATCCCAAATTCAAGCTCTAGTGAGTTTCTGCTTTCTTCTCTTTGGTACCTCCACTGACCTTTATAATGGTATCGACCCCCCTCGTAGGCTCCAGATTATCTCTTATTACTGTTAAGGCCTTTGCCCCCACAACATAAGAAGTATATATTTTTGTATTATAAAGTTTTGCCCCAAATGACGAGGGAATTATATATCTTTTTTTAGACTTTGACTTCGAAAGGATTATCATTAATATATCTCTCATGAGATTTTTGGTATATACCATCTAAGATTTTTGCATTCTGAAATTTTTAATGTACTTATACCTTTTGAGGCTTTTGTCTTATAAAGTTTTTAGTGTACTCGGTGATATCTGGAAGTCAATAGTTTTAACCATTATCCGAAGTTGTTTTGTCAAAATGTTACTCGTTAACTTATGCGGAAGAGATTAAATATTTTGATTCTTCCAAGATTATTTGTCAGAGTATTACTCGATGACGTTAACATATGTAGAAGAGGTTAAATCAAAACATATGTTTGAGGCTGTATCCAAAGTTGCTCTTTGACCTTTGGGCGATTATTTGTCAAATTATTTTTCATGAGTTTGATTGAAGAATCACGATTTGCAAAGATTTTTTTTTTCAATGTTGAAATTACTCTCATCATTGACTTGTTTCTCGAACTGATAATCAACAAAAGCTAAAAGAACGGAGTTTGGTGTTCATTCGTCCGTGGAATGTTTTTCACAGACGGCGTCAAACTGTTGCATGCTAGAAAATCAATAGCGGTAGAATAAAACTTCATACATTAACTTGCATAAAAATTCACCCTAAAATTTTTACGTGGAAAAACCCCAAAAATATGTGGAAAAAATGATGAGACCTAGCATAGTAAAAATTCTCTACTAATATCTACTTTGGAATACAGAGTTTAAATCTTCCCAACAACTTGATTACAAAATTGTATATATGAAATCCTGATAATAGAAATTCTAGAATCAGGTTACAACAGCTATACGGCAGTAGTTGGATTGCAATGGTTGTTGGTAGCAGTCGGCGTCGATCGGCGACAATAGTGGTGATGACAAACTTCGAACTTCATGACAAGAATAGGGTTCTTTGGATTCGTCTTGTCGAGCAACTGATCGACTATAAGCATGCTAAATTTGAAAGTTATTTATCTAATTAGTGTTTCAAAATTTTCATATGTAACTTTTGAGCTTGATTTGAGCTCATTTGAGATTGATTTGATCATATTCTATTATTATTAGACTTGTCCCCCTAAATCAATTTATATATACTTTAACTTAAGATTTGTGCTTGATTTATAAATTTTAAGTAGATATATCAAAATATTAACATGTGGGTCTTATTTTTAAATACATTAAATTATAAAATCAAGTAAATAAAATTTATAACTAGGGAAAATTGGATCGTGATATTGTTTAGGATAATCATAAGATTATTGAATTTATTGCATAATATAAATTTTGATTGTTTATATATATGCATTGCATCACAATCATCTCAAAGTAAATATAGTAATTTTAAAACATACATTGATCAATTTTAATCATAATATTCTAATTAAATTTTTTTCTTAAAATCTATCAGCTTATTATAAAGGTATTGTCATGCGAAAACCACCAGCAGAGTGAAAGTTTACACCTTGTGAAGTCCACACACACACGTAATTAAAGAGAACAAGAGACACCTGCACTTTAATGTGGAAAACCTCAAAAGAGGGGAAAACCACGGCCCAGCCCAAGAATAGTTTCCACTATGTATGTTCGTATACAAGTCTTCCGATAACTGGATCGAATTGCATATGAGAGAGGATAACAACCGTGACAATGATCATAATACACCCATTGGTGGAGATGGTAACTTCCTGGGAATACTACAAGGACTGCCAGATGGTGGTATGATGGTCAGCGAGTGTGCGATCTTGCTTGGGTGCGATCTTGCTTGGAGGATCTTCAAGCTTGAGCTCTCTTCCTCCTCACTTGGCTTTTCCTCTTCTTCCTCGGACTCTTCCTTTTCTTCCTTGCTTGGGTTCCTCCTCTTCTTCCTTGCTTGGACTCTTCCTCTTCTTCCTTGCTCGGACACCTCCTCTTCTTTACTTGTTTCAGCTCCTCTTCTTCTTCACTTGGCCCTTTTTTTTGTGAGGAATGAAGGTCTATTTAGAGGAGGGACATTAAATTCATGTAAAGTCTGCACTCCCCTCGACGGACGGCTGGATGATTCCTTGATCATTTGATGTATTTTGAGCATTTGGATGCCCAAATGAAGTCTATTATGAGATCTTAGGCTCGTTAGATCCGTCGGAGACGCTTGATTTGACTATAAACACTCCACATTTGAGAGCTGTTTTGGGATTTAATTGATGTCTTAAAGATTCTAATGATATTTTAAGTGCTTGATCTCGACGGCTTCGACTCAAAATCATATCGCCGACATCAAGATTTGTTTTAATTTGTGGTATTTTGAGAGCCATATCAGTTCTATTTTGGATGATATTAGCTTAATCATCCAAAAATATATGTGTCAAATGCTCAAAAATAACAAATCGAAGTTTTCAGTGTTCGGGATTCATGGGCGCCTCCGGCGAGCGGGTCTGTACAAATGACGATATGGCTCATCTGTCAACTCGGCCGTTACCGGATTTAATGGAGAAAGCGCGGGTGATGTCGTTGAGCCTACGGGTCGATGCTGGGCGGTCGCGGCGGCCGCACGGAATCCGCGGTTATGGGTTACCAGCTCGCGCCATCGCTTACGGTCGCACTGGCGGTCGATCACGGCCGCTGCGTGACGTCGTCATGATCTGCTCGGGTCGCTGCACGATTCGGTCGCGGTTGCTGACGTCGTCGAGCGACGCCGTGTGTTGGGTCGCGGCGACGGTCGGTGAATACCGTCAATGGCTTGAGTTCATGGCGGGCGCCCAGCAAGACGCGTCTGCGGCTCAGCGCCATGCTGGCGCGCCATGCGGGTCCCGGGATTTGAAAGATTTTGAGCCATTTTTGAGGGATTTTACCCTTTTGCCTTGTATATTCTCCCCTGTGAGAGGGAGAGGCACCTTTCCCTCCCTTTCTTCGAGTGAGGGTCCTTTGAAGGCAATCAAGGTGATCAAGAGGCGCGTGGAGGCGATCAAGCCCACGTCAGGTTCTCCTGACCTCGGTCCTGGGCGATCAAGGCCCATGGTATTCCGGTTCCTACCTAACCGTCCGTGGAGGCGATCAAGGCCCACGATATCGTCGTGGTTCCGCCGGCCTGCCCGACCGTCCGGGTTAGGCGACCGCCCACCGTGGTTCCATTTCCACGCCTCGGACCGTCCGGGTTGGAGAGACCGCGCCCACCAGATAGTCGGTTCCAGCTTTACGCTCATCGGACCGTCCGGGTTGGAGGCGATCGCGCCCACGAGTCGTGGTTCCGGCGACGTCCCTTCACCGTGCGAGGCTCAAGGCCTACCAGATCTAGGTTCTGCCTCGGACCGTCCGTGGGAGGATCAAGGCCCACGGACGGTGGCCAGAAGTGCCGGCACGCGACAGCAGTGAATGGTATGACGATCGGCGATAGGATGACCAAGATGGTGGTGACCAATGAGATTGCCGCAAATGTACGGCAGCGATAGTACTGCGGCCGGCATGGTCACGGGTAGCGGCATACGGCATGGTTACGGCCGAGGATCTTTGACCTATCCGAGTTGTTTCGAGTGTGACTTCGATGACGCGTTAACACAGTATGGAAGGGGTCGAATTGAATTACCGAGATCTTTGACCCGTTGGTTGTCGTTTGTCGTGTTACCCGACGTTAACCCGGTAGGTACAAAGTTTTGACCTTTCCTAAGTTATTGGTGAATATTATTGACGCCTAACTGACAAGAGGCCGTGGAAGTCTACCAAGGACCTTTTGACCTTTCTGGGTTGTTTGTCGAGTTTTTATGACATTAACTGGAAGAGGCCGGAAGTCCACCAAGGACGCTTTATCTCCCGGTTGTTTGTCGAGCTTTTGCACATTAACTGTATGGAAGAGGTTGAATTGAATCCGAGGATTTCTCAAGGTTGTTGTCGGGTGTTACCCAGATGACGTTAACTGTATGGAAGAGATCGAATCAATCCGCTGGATTTTGACTATCCAGGTTGTTCGCCGTGGTGTTACCCGACGTTAACTGTGGAAGAGGTTGAATTGAATCTGAGGATTTTGACCTATCAGGTTGTTGTCGGTGTGTTACCCGGCGACGCTAACCTATGGAAAGAGGTGAAGTCCAGGACCTTTGACCTATCCGAGGTTGTTGTCGAGTGTTATCCCATGACGTTAACCCGTGGAAGTGGTCGATTAAAACATCTATTTGGTTGTAGCCAAAGTTGCTCCTTAACAACCTCGGCCTAACCGATAATCAATTAGATATCCAAAATATTGATTTGGATGAGATTAAGATTTGCCCCCCAGTTTCTGACAAAATCTGAAGGAATGGAGTTTGATGAATCTTCATTCTTCGCTTGTGCTCCTTAAAAGCATGAATTGCTCCACCTGGATGGTAGTTTTGATCTTGTTGAGAAACTTGGATAATCTTTTGAGATTAAGAGTTGCCTCGATAAAATCTGAAGGAACAAAGTTTAATGAATTCATTCTTGCTTGCTCCTTAAAAGCTTGAAATGCTCCATCTCAATGGTGGCTTTGATCTTGTTGGGAACTTGGTCACCATACAAGATGATATAATGGGAATCAGCTCACAGACGCCAAACTGCTAGCAAAACCGCCGAGAGTGAAAGTTTCTTAGCCTTGTTGTGAAGTCCAAAGACACACACGTAATTAAAGAGAACAAAGAGACCCAATTTTTAACGTGAAAAATCTCAAAAAAGAGGGGAAAAATCACGGCCAGCAAGTAAATAGTTTCCACTATGTATCCGTAGTACAAAGTCTTCCGATAAGGATTACGAATGCATATGAGAGAATAACAACTGTGTGACAATGATCGTTATAATTGTCACCATGGTGGAGATGCGGTAACTCCTGGGGTGGTAAATTAGACGCGGGTTGGTATGGTTGATGGTCACGATGGATGATCTGCTTTCTGGTGTGTTCGCTGGAGGATCTTCAAGCGAGCTCTCTCTTCCTCCTCACTTGGCTTTTCCTCTTCTTCCTCGCTTGACTCTTCCTTTCTTCCTGGCTCCTCCTCTTCCTTGCTTGGACTCTTCCTCTTCTTCCTTCTGCACCTCCTCTTTTACTGTTTCAGCCTCCTCTTCTTCTTCACTGTGAGGAATGAAGGTATTTATAGATGGGAGGGCATTCTGTAAATTCATGTAAAGCGATAACTCCCTCTCGATCGGACTCAGGATGATTCCTTCATTTGATGATTTTGAGCATTTGGATGCCCAAATGAAGTCTGAATGAGATCTTAGGCTCAGATCTACCATGAGACGCCGATTTGACTATAAACACCCACATTTGAGACTGCTTTTGGGATTTAATTGATCCCGATTCTAAATGATATTTTAAAGTGATCTCGACGGCTTGACTCAAAATCATATCGCTTTACGAAGATTTGTCTTTGGTAAGATTTTGATATCGGTATATCAACAAATTCCTTGGAAATATATATATATAAAAAAATCAACTGTTTAATTTTATTTCAATATAAATATAATATATAGAAAATTAATCAGAATTATTATTCGCTTATCCTAAATCAAATCAATCGAATTTAAAACTAATCACCAAAGAAATATACAGCAAAGTAACAAGCCTTTGACGCTGAACTTTCAAGTAGGATGTAGAATCGTGGGTCCTGCGCTCCTACTTATTTATTTATTTAATTTTTTTAGGGTTTAGGGTAAAACGCTAACTCTAATCGCTACACTTCTCGTAATGAGCTCTCCGGCGAGGTCGTCGGCTTCGGGAACGAGCGCTGGACAACTTGGCGGCGCTTCCAGCAGTAGCAACGCTGGATTAATAGATGACGCCGTTTACCATTTTCCTACGGATCTCATCTCAGTCCATGACCGAAAGGAGGCAGCCCTCTCCGGTAATCATTCAAATCCCGTACAATTCCTATCGTTCCATTTCATAGCCCTAGGCTTTCCTCATTTCTTTTCGATTGTAGTTTTACTCGGTTTCTTTTTCTAAACATTATCTATTCTGCTTGAACACTCATTGCTAAGTTCTGAGATCCGATCTGATGGAGGCTATCCAAAAGGAGGTGAAATCCCTGGACGAAGACAGTTGGATGTTTTCTGGTCCTCGCTCACAAATTCATCTCGTTCTAAGACCAGGTACATTTTTCTTTTCTTTGAATTGATTTATTGTGGCTTTGATTTCTCTGTATGGTCAAATGATCTGTATTTCCTCTCCAACCAGTCCTTGAAGAAATAGCAAATCTTCAATATGATGGCCGACTACCCGATGATATGGGCAGTAGTATGGGTCATTGGTTCTATCAGCTTAGGTCTTTTCGACTCTGGTAGTTGGAGACCCGCCTTGAGCGCTTGTCGGAACAGTTTTGCCACGTTTACCGCCGCTAGGAAAGGGTCTAGGCTTTCTCGGTTGAGGTTTGACCTGAGAATTGACCGGTAAGGGTAGTAGTGTAATGGCAAATTATAGGTGCTTAGATGAGGCAAGACGTTGAGCCAGTGATTGACAATTTTAACTTTCCCTGCAAAGCATTTGAAAGACAGGTGCTTTTGATTTTTTTTTTTTGGAAAAGTTGAGGGCGTTTGCCCAATTTTTCATTCCAAAAGGGAGCTAGTTACAGGTGAATTACAAGGGGAAAGATCCCATTAGTAAAAATTGTAAAAACTAAGAAGACAATGGACAAAAACAAACAACACGAAAGCAAAGCTCCAAAGAGCTTAAAAAATGCAAAAACTGTATGGACTCAGAGACAAGAATAACCAGATTCTGAGAGAGGGGGAAAGACAACAAGAATAACTAAAAACCAGTCCATCATAAAGTCAAAGGCGGCGAACCAACGGTTGACTGCTCTCGCCCTCCAATGGATCAGCAGAACCAGTATAACACAAGGGGCAGCAGATTAGAACGGAGAGGAACTCCAATGAGTAGAGGACCCGAAACCCGTGTGGGGGCGTCATCCGTGAAGGCCATCTGCCGCTCATCATCGTCCAATGAATCCAAAACAAAGTATATGTGAGATCAGTATGCATACACCTCCAAAAACTTGGGTGAAAGAGACCCAGAACGACTAAAAAAAAATCAAAAGCAGGCATGCCTTCTACAAGTAAAACCATAAAAACAGACAGCAGGAGACCACGACAAGAAAGCATCACCTCAAGAGTAACATCACAGAAAGAACTAACCGAGCACCACAATAAAGCCGTCTGTCACAAACAGAAAAACATCCCCATTAAGGGTACCTAGGCACAGATAAATCCCCTTCTCCCATTGCATTTATAGAGGAGCGAATGAGTTGAAGCCTACCACCATAAGATAGCCATTTATAGAGGAGCGAATGAGTTGAAGCCTACCACCATAAGATAGCCATTTGGGCTTCCAACCCGCAAGCTAAGAGGCAAGCTTATCCATTAAGGAGGAGAAATGAAAAGACTTGAGAGGCCCAACAACTAAGGGGAGACCAAGATATGGGAAGGAAATCCCATATTCAGAACTCAGATCAGGTCACCTCCTCAAGCAACAAAAAAGCATTTGAGATTTGGCATAATTCACTTCAAAAGGTAGGTGAAGATCGTCGAGTATCTTGGAGGGCAAAGGCAAGCCCACTTTCCTCACAATAAGAATATCATCTCTGCAAGAGAAGGTGGGAAGTAGAAGTTACCAAATCAGCGGGAGGAAGTCAGAAACAACAACCTTTTGCTCAAGAAGGCAAGAGAAGATGTCCATGGCAATGGTAAAATGAAGGCGCTGGACACCCTGTCTTAACCCATTGGAGGAATAAAAGTAATCCTAAATTTGACCATTAAGCACAATAGAGAAGGGAATGTCGGATATACAAGTGCAATCAACAAAATTCAAAGGAAAACCTTTATGTAGCATCCTTTGAATAAGAGCTCCAGGTTGATGTCAAAAGCCTTTAAGATCAATTTTGGCACATAAGGCATTAGGAAGCCTCTCTTCCTAAAGTCAGAACAAATTTCATGAGCCATGGCGATGTTATCCGCAATATCTCTGTCCTTAATAAAGGCCGATTGGGTCGGGTGAACAATAGAGGGGAGAACATTTTTAAGCCTGTTTGCAAGAACTTTAGCAATAACTTTATAAAAAGTGTTGCATAAAGATATAGGTCTATAGTCAGCCAGAGTTGTAGAGTGCTTGATTTTAGGGATTAAAGTTATAAGCGTGCTTGAATCAAGGAGCTTCTTAGTTTTGAAGAAATGATGAGCAACAGATAAAAACTGTTTCCCAATAATGTCCCGGCATTCAATAAAGAACTTGGAGGTAAACCCATCAGGGCCAGACATTTTATCCACATTGATATCATGGAGTGCGAATAATTTCTTGTCGAGATGGAGGCCTCAAGGCGGCACGATGGGTTACAATAACGGTTCCTGTCGGAATATCCACTCAAGAAACCTTAGAAGGTTGTGCTTTATTGAAAATGGAAGAATAATAGTTACAGATTTCATCAGCAATTTCAATAGGGTTGGTGATTACTCCCCTCTCTACCAGGAGTTTCCTAATTAAGTTTGACTTACGGCGTTCCTTAATCGAACAGTAGAAGAATTTAAGGTCATCATCAGCAAAGGTAAGCCAAGAATTCTTTGCTCTTTGTTTAACTCATAGACTCTCTTTCTTGACCGTTTCAGAATATTTTGAATTTACCTCTTGAATACAGTGGAGGTAGGTAGAGTTTGTAGGCTCCTTCTCAGAGGGACAAGAAATGTTCCTGGTACTTTTAAACATTGAAGCTGCTGGATAAGTGGGGAGGAGTCCCATTTATGAGATTAAAGAGCTTCCTTAACAATTTGAGTTTCTTAAAAAACACCACCACCTCACCTCTAACGCCATTTTCACCTGGGTTTGAGAAATTAGGATGAGAACCCAATGGTTCTGAAACATAAACCTATGTGCTCACGGACACAGTGGGGCAGGAAATGACCAGAGGAGAATGATCAGAGGATAATGGAGGTAGGACCTTATAGGAGGAGGAGGGAAATGCATCCAAGAAGAGTTACATAAAGCTCACAATCTTGGTTTTGATGGGTTGATCACTTCTCTGATTAGACAGTGAAGAAAAGCCCCGAGCTAGGGAGTTCCATTAAACAAGCATCATTTACACAATCTTTGAAATCAGACAGCCTGTTAGGAGGGACTGGGTTCCCACCTTCCTTCTCATAAGAGTAGAGCAAGCAGTTGAAGTCCCCTAGGATCATCAACCAAGGAGAATCCATAGAGTTAGCAATATCCCTAATAGAATTCCAAAGATCTTGTCTATCACTAGCAGCATTGTGAGCATATACCCAAGAAACAAATAACTGCTGAGAGTTAGGAATAGAGACAACCCCATGAATCATCTGGGATGTAGTGATAAGAGGACAGAAAGAGATAACCTCTGGGTCGGTAGTTGATTAAGGCCATTTAAGGAGGAGGAGGATTGAGGTGGGGCAGCAGCTGAGTCTAGAAACTCAGTATGTTTTGGGAGATCACTAGATACTTTAGGAGGGAGGGAGGAGGAAGGCTTATCTAAGGAGTTTGAGGTTCTGATCGAAGGAATGATCCGTTCAGGCGGGGTTTCTGCCGACCTCTAGCAGGGGTTTGGGTTAAGGGGACAAGGGGCTGTCTGCGAGAAGGAATTACATTTTCGACAAGCAGAGGGCTTCCAATCATAAATAACCGGCTGCTCGAACTTTAAGCCATTCAGATTAATCGGCACAGAATCGGGAAGAGTCGAAGAGGGACTTACCTGAACGCAAATCCTGGCGAAGGTAATGCGGGTCCGAGTAGCCGTTAGGTTGTCATGAGGGGGCATTTTTAACAACAGAAAATCCTTCTTCATTCCAACAACACAAAGGAAAATTTGGGAGCTTGATCCACAAAGGGATTTCAGAGAAGTTCTCCTTCACTGGTTGGAAGTTCCATGATCACTAGATACTTTAGGAGGGAGGGAGGAGGAAGGCTTATGTTCTAAAGGAGTTTGGGTTTCTAAAGCGAATGATTCGTTCAGGCGGGTTTCCCCTACGACCTCTAGCGAGGCGGGGTTTGGGTTAAGGGGCTACTGGGGTGCGAGAAGGAATTACATTTCCGACAAGCAGAGGGCTTCCAATCATAAATAACCGGCTGCTCGAACTTTAAGCCATTCAGATTAATCGGCACAGAATCGGGAAGAGTCGAAGAGGGACTTACCTGAACGCAAATCCTGGCGAAGGTAATACGGGTCCAGCAAGTTAGGTTGTGAGGGCATCCCAATTTTTGCTAGCAGAAAATCCTTCTTCATTCCAACAACACAAAGGGAAATTTGGGAGCTTGATCCACAAAGGGATTTCAGAGAAGTTCTCCTTCACTGGTCGAAAGTTCCATGATCACACCTTGAAGATAAAGGGTCTGCCATTTAGAAAGCATGGACCATGATCCCAAACCATATTGTAATCCTCCTTGCAAGAAAACTTGAGAAGGAAAAAGTCTCCGTCGAGAGTGAGAAGGTCCAGTTGGCCTTTGAAAGTCCACTTCTTCTTTAGCATAGTAGTAGGCCGTTCCCAATAGTGTCCCAGGAGAGTTCCCAATCCTGCCCCTTGACGGATACCTCAGAGAAGCTTACTTCCGCTTCCGGGGAAGGGACATACGATAGAGACAAGGATTTGCTAGACTCGTTATGCGAGTTTAGAAGAGCCTTCCAGTTGCAGGAGGGGGGCATGGATTGAGAGGGGTTGGCTTTATAGAGGGGTATAGATCCAACTTTGCTAGCAACCCGAGAAAATCCTTCTTCATTCCAACAACACAAAGGGAAATTTGGGAGCTTGATCCACAAAGGGATTTCAGAGAAGTTCTCCTTCACTGGTCGGAAATTCCACGACCACACCTTGACGATAAAGGGTCTGCCATTTAGAAAGCATGGACCATGATCCCAAACCATATCGTAGTCCTCCTTACAAGAAAACTTGAGAAGGAAAAGTTTCATCGAGTGAGAAGGTCGTTGGCCTTTGAAAGTCCACTTCTTCTTCTTCGCCGATGCTAAGCATAGTAGGGCTTTCCCAATAGTGTGTCCCACCGGGAGGTTCCCAATCCTTTTGGCGACATCGACCTCGAGAAGCTTACCCTGGAAGGGACATCTGACAGAGACAAGGATTTGCTAGACTGTTATCTTAGAAGAGCCTTCCGGTTGAGGAGGGGTGTCATGGATTGAGAGGGGGTTGGCTTTATAGAGGGGTATAGATCCAACTTTGCAGAAAATCCTTCTTCATTCCAACAACACAAAGGGAAATTTGGGAGCTTGATCCACGGGATTTGAAGTTCTCCTTCACGTGGAAATTCCACCACACCTTGAAGATAAAGGGTGCTTGGTTTAGAAAGCATGGACCATGATCCCAAACCATATCGTAGTCCTTCTTGCAAGAAAACTTGAGAAGGAAAAAGTCTCCGTCGAGAGTGAGAAGGTCCAGTTGGCCTTTGAAAGTCCACTTCTTCTTTACTGCTGCCAGTAACGAAGCATAGTAGGGCCGTTTCCCAATAGCGTGTCCCACCAGGGAGAGTTCCCAATCCTTCTGGCCCGCAGCCAGATCGACCTCAGAGAAGCTTACTTCCGCTTCCGGGGAAGGGACATACGACAGAGACAAGGATTTGCTAGACTCGTTATGCGAGTTTAGAAGAGCCTTCCAGTTGCAGGAGGGGGGTGTCATGGATTGGAGAGGGGGGTTGGCTTTATAGAGGGGTATAGATCCCAAGACCGAGCTTGTTGAGGGGGCAGATAGGAGGGGCGAAAAGGAGGAAGAAGAAGAGTAGTTCATTTCCAAGAGTGAATAAGGGAAAGATTAGTGACTAGCACAGAGATCGGCCCCGGAGGGCCTCCGGCCCTGAGCCAGAGGCCAAGAAACAAACAACCAAGCAACCACACACTAGGTGGAGCGGAAGAGGAACAAACCTGAAACGAGAACCCTAATCGACGCATCAAGGCTCCCAGAGAGAGACACAACCAACACTCATCCATGAGGTCTTTTGCTTTTGATTCAAAAGACTAGCTTTTAAGTACCTTGAATTCTCTGCTTTCTAGTTAAGTCATTTTTTTTAATGATTGCTTTGGGTTTTATTTTTGGTTTGTTGCTAAATATGTGTTTGCTAATTAGAAAATAATTAGAATATTATTTACACTAATTCAATCATTATTAATAATCTCTAAATTTTTATTTGAGCTATTTGACATAATTCCTAAAATAAATAGCCAAATAGTTTTTCAAAATTTAACTAAATTTAACTTCTATCTTATCAAGATTTAACTAATTTTTTATAGGGAGCTAGGCAAAATGGGCAAATCAATGTCATTTTTCATGTGGGCCAAGGTGCAACACAATACAGTTTGATCTCATTTATAATTCATTACAGAGCAATGGATGATGAGGAAAATGGATTCTATTTCCTCCCCAATGAGAATATTTTTAGGTTTGTCATAATTGTTAGGAGATCATATAGTACATGTAGAGAATCAGTTTAAATGTTTCAGAGCATACACGTAATAAATGAAACAACGGTAAAAGCAATCACCACAGAAAACGGACTTAAGGTGGAAAATCTCGAAAGCGGGAAAAACCACTAAAAGATCCATTTTGGAAGGAAAAATCAAGAAGAATTGTACAAATTACACTTATCTAGAGCCTCTCCATACTTCAGTCATTCTAGGACACTCATTTCACTTTCACACATAAGAGAATAACAAAAAAGTTCTAAAAAATTGCAAAATACGAAGTTATGAAAAACTATTCTCTAGGTTTTTCTACATGAGTTGGAGCGTCGCGACGCCGCTTCTAAAGCAGAGATCTTTCTGTTATTACTTTCTGACATTGGCGTTGTCTCTATCTCCCACTGTAATCCAAATCCAGCGCATTGGTGCTATCCTTCTAGTATCGAGGCGTTGTCCTCTGTCTCTAAAGCCAAGATCTCTTGCTAGTGCGACGTTGCATTTGTGGTGTTGGCGCGATCAAGCTTCGACCAACTGAAGGATAGGGCTTAGAGATAAAATTAGGCTCCACAAAATAACAATCTCTCATTTAGAAATTGATTGCAGTCAATCTTACTCCTCTTTTTGATATGCAACATCCATCATAGTTCAAGTTGTAATGTAGCTCACCCCTACCTTAACCTTCTTGAACACCAACTAAAGCTAAACACTTAGGTTTCTCGTAACCACCCTTGTTCCGATTTTCAACGTATGTATATTTTCAAAGATAATGATCACCTTAAACATGAGATGAAATGGTATCTTAATTGTATATGTTTTGTATTGACATGGAAAGTGGCATTCTAGTTAAATGAATGACAATCATACCATCACTATAAAGTTTATCACTTGCCCTTTGCTTAGCTCTATCAAAAGCTTTGTAGTGGATCATCTACTTGTTAGCCTCAATCATAATAATAACATACTTGTGGGATTGAGAGTGCAACTATCTTATGCAACTTGAACTCGCTATGCTTCATAATGTGAAAATATAGCTTGTTGTACTCCTCTTACCATCAAAATCTCCTGCTAGATTTGAATCTACATATCCTTGTAGTTTGATCTCTGCACCTCCAAAACAAAGTGTCATGTTGATTATTCCTCTAAGGTATCTAAGAATCTACTTCATCGCCTCCCAATGATGCTTGGCTGGATTACTCATGTACCTGCTGACTACTCTCACTGCATGTGTAATATCTGGTCTTGTACATATCATACCATATATTAAATTTTCTACAATTGAAGCATACAAGGTTCTTCTCATGTGTTCTTGCTCCGTTTCAGTCTTAGGCAATTGATACTTGGATAGTCTAAAGTGACGTGAGTGCTCATTGGCTTTATTACCTCATTCATGTTAAACCTCAGTAGTATCTTTTCAACATACTTCAATTGAAAAAGCTTTAGTTTGCCTGCACTCTTGTCCCTTTTGATTCTCATATTGAGGATTTTTTTTAGTTGGACTTAAATCTTTCATTTCAATAATCTTTAAAAGTTGCTCTTTTAAGTCATTGATTTTCTTCATGTCTTATCCAGCAATCAGCATAACATCTACATACAAAAAAAAAAACAAAAAAAAAAAAATAGTATTCATACCTCTTTATATGGCAACAATTATCAACCTGACACCTTATGTACCCACTGTCTAACATGAATTTATCAAACCTCTTGTATTATTGTTTCGGTGTCTGCTTCAAGTCATATAGATTTTTTCTTTAGTCTGTACACCAAGGATTCATTTTTTTGGAACCACATAGCCTTGCGATTGCTCAGTGGGCTCCAAAAATTCGCCATTGACTTCTCAATTAAAAGAGTATGATTTATGTCGGTTAAATTTTTGAGAGACATGAGATAGATAAGACTACCATTTTACTTTTCATTTATGAGGACTTTAGATCGATTAGGTTTTCTATGGTAAGTACACGTTAATTACCTCCCAATCAGAGAAACTTCAATTAAAGTCGTTATATCTGCATAGCATATAGTAGCAGTAAGTGGAGTTTTAAAATTTAGATTTATGAAATTCATCATTCTTTAACTTAAAGCGGATGATTGGGTGATTAATGATGCACCCAATCAAGATCTCTGGTTTATCGTACATAGTCTACTACTAGGAGGAGGTAGTCGACCCGATCGAAGGATCTTTTGTCCATGGTTACGTCGTCAAGTAATCCTTGCTGACTTAGGGTGAAGTTTGTCTAAGGGAATAAATATAAGTCGACTTTAGTTGACAAATGATTTTTTGCCCTATCAGGTGCACCCTATGATTCACAACTCAAAGGACAGAGCCATTAGGGAACATACATGTTACAGTTGTGTATGTAATATAATGATGTTATTTGGTGGCAACCAATGAATGGTGTAACCACATCATATATAGATTCATTATCAGCATGACCGAGAGGGGAGACGCGTCGCTAGCGTGAGATTGATTGAGTGAATATAGTTGTATTGCTTAACTTGACATTTGATCCTTTCGCGAGTTAGAATTTTCTTAATTTATTCGACAAATAATTGCGAATGGATGGATTGAATTTTAGTTTTAAGTTTTGGATATTTTTTATTTAACCATTTAGAACTTAGTGATTTTTTACGATTTTATATTTATATTGATAATTAATTTAGATTCGATTTGAGCTTGCAAGCATTTTGTGATAAGTATCCCTCGAAATTTTCATTTAACACTTTATTCGGGGTAGATAAATTTGCTTAACCATTTAGTTTATTATTACGATCTCTCATTAATTTAATAATAGAAGATCGCGTGAATCATAAATTTTGAATTTTGAATTATTTAATATAAATATCTTTGATATTTTGATAGTCAGGTTGATATCAACTTGTCATCATTAAGAGATAATCGTTATATTATCATATGATAGAATTAGTTTTTAAATTTTCTCAAGTGGAAAAAAAGTTATAACAACGTCATTAGGTTTTGTTAAGGACTTAGTCCATGACCGTCGAGAATCAACTCAGCGGCGATACACTTAATGCATTCAGATAGTGTAGGCCGTCGATGATTTAGAATACTCATGAATTTTAGAAAGATCGAATTAAATTGAAGGTTGTTTTATATTTCGTACAATAATTTATTTCTTTCAAATGATTGCATAAATTCTGAAGCATTTAAATTGAGTGATAGTTTGCTCCATAATTTATGCAAAATTAATACATTTGAAGTCTATTTAGAATTTAAGCTAACACCTTCTCAGCATTAATATGATCGCGTGATTAAAATAAAAAAATTTAAGATTAACTTGTATTACTTTTATCTTGATTCCATTTTAGATTCCTAGCAAGATATTTTTTCAAAACTTTCGGCTTTATTTGGGCGGCGAAATTTATCTTTATATAACTTATTTTATTTTAAGCGGCCCCACAGAGTATTTTTTCTTGTGTATAAATATACATATCATTTTGTTCATTCTCATTCAAGTTTGTTCAATTATCTTGATATCGGAGGTTTTGCTTATCATTTGGAGTGAAGTCTTAAGTCCCATAGTGAGTTCATTTTCAGAATTTATTTCATTTCTCAGTTTTTTTTTTTTTACTTCAGTCATTATTATGCTTTTTTTAGTTTATAGAATCTTGCTTAAGTTTTTATTTAAGCTATGTTTGGATCATACTTAAGTTCTTTTGAGTCTATTGTTGGTCCAAAATTGGGATCTTGTCGTGCGTGATTGCGAGGTATTAGGCCTTCGTCTTTCTTGGCATGTGATTGTCTTAAGACAAGACAGTATTATTCCACGTTAATTTCTACTTAAGCATAGCAGATCTTCAAGCTGTGAAAATCATGAGTTTCCGACGCAAAAAAAAAGACGTGCACAAGTACTCATATTAATGATTGAAAGGGTTCATATTTGCATCCATACTCTTCATGAAATAAAATCGAGATAACACTATAAGTGTTTTTTTTTTGTGAAGATTTAAGTAAATCTATTGATTTGGGAATGAGAAAAGTCATCGAAGGCTATTTTTTTTTAGGCAAACATTAAGTGAAATCTGATCTAAATGCTCTAAATAACAAGGGTTACATATTTAAATTCTATATTATTTGGAATCTTACCACTACTCCACTTTACTCTAAATATTGTTAGTTTGAGTAACAAAACTTGAGTTGGATTTAATTTGAACATTACAAAACAACAAGAGCTTTAATTCCAAACATCATAAAATTTGAAAGCCTGCTTTCCATCTGCTTTACCTTAATGCACACTAGTCAGGGACTAGATGGAGTGATGGGTGCAGAGATGAGCAAGGTAAGTGTCTGGGATTGATTAGAAGAGAAGGACTAAGCAATTGGAAAAAATTGAATGGGAATTGGAAGAAGTGGGAGACGGAGTGCCTATGCAGGAAGGGAGTTGCTGGGAATTCACTTGAAGAAGGAAAGGAATTGGAAGGGCTGTTGGGTTTCTGTAGCAGAGAAAGTAAGACGAGTACTGGGAGAGGTAGAGATGTGGCTGGTTGAGATGCGTAAGGCAACAGGAAGCGACAAAGATAGTCTGCGGGTGTGAAGCTGATGCGGAAAAGGAAAGCTGAATGGGGAGTTTCGGCCAACTAAGGGGAAATTGGGTGACTGGAGATGAGGACAACAGTCACAACTCCTACTGTTCTTGCGTGAGGGAAGGGTCGGAGAGGAGCTGTAGTGTGATGACTCGGCTGAAGTCACCGACAGAATTTGGCGCAAGATTTACTGTCCTCACAAAGGGATCTTGAGAGAGAGAGGATTCGGTGCAGCAAGGAGGGAAGCTGCTTGTTCGGCTGTGTGTGTGAGGGAGGAAGTGCGGCTGGCTGGTTGGTTGTAGCGGCGAGAGTTTGGATCGAGAGGGGGAATTGGGAATGAAAATTGTGAAGTGTCGGTTTCGAAGGGGAGGATTGGGTAGGTCTTTTAATTTTATTCATTTTTTTATTTAAAGTCAATTCATGTGGAGTGCTCGAGGGAAATAAGTAAATAAAAATTTTGTATTTGCTTATTCCTCTCATAGGAATGGGTTGGCAAGAGAACTTGTTGGCCATTGGACCATTTGGACAGTGAGGAGTATGGTTTAATGCAGGAAATATATATATATATATATAAACGAAAAGAATCATAAAATTATAATAATAAAATTTAGGTGATTGAAGATATAAAAATAGATTTTTTTATGAGTTTTTTAATTAAAATATAACTAAAATGAAAAACCCTCACACACACACACACACACACACACACACACACATATATATATATATTAAAATTATGATAATTATTTAAACCTAGAGATGAAAATTATTATTTATTTATTTTTGGCAAAATGATTATAATTGATTGGAAAAAGTGATATTTGAATTGAAATCTTGGGAGTTTAAATCAGGCCGTTATTATCTTTTTTTTTTATAATTTGTTTTGCTTAATTTTATTAAAAGAGATGAAGCAGAAATTGCAAATATAATTTTCACTTAAGTGATATTATGAACTAATATGTAGTTTGTTATCTCACTTAGATGAAATTCTTTTCTTTTATAACAATTAATATATATAAATAATTATTCTCAATTTGATCTTAAATTTTGAGATGAATAACATGCAGTTTAATCCTCACTTGTTAATTTTTTTGTTGGTTACTCAATCAAATTCACATCCTTGCCTAAACATTTTTTTTTTAAATTTTATTTTATGCAACCATTCAAACAATATTATTAGTGTTTATCTTTTTGGATGAATTTAAAATTTTGAGTTGGTTTGCAATGTTTGTTTTATGAGTAAATGATATTCGAGCAAATTTAAAAGTACTCAAATTATTATTAACTCAATTCGTATAATATCTCATTTATAGTTCATCGATTTGATTATATTCACTTAATTTGAGTTGTGAAGTGAATGCAGGGTCAACATACTCCATTTACAACTCTTCTTCTAAGTCCCCATACAAAAAAACTATCTTCACATCCATCCGCTCTAGATGTAAATCCTCCATTGCTACTATGCTCAAGACAACCTTGATGATTATGATCTTGATTGACTACAGGAGAGAAAGTCTTAAAATGAGGCATAAGCTTCTCTTTCTTCACATTGTTGCATTAGTATTTGCATCTCATGTCATGGCATGCTCTTACTACTTTGAGTCTTCTACTTAGATGGCCTCCTCATAGTACTCTGATTTACTACCATCAGTCAACAGAACAAGGAAGGATAATACCACCATGTATAATTTGACATGAGTGACTGCATCTCATCATCTGTGGTATGCTCCTACTACTTTGAGTCTTCTACTTGGATGGCCTCCTCATAGCACTCTAGTTTACCACCATCAATCAATAGAAAATAGTACAAGGAAGGATAGTATCTCTGTGCCGATCAAGAGACTCTACTAGACCTCTTAACTTCAACGGCAGGTGTCTGAGGTACTTCATGTGCTTCTTCAGGTTGAGCATAGCCCCGATTGTTCTTTTGTACATCTTCGCATTCTATCTTAAAATACTTGAATGATTCTGCTCTGAGTCTCATTTTTATCCTTATACATTTTCCTCTCATTGAATGCAATATCTTTGTTCTTAATGAGCTTCTAATTTTGATAATTCTAGAATTTATATCTAAATTTATCTGAGTCGTATCTAATGAATGTACACTTGATAGACTTCGGATCAAGCTACTCCTAGACTCTACATTAACATGGATATACGATGAACAACCAAATACTTTTAGGTGAGATAGATTTACCTCTTTGTCACTCCATACTTCTTTTGGCCGACCTTCATTCAATGATATTGAAGAGCTTTTATTGATCGATACCGCAGTGTTCACTATACACTAGAATTGATTGGGTAACCCTACATGTAACTTTATGTTTATGCTACAATGATAGTTCTATTCATGCGCTCTACCACACCATTCTGTTGTGGTGTTCTTGGCACAATAAATTCACGTTTGATCCCTCACAATAATCCTTGAACCTCTTATCATGATACTCATTGTCATTATTTGTTTTGAAACATTTTACCTTACATCTGGTCTCATTTTCTACTAGAACATTTCAAACACCTTAGATTTCTATTTCAAGAAGTATGCATATACCTTCCTGATATAATCGTCAATAAATGTAACAAAATATGATGACCCTTCAATAGATTGATCCTAGTTGTGCAATTTGACTCACTGAATTCAAGTTTCTATTCAAGCTTGGAACATGTTTAACATCCTTCAATTTTCAGATTGATTCATTAGACAATTTGATGTCTACATCACTTTTTGCTTATGATGTTACATGCTTTATTGTCTCCCAAGTACACCTTCACCAAATCTCCTTAGGTGTAATTTTTAAACACCTCTTTATTGGGACTTGCATGAAAAGCGGCCCTGAGTCAACTATTCGCGACTCAATATTATCAATGGATAAGATTAAAGAATTACTTTGAGCTTTTTCTGTGGAGACATTTGCAGTGTGTCATCTGTCTTATTTTTCACCACCTGATTTCTTAGGAGCCTTACACTACTTGAAGTGCCCTTTCTTCTCGCAGTTACAGCACTTCACCTTACCTTTTTCTCTTTCAGTCTGGGATTTTTCTCTACTTGACTTGGACCTGCTCCTTCTTAAGTTCTTGTCTGAACTCTTTCCCTACTTTCAATGTTCAAGCCGACATTTGAAGTTTTCGTACTCGTCTTCTTGCGGACTTCTTCATTCAACACTAACCCAACTATGTAGTCGAAGTTCAACTTCATTTTGCCAGAAGAGTTGCTGACCACCATGACTAGTCCATCCCAACTACAATGAAGATAAAAGTAATAGTTCCCTTATGTTATCATCAAACCTGATGCCAATTGAGCACAACTGATTGTCAAAATGTTGAAATTGTTTAGATGTTCAATAGCTGGACTATTGTTTACCATCTTCATGTTAAAGAGTCTCTTCATCAAAAATATTTTATTTGAAGCCGATGATTTCTCATACATTCTTATTAGTGCAATCATAAGATTTATCGTAGTAATTTCATTCACAATACTAAAGGAAACAAATGAGGATAATGAGAGTAAAATTAAACCTAATGTCATTTGATTGAGAACTTCCTATTCTTCCATAGACATCGTTTCCAGTTTTTTGGCAATCTTGTCTAGTGGCAAATACAAATTCTTTTGGTATAGTTAATTCTTTACTTGCATCTTACAGAAAGCGAAGTTCGTCTTATTGAACTTCTCAGTCTTAAACTTTGAATCATCAGTCATAGTTCCCACTCGAACTAAATTTTCAGAACTTCAAACTCTGATCCTAGTTGTTGGTAGATCATAGAGTACGTGTGGAAAACCAGTTCAAGTATTTCAGGGTATACACTAAACAAATGAAACCAAAGTAAAAGCAATCACACAGAGGAACAATTTAACGTAGAAAAAACCACGGTGTCACACCATCAATAAAATCTACTATGAAAGAAAAATTGAGGAGAATTGTACAGATTACACTTATCTGGAGCTTCTTCACACTTCAGTCAGTCTAGGGCATTCACTTCACTCTTGCACATAAAAAAATAAGAGAAGTTTTGAAAAACTATAGAAAATTTGCCTAAATATGAAGGCTTCCAACTCGTAACATTGCGGTGCGACCTTTGGTGCTTAAGTTAGCACGCTACTCTTCAGCTTTTCTTCATGGTTAGAGTGTGTGACACGCTCTACGCTAAGGCGTTGGCCTTTTTGTCATTCTGTCTTGGTGCCCTGATCCTAGCGGTGTAGCGTTGCCTTCTACAATGTCGGGGTGCTAGCTTCTCTGCCTCCCTAGTACAAATCTCGCATCGAGGCGTTGCCTCCTTTGTCGCTGAAGCCAAAATCTCTTGTTCTAGTGCCTAGGCGATACACCACAGAAACATTTTTTAAGAGCGTTGATCCTCAGCTCTCTAGTAAGCTCATCAGGAGAGCCAGGGCTCAAAAATAAAATCAGGCTCCACAAAATAACAGTAGTTTCTATATTCATAAGCATTTGGCTTTAGTATTTGATTTGTGGTTATGCAATTAGGATTTGAACATGGACCAAATGCACTTCTTTGTAGTGAGAATATAAACATTATATTGAATTCTTTTCTATGAATTTGTTACATAATTTATTATCTTAAACATGTATCAACCCTTTAGAGTGCAAATTCATACAAGTATCAAGGTAGAAGTAGGAACAAAATTCTTGAAATACAGACGTATTATAAAATACGAGCTAGGATGAGTAGGCTACAAATGAATTGAGCAAAGCCGAGCACTTGCTTGTTTGAGCTCAAGCTCATTTATTGACATCTTGTTCAAGGCTTGATTTAAGCTTTTAGGGTTATGTTCAAGCGTGATCTCGTTTATGAAATTCTGCTCGAACTCGGCTTGAGCTCAATTCAAGCTCGATTCATATTGGGATTAGCGAGCCAATGAACGAAAAGCTTGATTAATGAAATAAATGAGTTTTAATCGAGCTTATTCATTAGCAATTTGTTATAAAATATAAATAAGTTGTATCAAATAAAACTTTTTAAGACTAAAACATAAAGTTTTAAATGATTATGTTTACAAGCAAGCCTTAATTGAGCTTTATTCAAGCTTTAATTGAACTTCTTCATGAGCTTGTTCATGAACTTTAGATGATATTATTCATAAATATAAATAAATCAAATAACTAGCTATTCAATCTTATTCATTTAGCTACCAAGTATTTACAAAAGTGTTTAAGTATGTTCGTTTAGTTAATCAAATGATCATGAAAGAGCTTTAATCAATCCGAGACTCAAGTATATCGAACGCCGGTAGCCTTATGGATAAGGCAGCTATGGTTTCACCTTGGTTTTCTTTTATCTTGGTAGTCCTTCAAAATATCCTTTCAAAATAAATTCACATTCTTTATGTCCTTTGTAGCTTTTTTCTTCTGCTTCTCTCTTTTTTATTTTTTTATTGTATCTTTGCAAGGAGCATAAGAGCAGAAGACATCTTTTCAAGGAGAGTAGACATTGGCATGATTTTATACCTAAATGTAGTTTATTTAAAAATTTAGCCGCTGGAAAAGTATGTGTTATGGTAAGAGCTTTATAAGGATGTTAGATATGTGATGTTGCTACTTTAGGTGTGATTTATATGTTATGACTGTACCATAGACAAAGATGTATAGAATTAGTAGTAAAACCTTTATATGTATTCAAGGTATCCTGTATCTATTGCAGTGCCTAAGCTCTGACGTTGTTGTTCTCCAGGCTTTTCTTCATAGGTTTGAGCGCCGCGACACTGCTCTTACATCGCTGAGGCACTGGCCTCTCTGTCATTTTGCCTTGGTGCCCTGATCCTAGCACTGCAACATTGCCTCCTACAGTGCAGAGGTGCTAGCTTCTCTTCTTCCCTAGTGTAAATCTAGTATCGAGACATTGCTCCTCGTTGTTGAAGCCAAAAAGCTTCTATTCTAGCGCGTCGAGCGATACATCAGAAAATTTTAGGGCTGCCCCCTTTAGAACCCCAAAAGCTCACCGTCGATCGTTAAAGATAGGGCTCAAAGATAAAATCAAGCTCCACAAAATAACATTAGTTTCTATATTCATAAGGATTCAGGCTTTAATATGTCTTCTGTGATTGTTATGCAATCAGGATTTGAACATGGAGCAAATGCACTTCTTTGTAGTGAGAATATAAACATTTTTTTGAATTCTTTTCTATGAATTTGTTACATAACTAATTATCTTAAACATGTATCAATTCTATAGAGTGCAAATTCATACAAATATCAAGGTAGACATAGGAACAAAATTCTTAAAATATCGACATATTCTAGCATACAAGCTGGGATGAGTAGGGTTACAAATGAATTGAGCTGAGTCAAGCAATTGCTTGTTTGAGCTCAAGCTCATTTATTGACATCTTGTTCAAGCTTGATTGGAGCTTGATTTAAGCTTTGAGGGTTATGTTCGGGCTCGATCTCATTTAAGAAAATCTGTCAGAGCTCGGTTTGAGCTTGATTCAAGCTCGGTTCATATCGGGATTATCGAGCATATGAACAAAGAGCTTATTTAACAAAATAAATGAGTTTTAATCAAGTTTTAATTGAGCTTATTCATTAGCAGCTTGTTATGAAATATGAATAAGTTGTATCAAATAAAGTTTTTAGAGATTAAAATATATAGTTTTAAATGATTCTGTTTACAAGCAAGTCTTAATCCAACTTTAATTGAACTTCTTCACGAGCTTGTTCATGAGCTTTAGATGATATTGTTCATAAATATAAATGAATCAAACAACAAGTTGTTTAAATTTATTCATTTAGTTATCAAGTATTTACAAAAGTGTTTAAGCATATTTGTTTAGTTAATCAAACGATCATAAACATGCTTTAATCGAATCGAGACTCAAGTAACTTATCGAATGCTAGGTTCATACAGATAAGGTAGCTATGGTTTCACCTTGGTTTTTCTTTTATCTTGGTAGTTTCACATTCTTTTTGTCTTTTTGTAGCTTTTTTCTTCCGCTTCTCCTTTTTTTTGGTTGTATCTTTGCAAGGAGCATAAGAGCAGAAGACATCTTTGCAAGGTGCACAGATATTGGCATGATTTTATACACTAAATGTAGTTTATTTAAAAATTCAGCCACTGTAAAAGCATGTGTTATGTTAAGAGCTTATAAGGATGTTAGATATGTGATACTGCTACTTTAGGGATGATAGTACCATAGAAAAAGACGTATAAAATTAGCAGTAAAATCTCTGTATGTGTTGAAGGTATCCTCTATCCATTGCCACCGTATCACAAATCAAGTTCTACTACTTAACCTACACTACTAAAGGGAGCTTTATTACGGATGGAGGGGGTGGGAGCTACATGAGAACTTATAAAACTGAATCTGTTAGTAGGTCAAACAGATGGAATAGGAGAATTAGATGAATCTGAGAAGGCTGTGCATGGAGCTTGTTCTAACATAGTCCCTAGTGTGCGCCATACCATTATGTGGAATGTGAGTGGAGCAAGAAAGAAAAGCTACTCCAATTATCTAAGAGGACTTATTCTGCATGATCTATATATAATTTTTCATTTGGCGTTCTAAGTTGGGGAGGATGACCGTTGCACTAAACAGATTGGTTGTGAGAGCATATTGTGCCAACCCTTTTAAGAAGATTGCTGACTGGTGTAATTTCCTTATTTAGAAAGCATATTTAAAATAACATAGAAATTGAGATTTGTTATAATTTTCAAAAAAATTATTGTACTATAAGATTCCGAAGGAGTAAGTTGGATACATCAAGCAAACTGTCTACCGGTAGATTATGAAAATGAAAGATCTCTTTATTCTACAATTATCATTGTTGCGTGCTAGAGAACTTGTAGTGGTAAAATAAAACTTCACGCATTAGTTTTGTATTAAAATTCAACATACATACAAATAATTGAAAAGAAAATAAGAAACTCTAAGATTTTTATATAAAAAAGGCTCAGAAATAGGAGAAAAAACTATGAAGGCTTAACCCAGTAAAAATATTTTATTATATGTGTTTTGAATTACAAAGTTTCAACTTTTTCAATAATGAGATTAAACGACTGTATTTGAGAAATCAAGATTATGAGAGTTCTAGAATCATGTTATAATAATTATGAGATGGTAGTTAGAAGATGCGGTTGTGGCTGACACATGTGAGGCGTTTATAATGACGGATTTTAAGTTTTGGTTTCTCCTCTAACTCTCTCTCAGCTTTCTCTCAAGTTGTCTTCAAGTTACCTCCCCTCTTTCATGACAAGAATGTTGTCTTATTTATATAATTATAGCTAAAATCTCAAAGTAATCTATCGGACGGTCCATATTAATTCTCATGATTGTGGACAACATCTTGATTATTTAAGCACTTTAATGATTTCTAATTTGAATGATCTTAGGCTCGTTGTATTCGTCTTGTCGAGCCGCTTGATTCGACTATAAGCACGCTAAATTTCAAAATTATTTAACAATTAAATTAATATCTTGAAGTTTTTAAATATATTTTTTTAGCTTGATTTGAGTTCACTTAGATTTTAATCAGATCATTCTTAGTGCTGGTGAACTCGTCTTACTATAACGTTTAATTTGATTATAAATTTATGAGAAATCGGAATTTGAATTATTCCTAATTTAATTTTATAAAATCAAATATACGTATTGCCTCGAGATTAGTACCATATTTGATTTATCTTGTCCCCTTCTCTTTGATATTTCACATTGTTTAAAATATTTCGAGTGCTCATATTGTAAGACGCCTGAAGCGTTATTTATCTCTTCAGAAAAAATCTCTTCATTAATAGCATTATTATTTTTCAAGTTGCTATCATCGCTGTGAAAGCATCCTTAATCTATTCATTTGATTATTTTGTAAGCTCTAAAGCAAAAAAATTTCTTATTAGATGGCCTTTTTTTTCCTCGTAAATTTTTTTCGCTCAGGTTCGCATCCGCACATGCAAAGTGGCAAACACGCGGAGGTGAATCTGTTCAAGCAGCAAATAAGATAGCTAATCATGGAGTTCTGAAGGCTGAGGTTAGCATGTTACGTAACCTTAGTAGTACTCTGACCTAAACTAAATCATACGATGACTCAATTCAATTATAAGATAATATATTTATGTTTTGCTGCAGAATAATGATTAATATTTTACAACGAAGCGCCTCTATATTGTCTTTTACTCATTTTCTCTTAACTGTTGTTTTCTGGCATGTGACTGCTCGGCATGATCTTTGCACCTAAGAATGTTATTTTGTAACTGCTCCATGGATTTAATCAATGAAATATTGTGTATCAGTGGTCAGGGGTGGCCAACATTTAATTGGAGTGATAAATAAATTGATCAAATATATTGACTTATTTTATTTGGAGAATGTACATTCGTATCACATGTATTCACATATGTAACATTTAAATTTTGATGTTTATTTACATTAAAAATATTTTTAATATTATATTATAAATTAAATATATTTTTATGCATATATTTTGATACAATTAGCATTATAAAATATTATATAAGTAAATATTAAAATTTAGGTATTAGGTTTATAAAGATATAAGAACTATGGGTAAATCTTCTTTTCAAAAGGCTGAGTAAACAATCTCAACTTATTTTTTAGCAGTCTTTATTGAATTGATTTCCATTGCCATAAAAGAATTGAAGGCAAACCCTACGGCTTGTTTCGTAGTCCGTAGCCTGCTTTAAATTTTAATTGTGATATCAATATCTTCTTTCTTTGTAAAAAACGTCTTTTTTTTGTTAAAGTATTCCTAAAATATCAAAGTTTGTAATAAATTTGTCAACTTTCATTTTAATGTTCAAATTCTCAATGATTTTGTTCATTTGTTTATCAAGGATGTATTGGACGCTAAGAATTTGAATTAAAGAATAAAAAGAAGATTAATGTTCAAATTAATCAATTAATATACCTGCAACTTTTTCAGAACCACTCAAAGACCCCAACTGGACAACTGTGATGGAATAAAATCAACAAACTGAATATCGCCTGAAATTTATTTTTAGTTGAATTGAAGTATAACTTATAAAATTTTGCTTAGGGATCTTTTTTTTTTTTATGTCCAGATAAATTTTAAAATTATTAGAATTTTTTTCAGAAGAGTGTAAATTAAATTTTAATCGATTATTCATATATTATACTTATTTCGAAATGAATTTAATAATGGTCAAAATGAGGATAAATATTCAAAACTAAAAATTTTCTGATTTCTTAATTGATTTCATATATAAAGTAGGAACGAGTTCATTATTTCGAACCGAACAGTTAGATATTGTGCAGACTAGAATATATTACGATTTATATAATTTTATGGCTAGTATTTATTTCATAAATATAAAAAACATTTTATATTTCAATAAGTATTTCTCGGTAAGAACAAAAATTCGATTAAAAAAAAATTGTAAGTTACTTGATAAGTTGTTTTTCTGTAATACTATTCTGTTTAATTTTATCTACTTATTCACTATAAAAAGAAAATCATCTCAAATACATAACTATCAGGTTATTGTGCAACATATTTGAATTTACTAGAAAAATTTTTATAAGCATTTTATCAAGCTATAAGAAACTTGGTATCCAACAAAGGAAAACGTTAAAACGCATAGATAATCAATAATAAAATCAAAATCTTAAAACTCAATTATGATTTTGATTTCAATCTCATCATAAAATTTTAATTTTTGATGGCTTGGTAGATTTTGATATCCGATTTTGAAATTTTTTTTTTTATTGTATGTTAAATTATGTTGCATGTAGGAAATGGAGGTTATTGTGTGAGGATATATCTTCACCATCTTTAAGCATTTGCTATAGTATATACACAATCAATCTAATAGCAAAGGAAAATAGAAAAGATTTTTTTTCTTCCCTTGAAAATGCTTGAAAGAACGAAATCATTAGATCTATTTTGTTAGATAACATCCACTATTTATAGATTATTGGTCCTCGAATTGGCATATTTTTTAATAACAATAGGGATTTTAGTATAAGATGCCCCCTTAAGCACTTTGCAAAGTAAAAAATTATGGGCATTAAGGTAAGGCCTCATGCTTATGGTGTGTAAATATTATAAATGTACCCAAAATATGAACAAGGTATGATCATATATGATTGTAGTGCAATCTTATGAAAAATGACTTCAATTGAAATCTCCGCGACCTCCATGGAAAAAGAACTTCCCGGTTAGGAATTCGTTCTTCCACGTAATGGGGTGATCACTCGATCGTCACTTGTAAAATTCGTGGAAAATTCCCAGACAATCAATAATGAACAGGAAAATGACTTCAATTGAAATCTACTGGAGATGGCTATAACATAAGTTTGGCAATAGATGAGTTAATGCAGATCTTATGCTGAGATTATTACGATGATTAAGCACAACATGTATGAGATTATGCTTTAAATCATAATATTGTACATGTAACATAACAATATAGTAGTGCGAGTCTCAAGAGGGTAATTGCAATGTAAGTGAATAGATTGTATTGGTCTTTAAGTAAACATTTATGGATTAAACAAATTATGTTAAACAGTTTTAACTAACATTAATATAACTTTTTTGAGATTATAGAAACTTAAGTTGATTGGATGAATAAACAATTTTCATCCCTACTATCAATAATTGGTATCGGATGCTTTCTAAAATAAAGCCAATAAAGTATCTCTTGAGCAGTCAGGCGGGACATATTCTACGGATAAGACATAGCCGTGGCATCGAAGCAATAATACAGTTAGGTAGAACTTTCCTTCGTAGAGAATGTGACATTCCAAATTTTGATGCTATCCTGAGGAATAAATATAGTTCTGTTGATCTCAATCTTTGAAAGCATAGTATAGATTCATTGTTTTCATTATATTATCATCATTATTTAATTATATTCTTACTATTTGCTGTCAGGTTTATAAGCTTAACTTTTTTTTTATTTTTTGGGACGGTATCCAAACACACCCATATAGGTGGGGATGCATATAATCATGTATAGCACATACGTCACACTCATTATCGTCCCGATGTTGTGATCTCCTATCTAGAATCGAGCTATAAGGTTCCTTATTCATAAGTTAAGAGGCGGTGGGTTATAAAACAACTTTCATTCAGTGACATTCCAAATTTTGATGCTATCCTGTGGAATAAATATAGTTCTGTTGATCTCAATCTTTGAAAGCATAGATAGTTTCATTGTTTTCATTATCATCGTTACTTAGTTATATCCTTACTATTTGCTGTCAGGTTTATAAACTTTCATTCAGTACTGACAATTGGTGTATGGCATATTCGTTAAATTTATTATATATTCTATTATTTTTAATTTTATCACACATCAGCTTGATCATGACACGGTGATTCATACAGTATATCCAGCCTCGTTAGTTGTCTTCTTTAGATTGTGAAATACAAAAGTTTTTCACTAACTTGAAGAAAATAAACAAAGATAAGGAAAATAAAAGGGCAGTTTGATTGACTAAAAAAGAATGCACTATAAAAAAAATTCAAGATAAAAAATATAGTGTATTTAAAATACTTTATAATTATTTAGATATATATAAATTAAATTCAAGAATTTATTTTTTAATATTTGGTTTGAGTAAAATAAAATTAATATAAAACTGGCGGTGACTGGTGATGAGCTACGATGATGGCAGGCGGCAGACAATTGGCGGGAGTTGGTAGCTGTCATCCTCATTTTATATTGATTCTTATAAAATAAAATTGCTCAAATTGAACAATTTTTTTTTTTCATTGGATTTGAATAGGATGAAAAAGAAATTCATTTAAATTTTACATTCATTTTCTTTTCAGCCATCCAAATACTATATTTTATTTGTAACTAAAAAAAGAAATGCAATGCTTTTCATTTTAACCCAACCAAACAGCCCTTAAAAGAATAATTTAAAAGGATAGTATAAGTGTTTCCTTTTCATTGATTGTTTATGTTTTGACACTTGAATTTTTGGATAGTGAAGTTATTTGAGAACCTTAGGTCTAAATATTAAGAGGGTGAAATATTTGGGTTCCCAATTTAGGCACAATACAAAATCATATGAATATTTTATCCAAGAGTTTAAACTATAACCAATTCAATCATATGAGTCACTTATTCTTAAAGAAGCAAAAATTTTAAGTAGTTATTTTTTGTTTTAAAATTAACAAATAAATATCAAAATACAAAATTTAAAATAGATATAATCACTCATAAAATGTGAGACTTACTATTTATATGGCCATTAATGGGAGACTGCAATATAACTCATCATGTAAGCAATAAGTAGCTTGTTATACGTACAACTTACAACTTATGTGATAGTCTCCTTTAAGAAATGACTAACTTATTTTAATTTAAATTTAAAAATAATTTTAAGACTTTGTGATCATATTGTATGTTATGAGGGATTAAAATTTTTTATTTATTAAATTATTTTGAGATGCATGTAAAAATTAATGACTAATTAAATTATCAAATTAATTTTAATTTTAATTTTACTAAGTTTAAAATAAAATTAATAGACTTCAATTTAATGATTTTATAATATTATAGGTATTTATATAAATGTCTCATTTTAAATTATTTGTTATTAATTTAATAAATAAATTTTTTAATCTCAAAATTATTTAAATTTAAATTAATTTGGCTATAAGTGCCCATTTAATAAGAAACTTATGTGATGATCCCTCATTAAACGATTGGCAAAGTAGCAAGTTGATCGTTTAATGACTAACTATATATTTTTTTATATATTTAATTTGTTACTTTCCAAACAAAGGACAACTAATTTAAAAAATTTCGCCTCCTAAAAATACTTGACGATGCTAAAAACAAAGTAAAAAAAGGATGAGAGCTAATAAATTAAATGAAAGGCTTGATCCTAGCTATTTGATTAGCTCTAATGAAACTCATGTAAAATCTAACATATTCATGGAAATAAGTAAATATAAATATTTATGATAATATATCAATAAAATTTTATACTCTAAAATACTATAATATTTAAATAATTACATTATTGAATAATATAAGGCTTAATTTTTAAAATGGGTCAATTAATAATCATAATTAGCTGATTAGGCACTTAAAAAAAATTTAAAAATAGGCTTAGTTGCCGGTCAGCTGGCTTGGCAGCCGGTCGGCCCGATCATCGGGCCCTTTAAATTTTTTTAAAAAAAATTAAATGGGCAGTCCACTTCTTATGGTCGTATCTGACTCAACAGATGTAGGATTTCGGCGTGCTTGGTATCGTTGGAAAGATAATAAAAAATTCTACAACTTTCATGTTAACAAATTTTGACGAATCTCGTCCGGTGAGCCGCAGTGTTTAGAAATGTGCGACTTCTGAAGTTACAAAAATTCAAGATATTGATCGACTCGTTTTTTGGCCATATGTCGGACTCATTAGGTGTCGGGTTTGGCGTGGTTGTATCGTTGGAAAGATAATAAAAATTTGACAACTTTCGATGAATCCTTGATGAGCGCGGTTTTTGCAAATGTGTGATTTACGAAGTTGAATATATTATTTTTTTGATAAGATCAAATACTCTCATTATATTATATAAAATTGAGTTTGAATCTTTATGTAATTCTCAGTTGAATCTCTCATCTTAGTATGATTTAATCAAAATATACAAATAATAAAATCGGATAATACAATAAGAAGTACATGAATGATTAAGGATATGAAATAAAAAGCGACCAATACATTCCATTGTATAAGAAAGATAACACATCTATCTTGGCGATCGCATGGTGGAATCGCATCGCTACACGGAGTGTAATGTGTTGGTGTGGTGGCGATTCGCTGATGTTGTTGATGGTCCTCCTCTTCTTCCACTTTCGGCGGGTTGTTCTACCAACTCCGTAACATGAGGTAAATCTGTCGATCCCTACGTAGGCAACGAATACCCATGGTACACTTCGTATGGCGGTGTCATATGGAATGGCGATGGTCCATACGTCGACTGGACTACTGCGTGCCATGGGTGCATCTGAGACCACACTACCTCCTGATATGAATATTGGGGTGGCTGTGAAAATGTGTACATAGACTGCCCCACCATTGGTGTCGAGGATGACCCATCCAAATGAACATCATCTGTCTGCCCCGAAGTCTGGTATAATCGTATCCAGTGTCGAGATATGCATATTTAGCCTCAAGTCCACGGCGACTTTTTTATAATGGTTGAAAGATTTCTAAAATTATATCTTCATCTCTACCAAAATAGCGCTAAAATATATCCTCAGTCTTCAAGATGTGCTCGCGCTGCATATAGAAGTTTTAGATCAGGATTTCATTGTTAATAGGAAAAACAAATTAAAATACTTTGCATACATACTAACCACCAAACGTTTCACCCGTGTTTGGGGGTAATATGTCGAGGAGTCTTGTCGTTGCCACGGCGTAAAGTGATGCCCATGAAACGATACTCCATATAGCGGTTGATCCTCCTGCGGTGATGAATCATATGATAATTGAGTCACGCTTGTGCTCCCAGCGTCTGAAAGAGTGGTGGTATTCAACCCAATCAACATCTTTCCTCGTCCATCGGCCGTCACGAATGATGGATTTATCGAGGCTACGGTCGATGGAGGCATCTGCGGCATACATCGATCGGGTACCACTCTCCCTCTTCCAACATATCGGCGGCACTCTAGCATATCTCCTCCTCTCGTAAACATATCTCGACCATGGCGGATCGATGTCATATATCACCCAGGATGACACCGCAAAACATAAGTTATTCTTTTACAAGATCATAATGAGTTAACCAAATAATATTACATCAATTCAACATATGCGACTCTGTAGAAGTCCACTCATTCCTAGACTCGATATTGGATAATGGTATTTCTCGAACCTATCCTTCATTCCACCGAAAACCAACGCTAAGCCCGTCAATGTCAGTAGGATATGGAACACGTAATGTAGGTCTTTGAGTGTGCTCAGCTCATACTACGTAAATAAACACATTCATGTTCGCGCTTTGGTTTGGTTGCTTCATGTAATTCCTATAGATGAAGCGGTGAACCTAAAGACAACCCATGTTAGATGCTTTGGTTTTAAAATATTATTTCACCTCCATGGTGTTGTATATGTTTTAAAGTCAATCGAGATTTTGAATAAACAACACTACAATGACTTTCACTATCGCAAACATGATGTTTTAAAATATTGATTACAACACTTCAAGGACTACTGATAATAAAGTTTCACATACAAATTTTCCATCAACAAATATCGTATGCGACAAACTAATGAAACTACAATTTCTCTGATAAATATCATGTAATAAATGCTCACTAATCAAACTTTGATGCTATCAAATTTTCACCACAAAAGGAATGCGCTTAATTCAACTAAAGATCAAACATATTGAGCAAAAGATATGACATAAACTAATAAAAAATAACCTCATTAATTCAACTAATCCCCAAAAAAAAAAAAACACATTCAAAATCAAACCTAATACATATTTCCTAAAAAAAATCAAATTACATAGCTTAAAATACCAACTAAATCAGATGTAACCCATATTTTTTATAAAATAACACATTCAAAGTAAAATCTAATATTTTTTTCATTTCGGTAAAATTTACCTAAAAGAAAGTGTTTGAGATCTACCTTCACACCAACCTTAACGGCGGCGTCTTGGCTGACGGACACAAACGCAGAATAATTGCATGGGAGAAAAAAAAATAGAGAAACCGAGTTTCGCTCTCTAATTTGAGCAGGTAGAGTCGGGCTGATTGATGCCGATCGCCTACCACCCGCCGACTGCATTAGCCTATTTTAAATTTTTTAGGTGCTTAATCAATAAATTGTGATTATTAATTGACCTATTTTAAAAATTAAATCATAATGTAACTTATTCAGCAAGAGTCAGTCTCACTAATTCGAACGGCTTATACCTTTGAAATCATAAACTGCGTTTAAAATAAAAATAAAAAATACATTAAAAATAAGTCTTGAGATGGGTGCCGCGTATCGCCTCGCGGGGATGGATGTCTGTCCCAAGTCCCAAGTGATAACAACAGCACGTGAGCTAAACCGCCAAAAGAACTCAGACCGGCAGAGAGGCCAGCAATGCCAACTGGTATATATGCGTATTAAATTAAAGGATCCGCTAATTAAAAATATACCGTGAAATGAAACTCTCTCAAGCACATCAGCCCCACGCTGTGCTTTTTTATTTATTTTTATTTACACTTAAATCAATTTAATTGCAAAAATATGCAAACAACATATATATATAATTTTGAATCTAAAATCTTTTATTTAAAAACCTAAGTTTTCAAGCATCAACTTAAAATGTTTTTGCCCATGATTAATTTCCTTCCCAATCGTCTGCATGTTTATAAAAATAAAGCAAAATAATAATAATAATAAATAACATTTGAGTGTCAAATAAAAGTAGAAATAAATCCAGTTTACCTTAAATTATCGATGAATTAAGCTTTAATTAGACTAATCAGATGGGTTCAATACAAAGCTATAGCTCAATTCTACTTAGTTCGATTTAATTTAAAAATTAGCCCATTTATCCTTAAAATATATATGATATGATTGTTAAAATGATAAAAATAAAAAATAGCGAAAAAAGGAAATCAACAATAATAAAAAAGAGAGATAATTTTCAAAATATCTTTAATAACTTTAAGCCTCTTTTAAAATTTAACATATTTTTATTAGCATTTGTTTACAACTTTAATGCCTGCCTACATATCATAATATAATATTAATTTAGTTTTAAATTTAAGGGGGATTTACATACATACCACATCAAACTTTCATATTTACATATCTAACACCTAAACTTCATTTTTTACATATATAATACTCTAATCTTCAATATCATATCAAAAATATCACTTTATTCACTTTTAAAGTGAAATATACCTTTTAAGCATAGAAAATGTTAGATAAGTAAATATCTAACTTTGTTAGATATGTAAATAAAAATTTTGATATATATCTAAATTCCCTAAATTTAATATCACCGATAAGTTACATGACAGAACATTTAATGCTGACCTTGATGACCGACCGAATCCATATTAATTAGGACTAACATTGAGCAGTTGGCAAAGGACCCTTTCTAATTTTTATAATGAGCCACTGTTGTTCACATCTATCAAATTGGCATTCTTCTTGACAGTTCGATCTGATCAGATAGGTAAATTTATAGACATAGAAGATCAAAACATCTTAGAAATATTTCTCTTTTGCCACTGTGCAATAACTCCCAACTCCGTAAAGTTATTACATGCATTTGCTGTTTTTGGATCCGGAACAGACTCATGATAACTAGCCATGACCACTCAGATTTCAATGCAATTTAATTCATACTAATTATTAATAGTTTTACAGTATGCAAATATATTTTCTTATTAAATCCACGCAACATTATGAAAACTATCATGACCATTCAATTCACATTCGATAGAAAGGAATACACAGCTGTTCTGGATCCAAAATCGCTAAGATTCCAAAAGTTTTCATATTATATAACTTTAAATTGCTGTTAAAAATACAATAATTTAATGAATACAAAAAAAAATATTCTAATGTGTTGTTCAATTTAATGATTTCAGCCTGATTATAAATTGATTCTCTCATATCATTAAAAAAAATAATAGGACAACAATTCTTTTAAAGATTTGTCTTTTTTTTTTATTATTATAGAAATATATCAGCAACAAAATATAGGTATAGTGTCCACCCCAATTTAAGGTCAGACTTTCCCAAAAAATAATAATTTGAGGATTGAAAAGTTTGCCATTTCCAACATTTTCTTAGCTCGGTTGGTGGGCGTGCTTAGGGAACACGGCGAGTTGATTCTACCAGAGCAGCCTTTATCTCGTAATGGTGGGGAAAATAAGTTTATTGTTAATATCCCACCTATAAGAATCAATAATTCTTTAAAAAGATTTTCCCAAAAAAAACATTTTCTTTTCTCATATTGTGCTATAAAATTATCAAACTCAAATTATAAAAGATAGAAACTTGAATTCATTTTAAATTATTTTATTTGGTTTTGACGGTGCAAAATATGATTATAAAGCGTAAGTTAAAGTAAAAAAAAAATCATAAATCAAGAATAGTGATGAGTCAAGAACTAAAAATTGCAGCAAACCCGCCAGCGACAGACATACTTTACAGCTGGATGCCATTAACTGTGGGCTGATTTATCATGGAAGCTAGCGCCGTGCACTTTAGCCAAAAAGAACCTAACGGAAGAAACTACGTATTGCCACTATATCTTTATTTTCAACCAAAAAATATATATATATTAACGATAGAGAATTCATCCAGCACAAATCAGAAATTACGATTCGCTCATCGGCACCGCTAAACTTCGCCGGCGTGCTCGGTAGATGACGGTGATTATCCTATGGAGGTCCCATTCTTCGAAGGTGAACCATTCCGGCCTCCTTCAGTGCATGGCTCCAGCCCCTGCATTCAAATCTGAAGATAACTTGATTTCCAAAGACAGCAGATCGAGAGGTTAATCGAACAATCCAAGATTGAAGAACGGCATTCTACCTTGTGATTCACCAGTGCCGAGAATCCACCGAAGCTTGCCAAATCTGGCGAGGAAAAGCCACAGATCGATGTGAGAACAAGCAAAGAAACAAATAAGAAGGAACAGTCATATATTACCTTCGGCGGATGGTTCGTGGGAGAATATATATAGAATGGTGAAGCAGAAGGATGAGAATACTGGATGGATCTCATTTCGATCAGACAGATCGGCTTCTGCCTTGGTATCTTTAGATGTAGACGCCGTCGTCCGGCCAGCATCCGCTCTTCCGCTTCTCTGCTGTGTTGAGGACCCTGCCCGGCGATCCCAGTGACTGCCTCTGCATTTCTAAAGGACGAAGGAAGAGTGATAGAAAAGGAGAGCGGAGCCTGACAGCTGTAGATTCTCGCCGAGGAGTCCGTCGAAACGTTATAAAGGATAATTTTATTTATTTTATTTTTATTTTAAATATGAAATATTCTGGTGATTATTAAGAATTTGGATTGGGATGAGCCGATTTGATATGTCTGATGAGCTGGAAATCATTTATTGTAATTATGATGTTCAATAATATTTTAAGCTTCTAAAATTAATATTTTAAAAATAACATTATACATTTATTCTCTTAAAAAAAAGTAGAATTTATATGTTCACATAAAATTATCATATTTTATATATCTTAAAATATAATAATAATAATAATAATAATATTTAATTTAATTTAATTTAAAATAAAATAATGTATAAATAAGTTTATATTTAAAATTAAATATATGAATATATAAATAATTAATGATTTGTATATAAATTATAAAATAAATAGACACCACAAACTATACTTTATTGTACGTAAACTATCTAGTTATTAAAATAATTCAAAAAAAAAAGTTGAAATGTTTGAAGATCACATTTAAGAAGTATAGGATTGTCCGATATTTTAGATGGATTTAACTGTAAATGTTAATTTTATATTATTTTGAATTTCAAAAGCATAATCAGTTGGTAAACGTGCACTGATAGTGGTTAGGCTGTGAATGGACCTGCATCTATCTCGATTAGTTTAGGTTTTGTTTTATGGCAGCTTAATCGGACTCAACATTGAACTATTAGGTTTAGGTATTTAAAAGTCCGTTTGCTTTTCTTGATAGGAAATTCATTAAGGTAAATTAATAAAAAAAAATGGGTCGTATTTGTTTAACTCATTTTGATTTGTAAACGATTGATACGCCCTCTAAAATTAACTGATACGAATCTCGGCATTTTCGTAAATGCTCGATCTAATCACCGATTTCAAAGAACTTATAAAATACCGCCTCATGAGACCTAACATAAAGAACATCAAGCATACCGATCCACCGGCTCGACTTATCAAGCTATCGGCATGAAAATGGATCCGATCCGCCAAATGGTCACCAAAATCGACATATTTATAATCGATCGAGCCGTCAAGACGAATCCAACGAATCCAAGATCACCCAATTCGACATCATTAAGGCACCGCATCATCAAAATACACCGCTCGATCGGGATCGACTCGCCGTCCGACGGGTGGGAGTGGTTGAGTTTTCCACAATTTACAAGGCCCGCCACTCCCAAAAAATCTATAAATAGAGCTTCATTCTCACCTGGAGGACTGATTTGAAGACGAGAGCTCGAGAACCTCCACTCGACGCCGACGATCTATCACCACCGCCACCACCAAGAAGTTCAAGATCGTGAGCTCGCCTCTAGAGATCGCCTCTGAGGACTAGAAAAGACCGCCCGCCTCTTTCTCCAAGATCAAGAGGCTCCCCTGTAAGATCCGCTCGCTTTTGGGAAACTTCTCCTTGGGTTGAGTTGACCGATATTGTATTTTTCTACACTCTAATATTGTTTCACCAGAAACACCTTCTTCTCCAACTAACGAAAGCAAGGACCTCAGATCTTTGAACACATAGTGAAAGTTCTACTGATCGGCCCGTGGTTTTTTCCTTAACGGGTTTTCCAATAACCCCTGTTCATATCCCCGCCAGGTGTTGATAATTTTGGCTACGATAAGATCTCGTGATCTACCTAATAAAATTCAAAGACGCAATGCTTGGCCTGTGGGAACAGCTCCATTGCTATATCTCCAATATGGTTTAAACGGTTTGCTCCCAACGCCTCATTCTCGTGATCGGACGCCAAGTCTCCAACACTTCTACATAATGTACTTCGCGTGTGAGGGTCCGCCCTCTTTGGAAGATCGCTCAAAGGATGGAGGATTCCTGAACGAAATTCTTCGACTCGCGAGAGGACCGCAAAAACGCTCCAACACGCCTGAAGAGCACTGTGTTCCGACGCCCTCAAAGATAATCCGATTTTCTTCCCGAGAATGATTACCCGAATGCGGATCAACAAGTAGAGAACCCTTGGCACCACATCCAGATGTCAACTTCGATACCGCCAGCTACTCACCCCACACGAATGGCTCGCCTCAGACGGTGAAACTCCACGCCATCTTATAATGCGATGAACTACCGACGGTGTGAAGAGTTCCCAAGAACAACTAATGATCCATTCTCCCGCCGCTTCTTCCAAAACTCGCCCCCGCCAGAGATCATCTCAATACCCGATTCGACGAGATTCAAGCTTCCCAAAGATGGACCCTTACGATGGCACAACCGATCCAGAGCATATCACTTTCGAACGATCATGCACATTCGGTAAATGACTCTGTTGTGTCGTATTCCCGCCGACTCTCAAAGGACGTTCGCTTTGGTTCTATTCGCCGCTAAGGGGTCCGTCCGATCATTTGGAGAGCTCGCATTTTTTTGTAGAAGCTCGCTAACAAGAGAATCATCGTGATTCATCACATCTCTCCTAATCCGCCGTAACGATGGAGAGTCCTCAAAGAATACTTCCAGAGGTTCTCCTCAAGCCCAGATACCGTGAGTAGATCCGTAACTTTGAGGGCGTGCTTCTGAGGACTCCACCCGTGATACTTATTCATCATTAATGCGGAGACCCATTCCTATGTCGACTGTCCACAATAGAGGCACAAATCACGACGGTTATCGCTCATCTACAATGCTTGAACCACCAAGCAAAGAAGAAGGTTCCCAAAGGTGATGTTCAAACATCTCGTAAAAGAAGAGAGGCAGAACCTCCCCCAAAACCTCCTCGTGAGCACCTCGATGACTTAATCGAGAGGAAATATACGCTCTCAACACGCCATGCGAACATCCTACGCTATTCAGAAGAGGATAGCGCCAAGTGCCACCTTTAAAGCCCTGGAATTGGAAATCAAGAGAAATTCGCCACTTTCACCGCAAAGAGTGCCACCAATCAAGGAGGAGATTGAAAGACTAATACGTGGGTATTGCTTTATACAAAACCAACCCGCTCCCAAAGAAATGCCGGGGCAACCAGTAGGAACCGCCAAGCTTGGAGAGATAGAAACAATGCGGAGGGCTGTTATCTAGCCAAATATTCATTGCGCCTTCAAGAGCCGTGAGTCAAGAAGTCTCGGTTGACCATTCTATCACCTTTGATGATTTAGATCTAGAGGGCTTCAGATCCCACATCAAGATCCCCTGTCATTAGGGGTCTGCGATCCATGCTTCAATATTAAAAGGATAATCGACAATGGGAGTTCTTGATGTTCTTTTACCCACTTTCCCAAGATGGGTATGAGAGAAGCTTCAACCCGCCGGCCCAATCGTATGGATTTGATAATCGACCAGATAGTGGAAGGGACAATCGCCTTCCTAACTTGGAGAATTTCCGACACGCAACCCACTCTGATTTACATTGTAGTCAAGTCAGTCCGTACAATGCAATATTTGGGAGACCTCTCCAGCCTATATTCGCAATCACATCCGTGCTCACCTCAAGATGAAATTCCGACACCACCGGCATCGGCATGGTAAGTGGAATCAACAGATAGACAAGCGCTATATCAAGCAAGCCCACCATTTACGCCAAGAACCCTCAACATCGAACTGACCTACAGATGAGGATGCCTCAAAGGGCTTCTCCAGCTGAAGATGTAATTTGTCTTCCTATCTCGTAAGTTGATCCATCGCGAAAGGTGAAGGTGGATCGTTGCCTTCCGATCGAAATCGTAATGATTTTCTCGTAAAATCAAGATATCTTTGCCGAGCGATCCGATATTCTGCATTGACCCTAAGTCATTACGCGACTCCTCAAAGTTGACTCAACCTACAAGCCGGATACGTAAGAAAAGAACCTTCGCTTCAACGACAGTCATAGAACAAGAAATCACCAAACTGGAAGTCAAGTTCATTCGAGAAGTCTACTACCCCACCCGTTGGCTAACGGTGTCAAGAAGGCCAACGCTCGGAGAATGTGCATCACAATCGATGCCCAAAAGATAGCTTCCCCTTCCTCGATCGACTAACTAGTTGATGCACATCGACATCGATGTCGAAGCTTCATGGATGCCTATTTTGCTACAATCAACCCAGATAGTCAAAAGGTCCGGACTTCCCACTTTCCATACGCAACATCCGAGTAACGCTCGATAAACAACCGATAAGTTGGCAATCCTCTATGATCTACAACTTTCTCCATAATAAAGTTAACATCATCGAGTAAACATCCCATACACAACCCTGATAGTCAAAATCTCGCCGATTCAATTCGATCTTCCATAGTTAACATCGCCGAAGTAACGCCTCGATAAACAACCTGGATAAGTTGGCAATCTATAGACACAACTTTCTCCATAACAAAGTTAACATCATCGAGTAAACGCCCGACAAAACAACCTGATAGTCAAAAGGTCCTGGACTTCCTACCCACTCTTCCATATGTTAACATCGCCGAGTAACGCCTCGATAAACAACCTCGATAAGTTGGCAATCCTCTATAGATCAACAACTTTCTCCATAACAAAGTTAACATCATCGAGTAAACGCCCGATAAACAACCTGATAGTCAAAATCCTCAAATTCACCTAGATCTTCCATATAGTTAACATCGCCGAGTAACGCCTCGATAAACAACCTGATAAGTTGGCAACTTCTAGACCGCCTACAACTTTCTCCATAAACAAAGTTAACATCATCGAAAACGCCCATACACAACCGATATCGAGAGGTTCAGAGAACCTCTATAAATATATTTCCAAGTTTGTCGCCGAGTAACGCCTGATAAACAACCTGATAAGTTGGCAATCTATAGACCGCCACAACTTTCCATAACAAAGTTAACATCATCGAAAACGCCCATAACAACCTCGATAGTCAAAAATCTCGCCGATTCAATTCGAGATCTTCCATAGTTAACATCGCCGAAGTAACGCCTCGATAAACAACCTTGATAAGTTGGCAATCCTCTAGATCTACAACTTTCCATAACAAAGTTAACATCATCGGTAAACGCCCGATACACAACCTGATAGTCAAAAGGTCCATGGATTCACCATTCTTCCATACAGTTAACATCGAAGTAACGCTCGATAAACAACTCGATAAGTTGGCAATCCTCTATGATCGCCTACAACTTTCCATAACAAAGTTAACATCATCGGTAAACGCCCATACACAACCTCGATAGTCAAAATCCTGGATTCAATTCGAGATCTTCCATACGTTAACATCGCCGAAGTAACGCCTCGATAAACAACCTGATAAGTTGGCAATCCTCTATAGACCGCTACAACTTTCCATAACAAAGTTAACATCATCGGTAAACGCCCGATACACAACCTAGATAGAATGTTCGAGAACCTCTATAAATATTTCATAAGTTATCGCCGAGTAACGCTCGATAAACAACCTGATAAGTTGGCAATCCTCTAGACGCCTACAACTTTCCATAATGTTAACATCATCGAGTAAACGCCCGATAAACAACCTCGATAGTCAAAATCCTACGGATTCAACTCTCTTCCATACAAGTTAACGCCATCGAACACTCGACAAACAACCTCGATAGTCAAAATTAGCATTCAACTACTCTTCCATAGTGTTAACGCCATCGAAGTCACGCCTCGACAAACAACCTCGATAGTCAAAATCCTCGCCGATTCAATTCAACCTCTTCCACACTGTTAACGCTATCGAGCACACACTCGACAAATGTCTGATAGTCAAAGATCTGCCGGCTAACCACGCCGCCGACTACCGCCGCCGGCCACTACCGCCGACCGCCGCCATCTCCGCTTATCACCATTATCGCTGGCCATCCGCTGATTATCGACGCCAGCCGCCACTGGAATACCGGCTACCGCTGAATTATCGCTGATAATTTTCACTATCGACGCTATCGCCAGCATCGTTTCACTTGTTGCTGCTGACATTAATTTCGGCTGGTTGCCAACTATTGTCATGCCATTACCGTTGCAGTTACTACCGCTGACCTCTCGTAATTCGGTTATCACTACCATCATCGCCGGCTATCTCGCCGACTACCGACGCTACAACATTATCGATTACCGCTGACCACTTATGGGCCACTATCGTTGTTATCATAACTCCTCGTTTCGGCATCGTTTCTCTTATCGCTTTCCAAACTCCGATGGCCGGTTGGCGCTTGACGCTTTCGAAAGTAATACGTAATTGAACGCACCGGGGAGGCTAGCACTCTCAGAGATGAAGAGGAGAGGTTGATCCAAAAGAGTGCCCAAACTCCCACCGTGGGGAGGGCTATGCACTCTAAGAGAGAAGAGGAGATCCAAGAGTGCCCAAACTCCCACCGTGGGGAGGGCTATGACTCTAAGAGAGAAGAGGAGATCCAAAAAGAGTGCCCAAACTCCCACCTGGGGAGGCTATGCACTCTAAGAGGAGAAGAGGATGAGAAAATGCCTTTCCTCTTACCCTGTTTTTATAGACTTCTAGGGGCAAATGAAAAAAAACCAAAAATCGCAAACCGCTAAATCAAGCCTTCTGGCGCTTGTGGCTCAGCCTGCTACAAGACTCATACAAGCTCATGGGCGCTCATCAAGGCTGACTCACAATCATGGCTACTGTCATACCGCTATGCCTAAACTGTTTGGCATGGTCAACTGCGCCATGAACGGCTCATGGGTCGAATCACGTCCTGACCGGCCATGGCGAACGCTGACTACAAGCCGACCGGTCATTTCAGCCGCCGTTCACTGCGCGAATCTGCCATGGCTGCCAGATTCTCCAGCCGACCAACTCATTTCCTCATACCGAATTCCAACTATAAGATCCACGTTGCTGGTCTGTCCGCACTGAGCCCTCGATGCTATGCTGGTATATGGGCGATATGTATACATGGCTGCCATACAAGCGATACAAGCGCCATGGCGCCATTCTGCACTAAGCTCCTCGCTTCGGATCGATCCAGATCCAATCTCTCAAGATACCTACATATGCGCTCCGCAATGCCTTAGTCATAATTTCTTCATGAAGATCTGTTTCTCTCAAAATGCTAGCTGATGACTCTCAAATTTCATTGAAGAATTTGCTATTTTCAAGATTTGACATATATTTTTGATGATCGATAATGTCACCCAAAAATAGTAAATGATACGCCCTCGTAAAATTAATCTAATCAAGCACGAATCTCAAGGCATTTTCGTAAATGCTTCATCTAATCACCGATTTCAAAGAAGTTTTACAAGAACTAACTGCCTCGGAGACTAACATAAGAATCAAGTAGTCCGATCCAATCAATCGAATTCGATCGTTATCTGAGCATGAAAATGGATCCCGATCCGCCAAATGGTCACCAAAATCGACATATTTATAACCGATCGAGCCGTCAAGACGAATCCAACGAATCCGATCACACCGGATCATTAAGAGCACCCATCAAAATACACCGTCGATCGAGTGGATCGACCGCCGTCGACGGAGGGGGAGTGGTTGGACCACGAATTTACATACCGCCACTCCCAAAATCTATACAGCTTCATTCTCACCTTAAAGAGGACCGATGAAGACAGAGCTCGAGAACCTCCACCACGGACTTTATCACCACCGCAACCACCAAGAAGTATTCAAGATCGAGCCTCTGGAGATCGCCTGAGGACTAGAAAAGACCTTGCCGCTCCTTTCTCCAAGATCAAGAGGTTTCTAAGATCCCTCGCCGCTGGGAAACTTCTCCCTGGATTGACCATATTGTATTTTTCTACACTCTAATATGTTTCCCTCAGAACACCTTCTCCTAACTAACGAGAAGCGACAGATCTTTGAACACATATGAAAGTTCTACAGATCAAGGCCCCTGTTTTTTTTTCCTTAACGTTTTCCACGATAACCCTCATATCCCCGCCAGTGGATAATTTTGCTACAAGAAGATCTCGATCTGGAATAAAATTCTCTAGACGCAACAAGATAAAATTCAAAATTAAATTTATTTTATTGCAAAGTTTTAATCTTTAATAAATGCAAAAAATTTAAATTTCCGTACACAAATATTTTTATCTTATAATCAAATCTTTAGAATGGACTTTTATTTATTTATTATATTTAAAACATGTTTGTTTATATTTGGGATCACTTATTCTATGTTTTTTTTTCTATTTTATGTTATTTTAAATATATATATATATCTATTTAATATATTTTGCAAATATTTTTGTTATATTAATTTAAAATAAATAATATTATTTTAAAAACATTCACAACAACTTTTAGATATTTTGAATGTTTTTTAAGAAAATGAATATCACCATCAAATATGTTTTATTTTAAATCAAAACATAAATTAAACAAAATAAAAGTAATCCCAAACAAATTAGGGAGGTGGATTGCACTTATAATAAAATATTGACTAAATTAAAAATATAAAATTTTTCTCTATTTAATTTAAAAGAGACTGGTCTTTTTCACTATTATGTATTTCTTTCCGTAAATAGTGAGGGAAAAATCCAAGTCTTTTTTATGGGAGGTGGATTGCACTTTTAATTAAATATTTATTAGATCTAAATTAGGTAAGAATCATACTTTATTGTACCTTATTTGAAATTTATGTTGTTTGAACTTGGCCTTTGCATATTGATATTTAAAGAAAGTGATCAATCCTACAAATATGGAATGAAGATTCGGCCCAACTTTTCATGAAGGCACCTATAAGATATTTAATTATACATGGGTACTAAAGAATTGCAAGGTTGTAGACTATGACTAATTTATGAATGATAATTGTAGCTTCTATTTGTTAGTAGATTATATTTTTTATCTCTTTATGGATGTATGATGGGTTCAAATTAAATTTGAAAATTGTCATACCTTTAATATTTTATTATTTTTATTTCTTTATCTCTGCATATATATTTTATCATGACTAATATTCTTAATTTTGGTATTTGGCCCACTCATTATAATATATCAATAACATTGTATAATTTTAACATTGATGGGCCTAAATTTCAATATCAAGTAGTTTTATGAGTCAATCTTTAATGGATTAATATGTGTAGTGTTTGTCACAAAATCATGAAGGCACATATAAGACATTTTAAGATTTCAAAAATGATAAGTAGATAATAAAATGGATATGGGTGAAAATAGTACTTCAAAGGAATCAAGTGTTGATGATTTGTCTAGGAATCCTCATGCATGATTTATGGCTTGCTATAGTCATTGTTTATCACCAATGGCCTCTTTAGCAATTTTAATATTAGCAAATACATATTTGCATATAGACACCTTACTCAATATTCATTTCATATGCTTATCATTTCCTGGTTCTATACTATCTGATGGATGTGCATGTATGTGAAAAAAAAAGATGCATGTAGAACTATAAGCCTTCACATTAGTTGTATTAAGGTTTATAGCACTGGTGCCATTGTCTTCCAAGCTTTTGTGCATTGATTATAGTGTTGTGGCATTGCTAGTGCAGTGCTAAGTCGCTAGCCTCTAATCAAAATAGTGCTTATAACAAAAATGATCTAAATCAATACATGGATCAAAATACTGTGGTGTTGCTTGATGTAGTGTCAAGATGTTGTCTTCTTTGTCTTTCTAGTGTAAATGCATCGATCTTAGCATCATGACGCTATCCTTATGTTGGTGCTACCTTATGTCTCTGAACCAAGGCTATGTCATAAGACTAATACTAAGATCAACAATGAGGTGCTATACATAAAATAAAAAAATAAAATAAAAAAAATGGCACTAAAACTCCTAAAGCAAACAGACTGCCTCAACAAGCTCACCATCAAGCAATTAATAAGAATAAAACTTAGCAGTATATCAATTATCGACATAATCGTTTCTCCATAATGCCAAGTTATTGGCCATTTATAAAGAGTAAATGATTAATGTTTAGAGATAGAAAGAATGTATTTAAAAAAATTGCTCTGTAAAAGTTTTTATTTTATTTATTCATAATTACAAATATATGAAAATTTTAATTCCCACAAAAATAAAAATTGTACAAATTGTAGATATAATTTGCAATAATTTTTATATGGAAACAGCGAATAAAAGACTTTCAACATATCAATATATATATATATATATATATATATATATATATATATATATATATATATATATATATATATATATATATATATATATATATATATATATAATTTGTCTCTATATTGATTGGTCATTATATATTCAAGTAAAGAAGATTACTACATAAGAGGTATAAAGTTTTAGTTGTAAGAACATGTTCATGTTTAACGCATAAGAGGTTGATATGACACTGAAAATTCTACTAATCGAAGCACGAATCTTGATGTCAAAAGCAAGTTGATCCTCAGTTGAAATTAGTCGAGATCAACTTAAAATATCATTAAACTTTGGAATATCGCTTAAATCTATAAATAGCTCAAACATGGAGTGTTTATATCAAATCGAAGCCTTGACGAGTAATCTAACAAGCTCAAGATCTCATAATTCCGACTTCGTTTGAGCATTCAAATACTTAAAATATATCAAATGATCAAAAGAATCATTTTAAGTCATCCGATGAAGTGGAGTTGTTCAGATTTTGCATGTATTTACAAAGACGCCACTTCTCCAATCTATAAATACCCTCATTCCTCATGAGGGGGAGCCCAAGCAAGAGAGAGAGCTAAAAGCTTAAAAAGATCCTCCAAGCACAATCGCACCACTGACGGTTGTCAACCACCGCCGCCACGCCGCTATCTTGCCGTCAAATCTCTCCGCCACCATCATGACAACCTTCATCGCTTCGATCTCACGCTCATCATCATCGCTACCACTAGCAAGCAAACAACCACATATACTATGTACATATCATATCTTCTCATATACAATTTTGTAATCCTCATTTGATTTTGTACTGAAATAAATACATAGAAAGATTTTACGGGCCAGCTCGTTTTTCTCTCTTTCGAGGTTTTTTTCACATAAAAAATTTCTGAGTTTTCTATTCACTCTTTAAATACATGTGTGTGTGTTGGATTAACAAGGCTAAGGCGTAAACTTTCACTCAAGAACTAATTTTCTAAAGACGCAACAGTTGACATCGTGGAAAAGAACCCTTCAATCACAATTTGAACACTCATTATGGCCAATAGCATAATATCAGAATAACTGAGCCTCCCGCCCAACTCCCGCCACTCAAACCAATCCTTGAACCAAAGACGCCAAGCTTCTACCTCACTCGTTTGAAGGTGCAGAATCTCTTAGAAGATCGTAGCCAATGGAAGAGTCTCAAAATGAGATGATCCGACTTTCAGGAAACACCCACTACGAAACACATCTCCCCAAGATCGAGTTACCGTGGAGGTCAAAATGCTAATCTCTCGACAAAGTTCCTCCGCAGACCGCGGATGCCGATCTCTCGACGCTAGTTCTACTCATCCATCACGTACCAACCACCGCTAATCCAATTATTACCGGTAAATTATTTGACACATTCTCGGTTGACCCCACTCATTATGTTATAATGCGTAATTACGACGCTTAATGCAAGAATTTCACCTTTCAAGATAAATCATCTTCCCCTCACCGCGCTATGAGGAATCTCACCTTAAAGCTTATTCTTCAACATCCTATTCCCGTGGTTTCAAGCTTCCAGCATTGATTCTTGATGGAGGAAATCATATGAACACATCGACCATTACATGACTATCATGCATATCCAACGAGCTCCCGACACACTGCTTTGTCAAGTCTTTCCTGCTACTCAAGGGCAAGCTGACTTGGTTCTACTCCTTCCAAGGGGATCCATCCATACCTTTGACTAACTCGCCAAGATTTTGTGGAAAGCTCATTGCAAACCGAGGATCATTAAAGATTCCTCCCATCTCTCCACATTCGCCAAAAATGAGGGTGAATCACTTAAAGAATACTTCCAGATTCTCCTAAGCTCGCCAAATACCGAGGTAACTAATTAGAGAGTTTTCGAGGACTCCATGGCCTTTCTACTCATCACTAATGCAAGATATGGTCCGCTTCATATGCGACTTTCACTGTGAAAGAATTTCCGATGAGGCTATTAATGCCCATCAAAATAATTTGAACAATCCACGAAAACGTAAGAGTGCTCAGAAATACATATCAACAATCCCATGAAGAAGCAACAAGTATGATCTCCTCCACGCCCCCCGCATCAATGACGAAACCACGACCGAATACACGCTAACACATCTGTTAACGCCTTGTTGGCTATTCGAGATGAAGAGACCATCAAGTGGCCACATCCATCAAACCAAATTCAAAATCGAGCAATATCATATTTCGTCACATACTACGAGGCGCAGTAAACAACTTAAAGAAGAAATTGAGAGGCTCATTCAATGATATCTACGCCAATTTGTGCAAAACCAACCAACTCAAGCAAACATAACTCCAACGGGGCAACCGACAATCATCACGTAAACAACACAATAATGCCAAATAGTTGGAGAAATTGAAACGATTGCAAGTGGGCCACTACTATCTAATCAAGTCTTCATCGCCACCTTTGAAGAGGAGTTAAAAATTGTATTAATCATCCCATCACTTTTAATGACTCCTTGAAGGAGTCCAAGTTCATCAAGATCCTCTTGTCATCAAGCGGGATCGGGTGACCATTATGTTGTTAAAAGAATTTTGATTGATAATGGAGTTCCGTTGATGTTTTATTTTACTCCACCTTTCTTAGCATGGGGTTAAGAAAAACTTCAACCCGCAGAGACCGTTATATGGGTTTGATAATCGCCTGCACGAGTGGAGGGACAATCACCCTTCCCGCTCTGAGAATTTCCCTCAACAAGTCACTCACTCGCTCAATAAGTGGTCAAGTAAAATTCAAAGATACAACACTATCTTTGAAGACCCTCCAATCAATCTTCTGTCACTCTGCATCTCATCTTAAGATGAAATTTCAAACTCCCATCGGGTTGGAGTGGTCGTGGAAATCAACAACAAGACAATCATGTTACCTCATACAAGCTCAACCACGCCTTCTGACCTTCAACATCGAGAATTTTAATCTTCAAGATAAAGAAGTACCTCGTGAGGGTTTTGCCTCAGAAAAGACTTGTTCTCACTTCATATCAAATGACCAACCGCAAGCTATGACCAAAGATCCGGAGGAAAAAATCTTCCCTAAAACTTGGAACATCGAGGGTCTCTGAAAAGTATTATATGTAATCCTTGGTGCATAAATATTGTAGTATTTAATTTACCCCATTTATTTTTGGCAAAATTTTTAAACTAAGCATCTTTTAAATTTTACTAACAAAAATTAAATAAACAAAAAAAAAAAATTCAAAAACACTGAATCGCCCGCTTAATGATGACCCTTCCGCCAGTTCTAAACCAGCTTTGGTCACGTAATGAATATATATATATATATATATATATATATATATATATATATATATATATATATATATATATATATATATATATATATATATATATATTTACATACATATCACACAATTTATTTATTTACATATCTAACATCACAACAGTATAAAATATTTTTTTGACCGAAAATATTTTTTTTAAAAGGAGAATTTACATACCTATCACACAATTCTTATTTATTTACATATCTAATATCTAAAGTTAGATATTTACTTATCTAATATTTTTTTAAAAAAAGATGCATTTCATTTTAAAGTAAATAAAAGTTTATATTTTGATGTGATATTGAAGATTAGAGTGTTATATATGTAAAAATATAGTTTAGATGTTAGATATATAAATACATAATTGTGTGGTATTTATATAAAAAAAAAAAATACAATTTTATACTCAACTCAACTTTATCTTTTTTAATAAATATCTAAATTTTATATTTAAAATAAATTTATTTTTATATACATAAAAGATAAATTTATTAAAATTTAATAATCTTTTTATATAAAATTAAAAATTAAATAATAATTATGTAAATATGAAATTTTAAATTTAAATATATAAAACTACAAGAATGAAATTCTCTGTATAAAATTAAAAGAATGAAATTCTCTGTTAAATATAAAAGATTATTAAATTTTAATAAAATTTAATTTTTTATGTATATAAAAATAAATATATTTTAAATATAAAATTTAGATATTTATTAAAAAAAAGTAAATTAAAGTTGAGGTCTCTCAGCAAAATTATAAAATTTGTATTTTTTTGAGGAGATTTATATAAATACCACACAATTCTTATGTATTTATATATCTAACATCTAAATTTTATTCACTTTTTAAAAAATGAAATGCATCTTTTTAAGCATAAAAAAATATTAGATAAGTAAATATGTAACTTTAGTTATTAGATATGTAAATACATAAGAATTGTATGATATGTATGTAAATTCTCTTTTTTTAAATAAAAAAAAATATTTTATGGTGATGTTAGATATGTAAATAAATAAGAATTGTGTGATATGTATGTAAATTCTCTTTTAAAAAAAAAAAATTTTCGGCCAAAAAAAATATTTTATGCACTAACTGTGATGTTAGATATGTAAATACATAAGAATTGTGTGATATGTATCTAAATTCCTCTTTTTTAAAAAAAATATGAATTTTTTTTTTGGTTAGCCTATTTCGCTAATTAAGGTTTAAAAGGTTCTTAATTTAAAAATTTTGCCTTTATTTTTTACTCTCCACCTCTTATCTTTTGTTAACTCTCTCTAAAAATATATCTCGTCCATTTTGTTAAGTTATCTTGTGATAATATTGTATCACCAACATTATCAAAGTAATGAGTTTATGACTTTTTCTTATATGTTTGTTTCTTCTTGATTTAATCCTCTCACTTGAGAAATATACAACTCACATTGTATCTCAATCAGGCATGATCAAGGGGACTTGATCGGACCTCTTCCATACATGTAAGAAGTCAAGTACTTTGATACTTGAGGATAGGTCAAAAGATCGGTGACTTACCTCTTCTTCCATTGAGTTAACGCGTCCGGATAACACTGACAAACAACCTCGGATGGGTCAAAATTCTCGGATTCAATTCAACCTCATCCATTGGTTAACATCATGTAACCCTCGACAAACAACCTGGATAGGTCAAAATCCTCAGCCGGATTCAATTCGACCTCTTCCATACTGCGTCATCGTAACACTCTAACAAACAACCTGGATAGGTCAAAATTCTCGATATTCAATTCAACATCTTCCATACATGTATCAAGTCACACTCGAAATAACTCGGATAGGTCAAAATCCTCATTGTTGCCAATATTCCGCTGATCATCTGCCGCTACGGCGACCACATGCCGCCGCCATTCTTCGGCGCTAACCATTATCGCCGGCCGCCAGAGCGCACCGCCGTATCATCACACGCCGGCTGCGTGTGATTACCATCGCCGGTCTATCGCGAACGACCATCGCCGCTATCTCGCCATGCCACCATTGCCGCTGTCATCCTTGCGTCCACCGGCGCGCCACCGTCATTCTGCGTTCATCATCACGCCCATCTGACGCCCAATGCCGTCCCGCCATCACCATCCCATTATCCCGCCGATGATCTCTCTTCGATCTGATCCGACGAGGTCGCGTTAACGCCTTTCAAGGGAAAACCGGAGCCTCGGTATGAACTACGGGGCGATCACTCCGGCCGGTCCGACGAGATTTAACACCTCTTCGAGGAAATCGAGAGCTTTCATTGGCGAATGGGTCTTGATCATCCGACGGTGACACCTCTTCGAGAAAAGCGAGCCTTATCGATGCGGTCTTGATCTCTCCAAATCCGGTCCGGTCAGCGAAACCTCCTCCGAGGGAAAAGGGAGCTCAGTATGAACCACGGGTCTTGATCACCTCGAACAATCTTCAATCAAGAAGAGAAGCACAGAAGTGTGCCTTCTGGGGGTTTTATAGACCCCCTATAGGGGTAAAAAGGTCAAAAATCCAAGAAAAATGGCTCAAAACTGCTCAAAACCGTAGTAAACTGCAGAAAACGGACAAAAATGGATGAAAATACCCTCATCGGCGTGGTTTGTACCCTGCACGCGCAGCCATGACGCGGCCTGGCGACCACGGCATGCCGTTGCCCGCATTGCCGTGTGCCATCGTCTTACGCCCTCTGGCTTGCCAAGCTTCATCCGCTCATCGGCCTGAAGGGCCATGCTACTGAGGCCAGTGCATGTCGCCATGGCGCCTGCGGCGCTATGCCTGATAGCACTGTAAGTGCCCAAATAGGTCCATAACCCATACAACACGACTCATCCGCTGCCCGTGACCTCGCAGGATCATAATCTTGTGCTCACATGAAGATGCTCTCTCAAAATGTATGGTTAATGGACCTGCAAATTTCATTGAAGAATTCGCTATTTTCAAGTTTTAGGCGTATATATTTTTGGATGATTAAGATAATATCATCTGATATGACAAAAAAGTCGACGAACCTTGATGTCAAAAATCAAGTTGATCCTCGGTTGAAACTACGAGATCAAGCACTTAAAATATCCTTGGAAACTTTGAGATATCGTTAAATCCATAAATAACTCTTAATGAATAAATCGAAGGCGTCTTAAAGAGCCTAACAAGCCTAAGATCTCATAATTCCGACTTAATTTGAGAATTCAAATACTTAAAATATATCAAATGATCAAAGGAATCATTCTGAGCTGTCCGATGAAGTGGAGTTGTTCAGATTTTGCATGTATTTAAAGAGGCGTCACTCCTCCAATCTATAAATAGCTTCTCATTCCTCATATGAGGGGGGCCCAAGCAAGAGAGAGGAGAGAGCTCTAAAGCTTGAAAATTCTCAAGACAATCGTCCACCACTGACGTCAACCACTGCCCTTGCCGTTGTCAATCTCCGTTGGTCACCATCATGACGACCTTCATCGTGAGTCACTGATCCCCGCTATTCATCATCATCTGCTACCACTAAGAATCTATAAACTTGAACGCAATTATATGCTGTTCTCTCGAGATTCACATTATCACCTTCTCTACAATTTTGTAATCCGTTCTGGGAAAATTTTGTACCAAATACATAGTGGAAGATTCTCAGCGAAATTTGCGTGATTTTTTCCTCTTTCGAGGTTTTCAGTAAAATTTCAAGTTTTACTCTTTAAATATATCGATTTCCAACACTAAAGGCATAAACTTTACTCTCAGAATCGATTTTTCTAACAGAGTATATATAATAAAGGTTGCTCTTTAATTTTTAGTGCCCTAAACCCTAAATGTTAATTAACTCAATTACTTGCTTATCAAATTCTGAGAGCAATTTTTTATTCGAAATCATGATGTGCTGCATTTGAGATTTCCTTATTGTATTACTTCCAAATCACGCGCAATCACCACCTTTCCTCATCAAGATGCTTATAGTGGCTATATAAAGATGCCTAGAGCTAGAGTTTATACTTTAGAGAAAAGAAACTGGAGGCCTCTTTCTTCGCAATGTCCTCTTGTTAATTTAAAGTGGTTAAAGCAAGCAACATATCTCCAGGTGTATAATTCTTGATATTTTTTAATTATTATTTATTTTAATTAATTGATTTAGCTAATTAAAATTTTAATGATTTTACCTATCAAGTAATTAACTCTAAATAGGCCAACTAACTTCAAACTAATTACTTGGGGTAAGTTCTTACTGCCACTATGCTTATTATGTATTTGCTATGACAATTTCGACTAGTTATTGTAATGTATGTTTTTTTGGTGATTATATATTTAATTTATTATCATGTCATGGTATGTTTCTTGTAAATGCCACAAGTATACATTTTTCATTCATTATTAACTAACAAAATAATTTTTTCTCATGTGCATGCTAGTTAAAGTTTGAATTCTATTAATTTTTTAATTATGCACACTTTTAAATTCTTAATTAACTAATTTAAATTCTCATGTAATATAATATCAAATAAAAGATTAGATAAATATAATTTAAATTTTTTATTTGAAATTAATATTAAATGTAAGTTTTAGCAACATGATAAACATAATTTTAGAGAGTACGTAAATATAATATTTGCTTTATTATCTATAAGCAATAAGTATGATTAATCATAAATTAAGTTATTAAAATATAGGATGTGAGGAGTGAGGAGAAGGGATAATCACATTTTAAAGCTTAGGAAAACACCAATAAAATTATATATATATATATATATATAAATATATATATATATATATATATATATATATATATATATATATATATATATATATATATATATATATATATATATATATATATATATATATATATATATATATATATATGTATGTATGTATACATGATGCATGTATATATGTATATGATTTATTAATATCAAAATAAATAAGTTTTGATATGACCGCGAAAAATAAGAAATCTTGGACGCAAGTTAATGTAAATCAATTGTAAACCTGCCCGGCAGATCAAGCATTTAAAATATCATTGAAAACTTTGAGACATCGGTTAAATTCTAAAAAAGCTCTCAAATATGGAGTGTTTATAGTAAATCGAAGGCGTGGACGAGCCGGTTCCAAGCCAAAGATCTTACAATTTCGACTTCATTTGAGCATTCAAATACACAAAATACATCATATGATCAAGGGAATCATCATGTAGTCAGATGGAGAGAGTGAGTGGTTGGATTTTGCGTGTATTTATGTAGATGTCATTCATCTAATCTATAAATAACCTCATTTCTCATATGAGAGAGGCCCAAGCAGAGAGATGTGAGCTCTAAAGATCCTCCAAGCACAATCGTACGCCACTGACGGCGGTCGTCACCATCACGGCCGCCGGGCTGCCGCCAGTCCGCCACCGCCGCTGCTTCATCCTTGCTGCTTAATCTCTTGGTCCCCATCATGATGATTCTACCAGCCGATTGCTCCGCAGATTTTACCGCTGATTGTTCCTGCTTCGGCTGGGGATCACTGTGATTTCTCGCTAATTGTTCCCCACATTTCCACCAGCGCCCCGTGATGTCCGCCAATTACGCTCATATCTTACGCGTTACAAGAATCTATAACATGATCGATTTGTCACATAGTTGTTGTTCCTTACTCATATACAATTTTGTAATCCTGATCGAAGATTCAGTACTTCAAAATGTATACATAGTGGAAGCTTTTTACCTGGCTAGCCCCGTGTTTTTCCCTCTTTTGAAGTTTTCACATAAAAATTCTAGAGTTTTATTGTTCTCACTTTAAAATGTGTCTTTGGATTTCTACAATGAAGCTAAGGCTAGCAACTTTTACTCTACGACCGGTTTTCTAGACGCAATCAGCTTTGGTGCGTCTAAGGAAGTTGATTCCCATTATTTCATCTTGTATGGAGACCAAGTTTTCTAACAAGATCAAAACCACCATCGAGATGTAGCATTTCAAGCTTTTAAGGAGCTAAGAATGAAAATTCATCAAACTTCGTTCCTTCAGATTTTGTCGGGGCAACTCTTAATCTCAGAAGATCACTCGCTAAGCATCTAATCGATTACCATCCTGGACGACATATCGAGAAGAGATATAGTCAAATTATGTTTTTCCAATACATGGAAAAAATGAGACCGAGGGGTTAAGGAGCAACTTTGGTTTACAAACTTAAACGATGTTTTAATCGATCTCTTCCATAAAAGTTAACATTCCAACATCCTCACAAACAATCTCGATAAAGTCAAAATCCTGGATTCATCCACTTTCCATATTAACGCCATCGGTAACACTGGGACAAACAACCTGGATGGTCAAAAATCCTCGGATTCAATTCAACCTCTTCCACACCGTTAATGTCATCTGTAACACTCGATAAACAACCTAGATAAAAGCGTCCTCAGGTGGACTTCCTACCTCTTCCATGGACACCATCTGCACCTCACAAACAACCCTCGATAGGTCAAAACCGCCGATTCAATTCGACCTCTTCCATACAAAGCAACGCCATCGTAACACTGGCACAATCTCGATAGTCAAAATCCTCGATTCAATTCGACCTCCCATACGTTAACGCTATCGTAATACTCGACAAACAACCTCGATGGATCAAAATCCTCACGGATTCAATTCAACCTCTCTCCACACAAAAGGTTAATGTCATCAAGCAAAGACTTCTAACAAACAACCTAGATAGTCAAAAGGTCCTGGTGGACTTCACTCGCATGTTAATTAAGTTAACACGTCGCCTGACAAACAATCTTGATATGTCAAAAAATCCTCGGCTCCAATTGACCTCTTCCATAGGTTGCGTCGTTAACGCTATCGTAACCGCCGGATGGGTCAAAATCAGTTAATTCAACCTCTTCCACAGTTAACGTCATTGGGTAACACTTTTGACAAACAACCTCCGGATGGGTCAAAATCGTCGGCCGATTCAAACCTCTTATACGTTCATCGTGTTAATATCATTGAGCAAACAATCTGACAAACAACCTCGGATAGGTCAAAAATTCTCATCGTCGTCGGTCATCGCCGAATATCGGCAATCTTATCCATACCATATCGTCATCGCAGCACTTCTGCGCGCCATCACGATCGCTTCGCCGATTCTTTGCTATCGGCAAACCCGTCGGCGCCGCCATACCCGTCGGCCGACCACGTAGCCGGTCGGCCAGCCAGCTAATCACCGGTCCGCCGTAGCCGGCCATCACGCAGGCAATTTTCGGTCGCAAGAAGCGTCGTAGGTCTCATGACTAGGCAGTCGCCATGACTCACCGTCGCCAATTCCATACCAAACGGTACGCATAACCGATGTGGCCGGTCTGCTGAATCTGGCCGGTCACTTCGCCGACCATCATCGCAATCTTCTTCACCGATCGTTGCCGCGAGCTGATTGGTTTCGTTGCCACCCCGTCCGTAGCCAATACGGTCGCACATCGTCGCGGTTAGCCGCCATGTTGGCAATCTCGTCGGTCACCCATCGTCGGTGGTTATCTCCCCGACCACCTTCTCGGTCACTGCCGTCGCTATGCCATCGTCGGCAACAGCGCCGTCGACCACTCTCGGTTATCGTCTCTTGATCACCTCCAATCCTTCGGTCCGAGGCGGTTAACACCTCTTTTCAAGGAAAAGCGGAGCCTTGGTATGAACTATTGGTCTTGATCGCCTCCGTGCGGACGGTCAGGCATCTGATTCGCGCCTCTTCGAGCGTGAACCACGGCGTATATTGGCGCCTTGATCGCTTCCGTACCCGCACGGTTCGACATCTGATTCGTCTCTTCGAGGGAAAAGCGTAAACCGGCGGCTGTGACGCCCGATTCTCGACCACGGCGGTCCGATGAGTATAGTTAACACCTCTTCGGAAAACCAGTAATCGCGGGTGATCACTCGAGCGGATGGTCAAACCAAGGCGGTTGATGCCTCTTCGAGGAAGGGAAAACGGCGCGTAAAATATCATGCGCGATCGCTTCCAAGCAGGGCCGTCCGACGGCGGTTAGCGCCTCTTCGAGGAAAACCAAACAACGACGGTAAATGCAGGGGTCGATCACCTAACGACCTTCTATCAAGAAGAAGAGAAGGTGCCTTCTTCCTTGGCCCTAGGGGGGTTTTTATAGACCCTTTCTATGGGCAAAAGGGTAAAAAATCGTCAAAACCGCCGCTGTCGTTTGGGTCCATGCAGATGCGTGATGTATGACCGTATGACCGTCATGCGTAGCTGCCCGCCGATCCCCGACCGGCAAGGCCGCTGTTAACCGCCATGGGCTTGTCATCTTCGCATGGCCGCCGCGGCGTATTGGCCCGTTCGTCGCCCGCTAGCAGCGCGACCATCGATCGTCCGGATTCTGCGACCCCATGACGATGCATGCTGCTTCTTGCATTCTTCTATTAAGCCATTACCGCGCGTGCCTGTACCCGTTAAGCCATGTGGCCGCCAACGCGCGGTGCCGTTAGACGATGGGTCCGGTAACCTCAAATTTTATGCTTTCGCATACCTATACATATTTGTGGTCGTGCATCGTGGTCATTAATCTTGTGCTTACATGAAGATTTGTTCTCTCAAAATGTGTGGTTAATGGACCAGTTTTATTGAAGAATTTATTTTTGAATGTCACATATTTTTGATGATTGAGATAATATCATCCAAAAATAGGGGCAAAGTGATATCTTTAAAATTCCTCTCAACGAATCTTGATAAGCAAGCTAATCGAAACTAATCGAGATCAAGCACTTAAAATATCATTGAAAACTTTAAGAAATCGCCTTAAATTCTTAAAAAGCTCTCAAATATGGAGTGTTTATAGTCAAATCGAGCGTCTCGACGAGCCGATTCCAACAAGCCAAAGATCTTATAATTTAGACTTCATTTGAGCATTCAAATACACAAAATACATCATATGATCAAGGGAATCATCATCAGTCCAGATGGAGAGGAGTGGTTCGGATTTTATGTACTGACGCATTCCACTCCGATCTATAAATAACTCCTCATTCCTCATATGAGGGAGGCCCAAGCAAGAGAGAGGAGAGTGCTCTAAAGATCCTCCAAGCAAAATCGTGCCACCACTCGACGATCGTCAACCATGGCATGTAGTTCATCCTTGCCGTCGTCAATCTCGTTGGTCTCCATCGTGATGACCTACTTAGTGATTATTCCAGCATTCTACTGGTGATTTATCGCATTTCTTGCGGATTGTTTATTCTAAAATTGTTTCCATTTCGGTGATTGGTCGCAGTTCACCATCTTCTACTACTAGTATTTACAACATGATCGTTGTCACATAGTTGTTGTTCCTTTCTATACAATTCGTAATCCGTGATGAAGATCTTGTACTCAAACGATACATAGTGAAAGCTTTTCTTTTTGAGCCGTGTTTTTCCCTCTTTTGGAGGTTTCTACGTAAAAATTCAGTTTTATTGTTACTCTTTAAATACCGCACGTATTGATGGCTTCGCGAAAACTTTTCTTCTATGGCTTGGTTTTCAACAAGTTTAATTAAAAGTAGATTGATTCATTAAAGTACAAGATTTTAGGCTGTTTAACCACAGTTTAAAGGTTAAAAAATTATCAACAAAATTTAACAGCTTATGTCTTCAAATATTTAATATATATATATATATATATATATATATATATATATATATATATATATATATATATATATATATATATATATATATATATATATATATACACTAATAATATTGCACATGTACAAAATAATATTTTTAAAATAAAAAATACTTTAAGAATTAAATACTCTAAAATAAATTTCTTTAAAATAAATTTTTATTTTCAATGATAGAATCGAATTTTTTTTTTTTTGAGATAATTGCAAAAGTATATGTTATATTACATGATTAGTTTAGATAACAAAATATTTTGAAATATTTTTATATTAGGATGATAAGTAAATATCTTTTAAATTTATAATAATATCCAAAGTTATAATTCAATATAATATTTAACTATATATAAATTAAAAAGTAATGATGTGGAAAAAAGTGCGTTAACTTTAAAAAGTAATGATGAAATTATTTTTATGTAATAATAGAAATTTGAGTGCTATTTAAGTGAAAAATAAAAGATTAGTTGCTAAATAAAAATAAGGCAAGGCTGTGGATTTCAAAAATATAAAATTTTGTATACATAACATACAATTCTTATGCATTTACATCTTAACCTATAAAGTTTAATAGTTAGAGAAATGACTATTTTTCTATGCATAAAAATGTGCATTTGATTTTAAAAATTAATGATGATATAAATTTCGATGTAATAATAAAAATTTGAGTGCTATTTAAATAAAAAATAAAAGTTTAGATGATAGATATATAAATATATAAGAAATATATATTTTATATATAAATAATATAAATTGTAACGGATTGTAAAACTATCATCTCACATCACTCACATTAAAAATGAATAATCAAGATTTTCTATTAAAAGAAATATAAATCATTTTTAACAGATTATCAAAAATTATCCAACAGCAAGTGAAACCACCCTGCCCAGAACCCTCATTACGTGTTCAAAAAGATACGCGTCTCGCTTCGCTTCGAGAAGATGTTGCGGAAACAATATTCGAGAATACCTGGTCAACTCCAACCCAAGGAGAAGTTTCCCAAAAGCGGCAGAATCGATCTTCCCGAGCAACCTCTTGATTTTCGAGTGAACGGCCTTTTATAGTCCCCGAGGCGATCTCCTGAGGCGACTCGACCATCTGAAGACCTGATGATAGATCGTCGATATTAAGGCGTCATGGTTCTCGAGCTCTGGCTCAAATCGATCGCACTTTCAAGAGAAGTTTCTATTTATAGATTTTGGGAGTGGCGAGCTTGTAGAATTCGTGGAAAACTCCAACCACTCATCTGACGGCCTGAGCGATCCGATCGACGGCCAGTATTTTACGATCCGGTGCCTTAATGATAATTGGGTGATCTTGATTCGTTGGATTCGCCGCCGTCGATCGACTATAAATATGTCCGTTTTGTGACCATTTGGCGGATCAGATCCATTTTCATCCGATACTGATCCGAATGATTCGATCGCAAACTACGTTGATGGTTATGTTCGTCATCGTGACGGTCGGTTGATTGTAGCCAAATCGTGATTAGATCGGGTAAATCTGAAAATCTTGCGAGATTCGCTGATCAGATTAATTTTCTGAAAGTAATATAGACATATAATGCAAGTAAACAGCCACAAATCTTTCTGTCGCAAGAAGAGCGCCGGAGCTTGCTCGCGAGGAAGATAGTCTTAAGGAATGGTGCTGTGGAGAATCTAGAGATGATGTTGGTTGGAGACCATCTCTATTGAGAAATTACAGTGTGGGATTCTGGATAACTTATACGATTAGTATATAATAATTATGTATTAATACATAGCATATACATTATATGCACATCGTGATCCGGACCGTTCTGTCGACGCTTTTAATAATTTCTGCCGTCTTGGGGCTATTGAAAACGTACAGCCTCGTGCTCTGGATTCAGAGACGCTGCAACAGCACCCAATAATAAAATATTCCATGGTTCCGTCAATTTCTTCACACGTTTGCTCTCAGGGACTCCTTTACTGATTCCAGTGGTTATATTTGCGTGCCTCATATACAAGCAACTAAGAAGAAGACCGGCTATTTTGGGGTTTGTTTTCTTCTGGCTACAAGTTTGTTAGGGTTTCTAATTGACCGACGGAACAATTAAATGTTTTTCGTTACGATCTTCTTGAAGAGTTAGGGCCATCCATTTTTGCGTTGCACTTTCTCCTACTTAAGACGTGAGTAATGGCTGGTTTATTCATCTTCTTTTATCTGCTTCATGGCATTTAAGCTGAGAATATTGTACCAGCCGCACAAATATTTCTGCTGAAGTCCTTTGGCTGCATTTCTTCAATCTGGTATTCGCTCTTATATACGATTGCTCGAGCGTGCAGGGTGCCATAAGCCATTTCAGTCGAGGTTTATGTGGGCATGCACTCTCTCAAAGTTGATTGTATTGCTTCCAAAAAAAAATTAACCGCTTTCAAAACAAAATTGCGAAAAATTAATCACAGAATTAACCACGTTCAAAAAATAAAAAATAAAAAAAGAATGTGAATTGTATTGCTTCTTTTGCGAGTTATCGTTAGAATTCTACACCGATTAATTAACAGAGGAAACCTTACCATGACAGTAGAAAACATTTATTAGTGAGCTGAACTTTTGCAAAAGAAGGATTGCTTGGTGCGATGTATAGAAAACTTAAACGTTTTGTTGGCAAAAAATACAGAAAGAACGCACCACAAAGCACATCTTCATCTTCCCATTACTCGAAGTTGCGACCTCTAATATGTGGGCTAAAATATCTACCGGACGATGAAGATCACTCTCATTATGAATTAGGATATGACCTCCTATGATTTAGGCCGTTCAAGAGGTCTGCAAATGTTTAAAATGGGCTAGAAAGCAGAATAGCGAAGAGGATGGCATCTAAAAACCTTTAATACTTGTGAAAACTTTTGAGTGAGTTGTAACATAGCATTGACTCGTCCCAGTAATTTTCACTCGGGGAAAAGATTTCATTTGCCTCCTAGGAGGAATTAGTTCTTTCGGGGTGCTGTCATTATATGAATTTCTGATATAGTTCTTTCGGAAATGTTTGAAGATTGGGGAAATTCAATATGCTTCACGAAGTTAGCGCGCAATGAGCTTTATTGAGTGATAAGAATTTGTTGAATTTTGTTTAAATTTTGCAGAAAAAGGCCTTTTTTTTTCTCGATAGTGAGCTATATTGCTTAATTATTTTAACGAATTCTAGAGAGAGGACGTCTTTCTAAAACCATGATTTCCTTTTATAATCAGAATGTTTTTTATAGAGATTTAAATCCTCAAAGTATGCATGCCTCTTCATTTGGTTGATGTTTTGTAAATGGATTACTTTCTCCCGTTAAGATAGATGCTTGCAAGAACTGAAAACAAAACCTGGGGAGGTTCTTTTAATGAGTGTAGATAGAATTTAATATACTGAAATAAGGAATGAAAATATTACTGCAACTTTTTTTTTTAAATATTTGAATAAATTTAATGAAAATTTACACACACACATATATATATATATATATATATATATATATATATATATATATATATGTTCGTGCCGGAAGACCCTTAGAGTGAAACTTAGCTTTGTTGATTAGTCCGCACAGTATTTAAAAAAATGGCGAGAGAACTCAGGAAATTTTAACGTGGAAAACCTCGAAAGAGGGAAAAAACCAGGCAACAAAATGTTCCATATGTATATGCCTCAGTAGAATCTTCCAGATAAAGGGATTACAAGATGGTATACAAGAAAGGAACAACGGTATGTAACAGCGGTCGGTTGTAATAGTTCTTGGTGATGGTAGGCTAACTTGTAGGAACTTGGTGGAAAAGCGGGGAACAATTCGGCGAAATATAGAACAACCGGCGAGAAATCAGCGATTGATGTGATGGCGGTCGGTGGCAGTAGTGGCCGGCGGTGATGGTTGGCGGCCAGGCGGTGGTGCGATCTTCTCGGGGATCTTGAGCTTGAGAACTTCCTCCTTCTTGCTTGAGCTCTCTCCTTCTTCACTTGGTCTCCAAAGTCCTTTTCATATGGAGTATGGGGCTATTTATAGATTTGGAAGAGTGGCGATCTTGTAAATACATGGAAAATCAAACCACTCCTCCCCTTGACGGCCGAGCGATCCCCGATCGAGCGGTGTATTTTGATGATCTGGGTGCCTTAATGATGTCGGAATTGGGTGATCTTGGATTCGTTGGATTCGTCTTGACGAGCCGCTCGATCTGACTATACATATGTCTATTTTTGTGACCATTTGGCGGATCAGGATCCATTTTCATGTTCCGATAACGATCACGAGTCGATTCGAGCTCGGATCGGTATCTTGATGTTGTTATGTTCGTCTCATCGAGCGATCGTTTTATAAGTTTGCTAAAATCGGTGATTAGATCGAAGTATTTCTGAAAATGCCTTGAGATTCGTGAGATTAGACTAATTTTACGAGGATGTATCGATTCTTTATTTTTGGGTGTATGATCATCAAAATATATGTCAATCTTGAAAATAGCAAATGAAAATTGAGAGTCCATCAATGCGCATTTTGAGAGAACAAATCTTCATAGCTGCAATATTATAACTTTGGAAGGCGATCTGGTGCAAATCGCATAAGTATGTGGGTCCGATATTTTGAGGTTATGGACTGTTGGACACTACGGAAGTTTTGAGGCGTTTAGGGGACTATAGGCGCCGAGAATCTATGGCTTCTGATGGCCTTATGAGGGCGGCCAGCCATGGTATGAGCGGCGCCAGCGAAGCGCTGGCCTCTTGAACGGCCAGCGGCGGTATGTCAAGGTCAACCAGTGCTTGCGGGTGATTCGCGGGTCCAGCAGTGCGGGTCTTCTTGGCGAATTGATTCGCGGTCAGCGAGTCGCGGTCAACAGTGCGGAAGACACGTCACGGGCCGTCGCGGACCACGTAAAGCGGCGGAGCCGCGTGGCCGGCGTCGGTTAGCGTCCGCGAACGCCGCCATGACCGCGTCCACGAGCGTAAAGCCTTGAAACCGTGGCCGGACGCGCCAGTTTCCAGGCCGCCATGAGCCGTCCGCGACCACGTAAAGCGGCCCGGGCGATGGCGGGCTGCGCCGATCATGCGAACCCGTCCGCAGACCACGTAAGCGGCCGGACCGCGTGTGAGCGGTCATGATTATGAACGCGGACGTCCTGGAGGGCAGCGGCGTCTGGGGCCAGCGAGCGACAGCGGGCGGGCGGGCAGGCGAGCGACAGCAGCTTGGCGCCAGCTGTATAGCTTATAGCAGCTGAGCCAGCCGCAGAGCGGAAGCTGACCGGGCTTTGGGTTTGAATGCCTTTTGGGGTTTTACCCTTTTACCCTGCGGTCTATAAAACCCCAGGGTAAGAGGAAATGTACTTACACTCCTCTCCTCTTGAGTTAGGATTATTTAGAAGGTGATCAAGGCTGCGGTATCACGTCGTGGTTAGGTTCTGCAAACCTCGTCAGACCGTCCGGGTTAGAGGCGATCAAGGCCGGTGCGTCGTTGTTCGGTTTTCCTCGAAGAGGTTTCGACCTCGTCGGACCGTCCGGGTTAGAGGCGATCAAGGCCCGCGTGCGTCGTTGTTCGGTTTTCCTCGAAGAGGTTTCAGGAACCTCGTCGTCCGAAGGTGATCTCACGGTTCATACTTTTCTTGTAGAAAATTAGCTTTCTTTCAACTTGGATGGGCCGGTCAAGGTTGAAAACCGCGAATGGCGAGCACTTAGGAACCATCGTCGGCGACTCATTATTTGGTAATTCATAGCCTTATTAGGGGGGATAGCTTCTCTCTTCCTCTCTTTATATAAATATATATATCCCTTCTTCTTCTCTTTCTTCTTTTCCCTCATTCCTTATAGAACATTGGTGCTGATTTTTTTTTTTTTTTTTTTTTTTTAGGTAACTCAATCGTTAGGATTGATGGCTCATCTGGGTGTTGCCTTAGATGAGTGGAGAGATTAATTGTGAAGGTAAAGTATCTAGAGTGTGGCGAAAGATGAATCTTAAGGCCAAGAAGTGGCGTCTTTGGAGGATCAAGCGGCGGTGTAGGGCGAGCTAGCGAACATGTCGACTTCTCTTTCTCTTGATGTCGGGAGGTGGAGCGCAGTGATGAGCTAATTGAGGCAGGGCTCGCCCGGATGGAGAAGAGGCTCAAGTACTTGGAGAAAACATTACAAGCTCGTCTTTTGGAGAAAAATCGTCTGATGTCGGCGGAAGCAAATGAAATCACCTTGAAGAAGCGGTGGAGGACTTCAAGAACTCCCACAACTTATCGTGGTTCAATTGAAGACTATGTTGAAGCTTCGTGATCATATACTTGATGTTGAAGTGAAAGACTTGGGCCGCCGGTGTTTAGAGGAGGGCTTCATCAGGATTCTGAAAGGAGTTAGTGTGGTACATCATAGCGGAGCTAGAATTGAGGATATATCTCTAGCCAAACATCGAAGATCCTTGCTTGATTGAAGATGAAGGAGTTGTGAGTGGGCTCAGGGGAGGATCTCAGGTGTAATGAGGAGGCGTTGATATCATGTACTGGCGTGTATCAAGATCTTGATTCTCTTTTATAGTATCATATTAATGTTGTTGATGATATCTATGTATATTTTTATTATGATTATTATTTTTATACACTCTTGTCTTGTTCTTACCCATCTGGGGTGATTGGTGAGAACATCATTTGGCGTTCTAATATGCAATTGGATCTCTTGGGAATTTTTGACCCGAGGTTGTTCATCAGTGCGACTTCGATGGCGTTAGCATACATGGAAGGAGGTTGAATTGAATCTGGCGAGAATTTTGACTATCCGAGGTTGTTTGTCGGTGTTAGATGGCGTTAACTATGGTGAGAAGTCCACCAAGGACCTTTTGACCTTTCACTGGGTTGTTTGTCGAGTTTTGTTATGACATTAACGTGGAAGGTCGATCAGTGACCTTGACCTTTTGACCTTTCAGGTTGTTTGTCGAGTTTTGTTCGATGACATTAACGTATGGAAAGGTCGTCAATCTGGGATTGATCATGTCCCAGTGAGATGTAACATGAGTTGTATATTTCTCAAGTGGGAGGAAAAGTAAAGAAAAAGCAAATCTTGTTAGAACAAAGGCTGAATTCACTAGTAATGATATAATCACAAGACAACAGTGCGGCTTTAAGAGAAAATGACAACAACAAGCTGCAACAACAATAATAACAACAGCTTTAGTGCTAGGTGGGATCAGTTATCTGAGGATGAAATGACGAGATAAAAGTCGTAATTATGCATAAGTTCGCGATAATATTTTGAAGATTCTTAGTATTCCAAGTTCGAGGTAGAGTTTTCCTTACGGGTCCTTGAGCTTGAAGCGTTCGAACTTGACCATAGCTATGACCATATCTGGACCCTCCAGAGGGTGAGAGTTTATTGAGGGCCTTTACTGCGACTCGAGACTTAAGGACCAAGTCACCCAAACAGAGATATGGGACGAGGTTTTACTCTTGTTGAAGTGGCGAGCTACGTTGGTGATAGGAAGGATCCAGAAAGGGCCATATCCAGTTTGAGGGAGTAGATCTAGTCTTTGGAGTTTTTCCTCATTATTATCATGATCAAAATTGGACTCTTGGACTTGGAACCCGATATCCCGGTATGATAGCTTACGGCCAAAACACAAGTTATCTGGGTGTCTACGGTTGGGGTGCGTGGTGAGTGCGATAGGGAGAACATTGGGAAGCTCATCAACCCATTGCCCCAACCTTCTTAAGGCGTGTTTTTAGTCCTTTGAGTATGGTCTATTGGTAACCGGTTTGCCATTGGTTTGAGGATGTGCTACGGTATCGCGGTGAATGTGAAGATCTTTGCAAAAGGACGTAAAGAGTAAATTGAGTTCCGTTGTCAATGATGATCTTTACAGGAAGACCGAATCGACACACTATATTTTTCCATACAAGTTGTTTAGCGTTTGCCTCAGTGATTTTGGCGAGTGGTTGGCTTCCACCCATTTAGTGAAGTAGTCGGCTAGAATGATGAACTTTCTTTGTCACGATCTATGGGAAGAGGTCCCATTATATCAATTCCCACGAGCAAAAGGCCACGGGCTTTGAAGAGATGAAAGTTCTGTGTGCGGCATGTGAGGAAGGTTTGAATGCAACTGACAACTAGCACATTTTTTGGTGAACTCCAGGGCATCTTGTTTCACTGTAGGCCAATAGAATCCTTGCCTTATAATTTTAAGGGCTAGCGCCCTTCCTCCTAGGTGTTCTCCACATATTCCTGAGTGAACCTCTCTTAGTGCATAGTCAGCTTCTGATGGTGGAAGACACTTGAGGTATGGCAGAAAGCTTCGTTTATATAGTTCACCTCAATAATAACAAAGTTTGCGGCTTGTCTTGAGGCCAGTGGTCGATTGTCTTGGGAGGCTTCCTTCTTGCAGGAAAGACATGATGGGGTCCATCCATGAGGGTTCCTTCACCTCATCAATCGTTTGTATTACCCATGGTCCCTGAATACTGGGAAAATATATTTCTTCAATATACTTTCTCTTGAATAGATCTCCGGTAGCGGACGTAGCAAGCGAGAGGCGTCTTTCAGTATTTTCTCCGCGGTATGTGAGTGATTTGATGCGCCTTAAGATGGGCAAGGAGAGACTTCACCAAGTCGGCGTGTTATTAGAGGGTTATGGGTATCGTAGTCACCCTCGACTTGAAGCGACAAGGCGAGAGTCATTATGGATGTTAAGTCTTGCTTAGCGGTCGATGGCGAGTCTCAACCGCGATGAGGGCCTTATTGACCATATTGTTAGTAGAAAATTTTAAAGCGAAGTCCATACTCTAAGGTATTACAGGGGAAATAAGTAAAACTCGACTCGAGTATTTCTGAGCTCCATCAACATAGAGAGTCCATTGAGGAAATAAGGGCGTGTGATAGACATATCATTTGGAGTTGGGACAGTGCATTCTACTATGAAATCTGCGAGTATTTGAGACTTTATGTCAGGTCGAGGTAGAAAATTAATGTCAAATTCTCCCAATTCCACTGACCACTTAATTAATCTTCCAGATGCTTCCGGTTTCTGCAGGATAGCTTTTAATGGTAGATTAGTGTAAACACTGATAGTATGAGCTTGAAAGTATGGGCCGATTTTATTTGAAAAAACTAGGGCTAATGCCACCACATGGCAGTGGATAACGACTTTCTATATCGAAAGTATTTTCTTGACGTAGTAAATTGGTCGTTGTATCCCATTTACTTCGTGCAGGCGAGCTTATTAGCGTGGAGAAGCCAAGATATAAGTATAATATTTCTCCTTGAATAGGCTTAGGCGGTAGAGGGGAGATGCTAAGTACTCTCTTAGTTGTTCAAAGCGATTGACATTCGTCGGTCCATTGAAAATTATTATTTTTTGCTCCTTTTAATATTCGAAGAAGTATTTGTCCCAGGCGAGCTAAGAAGCGAGATAGAGCGCGATCCATTTAGGCGTTGAACTTCCTTGATATTCTTTGGAGGGGTCATATCTCAGAGCCTTAATTTTCTCGGGGTTGGCTTTACTCGCGATGGGTTACCATAAACCCAAGGAATTTTCCGATGTAACCCCAAAGGCACATTTGGTGGGGTTGAGCCGTATGTTATAGCGAAGAAGATTGAAGCACGTTCTAAGTCGAGATATGTTGTGATTCTTCGGGCTTTTCACCAACATGTCGTCCGTATACTTCCATCGTCTTTGCTTAATAGGCCTTTGAAAACCATATTCATAAAGGCGTTGATAGGTAGCACGCATTTTTAACGAATGGCATAACTTGGTAGCGGTATAAACCTTGATATGTTTGAAATCTCGTGGCTTCTTCATCCATAGGTCCATTCTTATTTGGTTATAGGAGTAAGCGTCAGAAGCGAGCATTTGATGGAGCGTAGCGTCGACCAATTTGGTCAATTCGGGAAGGGGAAGCTATCTTTTGGACAAGCCTTGTTAAGGTTTGTAGTCAATACACATCCTCCATGTTCCATTTGTTTTCTTAACCATGACAACATTTGCTAGCCATATAGGGTAATATACTTCTCGTATGAATCCGCTTCAAGGAGCTTGTTAACTTCATGCTCTATAGCACGGAAGCGATCGGTGCAAAGCTCACTTCTTACGGATGATCGGTTTGGATGTTGGATTAATCTTGAGGGAGTGCATGATCACACTGGGGTCAACCCCTGGCATATCAGTCGGACTCCATGCGAAGATGTCTTGATTTTTACGTAGGAAATCTACGTAGTTTCTCTTTGTTCCTTTGAAGCGAGGATCCTACTTGCTTGCTCGTAGTGGTTGGTCATCCGATAATGTAATGGAGAGTAAGTCTTCTGGTGATACTTTGTGGGGTGCTCCTTCATCCGAAAATTAAAATCTTCAATGCTAAAGGTCCACGGAAGGCGTGGTGAGCTTGTCACGAGGTAATGATTAATACTGTTGATTTCCTGACTACTCCAACTCCAACGGTTGGAAATTTCATCTTAAGATGAGATATTGAAGTGATTGCACCAAAGATTGAGGAGGGCCTTCCAAATATAGCGTTATAGTAGTCGACTTGACCACCATAAATTGGATTGAATGAGTCATTGTGGGGAATTCTCAGAGAACAACGGGAAGAGTGATCGTCCCTTCTACTATGCAGGCGGTTGTCAAACCGTACAATGGTCTGCGGGTTGGAGCTTTTCCTAACGAGGCCCATGCTGAAGCGTTAAAAAAGGACATCGAGAACTCCCACTATCTAAAATCCTTTTAACATTATAGCATGGGTCCGCCGTCCACTTATCTTGATGACAAAATTGATCTTGATGAGCATAGAAACAGTGAAATGATGTGGTCCTCACCAATTGTTTCAATCTCTCCAATTGTTTGATGATTGTTTTGTTGTTTACGTGATGATTGTCCTTGTTGCCCCGGTTGAAGGCATGTTTGTTTGTGTCGATTGGTTCTTCACAAATCGGCGTAGATATCCCTAGGCCTCTCAATTCTTCTTTGAGTTGTTTGCATGCCTCAGTAGTATGTCCGACTTGGAAGTGACAATATTGCTCTCGATTTCACGAATTTAGTTTTGGTGGATGCGACCACTTGATATTTTCTTCATCTCGAATGGCCATTAGGAGGTTAACACGAGATGTGTTGTTATGTAATTCTTTTCAAGTCGTGGTTCCACCGTTGATATGGGGTGAGGAGATTACTGGCGCTTGTTGCTTCTTTTGATAGGAGTGTTGATCGTGTTTCTAGAGCACTCTTACGTTTTCTTGCTCAAATTGTTTGCGATGGGCGTGTAATTCGGCCAGAGATTTGTGCTTCCACGATGAACTAAGTCGGCATATGAGCGGACCGTGTCTCGTTAGTGATGAGTAAAAGGCCACAGGCGAGCCCTCCAAGAAAACTCCTCTTAATAATTGAGTCTACCACAGGATTTGGCGAGCTTCAGGAAAACCTTTGGAAGTATTCCTTAAGTGATTCACCTTCATTTTGGAATCTGGAGAGATGGGAGGAGTCTTTGATGATCCTTCGGTTCTGATGAAGCTGTTCCACGAAGATTTTGGCGAGTTCATCAAAGGTATGGATAGATCCCCTTGGAAGAGTAGAACCAAGTGCGAGCTTGTCCTTGAGTAATAGACGACAAAGCGACATGTCGGGAGCTTCTTTGGATATGCATGATGGTCCAATGGTCGATGTGTTCGTGGGTGATAACTCCATCATAAGGGTCAATGTTTGGAAGCTTAAACCTACGGGGATGGGATGTCGAAGAATAAGACGAAGGGAAGACTCGATAAGCTGCGGTGAGAAGATATGATTCCGTCTTTGTGATGGAGTTCTTCTCTACCAAGCGTTGTAATTACGCATGTATAACATGGCGAGTAGGGTCAACGAGGAGAGAATCGCCAGCTACCGGCAATAATTGTGGATTGGCGGTGTTGGTTGGCACGTGATGGATGGGTGGCGGCGGTGTCGAAGTTGACATCCGGTTTGGAGGTGGTGGAACTTGTCTAAGAAGCGACATATTGTCCTCTGCGGTAATAATCGATCTTGAGGCGGTGCATTTTGATGGAGGTTGTTGTGTTCCTCGTAAAGTCGGATCATCTCATTTTGAGACTCTTCCATTCGGCGCCTCGTTCTTCTAAAGAGATTCTGCCTTATGCAGGTCATGCCCATTAGAGGAAGTGCGGAAGCTTGGCGTCCACAGGATTGGTTTTGAGTGGCGGGAGTTAAGCGAGAGGCTCGGTGTTCTGAAGATTGCGCTTTGGTCATCTTGTAGGTGTTAAAAAGTATGATTGAGGAGTCTCTTCCGAGCAGATTGCGTCTTAGGAAGACCGATTCTTAGAGTGAAAGTGTAATTAGCTTTGTTGATTAGTCAAACACACAGTATTTAAAATGGCGAGAGAACTCAGGAAATTTTAACGTGGAAAACCTCGAAAGAGGAAAACCACCTGGCCAACAAAATGTTCCACTATGTATATGCCTCGAAACTGAATCTTCCGATAAAGGGATTACAAAGATACATAGAAAGGAACAAACATGTAACAGGTCGAGGTTGTAATAGTTAGTGGTGCGGGTGATAAGAAAGGTGGGCGACAATTTGAAATATAGAACAACGGCGAAATCTGAAACGATTAGGTGATTGGCGATGGCGAGGGTCGATGGCGTAGTGGCCGGCGGTGATGGTTGACGGCCGTCAGGCGGTGGTCGATCTTCTTCGGGATCTTGAGCTTGAACTTCCTCCTTCTTGCTTGAGCTCTCTCTTCTTCACTCTCCAAAGTCCTTTTCATATGGAGTATGAGCTATTTATAGATTTGGAAGAGTGGCGATCTTGTAAATATGGAAAATCAAACCACTCCTCCCCACGGACGGCGGCGATCCCCGATCGAGCGGTGTATTTTGATGATCAGGTGCCTTAATGATGTAATTGGGTGATCTTGGATTCGTTGGATTCGTCTTGGCGAGCGCTCGATCGACATATGTCTATTTTGTGACCATTTGGCGGATCGGGGATCCATTTTCATGTTAGATAAACGATCGAGTCGATTCGAGCTTCGGATCGACTATCTGATGTTGTTATGTTAAATCGTGAGACGATAATTTTGTAAGTTTGCTAAAATCGGTGATTAGATCAGTATTTACGAAAATCTTGAGATTCGTCTTGATTAATTTTACGAGGATGTATGATATATATATATATAATCTTTAAATTATAAATTTTTTTGATTAAAAACTTAATCTCTCAATCACAAGATTAAAGTTGCATACAATCATTTTTTTTTTTTTTGGATAAATATTCATCTAATATTTCATCTATCTTATAATTGAAAATATTATTATGATTAATCTCACTTTAAAGATTAGCGTCACTTTTTCTTTTGATGTACATCCCCTTTTGACGTATTTCTATAGATAGCCAACAAAGCGGGACCTTTATCTCCTCTATGAAGTAGATACATTCTTTAATGGGATGGCATGACATCTGTAAATAAGTACACATGGATGCAAATCGTCTGTATTAATGTGCGAGGACGAGATAATTCTGCGTTTGGAGGCGGTCGTTAAATAGCTCTATATTTTTTATTTTTTTTCCGATAAGTATCTACTTAATATCTCATCTATTTTGTGAATGAGGATATCATTGTGATTAATCTACATCACATTCATCACATTCGGTCCTACTTATTTTTCCTTAGGTATAAAACCTCCACTCACGGAAATTGGCTTCAGGAGGTTCACGTGCATCAACTAAGCTAAGAGAAGGTGAGTCTCTTAAAGATAATTAAGGGAAAGGCCAACGTAAAGTAAGTCTTGATTTGACTCAGTTGATATAATGGTTCCCAACGGTTGTATTTTATTTATGGTAACATGAATAATTATTGAATTTTTTACATATATTGCATTAATCCTGATGAAGATTTAATAATGTTGAAACTCATCTTAATATAATTTGTATCACAATCTCTTAGCATAATTTTTTTAAAAAATTTGAAATTAAAAGTGGACATATTTAAAAGATAGATGTTCATATATTTATGAAGAAAATCCTATTTGATTGGGATATATTAATATACATAAAACATATAAAAAAATATAGGATTGAAATAATATTTAAAAAAAGTTTGAATTACGGAAAATCTAAAATTAAATTATTCTTATTTTTAAAATCAAAATGTTAAAGTATCAAGGTTTGTCAGAGGAAATAAAGTGTTTGCTGCAAAATAAGAAACCCTTGTGCATTAAGCAAGTAATAAAAGAGATTTAAAATTTTAAATATTAAATTTTTTTCAAAATCATAATTTAACGTATCAAAATGATATTTAACAAAGGAGATTTCATTTTGATGAAATAAATATGTGAATAATAAAATACATAAAATGCCTATTACATCTTCAAATTTATATACATAAAACATTTGACAAAATAAAATTACTAAATTTTATTGAATAATTTACATGTTTGAAATTCTATATCATACAGAATTTCGTTAACTAAAATCACTAGTTGATATGCTATCAAATTTAAATTAGCAAGTCACAGTAAATTAGCCAACTAATATAAATTATTTGGAAACTAAACAAATTCAGCTGTACCAATGGAATGAAAAAAAAATATATGAAGAGAAACGGCCGGTAATGAATTAGGAAATCGGACAGCAGCTTCGGTGACAGTTTATTTGGGACGCTAGCCTTTAGTCCCACGTTGTCAAAGTAGACGTAATGGGGCCTTGCAAGAGTATAAATATGGACTGATGAGCACTTAGCAACCATACTTACCTGGACGAGGTGGAGCGATCAACGAGGCTCCTTGCCGGCCAAGGGCTCTCATTGCACTCAGAGGGTGCGCTGGTCTACCATCTCCCTAAATGGGAGAGTGGGCGTCATAATTTGTGATAGAGAGGGTTCGCGTTCGCGCGACCCTTGCCAAATAAAAATGTAAATTTTAAACCGACGTCTGGTTATTGGGCTAAGTAAACCACCTGTAACTTTTGTTTATGTTAGAGAATTTGTGGTTAGTGCTGTGATTAATGATCCCTATTTTCGATAAATACTATATTATTGTTGCACGTGAAATTAAACGAAGAGCTTTTAGTTGAATCTGCATGCGTTAAGGAAAAGAGAGAGAATGCCTTCATTGTTTAGATGATGTATAATAAAATACTTCTAAATAACAAAATAGATTATGGCAAAAATAGGGTCTTAGGATATTTGATGTTGCAGTTGTCATTTAGGGCCAATCCATTTATTTTCTAAATTATTTTAAATTTTTGTGCTATTAAATCATTACTTATTGATTTATTAAGATGATTAAATTATTATTTAATAATTTTGCGTGTTTGTGGTATTTGGGTTATGGGGGTATGTTGCTTTATTTATTTTAGATATTCTTGTAATGATTGAATTAAAATATAAAGGCTTTGATGATCAATGGTCAAGAAGTATGAGAGGACTTGAGGTTGGCGAATAATTTTGTTTGGTGAGCTGCACTTCAACAAAACTATTCATCTTGGAATATAGACATGTCAACTAAACTACTCATCTTGGAATATTGACATGCAATTTAAATTTGATTTATCATTTGATTATAGAGTGATAAACATCAATAAAATAGTTAATACTGCGTGATAGTGCTACGGATCTTTTAGAATCGCGTAGTGACTATATGATACATGATAGTGCTATGAGGGTGGACTCGATCTCTTGGAATCAATAAGTGACTATATTCTACATGGTGCAATATAAGAAATGTAGAAATAAGACTTGAAGTTGGCAGAAGGCTAGAGATAGTTTGGGCTATCCTTTTCTAAATAGTTGGTTTGGTTTGAACTTGGTGATAGATGGTTGGAAGTGACTAGGGCAATCTTTTAAATAGAGAAAAGAGACCTCATAGGTGATTAGTACAATCTTTATTTCTAATTGAATGGGTGGATTGATGAATTACAATTAATGACGAGGAGGTAAAGAACAATTCAACTATTTGAAAATAGAGCATAAAGCTAATGGTGATATTAAAAGCTATACAATCATTGCAATGGTTGATTGGTACATAATGTGCTATTTTAAATTTTTTCTAAAGTATTAAAAAAAAACTTAAGCATGTATATGACATAGTAAAAAAAATTGTTCTAGCATTTAATGATCAAAACATTTCAACTTCTAAAAGAAGGTTTCAAGAAAGCTCTTAGAAAAATAGAGTTACCCAAGATAGACCTCAATCATTATAAATCTTCTTAAAACAAATTAAAATCTCATCTTCATTATATTTTAACACATTTGCGTATTAAAATTTATTAAAACATGGCAATGCTCTTAGAAGATAAACTTGACAACATTACTACTAGTAAAATTATGATTCCAAAGTTGTTTTTACTTTGATAATTAAAGAAGAGATGTCTAATGGCATTATATCCATTTTAGCATTTAATTGATCTTTAATTTAGCTTTTAATATAGACAATAATAATTGATATGATACTTATTGCTAGAAAACCGTGGGAGTGAAAGTTCTTAGCCTTTGTCGATTAGTCCACACGTGTAATTAAAATGAATAAGAGACACTCAATTTTAACGTGGAAAACCTCAAAAGAGGGGAAAACCACGGGGCTTTAGCTTCCATGTATCTGTATTTGAGTCTGAGTCTTCTGATACAAATTGCAATTGCATGAGGGAGGAGTATGCGATCAGTTGTAATGGTTGTTGAAAGATGTGGGGGTAACTGGTGGGAATATATGGTACAATTAGTGATGATGGTGGTTGAGTGGGTGTGACCTTGCTTGGAGGATCTTCAAGCTTGAGCTTCTTCTTCCTCCTGCTTAGGCTTTTCCTCTTCTTGTTTGGATTCTTCCTCTTCTTCCTTGCTTTGACTCTTGCTTCCTTGACTCTTCTTCTTCCTTCTGGACTCTTCCGCTTCTTCCTTGTTCGGACTCTTCGCTTCTTCCTTTCGGACTCTTCCGCTTCTTCTTTTTTTCGGACACCTCTTCTTCACTTGTTTCACTCTTCTTCTTCACTTCACTTCACTTGGCTTGGCCTTGGTGAGGAATGAAGGCCTATTTATAGATGGGAGGAGGGGCATTCTTATTCATGTAAGGCCCTACCACCCCTCGGATGGCGTGATGATTCCTTTGATCATTTGATGTATTTTGATCATTTGGATGCCATGAATTGATAGGCGTTAGATCATCGTCGAGCCTTCGATTTGGATAAACACTCCATATTTGATTTTGGGATTTAATTGATGTCCCAAAAGATATTTTAAGTCTTGATCTGTGGTTTTGACTCTCATATACTTTCGACATCAAGATTTGTGCTTTGACTAGTCATATTTTGAGCCAATCTTAAAATACTACTTTGATCAAATCTTGATGTTAAAGTCAGAAATTGGTGAGATCAATCACTTAAAATATCATTAAAACTTTGGGATATCGGTTAAATCTAAATAGCTTTTAATTGTAGTCTCGTCTCAAGCCCAAACATCTTATAATTCGTTCATTCAAATACACAAAATATATCATTAAGGAACAATTATGAGTCTTAAATGGTGGTGCATGATTTCTAAACGTCACTCCTCCATCTATAACAGCCCGCATTCTTCGGGGGGCGGGAGAGCTCTAAAGCTTGAAGATCCTCCAAAGCATAATGTGTCACCTGACGGGTTGTCCACTCTGGCGGTCAGTCATCAATTCACGCCGATCACCTTGCCATCGTTGATCCCCGTTCATTCACATTGTATTCTCATATACAATTCCAGACGGAAATCTTATACTAAATACATATTGGAATATTTTTTTTCTCGAACAGGATTTTTCCTCTTTTGAGGTTTTCGACGTAAAATTTCTAGAATTTTCTTGTTCACTCTTTAAATACATTTGTGTGTGCTGGATTTCACAACAAGACTAAAATAAACTTTCACTCTACTGATTTTCTAAGCACTAATAATCATCTTGTTTGAGAGAATTTTCATTGTATTTAAAGAAGTCCATCTTAAGAGGATTTGTATTTAGTGAGCAACATTTCATTAATTAATTTCTTTTAGTTATTTTATCATCTTCTCCTAAATTAAGGTGGTGGATTGGATAAATTAGAGTATCTTATATGGAGGGAGGAATAGTTCATCTCTTAAAAAGAAAGAAGAGAGTATAAAACTTTAAGAAGGTATAATAACATATTTAATATGTTAATTTTAAAGAAATTTTTAATTTTATTCAGGTCACAAAAAAAAAACTAAAATTCATTTCACAATTTTATATTTCTTATGCCATTAACCTCCAATTCGGAGAAGTTAATTTTATTATTAGTATATCCTCATTAGTATGATGTTTCAACAATAGTTGGTCATTACTATTAGCAGTGTTGTTTATGCCCATATTCACTTTATTAGTGCTCTGTGAGCGCGCACACATATATATATATATATATATATATATATATATATATATATATATATATATATATATATATATATATATATATATATATATATATATATATATTATATTACATATTAAAAATTGTCACCTAATTTTAAGATATAATTATAATTTCGTATAAATCATATTTAAATTATATGTAACTATCATAATTATATCAATTAATTTTAATATAACATTTTTATTAATAAAAATATTTCAAGAATTTATTAAAGCTCAATAAACTATCACAAATCATCTTTTTGTTTACATATGTAAATAAATCAGATAAGCACAAAATCAATTGACTTGAGATGACATGTGCAATCAAGTCAAAATGATCATATGAAAATGGTGAGCGAACTTGATGAACGGACTTCACCATCATGTTCGGAACTTCGAAATCGATCAAAATATCGATATTACAAAATCTAACGAGCAATTGTTTAAGCGCTCGAGCTATCAATGTGTCGATTCATATATCAGAGTCAGGAAGCTACGACAATATCCGAACGACCTCCGTTCACGAAATTGATTATTCTATTAGCTTCAAAATATCAAAAAATATCAAATATTCGGATGTGTCGTGCAAATATCAAGTGATTTGAAATGACAGCCAAATCTCGCGAGGAAAATCGACTAAAATAACCTCCGATCGATGAACGGACATTGCCATCATGTTTAGAACATCGAAATCAGGATATAAATATTTCACGACTGATCAAAACGTCAGCTCAAATTGCTCGTGCACATATCGTGGGAGGCAGACGCAGTCAAACGATTTCCGTTTGCGAAATTGATTGCACCATTGGTTTCAAAACATCGAAATCTATCAAATAAGACTGTTCGCACTCAATTCGGACGAATCTGCAAGAAAATCAAGCGATCGAAAGTGGCGACTTGTATTTCGAGCTGAAATAGTGAAATTGACTCAATTTTGCACCGACTCAAACCAAACGGCCTCCAATTGAGAAACAGACAGCATCATTGCGTTCAGAATAATGAAATTACCCTAAATCGATATATATATTGACTATGTGTATTTAACGGCGTAAAATCCAAATTAAAATAATTTAAATTAATTTAAAATTATTTTTTAAAAAAAATTTCTCAAATTGCGCCCTCACGCAACAACCGTTTCCTTATTTTCATTTTTTGAAAAAAGAAATAAAAACAAAACTGACTCCCTCCCTCATTTTCTGTATTTTCCTCTCATCTCTCACCACTCTCCCCTCATTTCCAAATCCTGATTTCTCTTTTCTGATTTTCCTCCCTTACGTTCAAGAAAAAAAAAACCCTTCCTGAAAAGGTAAAATTCCCCTCCTCTCTCTCTCTCCTGTTTCCAATACCGTCATGATACGATACCGGCCAAAGACCCGCCTTCCAGCCACACCCGCCGTCCCGCCCGCGCATTTCCTGCCGCCGGCAGAGCCCGCCGCCTGCCCCTGCTCCCGCGACCCGCGATCCGCTGCGACCGCAACAGAACCCGCGCACCGGTCCGCTCCGCCATCCGCGTCCCGCGTTCTAACCCGCGGCCGTGACCCGCCGGTCCGAAATCCCGCTCCGCGCGCCCGCGTCCAGCCCGCTGACCCGCGTGACCTGACCCGACCGACCCTTGGCCTGCTCCGCAGCGCGCGACCCAGCCCGGACCCGATTCCGCCGACCGCGCGCGACCCGCGATCATCCGCCGCCGTTTCGTGTTTTCGCCAGCTGGTCTCATCTCCCATACAGCCGTGACGCAGGCCCGGCCTGTTCCGCCTGACCCGTTCTAGGCTGCAACAGCCCATTAGCCTTCCCAGCAGCCCACTAGCCCACTATGTTGGCCCGTTTGCGCAATTCACTCCGTAGACCTGACCCGTTTTACGAAATTCAATCCCGTTGCACCCGTTTTCACTGTGCCATAAATCAGAAACGTCGGTGGGTGAATTCTTCGATTTTCGTTCACTCACTTTAGCGGTGCGTTTCCTGCCAAAATCGGGAAGAATATCGTGATTATCACGAATTCTTCCCCGATTCATTTGTTTCTCTAGTCGTTCCTCGAGCCAATAACGGGAAGAACATCGTTAGTAGTAATTCTTCTTCGATTTTGACATCGACCGCTTTAGCGACCGTTATCATTAGAATCGGGAAGAACGTCGATGACAAATTCTTTCGATTTTCGGCACTTATATATTCTCAATCACATGCAACCCAATTCCTTTGCAGCCTTGCGGTAACAAAATATCGCGAACATGTGGGATTTGTGCTTGTATTTCTTTGCAGGTTTGAAGAACTCCAGTGCTTTGAGGGGTAGACGGGATGAAAAAATAGACATGTGTCCAGAACCTTCGTATGCCTTGATGGGACGTCGCAGATAAAATGTTCAAATTTTGTCTAATTTCCAGACTTAGAAAAAAAAGGTGGAGAATGAATATATATTGCATTGTATGTCTTCTTTCAAGTTTGAAAGTCTCGTCGTCTCAGCGGTGATGAGATAAAATCGGCGGTGTCAATACCACTTGCTAAGCTCAGTGGGCGTCTGAAGTAACCAAAATACCCATGATCTACCTGGGGATGTGAGAGTCAGAGTATGTCAAACATTTTAAAAAAAAAAAAAAGAGAGGTGGAAAGTAGAATGATATGCGGTAGGTATAAAAGCAAAAATAAAATAAATAAAAAGAATGGTGAAAACCATGAAATTTATTGAATTAGGATTGAGAGTCAACTAAAGTTCATAACAGCTCCCTTTTAAATACCCTAGCTCTAACTTTTCAAGTAAATGGAATGGAATACAACTCCCAGCCTTATTTATAAATTAGAAGAAGAATAAAAGTTGGAAATCAAATTTGAAAGAAAGAGGGGAATTGAATACAAGGAGAAAATCAAATTTGAATAAAAGAGAAAATCAAATTGAACAAAAAAGAGGGAAAATCAATTTTAAACAAAAGAGGAGGAAAATCAAATTTGAACAAAAGAGGAGGAAAATCAAATTTGAACAAAAGAGGGGGAAAATTAAATTTAAACAAAAGACGAGGAAAATCAAATTTGAACAAAATAGAGGAAAATCAAATTTGAATACAAGAGGAAAATAAAATTTAAACAAAAGAAGGAGAAAGTCAAATTTGAACAAAAGGGGGGGAAATCAAATCAAGAGGGAGAAAACTAAATTTGAATAAAGAGGGCAAAATCAAATTTGAATACAAGAGGGAAAAAATCAAATTTGAACAAAAGAAGGAAAATCAAATTTGAATACAAGCAAAATCAAATTTGAATAAAAGATGAGAAAATCAAATTTGAATACAAGATGGGAAAAATCAAATTTAAACAAAGAGGAAAAAATCAAATTTGAATACAATATGAGGAAAATCAAATTTAAATAAAAGAGAAAAAATCAAATTTAAATAAAAGAGGGAGAAATCAAATTTGAACAAAAGAGTGTGAAAATAAATTTGACTAAAAGAATGGTAAAATGAGAACTACTTTTAGGAATAAATTTTTTTCTTAAATAATAAATTAAATTATCCTTTGAACACATAGCTCCAAAATGACTTCATCGCTATCAGATCTGCAACTCTTTGTGCAAATAGACATAATACGATACTAAATCAAAATTTATAAAAATCATGGAGACTTCAGTCAATCAAAAATTAAAGAATTTCATTCTAATTATGATCTTTAAAATCAACGAAATCACTAATTAGGTGAAATTAGCTAAGATATAAATTCCTACATGTGCTCAGACATAGAGATTTCAAGTACAAATTTTAATGTCTAAAAAGGCTGCACAGGCTAAAATTGCAATAAAATGAAAAATCTAAAATCAGTCTAATTCAAACACAAAATTACTAAATTATACCGGCATGTGCCCGACATTATCTTTGAATGCTTAAATTCCGGTTGTTAGTATCTTTGTCAATTGCTTTAGTCTTATGAATTAGTTAACAAAACCTAAAAACCTATAATAAGCATTTCAAATCAGTGAAATATCTAAGATACTGATTCTATCAGGTGACAGTAGATTTAATCCTTTGTTAGCTAAGCGAGTTAACGGATCTAAAGCTCTTAAATATATGCCAATCAATTTTTCAAATCAAATCAAATATCAATCTAAAATTGTTTAAATAAAACTCTATCACTAAAAACTTAAATTAAACTCAATCATTCACCTTTAAACTATGGGATGACAAACTAAGAAACTCAGCTCACAAAAGGCGATATATCAAGTATTATGCTATGTTCACTCAATTAATCTCTTTGCGAGTAAGGGCGTGGCGGTGTCCTCTAGCTGGCTTGGCTATTAGGCTTCACGGATGAAGCAATTGGTAGTCCTCGAGTGGTTTGGCCGGTCAGACCTATTATATTATGATCACGATGATCGTGTATGTACGATGGCTCGCCTTTTGAGTTGTGAATCATAGGGTATACTTGATAGGACAAACATCCATCTATCAACTAAGGTAGACTTAAGTTAAAGTCTTTAATAAACATGACCTCAGTGCAAGATTTCTTGGGCGATATAACATGCGTTCTGATGAGGATCGTGAGGGTTGGGATCTCCGATTAAGTAGGCAGGGGACCTTGTGGGGATGAACCATGTGATGCAAATCATCATTTCCCCAACCATCCGATTTAAGTTAAAATGATGAATTTCATAATCTAAATTCTAAAATTCTACATGCTGCTACTATATGCTATGCATTCAACGATCTAATGACTAGCCTTAATCGAAGTTCTCTCTCACTTACTGAGGGGGGTAATTAATTATAGGGGCTTGCGCCTATAGAAAACCTGAAACTAAATCTAAAGCCCTCACAAAATGAGGGCGAAATCTCTGGGTAGTGTCTTATCTATTATCTCATATGCCTTCTGAAAATTACATCGACACTTTAAAATTACTCTTTTCATCGAAGAGATCAGTGGCGAATTTTCAGAGCCCACACCCCTCCACTCCTAAATTCCCAAAACCCTTATTTTTCTCCCATTTTGCACTTCCTTGTAATCCCTATTTTCCCTCTTCTGCCTCCAAATTCCAATAAAATATATTTAATTTTTATTTTCACTCTCGCGCTCATTAATTTGAATCAAATCAAATTAAGTAATAGAAATTCGTGCAAGAAATTTGTTAACTTTATCTAATGTAGGGATGTGCATTATTTGGTTTGAACCAAAAAATCAAACCAAACTAAAGTTTTGAAGTAATTTGGATCGGTTTTGAACTTAGTAATTTGGATTTTAGTTTTAATTAATGAAAACTTTGATTTTTGGTTTTTGGATCAATTTGTTAAATAAAATTTTGGATGAAACTAAATAAACTAAAGTAATTATATGTAATATAGTATTATTAATTTATGTATAATATGCTTATCTGTTATACATTTATTTTTATTTATTTTTTGAATACTTGGTAGGTGCTTTTTTGGAGGACCATTATCCAATTTTTTAAAATATCTTAGTCTCATAATATGGTAATATGATTTCATCAACTTCTAAGTTCAAAACATCATTCAGGTAAGTAAAAATTAGTTTTAAATATTTTTTTTAGCATATGAAGTAGTTAATTGCATTTTTGATTATATTTATGTTATTTTTCTTATACTTGTTCATTATACAATAAAAAAGTATGCAAATAATTTTTAAATGTAGCCAACTTCGATTTATCCAAAACCAAACTAAAATAATCGAACTAAATTATTATTTTTGATTTTGCATTTTTTTTGGTCGTTTGGTTCAATATTTTAGGAATCTAAAACCAATTGGTTTTAAAATTTATCATCCAATCCATCCAAATCAATCAAATGCACACACCTAATCTAATGTGTATCAAGATTAGAGTTATTTTAGGCATAAATTTCTAGTAATGATATTAACATATAATTAAAAATATTTATATTAAATGAATGAGAGCAATATTATTTATAATTAAGAATTTATTCAAATAGTTGCTTATATGAAAAAACTAGTAACATAATTATTATAAAAAAAGTTACTATATGAAGAAGTTATGTTAAGTATATAATTATTTTTATTTTACAAAAATTAAATCTTAAATTTCTAGCCGCCGCCATAAGTAATCAAATCAAGTTAGAATACAGAGCTTTCCAATGATAGATTTCTCAAAATACAACGAAAATGCAACTAAAAAATAGTTTCCAAATAACGTAGTTGATATATCCCTCTAAATTTTATAAATTAAATACGGATCGCAATTTAAAATATACATACAATCAAATTAAATGACTCAGTGAAACAAGTCCAACAATGCTAGAACCAAGTCAAATCAAGTCTAAATGAGCTCAAATCAAGCTCAAATGTTACATGTGAAATTTCAAAATACTGACTCAATGATCAAATGACTTCCAAATTTGACGTGCTTATAATTGAATCGAGCAGCTCGACGAGACAAATCCAACGAGCCTAAGATCACTCAGATCGAATGTCATTTGAATAGTCAAATCGCCAAAAAACTATCTATGATCAAATTAATCAATATGGACCATCCGATGGAGTGTTTTGAGATTTTGACTATAATGACCAAAATACCCTCTCATAATCCTATAAATAGGACATCATTCTTATCATGAAGGGGAGAAAAGAGTTAAAAGCGAACTTGGGAGAAAGCTAAGAGAGAGCTAGAAGTTCAAGTCATCATGTCATCACGATGCCACCGACAACGCAATGCCTAACTACCGTCATATATTGAGAACTGACGGAATTCCATTATCAGGATTTCTCACATATAACCTTATAATCCCGTTATCTTGAAGATTTAAACTTCATACTCCAAAGTTGATATAAAAGATCTTTACTAAACTGGCTTTGATTTTTTTACTCTATTCATGAAATTTTTTCACATAAAAATTTTGGAGTGTCTTATTCTTTTTTCAACTATCTGCTTGTGTATTGGATTTCCCAACAAAGTTAAGACGTAAAATTTTATTCTACTACTATAAATTTTATGTCTTGCAAAAGTAGTAGTGTGTTTTCGTAACATTGTTCTATCGCACTACTTTGTTAAATACAACCTAAGTGGTACTTCTCAAACTCAATTTTAATAATCAATATTATTTTGTTATTATCTAAAGCATCTTAATAGCATGAATGGATGGATGAATGAGAAGGGCTGTAATTAGAAACTGTACTTTTCTGGATGATTTATGCGACCATGATTATTACCGTAAACTTTGTGCTCATCAATTGCCAATGCATCAATCAAAGAAACATGGAACATATGTCATCACTACTAAAATTTGTGGTCTTTTAAAATTTATAAATTATTATTCCAATGACGTTAGCCGTGACATCATGAAGAAACTGCCAGAAGATTCACCAACTCCAGAAAAAAAAATTATTATCAACTCTCCCTTTAATTAGTGGATGTAAATTTCAGCATAAAATATTAATTAATAATAACAATTTATATAATGTAAATATGAACTTTATGTATTACTATTTAAATTTCACATTTTAACAAACTCTCATCAACATTATTATTTTCTTAAAACAAGTAATAATTATGATATCACTTCTTAGAGAGATTAAACTTGAGCCAAATGAATCAACATATTTTCAAATAAAAATGCTAAAATTATAAGTAAATGACAATCACCTAATATTTATCACTATATTTTTTAATTTTTCTCGTTTAATTCTAAATCAAATAGAGCTTAAAGATCAAGCTGTTGAAAATCATTATATTCACATATACCTTTTCTATGACGTGTCTATTTTTTTAAATGATTCTTCAATTTTATTTAATCATATATATATATATATATATATATATATATATATATATATATATACATTTATATATCTAACACATATTTATAAATATAACATATTTCCTATACGTTAAAAGATTATTTCACATTAAAAAAATAATAAAGATATTATTTTTGATGTAATAATAAAGATTTGAATGATATATATGTAAATATCAAAATTTAGGTGTTAGATAGATAAAATATATAAGAATTGTATGCTGTCTATGCAAATGCTCTTATTTTCATATAAATTGAGCTATAATGTCACAAATGAATAGATTGTGCATTAATTACTTTTGCAAAGATGAAAATAATTAGAATGTAGATTGAAGTTGTGTCCACTAGTTATTTATAATGATGAGAAGTTGAGGTCCAACTCTCCCACAAATCAAAGGTCAAATTCTATGAAATTTGAGTATTTTATTAATGAGAGAGCCAGATAAAGCTAAGATTAGCAGTAGTATAAGAAGTATGCACGATTTGATTTGATTTTGATTTTAATAATATGTAAAATCAAATAAAATAAAATAAAATTTATTTATTTAATTTGACTTTTGATTAAGAATATAATTTTTTAAGAAGTGAGTTAGAGGAAATCTTTCAAATTTAGGATCATCATATTTTAAATATATCAATAAAATAATCCCATGCTCAACTTGTAAGGAGCTATACTTTTAACTTGAATTAACCAACTTATGTTGTACTATTTGAGTTGGTTGGGATTAGTTCACTCAAACCAAGATCTCCCTTTTGAGCTCCATGATCTAATCATTTGGGACTAAATCTTTAATCTCCTTCTAAGTAGTGATTTTGATGCTCATGATGATGGCAATTAAATTACCATTTTTGCTAAAATTTTTGAAGATAATAAAAGCCTAACCTAACGATAAAAAATATATGTTTATTTTTTTTGAAGATAATAAAAGCCTAAAATCTAATCATTTGGGACTAAATCTTTAATCTCCTTCTAATTAATGATTTTGATGCTCATGATGATGGCAATTAAATTATCATCTTTGCTAAAATTTTTGAAGATAATAAAAGCCTAACCTAACGATAGAAAATATATAAGTGATTTCTATTGGAAGCTAAATCTAATAAATAAAACACTTTTGACATTACTATGTAATATAACATATCAAAAAATTCTCATCATATCATAATATCTTATTATTTTAAATATTTTTTCTCTATTTTTAAAATATTAAAATAGTAATGGACAGTAGCGAGCTACATGACAAGAGCTTTAAAATAGTTATTGTAAATAGTTTTTGACAATAACTTGCCAAACAATTTTGTCAACAATAAAAGCTAGACAAAATATGTCTTTGAAGACAAAAATAGGAGGCCACACTCCAATGATCCTTCTTAGATGTTAGTTCTTAATTTGTGGCTGTAACTCAGTTGATAATTCATCATCAACCCAAACACACTAATGAATCAAGTGTTGAATTATGGGACATGTCACAAAAAAAAAAAAAGAAAAGAAAAGATCACCGTTGCCATTTTTTCTACAAATTTGTTAAATTGATTGCACAAAAGTCTATAAACACTTTTAGAGCAGTTTCATATCTATGTAGGTATTGACATTATGGTGGATTTTCTCACTATTTTCATACTAAAAGTTTTAGGGTGATTTGAGATCATTATTACTTTTTATTTTAAATTATATTATTTTATTTATAGTTTGATTCAAAATAAAATATATTTCATAGTGATAGTTATTTTTATTTTGAATGTTTTTAAAAATAATGCTATTTTTCTATAATAAAACACTTAACAAATATATATATATATATATATATATATATATATATATATATATATATATATATATATATATATATATATATATATATATATATATATATATATGTATGTATATATCTGACAAAACAAAATTAATCCCATATAGGCTCTTAGAGTATGCAAAAAAAAAAAAAAAATTAAAGCGTTTATGTTTTGCCATCATTGTATGCATTGAAAGGAAAAGGAAATCATCTAAATAAAAATAAGTAAAAAAAAATGTAAAAAAGGAATGATTTAAAAACTACAAAATTTGAATAACACTTTTATTAGATATTCTAAATGCTAAGAAGCAAGCTAATGAGCCATCATGAATCCCTAAAACTCCTTAATCAGCTTTTTAATTAGGTTAATATATCATCCTAATCAGCAAAATCCATTGGTTATTGCATGTTTAGGGGAAAATATCTAAATTATGAATTCTTGGATTTGTAAAATTTAGAAAATATATGAAAGATTTTATTATTTTTTGGGTCAGGAAATCTGAATTAATTTTTTTTCTTTATAAAATCTTCAATAAAAAAAATAAAAAAAAATCGAAACACGCATTGAGGGAAGCTTTAGCCCGATCAATTAACTTGAAACCTTTTTTTTTTTTTAATTGGCAGCTAACAATCAAACTTGTGGGTGATGAAAGAAGCCTTTCACTAAGAAAATAAAGCTACAAATCTTTTGATTAAAAGTCATTTTAGCTTCAGCTTCAACTTCTCTAATCACAGTGGTAGTTTCCATGAAAGTTGGGAGAAAAGCATTAAGTGAGGTTGCTCAACTGTTGATTTAATTATTAGGTGAGCATGGCTCTCAAATAATATCTTGGTTAATTCGATTGTATTTATTATCTATTTTATAATTTGTAAGTGTGAGTTAATATAATATCAAAAAAGAGTAATGATAATTAATATTGAACAAAAATATAGGTCTAATCTGACAAAATTTAATATTTTGAGCTATGAACATCTAAATTACACAAGTTTCTTCAAAATTCTCTTAAACAAACTAAGTTTATTAAATAATAATAGTAGTTAGAATAATATCAAAAATTTAAATCTGATTTTCATCTAAAAATAAGCAAATAAATTATAAAGATAATTAGATTAAAACTAATTAATAAACAAATTAGGAATCAATAATTACGCTTGGCTTACACCACTCTAATGTCATATTTTTCCCATTAAAACAGCTCAGAAATAGACCTTAAAACCATGATGGGACTTAATAATGCACTTTGAGAAAAAGCACATCATTTCCCAAGCTAACAATGTTTGTCACCAATAATAGAAATTAAATCTTAATGAATGGTAATAAATAAGTATAAATTCATATTGCTTTTTAGTTGTTTGTGATATTTTAAAGAGTTCAATAATTGCAATATTTATTCACCAACCAAAGATTTAAAGTGGCCGAGCCTTCACCTCCACATCTAAAACAAATAAGGAGCAAAGTGTTTCTTCTTTTGCGTTTGTGAGAATGAAAGCCTCCATTAGAACTGAAAAAAGGCAAATCAATTGATGGAGATAAGTGATAAATGTGTCTTTAGCTCCTCCAAAGCATGTATCTTACCTAACAATACCAAAAATCCATCAAGAAAATTGAAAGGGAATTGAAATTTAATTTTTTTATATAAAGTTGGTGCAAAGTTTAAAATTTTGATATAGAAAAAGTGGATCTCATCAGTGGTTGCAAGACTAGTTAGAGAAATTAATGACAAATGGGAATTTAATATTAATGAAAATAAGAACATGAGATATATTATGTGATAAATTATGTGTGTTGGATTTTTTTATTGAACATTTTGATTTGGATCTAATTAGGAATTTTAGATTCAATTGTGACAAAGATGGGTTAGCTTCTTACTTAGAATGAGATTATTTTTATAGGAATAATAACTCTTTTAATTGAGCAAATGAATTCACAGTATTTAAGGGTAAATTTTTATCTAACTTTTTGAAGTTTGAAGAACCACTGTATTATTCCTATGTATAAAGCAAGTTGAACTAGTGTTATTGTATTAAATATAAATGCTTGTATTGATAGCATCATTAAGTGTAAGCTTACTATGTTGATCTCACAAGCTCTGTTCTCATTTTTTTTTTCTAATATGAACGAATAAAATCTTATCGATTTTTAAATATATTTTATTTCTACAAGTAATTAAATGAAGTTAATGATTTTTTATCTATTGTGTTATGAATAATTTGACTTCCTGGGTTTTGTTAATGACTTTTGGAGGCTGCGTTAGGCTCTTCATTATTCTTATAAATACCCCTCCAACACCTCTTCAATTGGTTGATTGAGAAATAATGTTTTTGGAGTCCAAAATTTTTAGAGAGAAAATTTGAAGTATCAAAATGTTCATAATATCAAATGTATTGCTTTGGTTATTCTTCTACAATCTCTAATAGTATTATCCTATGGTTCTTGTGTATAATGAATACAAAGGAAGGACAAACTAAAGTCATCATTATATGGCGAATATGGTGAAAACTAAATTTAGGTATCTAGTTCATCAAACACGATGCCACCAATTTCATAACTCATCAATTGGTGACTTCATCAAGTCAAAGGCCTACTCGATCTTGTCCAATTGACTATTCACTCACCATCATGAATTTCTCACGTTGGCTATCCACATTGGACAACTAGTACTCTCTATATTAGAGGGCCAATCATAACAAGCTTTAGCAAAAGTAACATAAAAAAAGAGAGGTTAGACAAATTTATGTATTAAAACTCATCAACAATAAAATCCCATAACTTCTCTATTTTTCTCTCTTGTTCTATCTCATTTTCCTTTTCTTTTCTTTTACTCTCTCTCACTATACTTTCAAGCAGATAAGGCATGAATTCATGAATAATTTGGATTCAACATCTAGAATAAAATTTAACATGTTTACCAATGTTGTATAACCGACAAGGTTCCATTATACCTCAACTTTCCATGTCATTGTGCCAAGTTAGGACTACCCAAATTCAGCCAAAATGTACCCCTCTCAACAAGCTTATTAAGAAAGAATCATCACCTACCTTGATTCAATAAGTCATCAAATTAAATAAATCCCATCACCAACAAGTCTACCAAGCAAGAAGCACCACCATTATGATAAAGTTATAATAATATGAAATGTTAGATGGATGGCTTGTCTAATCCTTTGCTAAGTAGATTATGAATAAACACTAGAAATAAGAGAATACCATCAATATGAATAAAGTCACATTATCACAATATTTGAAGAAAAAATTTGATCAAGCTTATGCCTACATTTAATCAATCTCTTGTAACCAAGACACAATGATTAGGCCCTATAAATCGCAAGGCTAACTTTTATATTATCATAACTCAATACTTCAAAAGAATAAGTTGATGTTTTGTGAAGCTCTTCTAGATGAGCCTTCAAGTTTTGCTCTTTTAGATCATAAGTCACCAAAATAGATCTATCTACAATGCTAATTTATAATTCTTAAGATTAGCTAACAAAAAAAAAAAAAAACCAACCAACTGATAGCTTAAATTTGTGAACTTGCATAACATGTAGATTATGATACAATCTAGATAAGGTGAAGTTAATTTATGGTAGCCTAAGTTTATAAATGTGGGTAGCAAATAACCTTGGCTCCAATCTAGGAAATATGAAGCTAAAAATTAAAAACCAACAAGAAGATAATGAAGGCGTCACACTATATTTGCATTCAATATTTGTAAATAAAAATTATATTTTAAAAAGTTTCAAAAGTAAGAATATCCTAAATAGTATTGAGTTCAAATCAAGTAAATATGTGAAAATGGAGTCCATATTAATGCTTCTAAGTTAATGGTGGTTTCAAAATTTATAATGAGTCATTTCTTTAAGCCTTTAGCTAGAGGATCAATAAGCATATATGATCAAATATTGATTGACCTTAGATTTTACTCAAACAAGTTTCAATCAATAGCAATTAGAATGATCATAATTAAAATTATTTAGTTAGAAAATTCTTTATAAAATCACTATAATACCAAAGTATCATATTAATCACACACACATAGTATTTGTGTGTTTAATTAGATAAACAAGAAACCCAATATTTGCACAATGTATTCCAATATTTAAGGGCACTATGACAAATCACTATGTAAATCTACGTAACTAAGTATTACATTTTAGCTATATGTTCTCCAAGGTTTGAGAACTTCTACCCCTCTTCTATAAATATTATATCCCTTTATGCCAATAAATCTCTATCGCAATTGTATCAAGCATACTACCAAGATGAACCCCCAATAAATATAAGATGAAAGAGGTACTCCAAACATTAGTCAACCCTTCTATATCTCTTTTTGTCTTTAAATTTTCATGTAAGAGGGCCTAAGATTTACAATTTTCATTAAAATATATTTATGTAAGCAGAGGTGTAGCCCTAAATTAAGTGATGTGATTCTAATCACAAGCTTATTTGTGTCCAATAACCTTCAAGAGCTAAGGTTGGCTTTTACCCAAACTATAGTCATATACTATAAAAGATTCTTCAAGATTTCTATCGCCTAGAAGCAACTAACTCTTATTACTGAAGACATTATTATTGCATCAAATGTAATTATCTATGGGGTGTTTATGAAATTCTCATAATTTTTTGGGGCTACACATCTCCATGCCATTTAGAATGTGTCAAATATAGATAAACTTGTTTTTTCATTGCCCATAAGTTGAAGATGTGGTGAGCTCTACTAAAATTTTGGAAGGATGTAAAGCTCTCCTAGTCAAAATGTTGCCAACTTTTCACATACATAACTAATTACTTAAGAATGATCATGTGCAAGAACTCCTAAAGCACAAAAATGTCAAAATTCATAAAAGGAAATGTAGAACAAAAAATTTATCTATAATAGAGAAAGCGAACTTCATGAAAGATTACAATCTATCTAATTACATTTGAAATAAGGATTTTATGACCTAATTGCTTAAAATACTTCAATAAATTTGAAATGAACAAAAAATAAATAAGAATGTTATAGAAACATCTTCAAATGATTCATAAAACTTATTAAATATAAATATAGAAACTTAGAATGATGGCATTACAAAGAAGCTCACAAATATATCTCCTTAGCTCATCATGCCTTCTTAAAAACTAAGTTACTATAACATGATAAAAGGTTAAATCACTCAAGTTTTATATCGAGTTAATCAAACCATAAATTAACTCCATCTTTCTTAATTTCCAAAGCTCCAAATTATGATAGCTTTTTAACACTTTCATTTATGGTCACCTCAGCTACTTGATTTATAATTTATGTTATATCTTTAAATATATATTTTTTAAATACCAATGTTGCTCACTTACTAAAATTGAAAAATCCCATTCATAGCTACACCAAATTATTCATGTGGCTCTACAAGTCTCTAAAGCCTGCATAGCTTAAAAGTCTAAGCGAAAAAAAAATATAGTTCATGTACAACTCATCCCATCCAGCATTATCTGACCATAACTTTAGAAATTCATCTAGCTTTCCAAAAAGCCCAAGAAATATAAAACTTGATGAATTGCTTACATCCCATGAGCTCTACCTATTACTAAAATTTCAACATAAAATTATACATTTTAAAATTTAAATTTTCTAAAAATTTTAAATTTAAGGTATTGCCACATGATGTTTAAAATTTTTTAATGTTTTATATGAGATTCCCTCACCAATTTATATTCACCATGAATTTTCTAAATCAAAATTATTTATGATTTTATTCTAATAATTTCAGTTTTCTTGGATTATATTTTAAACTTCTAAATGTCTAAAACTCTAATTTTTATCAAAATATTTAAAAATTGATGAATAGTTTATTCTCACATATCTCTATTACTAATGAAATAAATCTATTATATTTAAATCTTGACTTTTCCAGAATATACACTTCTTATTTTCACCCATGATTCCCAAAAAAATAGAACAAGTAATTATGAATGGCAGACTTCTTTTAAGTTACTTATTAATAGGATAATCATTCACATTAATTATCTTTTTTACCAATTATGTTAACCTTTGAATCCTCCATGATAGATGTTAAATTAACACCTCTTCATACTTTAGATAAATAATATACTATACCCAAAAATGCTTTACTATATCAAATGTCATTAAATCAAATACTCTTGACTACTTGTATAGGATGAGAGAGATTAACTATCCCATAGGATGATGCTAAATGGACACCATAAATTAAATTCATCACCACCTTCATAATCAACATTTTTGAATTCTCCCATAATGATCTCATTCTTAAATGAATATAGATGTATCAATCCTTCAATTCACCTAATATGAAAATAAATTGTATCTTTACACTTAAAAGCCATAATACTAGTATGCCTAATGTGAACCTACTAGCTTGACTAAGTTTTTTTTTTGATTTTAAAATCGTGAAAATCAATATTAATTTGTTGTTTGAATAAGATGTTTTCTTAACTCCGCTTTTAGTGAAAACTGTTTTTACCGATTCGAAAGCGAAAGGAGAACTCCTTTCGCTTTCCGCTTGTAAAGAAAAAAATATCGTAATTGCCCTCTCCCCTCTACTCTACTACATATTTTGTTCTTTTCTCCTAAAATGAGATGGATATCATTTTAAATTGATCAATTTAAATTATAAAAAATAATTTTTATTCAAACAGTGAACCTAAACTTTTCAGCCAAGATATACAGAATGATAACTTTTCCGTAAACAATTTTAAACCAGATTTTTAAGCATTTAGTCAAACGAAGCCTTAGTCAAGCACACACACAAAATCAAGTTTTTTCACTAACGATTTAATCTAATTTGGGGAAGTAGACATCACCTTTGTCTAGTTAGCTAATCAAGTATATCTTTGTGGGTTGCTTTCTCTATACACCACTCAATTCCAAGAAGGCATGATTATCTCTAATGGAGTATACCCTAAACTCACTTGTAGCAAAAAAATCCAAAACGCAAACCTCTAAGGCGTCACTTTACCAACAAATCTCTATGGCCTCCCCACCCTTTGGACGGCCTCTTGCTCTAGTGTGCTATCACTCTTGTTGTAATGCTTGTTTAAATGAAATGATTGCATCCTCTTGCCACCTAATTTGTGCTTCTAATTATGTTCTTTCCCTCTCAAGTAAAAAAAACCACTTGAATAAGTGAATGTGTCCACTTTGCTAGACTTCTAAGAAAGAATGATAAAGATTTGATTGCCTTCATTCTTTATTTTTTAATATTTATTTTTTTAAACTTAAATGTTTAGTATTTATATTTATTTTACTTTTATTTAAAAAAAACTAAGTAGTTTTTGAAAAAAAAAATCAAAATAATTCTGAAGCATTTTTATTATTTTCAAACATGAATTCTGAATCACCTTGCATCAATTATTATTTTGACCTACCATTATTATCGTCATTAGTTGTTATTGTCATATTCATATAAATCTATTTAGGGGATAATTAACAAAAATTTAAAAAAAAGTATATTTGAAATATTAATTATACTTTTATTTCAAATTAAAATATGTATAAATAAATAAATAATAATAATAATTGAAAACATTTCTAAATAGTCCCTCAAAAAATATTATGTTGCCCAAATCCTTATTTTGAAGAAAAGAGACTTGCTATATGACATCTAATTTGTGAGTCTAGCTCAAACTTATTTACCAACAACATATTTGAGCTTGGCTTTTTAATCAAGCTTCTTATTTTATATTTTTATAAACAATACTAATATAAAACTACCAAATTATATCAAACAAGTGCCCAAATAAAATACAAAATTTAAACTATCATAAATAATTTTTTATCAAGCTTTATAGTATTATATCAATCTATAATCGACTTTTATATCAAACCTTAATTAACAAATTTATTCACAAGATTTGAATGATATTTATGAACATAAGCAAATATAGCAACAAGTTTTTCAAGTTCATTCATTTAACAATCATGTATTTATCAAAGTGTTCAAGTTTCTTCATTTAATCAAATGATCATAAACGAAGCTCTTATCAAGCCGAAGTTAAGAGTAATATATCAAATGTTTGATTTATATTCCTTAAAAATTAATCGATCAAACACGAATCTGGGCATTTTCAAATGCTTCGATCTAATCACCGCGCATTTGAAACTACCACCGATAAGACTAACATAAGAATATCAAGCATAGATCCGAACTTCGAATCGACTCGATCAATCGAGCATGAAAATGGATCCGATCCGCCAAATGGTCACCAAACATATTTATATCGAGCGGCTCGTCAAGATTAACCAGATCACCCAATTGACATCATTAAGGCACCCGGATCATCAAAATACACCGTCCGATCGGGGATCGCCGTCGATGGGAGTGGAGTTTTCCACAATTCTGCGCCACTCCCAAAAACTATAAATAGAGCTCTCTCATTCCTTAGGGGACCGGAATCGATTGGGAGAGCTCGAGAACCGCGACTCGACGCCGACGATCTATCACGAAGATACCACCGATGCAACAGAGGGAGATCGCCTCTTCAGCTTTTTCTCCCCGAAGATCAAGAGGTTGCTGGGAAGATCCTGCTCGCCGCTTTGGGAAACTTCTCGGGTTGGAGTTGACCGAGACATTGTATTTTCACACTACATCTTCAGAACTTCTTCTCCTAACTAACGTGGCAAAGGACGTATCTTTGAACACATAGTGAAAGTTCTGACGGGCAAGGCGTGGTTAACTGGTTTTCCACGATAACCCCTGTTCATATCCCCGCTGTGTTGGATAATTTTTGACGACGAAGATCATAATAATTAAATTCTAAAGACGCAACAACGCCTAATTAATAGGATGATAATTATTAGGGGTGTCAATTCGGGTCGATGGGTTGGGTTTGGGTCCGATCTGAATTTGACACGACCTAATAAGTTAATCCCATTTATTAAAATGGGTCAAAACTTCAACGAATCCCACCTCTGTGTACCTTACGCCCATCTTATCTACGTAAATACCAAACTGCCAAATTACATCCACCTTCCATTTAAATATGAATATCTCAGTGGGTCTACAATTAGCTAATAAAAGATGCTGCGATTTTAATCAAGAAATGAATCAAATCCAGATAGAGAAAAGAGAGGAGTTATGTGCAGATGAATCTCTAAAAAAATTAATTTATAAAGAGCCTGGTCAAACACCATAGAGCACAAAAGTCCAAGTTAATTGAATCGAGCTACCAAGAAATAATTCAAAGAAGAGAAATTTTGAATGGAATTATAAGGAGAATAAGCATAATTTCGTATTAAATTTCACCTATGATATTCTGATAAATTATTTTGATGTGATTTTCATGAAGCTCGTTCTCGCCATGTGACCCTGCATTTATAGACAAAGTGGAGATCTATGTTACAAAATTTGTAAACTAATACACTTATATAGAGAATGCATAAGTAGATTTAGGATATGCTTGAGATAGCTACAAATGTATGAAAAAATAATGACGAAGGTGTTGTAGAAGAAACTATTGTTTGAAGAAATTATTTGGGTATATAAATTTTTTTATTAAACCTCAATTTTCACCACCACAGTAATAGGTCGGTGAAAACGTAGTTTTCTCGAAGCAAATTCTTCAAAATCGTCTAAATACCAATACAACACCCCAAATGATACTACATTCGGATGCGATCGATTGTTGTTCATACTATAGCGCCACGTGCCACCCTAAATGGGGCTTTAGTGTAATTAGTTAGACGGTGTGCTCCCTGCTCAAGAGTTCTAGGTTAGCACCTTCAAAAAAAAAAAAAGTGTAGTGCCTCAATAGTAAAGCAGATCTTGGCTTCAAAGACAAAGAGACAACACCCTCAACTCCAAAAGATAGTGTCACAATGTTGATTTGCACCAGGGAAATAGAAAGAATAGTGCTATGATAAGGGCACTAAGGCAGAATGACAGAGAGACCAGCACCAAGGACTATAAGAGTATCCTCTTGGCGCTTGAACCTTTTTGCAGAAAAGCATGGAGAGCAGTGGCGTCAAAATCTAGGTGCCACACACATGAGTCAAGAGACTTTATATTTTGACAATTTTTCTGCAATTTTTGTAACTTTTACTAATTCATTTTAGTGTGGGAATTAAAAGAGTGACTTAGAATGACTAAAGTGTAGAGAGACTCTAGATAAGTGTAATCTCTACTACTCTTCTTGATTTTTATTTTATAATGGATTTTTTAATGTGTGACTCTATGATTTTTTTCTTATTCTCAAGTTTTTTCACATTAAATCTGAAATTGGTTTTCTTGCGTACTCTTTGATCTCCCAATACTATATCAAATTGTTCGTTTAAAATTTTTGTTGAGTTTCAAACTAAGGGTGAGTATTTTGACAAGAACTTCTAATCGGTCGGCGAGCAATCTAGAAGAGTTGGAGAGGTTTTTTAGCAAATAATCTTGATTGATAGATAACTTCGTGAGCCACTCAGGTGAGTTCATCAACACAATATGGAAGGCTTAGTTAGTCTTAATATTTATACACAATATATATATATATATATATATATATATATATATATATATATATATATATATATATATATATATATATATATATATATATAAAAGATGGGACAGTGATGTTAATATTTATGACTTTTTACATTTAATTTTCACTAACAACCAATATTATATAAATAATTTTATTATTAACCGTTTGTACCAATTCTAAGTACCCTACAGCTGAAATATTTTCCGTATTTTATTAAATTTCCACTCTGAAAAAAGATCGTACTAGTAAAAGTATATGTTACATAAATAAGCCTTTTGTAAGTATTTTCATCAGTACTATTAATAAAGATTTTAAATGTTAATAATTGATATAAACACTGCAGCTATTTTTAATGCTGATTACTATGACACCATATATATCGAACTTTAACTCAAATTCTGATTACTTTTAATATAAGGGGCTATAGCAGCAAATATAACTCGAGGAATTTTAAAATATATTTGACTAATGCAGTTTCGTCAACGTCAACAATATAATTCCGTTCTTGAGCTATTTGCTCTTAAGAACTATAATTTTAATGAGTTAGTATTTAAAACTAATAAATGGACAATTAATAATCTCTTAATCAGATCAATTAAGCTTGCTAATGAAGTAATGTTTCTACCTGCAAGAAAACGATTGGTTCTACTCAGTTTACACTAATTAACGCTTATGAAAGCTATGCTCATATAATTTTGAGTTAGATACATACACAGGCTATAGTTAAGCGGTAACCTCATAATTAAAGTAATCACCTTCAAGTCAATCACTATCACGGCCTGCTGATACATATAAAAAATTCAACCATTCAACCGCTAGAATTAATTATATTGGAGTTTTCGATTGCTTTTCTCTTGTATGGAACATTTTTAACTAATCATAACCTCTACAATTATTCAAGTCAAATACAAGGAAATACAAAAAATATATATATATATATATATATATATATATATATATATATATATATATATATATATATATATATATATATATATATTCAAAAAAGGAAAAATAGATATTGTTTACAACTGCATAATACCAATTGTACTTTCATATTCACCTGAATCAGATTAATCAAGATGATATACATGTAGAATAAGGAGTTTTTTGGTTTATAGCAAAATGAGTCTATTGTATTTGAAATATAGAGATTTTGAAAATTCTGATTTTAGTTTGATTAATTTGAATTGCAATATAAATTTTCAGTGTATTTCAAATTCAATATATTTGAAAAATTTTCTTTAAATACTACTAGGTGTAAAGGATTTGGGTCGATGCTACGACACCCTCGAGCCACCACCCACCAACACCAGCCACTACCATGACCTACCACCGCCAGTTACTAGCTCTCATCCTCACCACCACCGACCATTGACCATCACCCCGACCACCACCTTTGCCATCATTGTCGTCACCTACACTGGCAATCATTATTAGACCAACACCACTAGCCACTACCGTTATCGAGTATTCAACTGGCAACAAATGTCACCCACCACCACTCTGGCCACCGCCATTGCCGACCACCATAGTCGTCGACCTATCATCGTTCACCACCACTATTAACCACATTCAAAATAGCACTGTATTTCTTTTTTAAGACAATTGAACAACCATAAATTCAAAAAATCGCTAAGCATTGAATCGATTAGAAACTAGTGATTGGCGGTCATCTTATTACCATTGTATCTATCACTTAAGAACTAGCATCAATTTGGTCCTAATGAACTTCTAAAGTTTGATGTAAGGGTGTTAATGTGGGACCCGACATGAAAATCCAACTAAAGCTCCTTAGATTTAGATTTAGGACGTATTTTGGCCTCTCTAAAACTCCTTAGATTTAAGATCTGAGGTTGTTATTTTCCCTCGGGCTACAAACATAAATCCTCACATCTTATGCATTTTCACAATCATGTATTGTGTGATTATAGCTTTCTAATAAATTTCAACTCAAATATATAATTCTCTTCAATTTCAAACATATAAAGCTCAATCATATGATATATTAAAATGCTCACTAGATTTCTTAGTATCATGATCATTCCCTATTTATCTCCCTTTGGCTTTGATAATGAGTCTCTCTTTTTTTACCTATCCCGATTGTTCCCAAACATAGCCAATTTATTGATAGTCATATCTTTGAAATCTTTGGAAACAATAATTGTCTACTTTAATCGAGAGTATTCCTAAGGAACTCACATTCCTTATGATATAATTAACTATGGGGACATGCCCCTATAGAGAACTTTAGAATCCGGTTTAAATAAATCATGCTTTATTCATCCATGTAAAGTAGTGGAAAAATCTCTGGTATATTCGAAGACCCATCATGTCTTAGGAGTCCTTATTAGTTGATTAGATCCATTATATGGTAGTGATTTCTATCTTTCGAGAAGTATACTATTCCTTAATATCGTACATGATCACATCAATAAGTATACCCTCAGATCTGCATGGTGTCCCCCCTATTACAAATTTTTATTTTAAAGAAAGTTAGACTGTAACTTTTTGGTAGCCGCTACACTCTGTAAGATCTATTTGAAAAATATAGTTTTTCCATCACAGATTCTCTAAAATACAATCAAAATGTAATTTCCAAACTACACTGTAGTAATTGAGTTGAGTCTAGTCTTAAATTTTCAATCAATTTAATAAAATGATTTATGTTTGGCTTGCATATATTGATTTCGAATCATTTTTAGATTAAACTCAAATTAATCCACCTCATCTAAATCCTCTCAAAATCCTCTATGAGCCTACTCACTACGGCTATCCAACCAAGGTACTTTTGTCTTAAAGAAACTAGGAGAATTAATCCATCATAGGCTTGGGAGAGAGAAGGAGAAATTTTGACTTCATAGATCCATAAAAAGAGAATCATAGATCTAGATGTGACTCATGAAGATAGATTCAAGACGTGGATTATATTTCACTCTTTGCCAAATGAATCCAAGAGACCATGGCTTTTATAAATTGGTCTCATAATTTTATCTTTTTCTCTTAACAACTTTTCATAATTTATCCATCATAGATTTACCCCAAAAATGCAATTATCTTTAAAATTAGACAGAATGATTTCTTCCTAACAAAATTCATAATTGCACTGAAAAATACCTTTGGATTTAAGTTTTATTTTATTATACTTAGAGACCTTACAACGAACATATAACGCTTTCCACCTACTTTGGATACATAAAGTCGCTTCATGACGGCAAACAATGAATGCTGAATTATTATTTTAATGAAAGCAATTGAGAATAAAACATAAGCAAAATTAAACAAAGAAATGCTGATTTATTTTCTCTTACTCTATAAATTAAATTTCTATCGTTTGTCTTCTTTGGTTGTATTAATTAATGAGTGAATATTCTGATCCTTAAATTTGTTGGATGTCATATTTTAAATCGATATTCTTTCTAAGTTTTTGTGTTAATGTATTTATCTAAATTAGTGATATATTATAATTAATTAATAGAGAATAATTATACTGAGCAAAATTCTGACGAGATTTTTTTGAGCCGCACTGATGTAGATACCAAACAATAATAGAGTAGTTGAAATTTAGTCCTCCAAGGTAGAAAAATTTTGGTCATGGTACAGCTGAGAGTCATTAAATACAATCTCAAAGGCTTAGGAGTTTGGAATTATTTAATTTTGGCCATTATTAAATGTAATTTCAGATTAATATTATATAAGAGGAATTTATATTTTGCAATGATTAAATTAAAATTTAACGATTTTTAACTTTATCATGATATAATTTGTGTTAGAAAATTATTCTGAAAATTTTTTTTTCTTATTTCAATGTGTTAGAAGTTATGACTCCTCATGCGCATTGTATTGAACTGGGAAAGACCTGCAGTGTTAGAAAGAAAACAAATTTTACAAGATGATCATTTAAAATATATGATGGGTTCAGAGATTAAATGTTTTAATCAAGTAGCCAGTCTAATTATTTTAGTTGATCAATTTACTTGATAATTAGGATGTTATACTACAAATTTTGGTTGATCAATTGTTTTAATCAAGTAGCCAGTCTAATTAAATTCGTTCGACCGAAAAGATTGATCGGCCACAGTTTATACAAATCCACCAACCATTGATTAAAAATAACATTGATCTTCTACCAACTAATTAACTTCCATCAAGCCCTATCGTTTTGTTTTTGTTTTAAAAATTTAATTACAACAAGTATAAATTACTAAACATCCAAAACAATCTCTTCTCTTCTTCTCTCTCTCTATATATATATATATATATAGAGAGAGAGAGAGAGAGAGCAAGGTGGCTCTCGTTGAGATGTTGGCATAGGAAAATGGTAGAAGGTTTTCAATCATGAGGTTAACTACACAATGACTACTATTGCCAACCTTTCATTAATCAAGCCAGTCCTTTTCGTCTTTTTTCTTTGCTTGCTTTATTTATTTGGTGGGCAGAGAGAATCCTTGACTCTTTTTTTTTTTTGATTCATTTCCTATATTTCGTCATCATCAACTAAGTTCTCCTTTCTCCCTCTTCGTGCACGTATCACTATATATCCATCCGCATTACCACCAAGCTCTTTGGTATAGCTTGTTTATTAGACATAATAACGTGCCTTAATCTTCTGAACAGATAGCATATATATTATGTAGATTTTATAGAAGACAAAAGAGAACAAAAGAGCGAGAAGAAGAGACTTCAAGAGAGAGAGAGAGAGAGAGAGAATGGGGAGAGGAAGAGCTCCATGCTGTGAAAAAGTGGGACTAAACAGAGGAGCATGGACGCCGGAAGAAGACATGAGACTCATCGCCTATATCCGCAAGTATGGCCATGGAAACTGGAGAGCTCTCCCTAAGCAAGCAGGTCATCATCCTCTCTCTCTCTCTCTCTCTCTCCAATTTGATATATTATCCCTTGACAATGGACCAGTGAATGAGATGCATTTCTTTTAATTTAGGGTTGCTGAGATGCGGGAAGAGCTGTCGTCTCCGTTGGATCAACTATCTCCGCCCTGACATCAAACGGGGCAACTTTAGTGCAGAGGAGGAAGAGACCATCATCAAGCTCCATGGATTGCTTGGAAATAAGTAAGGCGTCGTTTTTTCCTCATATATATAATATAAATTACGGACATATTCATTTTGATACCTAAATATATATTCAACTAGATCAAAAACATATAATCCTGCAGATGGTCCAAAATAGCTTCCTCTCTGCCTGGAAGAACGGACAACGAGATAAAAAATGTGTGGAACACTCATCTCAAAAAAAGACTCAAGTCAAACGAACAATCATCATCTTCCCCAACACCACCAATCGTCAGCACAACTAACCCAGAGGATACACAAAGCTCCTCCTCCTTCTCCTCCTCAACAACCTCCATCTCCATCGAACACAAATGTAGCCACCCGTGTCAAGACCACTCAACCGACATCCCCCTCCTCCCCAACCTCGACGCCTTGGACGCCCTCGATGTTGATATCGAGCCTAAAATCACCGACTTGGCCGATGATTTGAAGGATTCTATTGACGAAATTATTGGGATCGATATTGAGCCGGAGGTATGGAACGATGTGGTCTTCACTGAGGAATGTCATGAGGCCGAGGAGAAAAGGCGGTGGTTGGCATATCTGGAGGAAGAATTAGGGCTTTTCGATGACAACGTGTTAGCGTCGATGATGACAAGATGGTGGAGATGGTTGTGGTGGGTGAAGGGGATCCCGTGAGAAGTTATTTTCACAAGACCCTTTCCTCTCCCTCCCCTATGTAAAGGTTGTTGACGTTTATCAGTCATGTATAGATACGTTAAAAAGTCATAAGACTGAGTTTTGTAAATGTGTTGAATATGTGAGGTTCTCATAATGGAGGCACGTCACTAAGTTAGATTCTTATTATATTGGCTTGCTTACCTACTTTCTGATTTAGTCAAAGTTGTAGGTTTTAAGTAGGAAAGAACAAAAAAAAAGCGAGAACAAAAAAATGTGAGTGATGCATAATCACAACTTGTTCTATTGCATCTAACATAATGATAATTATGTTCTTTTAATTAAAGACATCATTCAAAATTAAGTAAAATAATCACTTTCTAGCTTCTCATTTTTAATTCATGGTGTTGAAGATTGAAGAAGAAAAAAAAAAAAAGAATAAAATGGCCATCTTATCCAATTTGTAGAGATTTCAGACTGCACATTAAAATGCAAAGGAGTATTAATGCATGTTTCACTCCTTTAAATAAATTAACACTTAAATTAATATATATATATATATATATATATATATATATATATATATATATATATATATATATATATATATATATATATATATATATATATATATATTTTTTTTTTTTTTTTGATGACGTCCTATGAATATGAGAATGTAATTCAAAACTATGAAATGATGATGATGTAGTAGCACTTTTTAGTAATAATAACAATAAAATTTATGTATCAATAAACGAACATAATTAGTCAAATATTATTGAAGACGAATATTTTCGAGGCCTTAAATTAATTACACCAAAGAGTTAGAATCAAATAATTAACTAACTGTTACGAATTTAAATTATTCAAATTAATGTTTTCTTTTTTCTTTTTTTTTTTGTAATTTGAAAATGTGAGGACTGAAACATTGTTCTGCAAGGCATTGCAGTTGACGCCGAGTGGTTGTTGAGATATGAGACTTCAGCAAGCATAAGAACCCCAGCTCAATGAAAAGATAGTTTTTTTTTTTAATTCAAAAATAATAAAAAAAAAAATAAAGAAGAAGAGGAGGAGGTAGACAACTTTTGACTTCTGCTCTTAAATGTTAGCTGAAATCTGACTTGGTGATTGCAAAGTAGCCGTAACCAAATTTTTAATGGTACAGCGCGCAAGAAGGAAGCGTCATCAGTATACAAAATATTATCGTTTGAGTCATTATTTCTAGCGATAATTTCTTTACTTTCTATAATTTAAATTTATGATAATAATGTATTCATTTTCCGAACCTGATGATTGTTATGTGTTGGAAAATCGTACCTAATTAAATTTTATATAAAAAAAATTGAGTGGAACGAATTTATCAATATAGATGAATTTATATATTCAGTATCTGACCTAATATATTATATGAGTTTAAGAAAAATATAATGATTTATTTTTTTGCTAAAATATTCTTAAATAATATTTTTTTTTGTGTCTAGTTTGTGTAAGATCAATTGTAATTGTGTGTAATTATAAAAAAAAAAACTCTGTATATTAGCCGAATCATTGATGATGGTTCATACCTTGCATTATGAAACAAAATTATATTATGTTATAATATGCACTCATATCATGTTTTTAATTCTTTAAATCTTGATAAAATAATGGGGAATACAACTCCTTGGATTAAATGAAGATGTTTGCTTAAAATAATTCAAATATTAGCAACAATTTTAACACTAAAAAGGAATTTAGCAACGATGAAAACGAATGATATAGCCCCAAATGAGTTTGGATTGCTGAAATTTAGTTCAGCCAAATCAAAATGATATTATAGAATACGACTGGATAATTAAATCCCGACCATCCAAAATTGTTGGAAAGATTAATGGCAGAAATACAGTGATCGCATGCATGCAGACTGTCATAACTGTAGAGGATAAGCTTCCATGCTTACACTACAGTCTTATTCAGGAAAAGAGCAATCGGTGTTAGGATAACTCAAAGCTTATAAATGAGCAAATCAATTCTCAATCATTTTGCTTCCATGCATATATATTACAAATTAAATCTACTTGTATTTATTTTTAATTCCAAGCATGATATAGATTTTTCTGGCTATCATTTCTTAAACTTTTCTTTTTAATTATAATCCTGACCCTTAAAAGAAAAGGGAGAAAGCAAATTTTTTCTGCCATTAACAGTAAAAATGGACTTGTACCGAATCTGTGGCTTAGAATGATGGATATAACTGTGCTTTGTATTGGTAAAGCTTCGTTAGGCTTATGGTTAATTCACTCAATGATGTAACAGCTAATGCATGACTTCCTATCTAAATATAATTACTTTCTGGCTTCTGCCGAAATTATCACATTCCAAATGCTTTTCACACTCTGACAGCGCCAAATAATATTGGAGAAAGAACTCACGCAATAATAAGGTTGATGGCGATTTTATATGTTTTATTTTACTGTGTTTGAAAGCTGCAACTGCACTTTTTTTTATGTTTATATAGTATATTTTACTTTTAAAAAGTAAATGATAATAATAAATTTGATGTAATATTAAAAATTTACATATTATGTATTAAACATTAAAATTTATGTATAAGATATCTAAATATGTAAAAATTATGTGATATGCATGTAAATTAAAATGTTTCCTAAAATAGCTTGCAATAGTAGATTCTCAACCTTTGAATCAAGAGAAGGCTAATCAAATTATAAAAAAATTACCAGCAATTTATGTGGCAAAGCAAACATTTTGGGAAATGATCTCTGGTGTAATCTTTCTCAACGCTGAGCGGATGCGGCTGTGACTGCAGCTAGGGTTTCAGTCGGTGAGTGTTTTCTCCCTTGCTCTCCTCTCCCTCCTCCCTGATTCTTCCTCCTCCCCCAGCTGTCTCACTCTTTTAGAACCCCCCTCTTTGACCTCCGGTCTGGACAATTTTTATGTTTTCTTTTCTTCCTTTCCCCTCTCTGGGGAGCTCCTCCTTAGATTATGGCTTCTCTAATGACTAACCAAATGTTCAATTCTATTTTCCCCCCTCTATCTACCTACCTTTCCCCTGCCTCTATTTTGGGCAGGCCTTCTCTCGGCCCAAACAAACCTTGTAATTGGAAGAAGCTCCTTTTAGCGCAAAATGAAAAGAGTCAAGCTCTCTCCCTTTCCTTTATCCCTTCTGATTCTTTGGAGATGTCATTCTCTGAGGCTGAACTCTCTGAAGGATATAAAGAATGTAATCTCTCTCTTGTTGGTCATGCAATTGGGAAGCGCCCTTATTACGGATCTCTCCTAACTGCAATCAAGAAGAAGTGGATATTTAAGGGTACTCTAGAATTGCTTACCCTAGAGGGAGATTTTTTTCTCTTCAAATTCACTTATCAAGAGGACTACAACCTAGTTTGGGACAATGGGCCTTGCTTCCTCAATGGCCTTCCTTTTGTTTTCTAGAAATGGACATGAAACTTCAGGCCTTCCAAAGAACAAATCTTTGAGCTTCCTTTATGGATTAAGTTGTCGAACTTCTCTCAATGTTGCTGGAACGAAACGGGTTTCTCTAAGGTCACTAGTCGGATTGGGGTACCTCTAGCAATAGACAGTTTAACAACTTCTAAAGCCCAAATTATTTTTGCACGTATTTGTGTATAGATCAATATCTCCTCCTCCCTCCCAGATTCGGTTCTAATTAATTTGAATGGGATGAAGTTCAATCAGGATATTGTTTATGACTGGAAGCCCTCGATATGCTCGAAATGTCATACTTTCTCGCATGATGATAAATCTTGTCCTCTAAATCCAGCTCCCTGTGTTCTAAACTGTGGTCGAAGCTGTAGCCATCCTCCGCCTCAAGGAATTCATCAAGAGAATATCTCAAACTCGTTGATCGTCACACCTCCTCAGGTACCTCCCTCTAACCCTTAAGCCGATGGTTCAAGGTTATTGGATGATATAGATAAAGATCCCCTCCCCCAAAATCACCTTATAGTTGATCTCAATCAGTCTCCAATCTTATCCCCATCAAGGATCTCTCAGAGCAAGAGGCAGACCTATAATTAATGAGGAGCAAATTGACTCTGAATCTCATTTAAAATCACAAAGTTTCACCATGACTATTAGAGTTATCACTTGGTCTGCTGCTATATCTTCTTCCGTATGGATCCACAAAAGGCTAAGAAAAAAATTCCCAACACTCCTGGGAAATCATCCCATGAAGGGAATAATTCTAAGTACTCCTCAAACCTTACCCCCTCAACCCATAAAAGCAAACAAAAGAAGGGCAAGAGACCCTCTACTTCTTCTTCCCAATGATCCTCCCTGCTCTGGGATGTTGGAATGTCCATGGCCTCTCGGCTGAGGACAGAAATCTCGACTGTTTGAGGATCATAAAGGAGTTCCGACTCGACCTTCACTATGTCATAGAGAGTAAGATTAATTCTGATTTGGCTAATCGTCATTCTTCCTTTCACAAGCTCACTTTTTTTCCCTCTGAATCTAGTTTCTCTAATTTGGAATGTGTTGTAAGAGGTCATATATGGATAAAATGGTGTTCTTATCGTCTTGATTTTAAACATTTAGGTAAGACTTCTCAGCTCATCAATGGCACTGTCTCTATCATCGGCACTGAGACTTCTTTATGACTTGCATATATATTGAAAATGATGCACACTCTAGATTATCTCTATGGAATTCTTTAAGAGAGTTAGCTTATGCAATATCTGATCCCTGGACTCTAATGGGAGATTTCGACTGCTCCTTAACCAGCAAAGAAAAATCTAGTGGTAATCCTATATCCCTAAACAATTCCTTGGAATTCAAAGACTATATAAATGATTGTGAAGATAATTAACCCTATCTCCTCTAAGCTGGATAGAGTATTATGTAACTCACATTGGCTTGATTTGTTCCCTTGCTCCTTCTACAAAGTTCCTCGCTCACCCACCCCCCCTCCTCTGACCATTCTCCCCTTATCACCTTTCTACAGCATATCCATAGATCCTCCCATCAGTTTATGTACCATAATCATTGGTCTTCTAGCCCTGATTTCATGAAAGTAACCAAGGAAGCTTGGTTTGGCTATGTTCACGAGGATCCCCTTTTTATTTTTTCAAAAATATTAATTCAAGTTAGAAAGGCTTTCAAAAATAGAAAGTAGGACTCTCTTTCCTTACAGCTACAAATTAAGCAGATCAAGAGAGATCAAGTGGAGATTATGACCAAACTTGATAGAGATTCGGGTAATCCACTATTAATCTATGATGCAAAGGATATTAAAGATAGATATTTGGAGTTGGTCCTTAAGGAAAGCCTATGGGTTAAGCAACGTGTAAAGGCTCACTAGCTCACTCACTCTGATGATGATCTTAAATTCCTATATTGTTCAATCAAAGAGAGGAAAAATGCAAACCTAATCAGAGAGCTTCAAACTGATAATGGGCTGATTAATGATCAAGACTCCATGGCTGAGAAGATTTGCAGGTATTACTCCTCCCTTTTCAATTGTTGTAATTCTTATTCTCTTCATCTTCAGGGTCTGCCCTTGGGAGAATGCTTACCTCTTGGGTTGGCTGATGAGCTGGTGGGTGATATAAGTGATCAGGAAATTTTTTCTGCACTTAATAGTATTAGTGAGAACAAAACATCAGGCCCTGATAGTTTCAACTCTAATTTTTTTACATCCTCTTGGGATATCACTAGAAAGCAAATCTCTAAAGGCAGCCCATCATTTCTTCAAGACTCAAAAGTTGCCAAACTATTTTAAGCATACCCTTATCACCTTAGTTCCCAAGGTGAAACACTCAAACTCAAACTATGATTATCATCCTATCTCTCTTTGCAACACTTTCTATAAGGTGCTTGCTAAAGTTCTTATTAGTAGAATCAAAAAGACCCTCCCGATCCTTATAAACCCGACTCAATCAGCTTTCATTATGGGTAGGAATATTACTGATAATTTGGCCATGACACATGAGATATGCGATGAATTCTCTTCCTCTCAATACCGGAAAAGTTTCTTGTTAAATTTGATCTAAAAGGCTTTTGACTTGATAAATAAGAAATCTCTTATCCACAGACTTTTGGCCAAATGCTTTCCATCTCGTTTTATTAAATAGGTGGAGGTATGCATTCTTGATGACCCCTTTTCAGTTGTCCTCAATGGTAGAATAAAGGGCCTCTTTTCTTCATCAAATAGTTTACAGTAGGGATGCCCTCTTTCTCCCTTTCTCTTTGCCTTAGCCATTGATGCTTTCTCTTGTCTTATGGAAAGAAAAGTAAACCTTTTTTGATACAACCCATTCTCTGTTAGAAACTGCAATATCTCACATCTCCTCTTTGCTGATGACTTATTGGCTATGGGGGTAGAAAACAGCTCAACCTTGTAATCACTCAAGCATAATCTTAAGTCATTAGAGATTTACCTTGGTTTGGAAGTCAATATTGATAAGTTTGTTATATATTTTTTCAAAGATATAAAGAGGGTGGAAGAACTTGTTAACATCATTAATGTTAAGCAGGGCTCCTTCCCTATGCGATATTTAGGCCTACCTTTGGCTTTGGGTCCTATTAAGATGGTTCACTTCAATGCTCTCCTTGATAGACTTCTGGCTTGGTTGGTGGGCTGAAAATATAAATTTCTATCCCTTGGGGGAAGGTTTCAACTGATTCGATCATCTGTGAATAATTTTCTTTCCTATTGGTTAGATCCATTGCTATCCCGAAGGAAATTATCAAGCGTATTTGCTCCTTCACTATTAACTTCTTTTACCATAATGGGGATGGTAAAAAATTGCATACAATCTCTTGGGCTAGGACCACTCTCCTTAGAGAAAAGGGGGGGTACGGGTCTCCTCTCTGCCTCCTCTTTAAGTTCACTTTATAAGGTCAAAACCTTATGGAAAACACTAAACAAAGGTTCTCTCCTCGCAAAATGGTGTGAGCAGACATATGGTATTATGTGGAAAGTCTCTCACCATAGGGTCTCTTCCCTATGGAAGGAGTTAAAGTCCTATGCTGCTAGATTCAAGGATAATTTCCAATATCATATTGGAAACAAAAGAATGCTTTCTCTTTTTTATGACCCATGGTGTGATGGAAACACGCTTGCTGAATTTATGGGAGAAAATGTGCCTAATGTTCTAGGCTTATCGTGTGATGCTAAGCTTAGTTCTATCATTATTGATGGGAGGTGGAGTTTACCTAGGAATGTTTTTTAATTCTCTATACATTATGAAAAAATCCTTAGCATTCCCTTACCTGGACGTGAGGACTGGATCTCCAGGAAAAAAAAAGAAAGCAACCCTCTAATGTGAAGTTCAAAAAGGCTATCTTTGAGTCTCATCCGAGTGTGGGTTGGTATAAGGAGATCCGGTTCAAAGGTCATGCTATCAATTTTGCTCTCTATAGTTGGATGACATACTTGGGTGGACTTAAAATCACGGATGTGCTATCTAGAAGAGGTATGGGTCCTACTATTAAATGTTACTTTTATCACAACTCCTTTGAACCACACTCACATCTCTTCTTGGAGTGTCCATTCTCCATGAATATGGTAATAACCCTACTCCCAAATGGCCAATTCTTCTCACTGCAATCCTCTCCATAACATATTCTAAGTAATGTGGATATTCATGCTCATAACATGATCATAAGGCTTCATTATCTTATAATAGTTGTTATGGTATATACAATTCAGAGGGAAAGAAACAATCGGCTCTTCTCCTCAACCTTCTCCCCATTCCTCATTCTTGTCGAACAAATCAAAAGACGATAGCTTTCAAAATTGCAAGATGGAAGATGAAAGATACTTGGCCTTGTCATGTATTAAATATGTTAAAGTTTTGGAGAAGTACATATGCTATCTAATTCACCTCATCTCCTCTCCCTAGTAGCTTCCTCCTATTTTCTTTTAAATACTTCGGTGACGAAATCTCGATGATGATGACTAGCTAGTTTGAGCGAATTTGTCCAAAATTCAAATAAAGGTCTTGCCAAGAAGACCTTCTCATCAATCTTGGCTAAAATCACTATCAGTTAATTCTTTCCAATAGATGGCAGTGAATGTAATCGTTAGTTTTTGCCTTACTTTCTCCATGATGCTCATTCCTGGTGTTGGTTGTGTTGGATAAACCCAGTCTTTTTTGTAGTATGAGTCCAGTTCAATCGTCCTCTCTAATCTGATTTTGGATTTTGATTTCTGGTTTTAGTTTGTGTTTTTGCCTTTAAGATTCTTACTGTTTCTCTTCATTTATCCTCTTTACCCATGGTTCTTTACATATATATATTTTCACTTTGGAATGAAATTGGGCTAAGCCCTCAAATTTTTCCAAAAAAAAAAATATTTTGGGCAAAATGCAATCATTAAAAGGATATGTGTGACAAGGTTAAAAATGAACCAACAACGTTCTTTCACCTTGGGACTTTTAGGAACATTTTTTTATTTTTTTTATTTTGATTTGAAATAAAATATATTTAATGATGATTTTTTAAAAAAATATTCAAAACATTCATAAAATATTTCAAATATCTTTAAAAATAATGTGATTTATTTTTAAAAATAATAAATAATAAATTCTTAAAAATATATTAAACAAAAATACTTTTTAAAATAACATAAAAATAATAACAAAAAAACACAAATAAAAAATGATCCTAAACCAACCCTACATGTATAATTTATAGAACTATGTTTGACAAAAGAAGTAAAACCTTTCTTTTTTTTTTTGAAAATATTAAGGGCAGAGCCCAATTCATTCCAAAGAGAGTAAAAAAAAAGATTATATAACAAGTTACATGGGTAATCCCTTAAGGGGCAGAAAATTGTAAAAAGAGAATAACTAAATTGTAGAATCAAAAAATAAGAAGAATTACTCTCACCCAGACTCAGAAATACACAATCCCAATGGAGTATGGGATGGCATGCAGCACATCAACAACCAAGTAATGTTCATGACACCTTCATTGGTTGTCAGGATCTTATTAATGAAAGGAGCAGCAGGAAAATGAAGTAATCAGGGAAGGGGATCTGGCCCTCCAAGGCATAAAGTACTCAAACACCAGCAAGACATTAGAGAAGAGGACTGCCACAATATCTTCATCATCGTCCAACAAAATTTGCAACTCATGAAAATGTCGCCTTCTCGTGGCCAAAAACTACCCTCTAGGGTATCCATCCAGCATGTCAAGTAAATAACCTCCAGCTGTAAGAAAGAAAGAAACCATAGGGAAAACCCGGTTGCAGAAAAAGGCCACCAGGAAGAAGACAATAGAAAAGCATCAGTGGAGACTAAAAGTAATTTCCTCATCAACCTTGTGGCAGAACCAGCAAAAATTCTTCCAGGCGGCAAAATCCAAAAATCAAAAAGAAGAAAATAGTTATGAAACGAAATTCCTGCATCTGTTCAGAAGATGGCACACATGCACTAGCTAACTAAGCTTAAACTTCCATCTTCTCAACTTGAAATCTACAACCGATCTAATCTGATATAAAATAGAAATATACGAAGCCGAATCTCCCTCGTGAAACCTCCGATTTATTTCCTTCCAAATATGATAAACAGTAATAACATTGATACATAAATCGAGTCTTTTAAGAGCCTTATGATCAAGGCTATTAATGAAACTAAGGACTAGTTGGAGGGTGTGTTGAATAAGAAAGAATGAACTATTATGAAGTAATGCTCTAATCAAGCTCATAGAAACTGGACATTCAAAGAAGAGATGTGCATGGTATTCATTAGTCGTCTTACAGAAACAACAAGAGATGATCGAGCCCAAACCTCTTGTTGCGAAATCATCCATAGTCTTAAGTCCCCCTAAATAAGCCTCTAATAAAAGATGTCATAATTAATAGAGAATCCTTTAAACTAAATCTCATCCTTCCAACTGACCGAAGGAATGTGCTCATAAAGAAATGATTTAATCAATCTAGGATTTAGTTGAGGATGACCTTGCCAAATAATGGAATCTTCACCAGAAGAACCAGTACACCTCGAAATCAGTTCATAATAGTAAGGATATTTAATTTTTAGGAGCTCAGGCAATAACCACTTCCCATTCGGCAGAATAGAAACCATAGGAGAGTTAGGAGGAAGATTGAAGATGGAAAAGCAGACATGACCCAACAATTCCAGTAGAGAATGTCCATCACACCATGGACCAAAAAAAGGGAGAACAAGGGCTCATCACCAAGATTGAATTTCAGATTCCTTCTAACCAGCGAAGCCTGAACCTTTAAATCTTTCCAAAAGGGGGAAGATTAGAGGGGATGTTTGCTCTAAATAGAACCATACTTATTAAAAATCCACTGTCCCAACTAGGATGATCTATTGAGAATCTTCCACAACATTTTCATTTTACATATTTGGTTCAATGTAGAGACAAAGGTAAGCCTAGTACCCCCTTTATCTTTAGGGAGCATAGCTTTAGCCCAAGAGATAGTATGAAGCTTCTTGAGCACCACTTGATGAAAAAAAAAAGTTAATCGTGAGAGATGAAATTTTATTTATCACCCCTTTAGGACAGGCCATAGATCTAAATCAATAGATCAAGTAACTATTGATAGAAGCTCTAAGAAGTTGAAATCTACCTCCAAAAGAAAGGATCTTACTCTTCCACCTAGCCAGCCAATTGTGTACTTTGTCTATGATTGAGCTGAAATGATAGATCTTAAGGTGACCCGCATTTAAAGGAAGACCAAGATATTTGAGAGAAAAATAGCCCAATTTGATATTGAGCACTGCACTGAACAGCTCTGCTTGCCTCACATCTTTAGAGAAACACAAACAAGATTTGTCACTATTAACTACTAAACTCATATAGGCTTATATAGAATGCAAAACAACATTAAGAGCATTGATAGTAGAAGCCTCCGCCTGACCCATAGCTAATAGATCATCTGCAAAAAGTTAGTGAGAAATTTCATAATTTTTCACAGTTAAAGGATTATATCTTTTAAGACTAACTTCTATATCTAAAAGGCACAAAAAAGTATCAATAACTGTGTAAATAGAAATAGGGATAGAGGACACCTCTGCCTTAAACCATTAGAAGAGATGAAGTAGCCTTTTATCTCCCCATTGAGAATAATTGAGAAAGGAACCACCATTATACAAGCACTAGTCAGACTAATAAAGGACTGAGGTATCCCTTCTGATGTAATCTATGAAGAATAGATTTGCGGTTCACCGTGTAGAAAACTTTCTTAAGATCAATCTTTGCAATAAACCTTCTTTGGGAGTTAGAGGGGAGGAAGTCATTGCAGAACTCATGAGCCAAGGCAAGGTTATCAGCAATATCCCTATTTTGAATGAATGTCGATTAGGCATAATGAACAATACTAGGCAGAACTTTTTTAAGTCTGTTAGCCAAAACTTTTACAATAACTTTATAGAATGTATTGCATAAGGAGATAGATCTGAAATCAGAAAACTCATTTGAATGCTTAACCTTGGGAATCAAGGTGATCAAACAGTGTTTAAAGATGTGGGACATTTTCTTAGTGTGGAAGAAGTTTTGAGCCACTTGAAGGAATTGTTTACCAATGATTTCCCAGCTCTCCGTGAAGAATTTTGCATTAAAGCTATCTGGGCCAGGAGACTTGTTTTCATTGATACTAAATAGAGCATCAATGATTTCTTTATCCGAAAATTCAGAATCAAGGTCTTGAAATTATTCATGGGTAATAGTTTTCCCAACTGGAAGGTCTTCATAATTAAGAGTGGATTAATAGTTCAGATTAAAACGAGAAGCAAAGTTGTTATCGATTTCCTTTGCAATATCATTTAGATCTGATAGAGTATCATGAGAAGTTTGAAAATTTCTTATGAAATTAGTGATTTTCCTTTCTTTAATAGTATAATACACAAATTTTTAGATCATCATCTAAATGAGTAAGCCAATGAGCCTTAGCCCTTTGCCTTTCCCATATGCTTTCTTTAACTAAGGATTCAGATTGGGAAAGACTAGAGCAGAGGGGTCCATTGGCTCCTCTAACTGTGGAGGGTGGATAGGGAGAAGCTTAAGGTCATTAATGGTAATAGAGGCAAGGGGAAGAGGTTGAGTAGAAGGTTCCTAATCATCATTTAAAAAGGGATTTTGCATATCCACATCCAAATAAGAGGTAGGATCGAAGGGAGGATCCAAGGTTGCAAAGGAGTTCGAGTTAGGTGTCTTTACCGGAATATGACTTCTAGTCTGGGGTCGACTCCTGCTTCTTCCCCTAGTCACCTTAGAGATAGTATGATTAAGAGGACACGATAGGTCCTCATGAGAGAAGGAGCAATACTTATTGCAAGCTTTGGGTTTCCAATCATAGATGATATCCTACTGAAATTTATATCCATTTACATCAATGGAGACAGAGTCTGGCAGGGGGAATGAAGTATTGACTTGAATGCAAATACGAGTGAAAGCGATCCAAGATTTAGTGGTCGTAAGATTATCAACGGCCAACGAAATTCCAACTTTACTGGCCACTTTAGAGAACCTAACCTCGTTCCAACAACAAAGGGAAAATTGAGAAGTTTGATCCACAAGGAGATTTCAGAAATATTTTTCTTAGATGGACGAAAATTTCATACCCATTTTTAAAAAATGAATGGTCTCCCATTCAAAAATTGTTCATTGTCCCACACCAAATCATAGTCTTCCTTGCAAGAGAATTTAAAGAGAAAAAACTATCTTCCAAAATAAGCAGCTCCAAACTCCCTTTTAGTTTCCAGGGCTTCTTGACAGCAGAGAGCAACGAGCCATAGAAAGGCCGCTTGCCTAAGGAGTGACCCACTAAAGAAAGTTGTCATTCCTCTTGTCTAGAGGAAAGTTCTTCCGTAGAGAAATAAACTTCCTTGTCATGAGAGGGAATGTAGGAAAGAGAGATCGAGTTACTTTTGTCATTTTGGGAAGCAAGTAGTTCTTTCTAGTTTCTGTGTTGTGGAAAATTTGGAATTTTAGGGGCATTGGAAGTCAGGGGCAAACCCAAAATGGAGTTCGAAGGGAGAGTAAAAGATAGATTAGGGAAAGCCATATTGTTGGACAAATTGACTGCCATCAAACTGAATCGAGGCAGCGAGGAGGAGGGATCACTCTACTGAGGCTAAAACCGGAAGAAGAGCTCAGTAAAGGGAGAAAAACACTTAACCTTTGCCGTTGGAAGAAGAAGAGAAGCCACCTTTGCCGTCAAAAAGGAACCTGCAGAAACTCTAGCGCTCATCCAATTGTTTCTCTTTTTAGTAAAACCTTTCTCCTTTCGTTGTGAGCTTTGATACGTAGTTTTCAACAAATACTTTATTTTCTTTTATGGCCTAAAACAAAAAAAATGGGAAGGTTTGTTTTTATTAAAGGATATATCAATAAATCTTTGCTAAGACTCTTTGGATTTAGCTTTTCAAATTTTAATCAGTTTAATTGTTTATATCTCGGATGTAGGCTTCTGAATGACCAGTAACCCACTCACATGTGTTTATGGTAGCGCGTGTTTAGAAAAGATGTGAAATATTATGTGATTTTAATCGCTGCTAAGTAGCAAAGCAAGCATAGCAATAACATATATGATAGTTTATTGCTTGAAGGTTATAATTGATTGATAATTACTTGTATTTAAGATGAATGAATATGTTTAAACAGTTAATGATGAGGGCTAATCATGTTTAATATGATTTGTTCATTCAAGGGACATACAATATTGTATAAGAATCTTCCTTTATATTATTGTCTAAATTCTTAGCCAACAAGTATTATTCATTTTTATCTCATAATTTTCGTATCTGGTATAATTTTTTAGTTCACTTCTCTCTCTCTCTCTCTCTCTCTCTCTCTCTCTCTCTCTCTCTAAGGGGCTATTTGGTTGCTTGCATTTAGAGTGTAAAGGAAATTGAATGCAGTATGAAAGAAATACAGTGTATTTGGATTACTTTAACTTATTTGGTTAAAATCTTTACAAATACATGAATTTCTTTTTCTTGTTTGGCAAAATAAATATAATGTAAAGTATTTTTGAGATTATTAGCGGCAATGACGTCTGACGACTGGTGGAGATGGCGACCAACGGTGGCGATGGCATGTACGGCCGGCGGCGTCTTGATGGTCGGAAGATAGCGTATTGGCGGTGGCGTGACACTTTATCTTTGTATTTGGAATTCGTCCAAATCAAATGAATTCTAAATATACTCAAAATGACTAATCTAATATATTTCAAATATACTATAAATTTATTGAAATTTTACTTTGCATTATATCAAATAGGTAAATATTCAAAAAATTAAATTCTCTATTTTTGATTTAATTTATATTCTAAATAGAGATAACTAAACAGCCCCTAAGAGTATTTCTGCACAGGAATAGTTACTTTTGTGATTTTTAAAGCGGCTGTTATTACACATCTTCTGTAATAATTTAAAGGGTAATACGATAATTTTTTGAAATTAATGTTTATAAAGCTTTTAAAAAGAAAAGTTTAGTTGCACGCTATCAAATATAGTACACCCAATGGATCCTTAACCTCTTGAAGCGACACTAATTAATGCCCGTCACATCTGAATGATTATATGCACTTATTGTGATCTTACAGGTCATCCACTGTACATTTTTTTTAAAGAAAATTGTAGATCAATTACTCAAAATAAATAAATAAATGAGAACAACAAATACTGAGAATTAACCAAACAGAGGAAAAATTAATACAATATAACCAAAAAACACAAGACAAAATCTGGGGAAGCAAAGATTCAAAGCCATTAAATCAAGAGAGAAACAAGCATCATTTCCAAGTGAATCAAGGACTCAGGTCAAAGAGGCAGAGCAGCATCTATTTGAAGAGAAAGACATCCAAATCATAAAAATAGAGAAATGCCTACGAGCTGTCGTAATGGTGACGACATCATGACGGCGAACAATCCGAAGAAATTGGGAAAAACAATTTGGGTTTGAATACTCTGACAAAAATTTTGTTCTTAAATGAATTTCAGATATATTATTTTTTTTTAAGAAGAGTGTAATGCAAATTTTAACTAATTAGATACCTAATTTAAAGTAAATTCAACAATTTTAAAATCTATCATAATCAAATGTTTATTAGGATATCCTTTTAGAAAATTTTTCAAGAATTAAATGCAATCAGGATCAGGTGAGCCATGAGTAGTTCTATAATAGACCGAGGGATAAGTAATTCGACTCATTTACATGCAGATCATGAATGTTTGGAATCCATATTATGCAAGGAGACATTACTTTTGCTAATTTGAATTGAAGGATGATATCAAATCGATCTATTTTCGACGTCATATATATAGTTAACACATTCGTTATAATTAGCAGCTTTGTATCAATATCAACGTCATCATCACTATTATCAATATCATCACTATCATTAATATTGTTGCGTGCTAGAAAACCAGTTGCGGTAGAGTAAAAGTTTCTAGCCAAACTCTTTTAAGTGTAGCGGGTATTTAAAGAGCGAATAATAAACCTCCGGAATTTTACGTGGAAAACTCAAAAGAGGAAAAAATAGGGACTCCGATAAAAGCTTCCACTATGTATCTGTTTAGTACAAGATCTTCCGTCTGGATTACAGAATATATGAAAGGGACAACGATTCTTGTGTGACAATGTTGGCGACGATGAGGATCAGCGGTGGTGGCTGATGGCGGCGGCGATTGGTTGACAAGGTCAGTGGTGGCGATTGTCTTTGAGGATCTTTAGAATCTCTCTCCTCTCTTTCTTCCCTTTTCTCCCCTTATGAGGAATGAGAATTTATAGATCCTGGTGGCGTCTCAGAATACATAAAATCGACCACTCCTCTCCATCGAACGGCTCATGATGATTCCCTTGATCATATGATGTATTTCGTACATTTGAATGCTCAAATGAAGTCAGAATTATAAGATCTTTGACTTGTTCGAACCGGCTCGTCGAGACGCTCGATTTGACTATACAACAAATTTATTTAGGGATTTAACTGATATCCCAAATTTTCTAAGGATATTTTGAAAGCTTGATCTAGACCAGTTTCAACTTTGGATCACTGCTTTGATCAAGATTCGTCTTTTTAGAGGAATTTTTCGGGTCATATCAAATATCGATATCATCAATAAGATAACCTTTAGGCTTGTCATCCAGAAAATTGTTCGGAAATACCATAATGAAAAGAATATTAGAGTTTGTCGCTAGGTATTTGACCAAACAGGATCGTCCAGTTCTTATAGAACCTATCACTAAAATACCTCTAGAAGGGATAGGATTGAGCGGAGCGAAAAAAGGGTTTTCCATGAGGAAACCAAGCGTCTAGCAAGGTTATTGAGAGATTCTCTCTCTGCGGACATGGGTCAAAAAAAAAAATGGAGCGTTTACAATTCTTATATATAACACCAAAAAAATTTTAATATTACAACAAAAATAATATTTTTATTAGTTTTTAAAAATGAAATACCTCCTTTCGAGCATAGAAAAGATATTATATTTATAAATATTAAATTTTAGATATTATATATATATATATATATATATATATATATATATATATATATATATATATATATATATATATATATATATATATATATATGTGTATATATATATGCATTGTGTTATGTATTTAGTTTTAACCAAAAAAATTAAATTGAATCAAAATTTTTGAGTAATTTGATTCGGTTCTGAACTTAATAATTTAGATTTTCATTTTAATTAATGAAAATTTTGGTTTTTGATTTTTTGGATCATTTTGTTAAATAAAATTTTAAATGGAACCAAATAAATTGAATTTATTCTGGTAAATTTTTTCAACTATCATAAAAATTTAAATATTTTTAATACATGGAAGTAATTATATATATATATATATATATATATATATATATATATATATATATATAATTTTGTTTATTATTTATTCATTATATAAAAAAATTATATAATAAATATAAATTTTATAAATAGTTTTAAAATATAGTAAACTTCGATTTATCTCAAATCAAATAAAAATAAATTGTTATTTAGCTTGTTTGATTTTGTATTCTGTTTAGTCAGTTTAATCTAATTTTTTAGGAATCTAAAATCAATTGAATGCACACCCCTAGTGGTATATAAGTAAATTAAAAAAAAAAAACCAGAGTAAGAGAATCATCATCGTTCAAACCGAGGCCTAAAGAATCAGAAATTTTAAAATGACATAAATGAGCAAAATTAGTTTTCTGGAACATAGCAAAAATTCACCAAAGCCCTTAAGTGGCGGCCTAAGCAATCCAGCCCAATGGTAAAATGAACCGAATCCATCCCGAAAGAAAAAAACAAAGGCCCCCCACATCCAATTAATGACGAGAAAAACAAGAGACTGTAAGGATGCTTTACTTTGATTTTAACGTCTCGCCAGATATTAATGAGGATACCATTGGAGTTTAGAGAGTGATTAATGCGCGATAAAGAACTTATTTCCATCCAGAAGTTGTAGATGAGGAAGTAAGGCTTCGTTTGATAGAGCTTTTTTAGTGTATTTTATTTTGAGAGTCAGCGAATTTTTAATTTTGATATCTATTTGAATAGTGTGTTTTTGAGAATGAGAGTTTTAAATTTCAATCTATTTGAAAGTTAGTTTTATTTCGCTTTTAATGAAAGACAAATAGTTTTTTTAGACTTTTAATAGAACTGAGAATCTAAAAAATCAGCGCTAGGATCACTTAAGATATATATTTATATATATATATGAAACTGAAAATATGCATTAGAGGACTAAAAAGAAAGTGTTCTTGAAGTGGGAGGCACGTCTTGATTAAATCATGAGATAAAAAGTGTTGGAAGAAAAAATCAGCGCCAATGTCACACTTTTTAAATGAAATCAAATTCCAAAAGAAGCCCTAAGTGTTACCCTACAAATTATTGAACAAGTAAATTTATTTTTCTCTCCAATTAGCGAATGATGTGAAATTTCAAAGGCATTATTCCAACTTAAGATATAAAAGTAGTTTTATTTAAAAGGATCTTATATGATGTAAAATAGGTATTAGTGTTTTATAAATACTCTAAACCTTAATAATTATAGGAATAAATATTTGATTATGAAGAATCTAAAGTTCTAAAATCAAAATTTGTGTTTCAGAGGCCAATATGAGAAGATATATATGATAAGAGGTTAGAATTTGATAAGAGAGGTGACAATACCTTTTTTGTGATGCTAAGATTAAAAGATTTGCCTAATATATGACCTTGTTTTGATAATTTATCTATTGTGCAGAGACATTTTCACCAAAATTCTCATTTATAAATCAAATGCAATTAAAATCACATATAATAATCAAGAATGCCAATATTTGTAAGAGGGTCTAAAATATGCTTCTATGTAGAGTGGTATTTTTTAGTATAAATTGTAGTATAGTAGAAAGAGTTAAGGTATAGTAATTAATAACTTAATAAGTAAATTAATATTGAATAGAAATAGTACAAAATTGGATTGAGGAAGAGTTCGAGTTAATTCAAATTCCACCATCAGTATTCATATCAAAATTATGATGTTTATTGTCATTTAAAAAAATAAAATAATTTCCACCTAAATTTAAATCAAAAAAATGTGAATTAAAGATTTTAGTTTCTAGTGAGAATATAAGATTTAAGTGAAGTGAACAAACCTCCTACCCTCTAGGACTCTCTCTTTTTTATAGAATTTCCTCACATTTCAAGAAGGGTTGGAGAGGAGAGCATGCTTGATATTATTATTTGAGGTTTGTGAACTTTTAGAATTTTTAGTTCATGGATTTTCTTGGTAGTTAGAGTTTATTTTAGAAGGATCATATGATCAAATATTAGGATTAACACTTCTTAGAAAACAATAGGGAACTAAGGTATGAGAAAACACAAGGACATGAGCTTTTTTGTTGGATAAAGGAATATAGAAGTAGAGTCAAGCAAATTTAAGAGTGTGAAGTACCTTACATATGGATTCATTAAAAGAGACATAAAGGAAGAACTATCGATCTATGAGCTTGATAGCCTCACCTTTTTTATTTATTCTTCTAATGGACACTTGTCGACTCTTTACAGATCTTTGTTTAGGCTAAGAGTGAAGAAAGATTTGACTCTTAGTTTATCATTCCTCCAACTCTTCTACTTTTATTGATCACATTAAAAGAAAAATATATATATATCATATTTATGGTATAATACTAGGTTTTATTTCACAAACAATAAGCTAAGAGAATATTGTACCTCTCAAGTTTATGATAGGACCAAATAATGGATATGTGGAGACTACACTAACATTGGTGATCTTGGATTTTGAGATAGTGAGAATGTCTATAGCTAAAGGAATATCAATTTTACATGTCATTTTGAAAATTTTAATAGTTCAATAACATATCAAGAAAAAGTAGAGATTAAAATAAAATCATTAAATAAAGTTATTCCTAATATGTTTGAAGTATATGAACTAATATTTTAAAATGAATTGATAACAACTATTAAACTAATTGTCGTCATCCTAACACTATAAATCTTTTAGGCATCTAAAATAAAATAAGCTCACTTAAAATAAAAAGATGTTGAAATCTCGTACATTTCATTACCAATAATAATAATAAAATAGATAGTGTATATTAATATCAATTCTTTTAATATTGGTTGTTTTGTGCTAGAAAATACATGATGGTAGAGCAAAATTTTGTATCTTCATTTTTCACGAAAATCTAGTACACACAAATAATAGAGAGGATAATAAGAAACTTCAATAATTTAAATGAAAAAAAAAAATACAGGGTCTAACCTAATTTAAATAATTCCCTATATATTTTGAGTTATAAAGTGTCACTCTTCTCCAAAAATGGAGTAGAAAAAAAATACAATATTGTATATATTAGACAATTATAATCTTAGAATCATATTATAATGACTATAAACTCTTTCTCAATCTAATAGTGATTTATGATGACAACAGGTGATGGTCAGCGATATTTGCTAGCGAATATTGGATTCAAGCTTAGGAGTTGCTCTTCCTTAGCTTAGAAGAATAGTGTACTATTTATAAAATTTGGGAGATGCATTTTAATAATTTTAATCATAATCTTAAAACACTTCATGAGATAATCATATAAATAGTTTCTTAAGAATTTAAGTGTCTTATTGACATTGGATTTGAGTAGTCTTAAACTCATTCATTAAATAATTTATGATACTATTTATTTATTAGATTTTTTGTGATTAATTTGATTATTAATTTATCTCAAAATTTTTAATTGCACTTGTAAAACTTAATTTGAGCTCATTCGGACTCCGATCAACCTATTTTTGGTGCTAATAGACTATCTTATTGAGGTATTTAATTTGATTATAATTTATTAAAATTAAATTATGAATAATTTATAATTTAATATGCATCTTGTCTTAAAATTAATATTATTAATTTTATTGTAACATATCCTTGATAATAGATGAATACAACAACATAATTTCATGTGATATAATATTTAATTTATATAGCTTATTCAATTTTTTTATTAAATCATTAAAACATTAACAATAATACTAAAAATTATCATCAAAATTTTGGACTAATTAATTTAATAGTAACATCTTACTCTTAAAGCATTTAAAATTAACACTTTTTTTTTTACCACGTATGACGAAAAGCACTTGCAGAATAACTCAACCCTACATGGAATAAGTAGCCTAACCACAACCACCTGTTTTAGCCTAAAACATTCAGAGCGTGCTCAAATCAAATTACGAGATTTAGCAATAATTATAGGAATCCTTCCACGGAAGGACTCCTCCAAAAATTGGCGTATGCTGCTTTTAGTGACGTACACACGGTATTCTTTAGTAAAAGGCGAAAGAATAGTTCGCTCTGCGTACACCACGCAGCTGCGTGATTTTCTATCAACAGGTAAGAAGATTATAAAGAATCGTTTGGCCTGCCATACAAAACAAATAACGACGTGGGACTAAAAATGGTTCACCTCAAACTTATTTGATGTTTAGATTTAGCATATTTTATCGTTCCTTTCGCTTAAGTATCCAATAATAAGACACTCGTACATATATCAACTATTATTAGAGTTCATTTAGTTGCTCAAAGTTTCAAAATATATTTAAAAAAGTAGTATAATGTGTATCATATAATTTTTATTCTTTGATTGTATCATATAATTAGTCCTTGTATGACAAATTATATGATTTACTTTTGTATAATTTAAGATGACAATTCTTTGATAAAAATGAAAGATGAATTTTCTATATGAAAAAAATTTACAAATTGTAACCATGTGACAAATTTTTATTCTTAGCAAAATAATAATACAAATGCTTGTTGATCTTCAAATTTATACTACAAAGTCACTAATAGATGAGAAATAAAATAATTATCATTATAAGGTAGGTTTGATATTGATAACTAGAAAGAGGTAAATCTATTTACATACAAAATAGATGAAAAAGATGGCTACTAGGATTATTAGTTCACATTCATAGCTAGTAGTGTGGATATTGATAGCCAGAAAGAGGTAAATTAGGAAGTCTTTTTTTTTATAATAAAATTTGTTTAAGGAATATATGGATTATTAGTTGATGGGAATGGAAACTAGTTGAGACGAAGGATTACACTAAGTCATCAAGTTTTATGTAAAATATGATTATTGATATGCCACTTAAAATACTAATTAAAAGCATCTTGATGCTAAAAGCAAACTGATCCGAAGTTGAAATTGGTCGAGATCAAGCACTTAAAATATCCTTGGAAACTCTGGGATGTCAGTCAAATCCCAAAATACATCATATGATCAAGGAAATCAGCATGAGCCGTTCGATGGAGGTGGTTGGTTTGCGTGTATTCTGACACCCTCCTCAATATAAATAGTATCATTCCCGTATGAGGAGAGGCCAAGCAAGAGAGAGAGAGCTCTAAAGCGAAGATTCTCCAGCACACCATCCGCCACCACTCGGCCGGTCAACCAGCGATCCTCGCCGTCGTCAATCTCACGTGGGTCTCATCATGGCGACCTTCATGGGTCGATGTCCCTCGCGGTTCATCATCATACCTTCCGAACGTACCACCTGACTTATATATAAGCTGTTGTCGATTTTGGAGTTCTATTATGCCTTCTCATATACAATTCTGTAATCCCGTATCGAAAAAACATGTACTCCAAAATAAATATATAGTAGAAACTTTTTTATAGGCGTGGTTTTCCTCAGTTTTTTTAAAAAATTAGTTTTCTTGTTACTCTTTAAATACATGTTTTATTTTTGGATTTCACAACAAAACGAAGGCGTAAACTTTCACTCTATCGCAACTGGTAAACTTTCACCCGGCCAAACTGCGGTTCCACCATCGTCGATCACCACCATTAACCAGGTCATCCCATGCTCGGTCGCCACCATCGACTACGTCGCCGGTCTGCGCTATTTACCCGTCGTAGGTTGCATCATTGTCCGCCGTAGCCATGGCTATTTTTTTCGCCGGTCACCCTCGTCGGTCATCCATTCGCATGATGCGCGACTACCATCGTCGATTCTGCTGCCGACCACCCGTCGGCCGCTAACCAATAGCGGTCCGCGCCGTATCGTCGTTGGTCTTCGACCATCGCCGGCATCTTCCGGTCACCACCATCGTCGGTCATCCCGCTGAATATTCGTCGGCCGTATCGCGCCGCATCTCGGTTATCGTCCTTGATGGCCACCGGATGGTCCGGCGAAATGATTGGCCCTCTTGAGTGAAAAAGTAGACAGCCGTATGACGCGATAAACTCGACGGACGGTCCGGTATCTGATTACGCCTCTTTGAGGCGTAGACGTATGTGCTTGATCCCTCCGGGGCGGTGGATCATAACGCCTCCAGAAATGAACTATGGGTCTTGATCGCCTCACCCGGTCCGTGAATGATTCGCGCCTCTTTCAAGGAAAATGGGCCCGTTGTATGAACTACGGGTGCCTCCAAACCC